>JANZLQ010000056.1:41045557-41071540 GCA_026212715.1 Elanus axillaris
GGGGGGGGGGGTGGAAGCACAGGAATGAACAAATGGCAGAAGAAGGACTGTAAGAGTAGCACCCAGAGCAGCAAGTCATCAAGATCCCAGCATACCCACATGCAGCTTCTCAGATGCCTGGACTGGGAAACAAAGGACAGATAAAAAAAAAAAGGAAAACATAAAAAAGGACATATCAGTTGTCCAGAAACTTCTCAGAGGTAGTGGCAAGATAGAGCACTGTTGCTACAAACAGAGAAAACTTCTTGCAAAACTGGGGTCAACCCATAGACAGGACTTTTCCACAGGTATTTTACACATTATAATCACTGAAGTAAAGTGTACAGGAAAGCCTCATGAGAGATCTTCTAAAGTATTGACCTTAAAATATACAAGCATCTTCTACCATGTATGGCTTTCAGGATCTGGGCATGGGCAGTACAATTTGGTCTGTTTTGCAGACACACTGAGGAACAAAGGCACGCTCCAGGTCATACCAGTATTTGGCAATAAAGTGGAGTGTGAATTCATGTGTCCTAACTCACAGTCTTGCCTCCTAACCACCACACTGCTTCTTCTGCAGTTACAGGACCTGTTCCTTCAAGCCTTCCCTAAAAATTTCTATAAAGCAGGATTTATACGGTGACCAAAGGTACAATGTTTACAGTCCCCACTGCACTCTCTGTTAACGTTCTTAAGCTGTTTTGTATATCCCAGCTACTGCTGTCAGGCTTTCTAAAACCTGGTGGTTTCCAAGACATTTTACAAGAAAGGAAAGGTCTTCAGCTGAGTCATCCTCATGTCAAACAGACAGTCTAGGGTATTTTTGCTGACTCCCTCTGATATCAGACTAAGTCCTATCATCTCTAAAGCAGGAATATAAAGAGAAGTCTAATGTTTCCGTGAGATAGCAGGGACTGCTGACATGGACATTTGTGTTATCTGAGGGCTTTGGGACAGGAAAACTAGCTGTGTGTCAGCTTGTTCTGCAGTCACTGCTCATGCACATACTCATATATGTATGTATCGTATGTATATATAGCATACTAACAGGTGGTAGCAAATTCTGTCTCCCCTTGCTTATGTGCAACACTTCAACCAAACAAATATGGAAGGTGGAGTGCTGGGACCATGTCTGGATTTGGCATGCCTAGAACAGTGTTGGCTCAATCTGAATATGGCCCTGAAGATGTGATACAGTCTGGCTGATAGATCACACCCATACACACACACACACTAGTTATGACTCTGATCAGTTCACCCCTCTAGACATTCTGACTACATATGTAATTGTGCCCACACAAAACAGCACAAGGACTGGACAGACCTGGACCAGACCTTTCACTTAATCTGATTAAAAGTGAGAGAAAAACTGTGCCTGCACTCTTCCATACAGCATGATGCCACCACCTGCGAGAGAAATCACCCTCTGGAGGTGCCTCTCCATATTGTCTGCGGGTGGAGAATAAGCCTGTAAGCAGGATCCTAGATTAGGGACCTCAATGAAATCACTAAGTGAGATGGGGCAGATAGAGGTCATGTATACAAGACCTTACATAAATGTCAGAGTAAAACCACTGTGTACCAACACTGGCTATTTCAGTTTACCTGTAAAGAGAATTTATTCAACAGATTATGTTTTAAAAAAAACAAGCAGAGAAATCTGTGAGCTAGAATTCTCAGAATTTATAAAGAGCTTGAAGGATACTCTTTAGGAAGAACGAGACAAGACATTTCTAATACATTCCAAAACTAAAGCAAACTAGAAGGGTAGCAATCCACACAGGCTTGAAACACAGTGAATGTTTGCACAGACCTCAACACACACAAGCTGAAACTGCTAATTTTCAAACTTGCCAGCATATGTTTCACAAGCTACCAAGCGCAACACGCCTGCAACTTTCTGTGGCTTCTCATCACAGCAGTTGAGTTGCATGATCTTTGGTGGTGGTGGGGAATTCCAGAAGCCATCTGGAACACCCTGCTTGGGATAACCCTTCATGTCTCAATATTTGAGATCTAATCTGCAAAGCTATCTCCAATTAAATGTTTTAGACCTGAGCTCACAAAGATTTCTTTAACCAAGCTTGTAATAAAGTTTTGTAAATAAATCCTCAGGAATGGATCTTATTCCCACCATGTTTCTTCTCTTTGCTCTTTTAGAATTTGAAAACAAACCATTGCCATTTGGAGAGACTTGTTTTCCATAACAGTGCTTATGCAGACATCCTTCATATCATAAACAGTTGTCAGAACTTAGTCTCTGCTTATAGAAGTGCTTTATATGCGTTTTATTTCTCCGTAGGCTTCATCAGTGATAAAGTTCTGGAACTACAACTGCCAAGTGTTGTAACAGCTACTGTACAGTTTAGAAGAAACACAAGTGGGCCTCATTCAAACCAGATATCCACTAGAACTTCTATTTATGTTCAGATGACATAAGAGAGAAAGGTTGCATCACCATATAGGGGCTTTGATGATAATAATGACCCTTGCCCACTACTACGCATTCTTAACCCCTCTTTTCACACTTCCATTAACCTCTCTCATTGAAAACCCATCATGGCTTGCAGCCCCCAGCCCAGAGCCTAACTTTTCAGCTCAAGTTGCAAGGACTGATTCTGGCTCCCTTGCATGCTCAAGGCATGTACCATCCTTGGTACCGGCCAGGAATAGCAACCATCAAACGATGACACTGTTTTCTCTCTTAAGTGCCAAGAGACTCAACGGCATGCCTGTGTCCTGTGAATTCTGGTATGCGCTGCCTGCAATGTCTCTTTCTATATATTCCTGCCAACTGCATGACTTCATTCAACTGTGTGATATTCCAGACAACACAACACTGAAAATAACACTGGCACTTACCTGAGCTGCCAGTGCCTTCTGATGCACTTCTGGATGTTTTTGGCTGGCTCTGTTTGCTACTTGTTCGTACAGTGACCGAAGGAGTAACAGTGCTGCTGCTGTCTCCACGAATCGTTGAGAGATCCTGCATGCTAAAGCTCCTTAGTCTCTCAGACAGGGCCCCCTGTCCCTAGTTAAATGAGCAAGCAAATAACAAACATAAAAGTTAGATTCAACAGTGTATTTTTAGCCTTTCTTCTGCCTTGCTCATTGAAATCCATCAGGACAATAGGAAGAGAAAAAAATTGCCTGGTCCAGTAACCTAGGGAGGACAAAAATGAGTTGTTAAAAGCATCATTTCCCTCTATTTACTCTTCCTTTTGGAGTGGTTCTATGCACAATCATTCAAACTTTTGACAGTGAGCCTCTCTGATTCTTTAATGCAGCCACTGGAGCTCAGAGCAGCCTTGGCCACATTTAAATGAGCAGTATGTTGTTGTAGCTTTCTAGTACGTACTTTTCTTCACTAGGATCTGAGTCAAACAGGTGCTTGGCTTCAGAAACACAATTAAATAGCCTGTACCAAAATAACTCCCTTTTAAATATAATTATCTATGATGATATTCACTCAGCCATTCTCAGTCATACACAGAATTTCCAGAGCCCAGATAATTTGAAATTTTGAAGTAATAAAAAGTTATTGTTAAATGCAAAGAAACATTCCAGTGTTTTTTCATGCAGCTTAAGGAAGAAATAAACACAGTATTTTTCTTTCTTTTTAGACTAGCTCTCAATCAAGCAACAAACATATTCCTTGGTGAAAGGAATGTAGCTGTTCTTCATAAAGGATGGGTTGGTTAAAAGACACCTTCCATTAAAACTACATCCCATCAAAAGTTGACTATGAGTATCCCTCTTTCTGAATTCTGTAACTCTCATACTACATCACTGCCATAGAGCAAGAATACCCCAAAATACCATCAACACAGAACCTATCTATCCTTCTCTGTTGGCTACATTGTGACATTCAGAATATTAACAGCATAACTGATAACAAGTACATTCAGGTTTTAACATTTTGTTGGGGGGAGTGGGTGGGTCTGAAAGATACTTCATAGCATGTAGTCTTGAAAAAAATACTGAAATAAATAAACAGAGCCTGATGCTAAAACTGGTTTTGCTACTGTAAATTAGGAAAAATAATGGATGTTTCAACTACGATGAAATCACAAAGGCGGCAAACAACAGTAAATACTGCCTTGTTTAACAAAAAATGGCCAAATAAGGCATGTCACAGCAATTTACACACCACCTTCATTTAGACTTGTGTTTGTCAAAGCAGTACATACGGGAAAGCATAGCCTAAACACTGCCAGAGCACTCTAGGTTGGGGCTGGACCAGAATATATCACTGCTCCCTTCTGGGCTGCAGATTTGAGTTTTCTACCCACAAAATCAAGGTGCAGGTGAGGGGCCAATGGAGAGTATGCTCAGGTGCTGGCCCAGCATGGAAAATGACTCTTCCTGACTATCTACGATCAAAGGCAAGACGGGAAGACAGGGCACCTTCCTTGCTAAAGCAGTTAGGCAACACTCCCCATCCCCTAGTGCATGGGCACTGATACGCTGGGAAGGTAATACATTAATTTACCTACAAGTACTGATTGACCAACATCACTTCAGAAATTTTGCATGCAGAGTAATGGAAAATCAGTGCCTCTACCCTATATGAATTCCTTAGCACCTTACTTTTAGGGACTGTAAGCAGACAAGGTATCAGGTGCTTATAAGTACAGTTGCTGTGACAGCATGCACTTTCTACATTCAGGAAAACTGCTAGATCAGTAATCTCCCAACTTTTCAGCCTGAAGCTTTTCATAGAAGAAAAAATGGGTTCAAACTTCCTCCTCAACTCCATAATATATCAATTTTACCACAGGCAGGCTATACATCCTGGACTACAGCACTTTGCTGCATCAGCAAGAAGCAAACAGCACATGATGATAACTTCTTCAATGCTGCCCCAAAGCATCATCAGTAGAAATATGCATCATCTAAGAAAAATGAAACTGAGCTGTCCTTCGTAGGGCAGAGTCAGCTGGTGGAGCTAGCCAGGAAGCCGTGCTGAGATTTTTCTCTTTATTTTACGGAATCTTCGGTTTCTTAAGATCTCTCTATGTATGCTGTGTTTGGCAGCATTTTGCATTTAGCTTTTCTGCAAACTTACAGAGGAGTCTCCACACATCCACTATGCTCTCCCTGCAGACTTACTTTGCTCTTTCTCATGAACCTGTTCTACTTTTTAAAGTACTTTAAATGGATGGGGCTTTTTTGCTTGTATACTAAGACACTTTATTTTGCTGATTTTGTGTTTGACAGTGAAGAAAAGAGCTGGTGTTTTGTCAAAATCTCACCTGACATCTCACTCTCCAACCTGCCATAAGAGTTGATGCCTGAATTTTGGCTACTCCTGCCAGTGGCTGAGCCACTCCTGGATGTTCTCACTTCAAGAAACATCTCAAGTTATTCCTCTCAGGCCACTCTAAAGCACATGTACCCTGCAGTCTATGGCTGCAACTGTCACTGGACTGGTATACTGAGATTTCCTTGCATGGCTGGGTAGCTGGGTATGATCTCAACTGCCCAGAGCTCAGTGCAGTACAGTTCTGGGTGAGTTCTGTAGCTTGCACTGAATTGCTGCACTGCCACTCTATTCTTAGTAACTGATTAAAAGCTAACACAAGGCATCCTACTCTGCAGTCTGACCCTAACAGGCAGATCCCCAGTGCGAGCAATCAGACCACTAAATAATATTTTGTTGTTGCAGAAGACTGGACCAGCAAAGCCAGAGGGTTAGCAATTGATGAGCTGCTGTAACTTGAGTGCTGTATTCCTCCCACAACACCAGCTCAAGTGTCAGCAGTGCTCAAGCTTTTAACCTCCTCCCAGCTACTCTGCTCAGCCAGCTAACCCAAATAACATCTCGTTCCAGTGAGCAATTTATGTATGTGGACAGGAGTCAGATTAGAGACGAGATTCACGCGCCAGTCCAGCCTAGTAGGGAAGATGACACTAATGCACCCTTGCACATTGAAAGTGAAGATAAGTTAATATTATTGGATTGCAACTTGTGATATAGCAGCATACAATGATCAAAGGCCCCACAGGGAGCTTTGAAACAAGGGCCTGATATGTGCCTGTTGACTGTGGGTCTCTAACATTAGTATATAATACACAACTACAGCCTTAAACAGAACGTCATGGCAGCTGTGCTAAACAAGTTTGACTTTCTCCCAGAAAAAAAAAATTAAATTGCCTTTTCTTGATTTTTGCTTTAATTTAATCTGAGTCTATAAAGCAAAGATGAATGTTGCTCATCACACAGATAACAGCAAAATACTACTATTTGCAAAATACTACTATTCCTACCATTCCATGAAACAGTTTGTCCAAATCTCAGAAATGGCAGGAATAGCAAAGGCTTGTGCTGAGTGAGGACAGTGAAGACATGTGAAAGCCTGCTGACTTCCCTTCCATTTCTCTTCTTTCCAATTTTTGAACCTTCAGTCTTTGTAGGGATAGACTCAATTTAATTGCTCCTAATGCACAATATAACACTCACAATTCTTTCCCAGTTGCCACATTTCTACCTGACCCTAAACAGAAACATGACAGAAATTATGATTACAACAGAATCAGGATTGTTTCAGAGTAAAATGGAAAATGTTGTTACCAACTTTGATTTCCCTGTCAGATAAGCAGCTGCTGTATATGAAATCACAAACATTTGAAAAGCCAGCACTGTGAGGGTTTGCACTGCTGTAGTTACATGTTTTAGCAATAAAGACATTATTATTCCACAATAAGACTTACCATTTATTAACAAAAGAAAAAACAAGTTAATAGCTTTATTTCACAACAGAATAGATTTAGCACAGCACACATCTTGGGCCATGTTTGGTTAAAACAATCGTGGAAGATGAAAAGCAGCTGTTTTGGGGATTTTTGTTTACCATCTTGGCCATAATCACACAGATGCTCTTCCAACTGCTACAGACATGGGAGATGTCCCAGGAATTTCAGCACACTGTGTGTCTGCACAGAGAAGATCCAGGTCCTGAAGCTATGTCTATGCTGCAGGCCAGGGGCATGTTTGCAGCATGTCCACACAGATCTGGGCTAGTTTTAACCTAGAGAGTGTGACAGCAGTAGCATGAAGACAGTACCTGTGGTAACAACATTTCACTGTGTCAACAGCAAAACAGCATGGTGTTGTCATACAACCTTTTGAAAATAGGGACTGGGAGGGCTGTGGGACTATGGATGACACCACCTCTCTCTCTCTCTGTCTCTCTCTCTCTCCCTCTCTCCTCACTGAACACCAACTGCCCTGTCAGCATGATTGTGCTGGCAGTGTGGGACCTGCATTTTGCGGACTTCATTCCCTGGTAGAGGCCACAAGCATGAAGTGGTGCTGGAGGACTGACCCTTACTCTCCCTGCCTCAACTCAACTTCTACCTCATGCAACTTCTCCTAGGAGACACAGACTGTCCCCATAAGCATGGCTCTTCTGATCCAGTAGGCAGTGATTTTGCTAGATGGTGAGGTTTTGGTGGCAACAGGTGGGAGCAGGTGTGTGTCTGTTCCCTGCTCACTATAGTGTACCTGCTCCCAAGTTCATCTGATCTTCTTGCCCATAGTAAAGTTCACCCCATAGGTGAAGGTACAGCACAAGCTGAAGGCAGACCTCTCTCTTCAGACCACGTTTGCCTCTTCTTCTCCCAGGATCTACCAACCTCACTAGGTCCATACAGGGAACAGTTCTCTCTTTACAAGGGCAGAGGGGGGCCAGACTGGGGCAGGGCTCAGTGCTACTGAATAGGACAAAAGACAAATACTAAAAGTATATATATATATTACCTCCCAGTAACTGCTATCATTTGGTATCAGCTTTATTTAGATTCATGACACTACCAACAGTAATAGGGCATCGGTCATCAAGACATGGACATTTAAGCTGCAGAAGCTCATCTGTGATTCTAAGGGAAATTAAAACTCCCATCCATGTGGCGTAGTAATTAGTCTAAAACTAATTTAGGTACATCTACCTGCTTCAGTCAAAATCACAACTGTAGAATAGGCATACCTTACTTACACACATCTAGCGCATTCTCTCCTTATTTTTGCTTTAAAGAGTCAGATAAAGCAGTATAAAAATACTAAGCTTTAAAGCCAACTAACCTGCATACTACCTTCCTCTAAATGTTGCAGACATCATCATCTGCAGAAAAGCACATTAACCTCTGCAGGCCCAGAGCACAAACACTGATGCACCAATATTTGCTTGGAAGGATCAGAAATCTTGATCCTTCCCAAAACGTGAAGTCAGTATTATGACAGGCACTGTAAAAGGCACTCCATCAGAAATAGTTTGAATTGTCTTAATTACTTTACCTCTCTATAATTAATCTCTGCATTCACATTTGAGGTAAAACTTTTTAGAGGGAGATGGATTTAAGAGTCTGGAAAAACTGGGGTTACATCCAATGGAATTATTCATTAACAATACTCCACGTACATAGGTAGCTTTACATAGGCTCTAGGTAAATGAAATTATGCACAAAATTAAAAATCTGCAATTTATACAACAGTCCCATTAAATTTGATCTAAATATAAGCAAATAATAGTGTCTACATTTTATCATACCTTCCGTCTGACAATCTGAAAGAATTCCACAGATATTATTTAGGCTTCAAAACACCTTTGATACCTACAAACTCCATTTTGCAGCTGTGGAAACTATAACACGGCATGGTAAAGGGACACAAACCAAGAACCAAAAAATGTCAAGTCATAAAAGAGAAGGTTTTAATATGATCAGTGTTAATACAGGATGGCACCTTCTGCCCTTCTACATCTTAGGATCAGTAGTTAATGGACAGGCAAGGGAAAACTAAGTCACGCTCACCACACTTCCAGCACAACACTAAACCTGTTAATGTTCTTTCTTTTTGCTGTAACTTTGGTTAGCAGTTCTCCTCCATGCTAGCAGACAAGTCTGCATGCACGTTACAGCCTCCATCCTGCAGATGTTCACTACAAGGTACAGTGCATGTTCCTAGGATGTCAGTTATCACTATGGTGTCAGCAGGAGTTCCCCAACCATACCTATCGGAAAATGCTTGCAGAGATGCATCTTTATTTCTGAGCCAATTCCCGGCCTCACTAGCTCCACTGCAACCCCAACCATCCTAATGGGATCACAGCAGTGGGAGAGAGGCTCCCTTTATCCATTAGCAAGAAAACAACAGCACACACAGCAGCTTGGCCAGTGCAGTAGCAACAACCTGAGTTAGATGGGTTTTCCAAATACAAAGCTCCCTGCCTGGCTGCTGGAGTCTCTCTGATTGTCAGCAGAGGACTTGGAATGCATTTTGCTAATGAGATCAAAGGCAGGCTTTTAAAGCTCAGCACGCAGGATCTACCCACTGGAAGCAGACCAAACAGCATCTGGCCTCAGACCAATCTCAGCTGAAAACAGTTCAAACTAGTCTAATGGGGAGGTAGACATTAGTTAGGGGTTAGCATAAACACTCAGCAGATTACCTGCCCTCTTTTCTGGTCCAAATACAAGTGTAAATGAAGTAGCTGAGAGACCTAGCAAGGGAAAAAAGAGAGCCATTGTGGCAACACACATAAAAGCTTTGAGAATAAGGTCTATTTGAAGCATAAGTAAATTGAGGCAAGACATGAGCATGACACTGGGCACCATGTGCAGGGACTCACATAAAAAGCAGGGCCACCCACCTGTGGACTATACCTTTAAATGTAGGTTCTCCCTTCCTCAGCTTTTCCAGAGAGATGGAGAAACCACTCCATAACCCCAGCTGACAGGGTGTTATCTAGCAAGTGTGTTTAAAGAGTAAAGCAAATTATAAACACAACAGGCTGCCACTCCACTCCTTGCACTTGATCAATGCTTCCCACTGGAGAAACCCCCAGTGTCTGGCCACGTCTGTAATCCAGACACTTAAGATCATTAAGAACAGAGTGCATTAATGACTAGTTTAGGCACAGGATTAGGTGAGGGACATGTGGCAGTCATTTTAGCCCCAGTGACTGATAGGTCTTCTGAGAAGTAGGGTAACGCTAGAGAATTACTCACAGCAGTGACTGGGAGTTTGCATGCAGAAGCGGTATCATGACTGGCTGCAGGCAGGCCCTGCTAAGAGCAAAACCGTCGGCTTTATGGTCTGAGTACAGGCCTGAGTGAAGGAGGAAATTGCTTCTGCCACCATATGAACACAAATAATTATAAGCAATATCCTTATGGCCAGGGCCTGCATGCCGTGCCTAGCCTGGAACAGCTTCCTGGTTTGGAGATGTCAGACAATACTAAAGACTCAAAGGGAAACCAGCTTAAATTAATGTTGATAGAGGAAACTTAATATCATCCACCCTTTTTGTTTGTGCAGTTCATTTCCTCTCCTGGGAACTGTTTGTTATTGTCTCTCCTAGCCTGGTCTCTCTGTATAAATTTATTGTTTGGTTATGCTGTCCTGTGCATTCACTAGTTACTGTCTGCTTCTTGGAGACACCAACAAAAGAGCCAACAAGAGAGATAAACTGGAAACAGCTACCTGGATTGTAGCTCAAACAGTGTTGGGGTTTTTTATTGATTTGGGAAAAACAGATTCTTAGCGACTTAAGAATGAAAGATATGTCACACCATGAGAGGAAGAGTTCATAAAATACTGTGATCAGTGGCACACTACCATATGTTTCAAGAAAGACATTCATTGTTTCTCTTTACTGGTATAACACAGCTCAGCCATGAGATCTTTGATTTTGGATCCCAAATGGAGATCCTTTAGAAGCAGCAGCATGCTCAGCCCTTCTGAGATAACACTAATGGGTCCCCAAAGGTTTCTCAAAATGCGTATTCCAAATCACTCCTGACTTCTGTGATTCTTGGCCATGTCACAGACCAGGGCACACATTACAGATACGGTACTAAGCAGACTGGACAGAACTGTTTGCTGATATGTTTGGTAAGCAGAGAAACAATGTTCCTCCAAGCACTGAGATCTCATCCTTACAAAGAGGCTTTATCCAGCCTCTTAAAGGGAAGGATGCTCCCCCACCCCCTGCCTCCCTCTTTCCCAATTCAAGTACAGTTCTCCACTATCATGCCACAAAAGGCAGCATCTCTTTCCTGCACAAGTTTTTGCTCCACACTCCCACAGTAAATAGATCTCAATTCTCATAGAAAATTAGGGATCTAAATATTGACTTTCAGGCAGTTGGACTGGCTATACCAGCCAGATACTAGAAATGAATGAAAAGATGCTGTTTGGTGAGAGAGGATAAAATCTAAATCACCACCAGCATTTCCCTTCCAGTGGTCTGGTTTAAAATCAAGCAAACACACTGGGAAACTTCCCAATAAATTTCTTGGGCTAAGGGACCCTAAACTAGCAGAGCTGTGACCCCCCAGGGGGTGGTGAACCCAAAGGTGGAAATGGAAGTGACAAAGCCAGACCAGACAGGTGGTTGCGAGCTGAAGCTGGGAACTGCTGACACAGCATTCCTGAATGTTTAGGAGGTAGATGAGCGTAATGAAACCCTCCCGCCTTCGTCTGCATGCCTGGCCCTTTTAACCGATAAACCAGAGTGATTACTAGCTCTGGCAGCACTGCAAGCCATATTTCCCCACGCATGAAAAGCTCCTGAACTGTTTCTCAGACTTATTAGGCACAAATGGGCTTTTCATTGACACCAGTCATGCGTGCCTGCTCCCTCCGCCTCATTTATCATCTCCTGCCAAGGCACTGCACCCACTGCCAGCAGCACACTGTGCACCACTCCCCTTCTTAAAGGCGGGCTGTACCAAGGGGCATGCAACGGGCCACTTGCTGTGCAAACAGTCCCTGCCCTACACACAGGACAGCAGAAGGGCAGAGGAAGGCACATTATCAGAAACCTCTGTGTTATGATGATCTGTTGGCTGTGGGATGTTTTCTGCAGCTCCCCTTTGAAGAACAGAGTTGAGGCTGCAGCTTGGGCATGGTTAAGTGGTTGGGAGCTGGATTTGACTTGGGGTGGGGAAAGACATTGACCTGTTTGGCAGAATTGGTTTGTTCAGTGTAAGGAATAAGGATACATGCAAATGGGATACGGGAAACCCAGGAGCTTGAAGAAGAGGCTCAGAGAGCTGGGGGAGAGTATAAAACTGGCAGTGGATGGTTTGTAGAGACAGAGGAGGTAAAGGCAGGGCTAGGCAGTGTCTTCGGAAAGCAAGCAAGGAGTAGAAGACTTGGGGACTGGGGACTGGGCAAGGCAGCAGATGGTAGGAGGCTCGGGGTGACAGGTGGAGGATAAGAAAGTGCTGGGAGCGTGGTGACAGCAAGAAAGTACACATAAGCATGCTGGTGGAAGCTGGTGCTGCCTCTAAGACATTGGTACCTCTCTTCACTGCAGCCAAGCATGTCCCAGCCACTTACATTAGAAGCCTGACTGGTGCCAATGGAAAGCCCACTTGTGCCTGCCCAGGCCTCCACCTAATGGCTCCACTGTGTGGCCAAGGCCTTGCACCTGCCCCACTACTGGGGCCCTAACAGCCTTGCTGCTGTACCCCTTCTGCTGTGACCCAAAAGCAGGCTCCTTTTCTGCTTCTCTTCTGCTCCCCCAATGTGAGCTGGAAAGAAGGTGGCGGTCAGTGCCCAGGGCCCTTCAGGAGCAGTAATGGCTGAACTAGTTGGAACTAACTGAAAACACAAAAAGCAGCAGGATTTACTGCCTGATCATCTAATCCCATCACTTAGGACTGACCCACTTGAAGTCACAGTGTGTGACAGAATGACCAGGCAATGAGGACAGGATTACAGAGCCCCAAATGAGATTATGCTCCTTGGTGGGGATGCAGGCTGCTGGGGGCAGGGAAAAGATCTGTGTTGAGTACCTAGCAGGGAAAATAAGACCAGATATCCAATGCTCTGTCTGCTTAGAGAGCATCAAAAATAGACTCTCTGGAGAGAGAGAAAACAACCAAGAGAGCCAGCTGGGCAGACTCAGGGTACTTTGGACACTGACAGCTCTTTAGCCTGTAAAATGAATTGGCACAGGTTTGTGCTAGTGTTAGCACAACTGTAGCTTCAAAACAAAACAGAGCAGGACAAGGGAGACAAGGCTGCACTTGGCTAACTAAAACTGTAGGCTCTTTAAGATAGAAAAGGGAACGGGTTGGGGATCAGAGATAAGGGAGGTGTGGCTGTGCACACCTTGCATTGTCTTAGCCTCTGGTAAATAGATAAGTAGCAGCCTGTCACACACAAATGGTAATCAGAGAGCCAGCCACGTTGTGCTGCAGGATGGATAAAAAGAATGAAGAGATGGGCCTTGCTCTAAGATCTTATCACCAGACAAAAGAATGTGATGGATTCTGTGGAAGTACAAGATCAGTTACCACAGCTCACAGAGAAAGGAGGGGACTGGGCTATGCACAGTGGGACACATCTCCAACTATAGGAGCCTTTAGATTTAAGCTCATTTACTGAAAATAGGTCTGTACGGAGTACACTTTCAGCCCAGCAGCTCACTGTGTTATCTGCCACTAGAAGATGATGACTTGCAAAGTCTGAGGGTCCATTTGTTAATACAAAAGCATCTTTTCCTTACCCGTTAATCCAAGTGAAACAGGAAATAAGACAGATCCTCACATTCACTTGCTGGTAGAAGCCACGTTTGCCATGGGAGCTGCAGGAGCTCAGTGCTTCTGAATAGATGGTCATCTCGTGTCCAATTTTAACATGATCCATTAAAGGCTGAAACCCAATGAAACCCGTTCAGGGCCCACTTTCCCATCTACACTCATCACAGGCTAGCCAGATATCCTTGAACCTTGGTGTTGGGGAAGGCAGGATAAGACTTAGAAATAATGTTCTCTTTCTTCCCTCCCTGGAGACTTCCCCCTAAGGACAGCACTGCAGTCTTGCCTGGCATCTGTCTGCTCAAAGTGTTTTCCAGACAATTAGTCATTTAAACTTCTCTTATGCAGGATAATCTAGCTCTGTTATATCTCCTTCTCAAGTGAGAAAGTAAGGGCGTTGACATACATTTAACAGCATCTGAAAACCAGGCCAACAGAAGCTGTTAGCACCCATACCTGCTTGTATTGCTCCTCTCTTGGAAATGGCTTCCTTCACAGCAGCAGGGTCAGCTAAATGAGACATGTCCACACCCAACCCATCACATTTCACATCCTGAGTATCTGAGGAACCCCAGCTCAGCACCTCTGTACTGCAACACATCAGGCTGTGAATCACAGCCATTCATCTCTCCCTGCCTGAAAGACAACAAATTCACTCCTAGAAGAGTAAAGGACTGAAGCTGCTTAACCATTTCTGACTATTACACCACAAAGAGTGTAAATGTATTAAGGATGTGGCTCCACGAGCAGCAGAACTAATCTGTCTACTTCCCACAACCAGGAAGGGATACTCCTCACAATACAGTTCCATCCCTTCCCTTGTGCTGGCTTAGGCACTTGAGACACATTTGTGGGTGCAAAAAACAGTATTCCCTTTCTTTCTCTTTCTGGATTAGCTTTCTGACAGATTAGAGAGAGATAACCTGGGGAGGTCCAAAGAGCTGGTGCACAGTAACCCACTGGGAGCAGGAGCATCACCCCATTTTAGAGGACAAAAGCTGTCAGATAAGATCCTCCTGCCTCTTGGATCTGTACACTGAGGCACACAGAAGCAAGCAACTTGCTGGAGGCCACATGCTGAAGTGCTGAAGGAAGTCAGGACCCCTATTTTTTGCAACATATTCTGAGTAATTTAAATGTCAAGGTTGAAGCAAGGACATGAACAGTCCTTGCTTTGTTATAAAAATCAGCCAATCAATCAATGAATGCAATTACAACCTCCCAATCTTATCAATAGATCATTTTCCACCTCCCCAAAGTACAGTGCAAGAAAGACTCTTCTGGTCCATTTACAGGTTGCAATATCTTAACTGTTTTCTCTCTTAGGCTGGCAGATGTGCCATACAACAATACCAAACAAGTCACAGAGTTGTTTTCTTTCAGCACTGAATGGGGATCTTCATTAACTCATGCAAAACAATGGCTTCCTTGTACCCTGGAGACTCTTCTCCCTTCTACCCAGCTTCCCACTGCCACTGAGGCCACATTTCAAGGCAGTGAGATTCTTAAGAAAAACACCAGGAAAGCAGAACAGTGGGAAGAAAAACAGTGATGCTGACTGTTTTTTTTAGGTTGATGAGCTGATTAAGACACTGTTGCAGTCCTGAGATGAACAGGCTGGCACTGTGGGTCTGGGCTACTATTGAGCTTCTCATATTTGGGAGCTATCAAAACACGAGCCAGAGTTCCTTTGGGATTCACACACAGTTTCTCACTCTGTCCTAAAACCAGCTCTAGCACAGAGCCTGCAGCACCTTGTGGGAAGAAGCTCAGAACAAAGGCAGCGCTGCAAAACAGGCATTCCCAGAGCCTATTTATTTTTATGTCCATAGTGTGACTTCTTCAGGCTTACACAGCAGCAGCAAAAGTGTTAAATGTCATGGAGGCATCACACAAATGTTGTTTCATTGGACATATAATACACAGCTTTGCCTTAGCTCCACATTTATCCCAGGTTTCAGTCCAGGTTTGGATTAGCCAGCAGTCCCTGGGTTAGCAGAGCCTACACACTGAAGAGCAACAGTTCAGGAGAAGAACTGAGCCAGGCCTGACAGCTACAGTCTGCACAATGCTTGGCAGGGAAAAGGGAAGCAATTTTTGGCTTTTCTTTGGAACAGCATATAGCTTTTGCATACCTTTGTGATCCTACATGTGCATGGCATATCCCCGGGGTTCCCCACTTCTATAATACTTTGCATTCAAAATGCTTTCTAGACTTTATGGTATTTGACCTCCTAAGGATGTATTATGCATTTTTACAGAAGGTAAGGCCAAGACATACTAAAATTATGTGCCCGAGGTCATACGAAAAGCATTTGACAGAAAAGAAAAATAATTTGACAGAGGAGAATAATTTCCTTCAACTCCAGTTCACATGTTTTTCCTAATACTGGTACCCACTTTGCCCATATGTTTCTACTATTCTTTTGCAAGGGGCATTGTATCTGACTGCATGAAAGCCATGTCTTTCATACGGGGCTTGCCCCCAAAACACACAGGTATAGTTACTGTGCACATTTACCCTAAGCCATGATAATGAATGGCCAGAGAGCAGGACCACAAAATGCAGTTATCAAGTCATTGCAGCTTTTATGCAAGCAAAGAAACAGAGTAAACAGCTGTCTTCTGGTTCACCTCCTCAGATGAGACCACTCATCCAATATCTACTCGTTATCCAGAAGCAACTAATGTCACTTCCCATCCACTCTTACATAAACATGTCCCCAGAGAATTATACACCAGGTATGTTATGTGTAAGCCTTGCAGACAAACTTTTAGCCTTCACAAACTTCAGATCTCATTGGCTTTCTGTCAGTACCCAAATTATAGGTCACTAGATCCTCCCGACTTCTCAGTAATTCAGAATAACAATTGAAAAACTGGGGTGCAGATGGCCTTTCCCTTCACCACAGAAGTTGCTGACCAAAAGAAAAAAATATTTCCCTGCCAGGGTGGAGGCTGTGTTCACCCAACATCAGCATCTTTCACGGAAGCATGCTCCTATTTTGACAGCAAAAATGAAGAGAACAGGCTGTGATGAACAAAATTGCTAACACTGTCACCTGGGTACTGATGGAAATATAAAATTTAACAGAGGCCTGAGACAGACACTAGTCTTAATCCTTCATTTCCAACCTCCTATAGGTTCACTAGGCACTATACTTACTGTCTTCATCTCAAGAGGCACCTCTGTGGCTGGTGAATGGGAGATTCAGAGGCATGATCAAATTCAGTGAGTGAATCCCTACCCCCACCATCTCTCGCCCTCCACACTGTGGCTGCTGTTGGCGATGGATGCAGATGAGATGCTAAGGAGTCACCATCCTGACCCACACCTTTACCTTTGAAGCTGCCATAACAGCTGCTGTGGCTGCGACGTTCAGCCCCCGCTTCCCAAAGTGTACAAGGGCATCGTAGCTCCGGTCTTTTGCCTGGACGAGGCAGTCATCGATCTCCTGTCACAGCAGACAACAAAACAAACAAACAAAAAAAAGCACAAGAAGGACAAGTTCAGAATGCTCCCAGCCTCAAACTCTTGGCAGGGCCAGGTCATCTTTTATGGAGGCAGACATCCTCCATTTCCTCCACCTTGACTGGAGAGAAGTTCACAGCCAACGTTTGCAAAGAGGAAAGATTTGCAGGGGAGCAGTAACTCCCACTGTGGGCTTTGGGAACTCTTTATTCTGTGAATGGAAGATTGGGACCCAAAATCGGGATACACTTGCACAGTGCAACCACCACCAATAGGTTCTGGAAGCAAGACAGACACATCCACCCAGGCAGAATGGACCAGGGTGTGTCAGAAGCCATTTGCAATCTATGGACTCTAAAGACAAACTGGATTGCCCCATAGTTAAAAAGAATCGTATTATGACACTGGGCAGCTGCAGCTGTGCTGCCCAGGGTCCAAGACTGGTGGTCTAAGAAGTATCTGAGAAATCTCTGCACATCACTGCAGTGTCCAGCTTCAACATGCCCATGGAATTGGTAGATCCATAGCTTCTGGATTTTGATGCTGCTCAATATACAGTGAAATAGTTATGCAAGTTCCTGCCCTCACCCTCCCTCCCTCAAGACACAGAGGTCTGGATGATAATGGATGACAATGACTTCTAGTACTCAGCTACCGGATGTGCCAGGTTAGTAGAGACTGGAGGCTGCCAGAAGCTGCTGGCTGTTAGTGATTCCCTCTCTCTTCCTAGTAGATAAGTGATGGCAACCCAAAATGCACAAGCGCTACTTGTGAGAAGAGTAAGCAGAAGTTCCCAGGAAGCAGAGAGACAGGGGACTGATCCCCACTATCCTTCTTGGACAGGACTGAGATATAACTGTTCATGCACTGCCTGTGGCTAAACAGATCTTTCACTTCCACTGTTGCCAATGAGGCAAACAGTTAATCACGTCTCAGTAGTTTGCATGTGGATATGTGACTGATAGCTATTCTTGGCCCACGTATCCACATGAGCCAAATGGATCTGCCTGACAATGTCCCATTCACAGCCACAGGAATCTCCTAGGCAGGCAAATGATCCAAGCTGTAATGTCCCCACCCAAAATTAGCATCATGAATTTGAGCAAGACATTTCTCAACCCCAGACCTCAACATGCTACATGCCTTATACTTCAGCATGCTATATGTCTCCCAGCCAGGCAAGTGCTTGCTAAGCCCCTTTCAAACAGGCTTGGCTTTTTGTCTCATTGCTGCACAATGTCTCAGGCAGAGCTGGGAACAAAGTTAAGGAGCTCTGGCTGCCAGACCCTGTTTCTCTAATGGTTGTATCCAGCCAAAACAGCACTCCAGCTATATTCAGCCAGTACGTGCAAAACAGCTCAGTAGGTATTCCTATCCCCCCGCCAACTTCTCAAGTGCACAAAGATGAATTAATATGTGTGAGTGCACTGAAACAGATGACAGTATTTAAAAACACAACAATCACAAAGAACAAAAAACACCAACCAAAAGCAGATGATCAAATGATAGAGGAAGACAATCAGCAACTCCCAGTCCTTCAATGAAAATGAGTGATAGGGAGACTGAGTAAACACACTGTACATCTGCTCTGCCCAGAGAGGACCTGGGCACCTGTGATTACCTTTTCTTTTGAAGACAGCGTTGGATGAACAAATTTCCTGTACAGGAGGCTGGAGCCTTTTGTGTATGGAGACAACAGCCAAGCTACAAATGCTATTTTGAGTTCATAGTAGAATGGAAACCTAGAAGAAAAAGATCTGTTAATGTCTGCTCCCAGTTTAACAACTGCCCTTAATTAGAGATGCTCAGCACAGGAAGGGACTGGCCAGTCTAGCCTAGGGAAGCTTTTGCTTCCCAAAGAATCCAAAGACCTAAACACATTCACTCACCTTTGCACACATCTCAACTAGGCATGTGGGTAAATCTTTACTAGGGTATCAGGGCCATTATTTAATGGTCTGGAAGAGACTCTGCTGTGTGGTAAGAGAAGCTTTCTACATGCAAAAGGCACAGATGCTGCTTTCATAGCATCCCCACTCATTATGAGGGAACAAAGAGCAAACTACCAAATCAGTATTTCATTGATCTATTTATGCACCTTTCATGTTTCTGCCTTTCTGCTTTTAAGATAACGCTTATATGACTGAAACTGAGATACAGGAACCTTTGTTTTCCAAGCAACACGCAACATAAAGGTGCGGATCCACACTGTGGCTTTCAGGTAGCACTCCAAAATATTCAGGATACTAAGAACAGGACATGCTTTAGCTGTAAGAACAAGCTAGAGACTTCTTGCAATGAGATTATCCAGACTCTTTTCTGGAGGACAAATCCTAGAGCTCAAGGCTGGCCAGCTAGCAGCATCCTCATGTGGGCAGGTACATTGCTGCCAGCAGTGTAATGAACCAATGCTACCCTTTGTAGGCCAGGGCAAGTGAGAGCAACACAGAGACCCTGTAATGGTAGTGCACCAGCCCAGCTGGACCCAGACAGATTCCTGCTGTGCTAGCACAGTACTGTCACTGAGCCAGCTGGACTATAGAGCATCCAGCACTGACCCAATGGACCTCTGCAATACTCTACTCTGAGCATGGATTTGCCAGGCTGGTCTTCCACCTCACTGAGGATCTCTACAGCATACTTAATTTCACAGGCTGGACAAGCCCTCTGTCAATTCTTCCAAGAGACTCACATAATACATCCTCCAAAAAAACAAAGCTCCAGATGAACACAGTGGAGGTAGATCTGCATGCAAATTAGAAGAGAGACAATAATGTCTTTTATCTCCTTTTCAACAGATCTGACATGCTGCCAAGTACTCCTGATTCCCTTTGTCTGGAGGACTCACTAGAGGCATGCAGTGCTACACAGGAACAGGCTTTAGGTGATGGCCATGCACTACAGTTAAATTTTCACACTGAAGTCTACTGATCTCAATGATTTCCACTAGAAATGCCTTACTAAAAAGTGCAACCAAGCAACAAACATTTCCAAACTTGAGCATCCAAATTTAAGGAACTGCATCTGGTAAATGGGCATTTATGTGCTCTCATCCTGACAGAGGTCACCAGGAATCCTTCCACTGGCACCAGAGAGCCCCCATCAGTATGGGCTGTCACTGTCCTCCATCAAATCATAAACCCAGCCTAACCAGGAACCCATCCCAGGAACCACCACACAGACAGCAACCTGCAAACAAAGTCCTGTGCTGCAGGGCTGTTTCTGCCTGATCCCTATAGTCTGTGTATTTACTGTAGGACACAGCTAGGTAAGTCTAGAACTATACCTGCAGCAAAAACTACTGTTGTTTACATGATGATCTCTGCAAGCACCAAACTTGGCAATCAGCTGTGCCTCTCTCTAACAGGCAGGGGACTGAGACTCCTGTAATGACTTCTCACTAATAAGACATCACTGAGCAGTTCCATCCTCTTTCTTACTTTTCCTATGACAGCACTGAGAAAGGAAGCATGGCTCCCCTCCAGACAAAACACTTCTATGCACCTGAAGCTGCTAAGCCTGTGTTCAGGAGGTAGTGCAACTCTGTACCCCTTTTTCCCCTTGTATACCTTTCCATTTTCTTTCCATCTCATGTCAAATACCCTCTCCCATCTGGTGCTCACCAGCAAAGAAAGATATCCGTGAATGTCTCTGCTGTCGTGAAGAGCGCGAATATGATCCAGTACATCATCCATTTGACCTGGTAAACAAAAACAGTAGCCGGGTCATTTTTCTCCACGGGCCTCAAACTATCTCTTGCAGGCGCAAGTGCACAGAATAACTCTCTCAGAAAAAAAGGTTCTTGCCCCCACCCTGTGTGTTTAACAATTACTATGGACTTGGAAGATCCCGGAATTCCCCCCACCTCAGCACATAACACACGTCAAACACAAGCCCTTGGGAAGGAAGATTGTGGCCTTCAGGACTGGTCTCATGAAAAGAACAGCCTGACTCTGTCCCTAGAGGAAGCTCCACTGGAGGACCACAGCCCTATCTCAGGGCACTAAAAATCTCACTTGGCTCATCTTAATAGCAAAGGTTAATACTAGGGTGTTGGCCAAACTGCAATTAAGACAAAATGTAATTACTTATGTAATATCTACAGACAGGGGAAACTAGCCAGGAAGAGATAAAGAAGTAATTGCCTATTCCATGATCCAGGGCTCACGAGCACAATCAACTCACCGCAACTTACTGAATTAGTGTGCATCAGTTGAGTGACGGTGCCTCCTCACATCCACACCCTGAGCCCATTGCAGTGACAAGGGCAAGTCTGTTAGCTTAAATCCCTTACCTAGGGCTTAGGTGAGAGCATTTTACCTCATATTGGTAGTGAAAGCATGTGCTGTGCTGTCACTGTGTTCAACTATGGTAACTCCAGTGTGGGGTGGACTGCTTGTTGGGTGATTTATGGATGGTCTCCTTTGTGGCGATAGCGACAGACACAGAAGTCTTTGGGGACCATGACTTGGACAGGGAAACTGTAGTACCTCAAGGAATCTGGGGATTTTTGTGACTGAGCACTAAATGGCATTTAAAAGCACAGCTAAACTATTCTGATGTATGCAGTATTGGTTCTTCTTGGGCTGGAAAGAAACAATGTATTTTGTCACATGCCATCAGCACTTCCAGTGATTTTTATCAAGTGATGTGCTGCTCCTCTTCTGTGGCACTGTCACCACAGAAATAACGTAAGGAATAATTTCCAAGTACTGGAGATGACAGAGAAACCTTTCATTGCCCTCAATATTTTTTTTTCCACTGTAAAATTGTAAAACCACTGTACAATTGTAAAAGTTCAAACAGTTTTAAGAATCTGTCTCTCCAAAGGAAAAGAGATGGTAAGACAAAAGTTGCTAATTTAATTGAAAATTGTTGTCTAATTAGCTGTATTTGAAAATGGAGATCCTTAAGCAGCTTTGCTGGAATGTTAGAAAGCTTAAGGAAGTAAAATTCATGAAAATCCATAGAGAATTGGACTATGTTACCTAAGGCTGGGATAATTGTAAGAGAATAAGGGAAGGCTTGAAAGAAGGCAGTACAAGAGGGATACCTACAACAGGTGCTGCTCTGAGGAAGGGGGGATGGAGGTCGCAATAAATCTGGATCTCACCAGATCTGAAATGGCTTGCTCCATCTTCTCCCTGATGCAGTGGGGTCAGTACCTGTAGTCTCTCTCCACCTTCCTGCAGGTACTGAAAATATTCCCTGAGCACCTGTCACCCAGCTATATAACTGCTCCCCTGGGATTTAGATGTATATTTATATTTAGCGTTACATCAGCAGAATGGCACTGCCAAATGCCTGAGAGCATTGTCTTCCCAGGGCAGCTTCTGCCAGTCTTTTTACATAACTGTGACTCCCTCAAAGCCTCACTGCCAGCATAGTTCTGTCAGTTAAGACATTACTGCCAGCAAAACTTTAAAACACAAACCAAGACCTGGTATGTATGGGCTTGCATCAGCCTGAAACACCATTTATCAAAATGACTATTACTAAGCAACATAAAAATAAACTATAATGATATGTTTTGACTAGTACATAAAGGGGTTGTACTATGTCAGTGTAAATTACTACTTATTTTTTCTTTTTTTTTTTTTTTAATCAGACCTCTAATGGACATATTGCCACAACTGGTGTGCTAAACTGAAAAACAACTGCAAGTGCAGACCACGACTTAGATCAGCTGTTCCCACATTTGGGTCATGACCCTATGCGTCTGATGCGAGTTCCTCTTTTGCTATTGAATTTCCAACAGGAACTGGACCCTTCAACAAAGTATTTTCCAGAACAGGACTATGGAAATGTTAAGTATCAGTGGGAGACACTGCTTGGGGATGCTAGCACAAGCCTTCAGCATTTCCAAGCAAAGGGTGTACAAACCTTCAGAAGCACAGCTGTGCAAGGGCTGCAGGGACATTTTGCCTTAACTATCTGATGCATTCTGTAACACTTAACGATTCTTAAAATATCCAAAAACATTATCTGAAGGAGGGGACTGATAGAAAGGAAAACTCTCAGCAGCCACAGTGAGTTTGAGCTTGCACTAAGGACTTAATGGGATATCCATCCATGCTGTTACCCAGAGGAGAAAATGAGCTTGTTATCCATGGGATCTTGAGGAGATTGAAGAGTCAAGATCTGGAGGCTGAGCCTAGTTCAGTGAGGTTAATAGAGCTCAGGTTGTGAAGGGCACTACAAATCTTACAGGACCCCAACAGCATCTAAGTAGTTTTGATTCTCCCATATTTCACTTTCCCTGATGGCCAGTGTGCCTTTAGAAACTAGGGTCCAGGGAAGATTTTTCAGCAAAAAGGACAAGACAGCACACCCAGTTGCCAGACCTGCCTGTAAATAGGTCACTCCACAAGGAAGGATATTTCTATCTGAGGATTCAGTCATATGTACTTTGAGTTGCCTCCTCTGATCCTTGTTTTGAATGAGCAGCAAAAGCTTCAAGGCTTTTTGAAAAGGCTTTGATTTATGCTGCTCTTCAGAAACAAAGGAAAACACGCAAAGCTCTGGATGCCAAACACCTTTTAAGTCAGCCATATATAGCTCGCACCACCAGAGAAATAGCATACATTTGTCAAAGACAATATCAACTCTGCGGAGGAGCAGGAAGCACAAACCCAAGTCTCCCTATTTGAGACTTGTGCCTAGCAATCAGCCAGTCCACCTTCATGCCAATCTTCCCCTTGCACTGGTTTACGAGCTTTCCCAGAATACGGGCAACACCATTACAATGTGGTAAGGCACAATCTTAGAAAACAAACCCTGCAGCACAGCCACAAACCTCATTACTCACATATTCTTTGATGTCCTTTGATTTCACGGCTTTGTAAGAATAATATGCGGGGTAAAGAGTGCCAAATATAAGCCTGGAAAAAAACAAACAACAAATGGATTAAATTGATTTCCTGTCTCAGAGAAATATTTTTTTTTCCTGTCTGTTAAACGTGTTCCTTGCACTAGTAAAAAGCATTAGGATTTGATTTAAGCTTGAATGCACTAAGTACAGTACAGGAGTGATTTTGCATCACTGAATTCAAGAGAAACTATTGCCAGTGACATGAATGAAGAACAGGAATTCAGGTTGACTTTCCTTTTGCAATAGTTTCCATAGCTGTACCTTATAAGTTACACACAAAACAAAACCAACCAACCAACCAAAAACCAAAAAAGGCCACTACACTTTTAAAAGGAAATAAAAAAACTGATTTCAAAATAATATACTGTGACACCAGGAATATAGGAGTATTGCTTTCAGAGGCAGGACAAAATGAGAATCATTGTCTAAAATCCCTTCCATCTCTGTTCAATACTCTGAAAAGCTGGCAGAGGATAAAGCAGCATCCAAGTTCTACTGGCACAAGGGTTTGAATGCTGGGACCTTATCCTACATTAAATCCACTAAAGGGAAGAGCCCTGCACTGTTTGGTAAAGTCAATTTGGCCTCATCAAAGGAGGAGGCATTTGCCCATCAAGATATGCCAACAGGATCAGGCCTAAAAATCCCAGCTCTACTGTTCTTTCAGATAGCTTCCTTTCATTTTCAAGTCTGAAAGGGATCCTGTCAGCTTCAAGATTTCATGTGAGAAAGAAATAAGGAACTGCAAGTTAAAAATAGCACTAACGAGAAAAAACCTTTGAGAATTTTTTATACTAACTCCTCCCTGCATCACTGCCTAGCTGCTTATTCACTTCAATTATTCTGGACATAAGCATAGGCTTGTCAAAACCACTTTGCCTTGCCCAGGTTTCAGACAGTTTTATTCAATGCAGTAGGATGATGCTGCAAAGTCTGAATTTAATAGATTGCAGGGGAATGTTTATTGGCTTGCAACTACCCCTCCTTCCACTGGAGCTTTTGCTTTAAATTCATACAGTTGTTTCTGCTGCTCTTGGGAATGGAAATGATCAATATTTCAATCCCTAACTGTGGAGCCACACGGACCTGCAGTCATCTTTTCCATCCTGCAAATAGCAATTGTGTGCTGTGGGACTCATAATTACAGTAGAGTCCATTACGTGTATAAGACATTAAAAATTAACACTCAGGGATATGGTGTACCATCGTACTTCCCATAGCTCAAGAAGGTATTTGTGAAAGAATGGGGTGAGGCATCATACATCTTGATTTCCAAAGCAGTGACCGAAGACAATTCATCTGCTATTCATCATGCTTACTGTAGCATAGCTTAGCAAAACCTGAAGCACAATGCAGACTTCCAAAAAGCAGGTACTGAGTGAGGAGACTGAGTATTTACAGAGGCTTTACACTGGCTTCAAAAAGCTTTGCTAGAAACACTCAGCTCTCAACCTATTTCACCCACGGGGGTTGTGCTATATGCAGGAATTAGATACAAATGCTCAGAAAGATTCTGGGAAACCAAATGCATTTTTGCCCCTTGCAGTATCTTAACAAACAGCAACACCAGCTAACACACAGACAATAGCTTGATCCTGTTCTCACTGAAGCTAATAACAAATATTCCCTCTGAGTTCTATAGTAGCAGAACCTAATCCAGAGAATTTTGACCTCACAAAAGGAAAAAAGCTCAGAAACTAACAGCCAAGCACATGAATAACATTTCTGGCTCTACTTATAAGAAGTACCACATTTCTGTCCTTCCTTCTTGGCCCAGTGTTGGCTGCTACCTCACACTTTTATTTCCTGCAAATAATCACTGAATGACTGATATTCATTTCCTCAGTTTGTGTTGGTAACAGAGAGTAACGGGAAGCAAACAGTTTACAGGATCACTAGAAAAGAATTAGTTCCAGACAATAAACACTTGAAAAAAATTCCTATGAGGGAAGGAAACTGTGCAATGCTTTTGCATATGCAGAGCAAGAGATAGTTAATAAGGTGATGCGCTCTCCCTAAACTGGAGATTGAGATTCACTGATTTGCCTTGTAGTACGTTGTGTGCATATATGGATGCACTGGGTTTCTGTGGCAAGGTTTTTTGGGG
>JANZLQ010000056.1:41071640-41108809 GCA_026212715.1 Elanus axillaris
TGATTAGTGAATGATCTCTCCTGTCCTTATCTTGACCCACAAGCCCTTTGTTATATTTTTTTTTTCTCTCCCCTGTCTAGCAAAGAGGGAGGGAGTGATAGAACGGCTTTGGTGGGCACCTGGCGTCCAGCCATGGTCAACCCACCACAATGGACAATTATTACTGCTATGGTTTACCCAACCAAAAACTGTTTTAAGGAATGTTAGATCACAGTCTTGTCATTGCTGTAGCTTACTACATGGCTTGGAGTCATTTAACCTCTGGGTACACCCTACAAACAGAAGATTAAAGACATTCAGGCATTTCTGTAAAGCACATTCAGGGTTTTGGAGACAAATACCTGCACATAGGCATATTCCAGTCTTCACTGGGCTTTACATCAAGCTTGAGTACAATTGGTTTAATTCAAACACATACATCAATCCTCTCTCTCTTCCCTTAATTCCTCTCCCCTGCTGTAGACAATACTTCTCTCTTCACCCTCATCCAAGTTTCCTGTGTAGTTAAAGTTGTCATTGATTCCTGCCTGCCTTCATCCCCATGCTCAGACTGTTGCCAGATCACTCCTGCACACTATACATAAAACCAAGGCTGATTCTTCACCCCTCTGCCCAAGCCGGTAAGCCATTCCTTGCCCAAACCTCATTTCCAGCCTCCCTTGTGTGCTTTACAGATCTCTACCCCGCCTGGATGCACCAGTGTTTAAACCTCTTCCCCCTGCCTCTTCTTACACATACATGCACTCAGAGGTTACCCTTGCCTACCAAGCTGAAATAATATTCTGATCCTTGCCTTCCAGGACCTGAAAAATGTTGTTGCTCCTACCTACTGTTCATTTGGTCTTTTATCACATCCCACCTCAGTCCCTTCTCTCCTTTAATGACTGTAGTGCCACCAGCTTCTTACTCTGCTGTTCCTTGTATGTCTTCTCCCACACCATGGAGCTCCTGTGCTCTTTGCTCCTCCCTTGCATAGCAGCCCATTGTATCTATCTAACACAGTTTGAGAGGTAGCAGCCCAAGCCACACAAATTCTACCATGCCATTCCCCCATTCCTCTTCATCTCTCTAATCATCTTCTGCAACACTCCAGTTCTACCTGATGATCTCTGAACCATACTCACAGGACCTTCAGCTTTCCTCACACCTGGCCAAAATCACAGCACAGACACTCAGTTCCCTCCGAGAACTACCAGCTGATCTGGGAACAACATGTGCTATGACTCCTTCCATGGTACATGCATTAACTGCTTGACTGGTGCCTGCCAGCTGGCAAGCCAAATTAACAACCTACCTATGGAGTTAATGCAGCTTTTACCTCCTGACAGGCACTGCTATGAGACAATCTCCTATCCAGCAGCTAATTCTTACAAATTATGTAGAAACTTAATATTTGAGACCTCTTGGACCCATCTATTTTGGCCACAATCACTTTGTGGATCCCAAAGATAGCAGCAGTGGAAAAACAGATTGCTTAAGCCTCATTTCCTTAGGAAACCAGGCTACAAATACAGAGTCAATCCACTCCCCACCCATTTCCATCTTTCAAAGCTCCTTTGAATAGCTATGCACCCTGGAAAGCCTTGGCTCTTTTACCCTCTGTGCAAAAGCAGCAGCAGACATCCTGATCAGCAAACCAGGGACTCCTAGAGCTTGCTGTAATAGTTGCTACATTTAAAGCTACAAAGATGTGTTCCTACAGTCTGGGCTAAAACAAACGCATACCCTCAGGGCATAGGGAAAGGCAAGGAAGTAGCAACTATCCTGGTTTCAGCTGGGATAATTAATCTTCTTTCTAGTAACCAGTATAGTGTTATATCTTGGACTCAGTATGAAAAGAAGGTTGGAACACACTGATGTTTTCAGTTGTTGCTAAGTAGTGTTTAGACTAAGTCAAGGTTTTTTCAGCTTCTCGTGCCCAGCCAGCAAGAAGGCTGGAGGGGCACAAGAAGTTGGAGGGGACACAGCCAGAACAGCTGACCCAAACTGTCCAAAGGGATATTCCATACCATGGGACATCATGTCTAGTATATAAACTGGGGGGACTTGGCCTGGGGGGGTGGTGATCACTGCTTGGGAACTAACTGGACATCAGTCGGCAAGTGGTGAGCGATTGCATTGTGCATCACTTGGTTTGTATATTCCAATTCTTTTAGCATTATTGTCATTTTATTGTTATTATCATCATTATTAGTTTCTTCCTTTCTGTTCTATTAAACTGTTCTTATCTCAACCCATGACTTTTACCTTTTTCCTTCTGATTCTCTCCCCCATCCCACTGAAGGGGGGGAGTGAGCGAGCAGCTGCGTGGTACTTAGTTGCTGGCTGGACTTAAACCACAACAGTGACATTCATCAGTGAGTTAGGAAAAGCTCACTTGCAGTACTAAACAAATAACCACAACAGTCTAACAATTCTTAACGCTGCTTCATGCTGGAGGTCTACATCAATTACAGTCACTTTGAAACAGGACAAAACAGCAGCTGTAAAGAAATCACTGAAGAGTCAACTAATTGTGCAACAGGAGGCAAAAATCTAAGTAAAAGGTTAGTCTGCCTAAATAAGGATTAATGCTGAAAATCTTATAATCCTATTAGGCACATCAGCAGCAGCAATCCCCAATCTGGACCACTACGTGCATTTCCGGTCATTCTTTGTCAAAAGGGACATGGCAGAGGCGGAAGGGGAAAGGAGAAGGGTAACAAAAGCGCGTGGAAGTGCACTGGGAAACATCAATAGGAGCAACTGTAAATGCTGCAGTTGTTTCTTTTGCAGCAGAGGTTATAATATATATATTTTATATATATATATATATATATATAAAACTTGAGGTTATTTGCTCTTACTCCTGATCCAGTGTAAGGAGATGGTCAACTGAATCAGGAGAACGAAGTCAAAAAGGAGGGCAGAAACCCTCACTAGGAGTTAATCTGTGGAACTGAGTAACTGTATCTATTTATATTACATAGGAACTGGGGTTTGGTTTTGGTTTTCATTATTCAAGTTTACAACTAAATGAGATGGGAAAGGACTAAACTTTCCATATTGTGGGGTTTCCTGATTATCAGGGTAATATCAGGGGAATGAGTTGCTTTAAAGCAATTGAACTGTTGGCTCCTCTTTAGCAATCCATCATATTCCACGGTAGCAGCTGCAGTACCACCAAACCTCGTTTTATCTCCACTTACCAGCACAGCCACAGCCAGCCCTGGCTATTATATCCTTCTATTCCTTCTCTGGATCTGCTAGTGCAGCGATCTGACCACCACAGAGCACAGGCTAACCCAGATGTGACAATATTCCCAATAGCATATAGGTTATAGCCTGGGGATCAATCAGAGCTGCTACCAGGACCTGGGAGGGCACCACATGACATCTTGAGTTCTGATTATCTGGTCATGCTATTTTCCTCAAGAGGGACCTGATCCTACAGCCATTTACCTGTAAAATTAACTCACATTCTGTACAGCAGCCACTGAAAAAAAATGGAAAGACTCAGCAATTCTCAGGAGTACTGGCCAGGACTCAGGTTACCTCCAGAAATGCCTGCCTATCCATTCTCTTGAGTATAGTATTTTTAATCACACAGGTATTTTCTGGATGGTACCTTACTGTTACAAATATACCAGCACATTGCTGTCCACATCCCAAGCCATCCAATTTTTGCTCATCTAGTTACCACGCCACCAGTGGTGTTTGGGCTGCCCAAATATTTAGAACATTGTACTACTACAACACAAATAGAACAGACCTTATTTTGCCCATAAATAACAAATGTTTCCATATCATCAGCACACAGCAGCCAAGATGGCAAACTTCTCAAACACAGGGATGGACACATTTAGGAATCACTGAAATATTTCCTATTTCCTCAATATGTTCACTGGCTAGTGCATGCTTCTTACGCACAGAGCAGCAGCTGAGCTGTCACCACGCCAGCATTCCTCGCTGAAACCACCAAGAAGGGTGCCAATAGGTTTGCATTCCTTATTATCAGTCCTAATTAATGTTCACGCAGTGCCACAGATTAAAATAAACGGCACTGTCTTTGTACCAAAGGTTCCCAGTTTAAATCCAACAGCTGGAGATGTGAAAATAAGCAGTGCACAAGGTCAGGGAAGGGGTTAATGCAAGCCCCTTCACAGGCCAAATGCCTGATATACAAGAACTGGTTGGGGTAGAGGAAGCACCAGCTGCAGAGGAGGCTCCAGGCTGGTATTCCCCGGGGGATGGCTCCTGCAGATTCTTTGTGGTCATTTTGCAGCAGAATAGGTCCTGCACAGTGGCTCCAGGGCAGTTAGGAACTTTCATGTTCACCCTCATGGTGACAGCTGACGCCATCCCCACCTGCGGCCCCAGGCAATGTGGATACCCAGACGTGCCAGCCTGACACCCCGATACACTCGGAGAATACCAAAGGTGCGCAGTGCCTCAGTGCCAAAAACATCCCCCAAAGAAAGCAATGGGCTCTGGCACCTCTGAGACAGATCAGGCTCACTTCAAACTCCATTTGTGTCTTGAATCAAATATCCTCACAGGGTTGGTTCAGCTGCCGAGGACAACCATGCAGTTATGCCCATGTCACTGGGCAGGTAGTGCACTGCCTCCACAGGTATTTAACAAGGTGTAAAGTTCCACTTAAACAGCCATCTAGCAAGTCCCTCTGCTTTAGGAAACATTCCTCCCCACCTCCTTGGTGGGTGACCTGCTTAGCAATTCTGAGCTGCTGAGACTGAGCACTCTGAAGCACCATGCACACCCGCAGTGCTGAGGAAACAAAGGGCAGGCCCAGGAGAACTCAATGTATAAACACAAAGGTGCTCCACTTTGCATCCAGATCCACCTCTGACTTCTCAGCCACTTCTCAGGCTACCACAGAAGCAAACTGCAAACTTCATCTTGGTTAACATAGCCTAATGCCTGGTGAAACCTAATCTCTCCTCTTGGTGTAACTGTGGGGTAAAGGGACACCCAACTGTCCTTCCAGCAGAAATACCAAGAGCAAGGGCTGTCCTTGATGTTTCTAATTTAAGCAGTCTTGATCTTCCCAAAGCAGCACATACTTGTCTCCAGTTGACACCACCTTCCCCCCGCCCCCCACCCCTCCCAGCCAGGGCACTTCTCACATGGGAGCTGGAAAACAGCCAGGCACAAACAGATGAAGAGGCGTGGCAAGGGGGACCGGTGGAGGAAGTGGCCTTGGCCAGCCTGGAACTATCACACAACTATTACATTTACTCACGTTGAGATCCAACATCCAGACTTGTCTAAAGAAGGTAAACATGATTTCCTTTTCCCCACTTGTTACAGGCAGAAGATAGAAATGCTAAAATAACAAAACTACTGATGGAGAGACCTTGTAAAATATTGGGATTGTTGAGATAATACATGCGACAACTACTGAAACATGACATTCCTACTAAAACTACCAGCAGTGAAAGGTCTCACAGGGTTGATATTCACACTAACACCCTCGAGTATCGTATTTAAAGCCCAACCAAGATTAAGCAGGTACTTGACCCTTTCCAGGGTTATTGTTCCAGACTGTCTTCAAACTCAGGCACAATCGCATCAGTTTTCGCAGAAGCTTAGAAGTTTTCTTTACAGTACTTCAGAACAGAAAAGGCCTGTGTAGCTGCTATAAAAATACCCCACGGCTCGGCAGCTATTTTAGGAAGCAAATTTATTGCAGGTAGATGGTTTACTAAGCTGGTCTGTTCTACTTCACACTGCTTTTAGTGGAGCTGCCTGGCCCAGTGGAGAAGGACCGCTGATAAGCAAGGGGAATTTGTTTGCCCCCAAGGCAATGCTTTAAAGGAAGGGTCTGCATGGAGAGCATGTAGGGCTGGTGTGGGGTGAGAAGCCACGGGTTGATACGAACGCTGTGCCTGGCACACGCCACAAGGCTCCGAGCAGCTGCCTGCAAGAGATAATGTTTCGTGGGCCTCACCCGAGGCATTTGCCCTGTTGCTCCTCCTCCCCTAGGCTCAGCAGGACTGCAGAAGAAAGCGGTCCACAGCACCAAACTTTCTCCCAGAGCTGGCACAGCCCACCGCTTCATTCAGACCTTTTCGGGGGAGAAGAAATAATTCAAAAAGTGCAATGCTGAGGGGAATAAAATCTGTGCCTTTTAGAGAAGAAAACAGTCTCTGCTATGTGACCGGGTCAGAGCAGTCTCACTGCTCCAAAAAGGCAGGGTTTAGCATCTGTGTGCCCCCAAATGTTTTCCCTATCCAGTAGTGACCGTATAGTTCCTGCTTTGAGAGCCCTGTCTTTTTCCAAGCCAAATAAATGGCAATTTGAAAACTAAATGGTATGTTTTAGATGGGAAGGACTGCGTTTCCTGACTCTGGAGAGGGGGATGTTTATGTGGAAAAAGGCTTTTTTAGAAGCATTGACATTATATTCCAAGAGATGACAGATGGTCTAAAATCTGTATTGCGAGTTAGTCTACAGATTTATGGTAGGCTCATGATACAAAAGGAACTGAGAGAGACATATAACCTAACCAAACTAATTTCTAGGCTAAAAAAGGTATAAAATATGGATTGCACATCAACAAAGAAGCTCTGCATTATTTTCATACAAAACCACAAAAATTATGCTGCAAGTATTATTTTGGAGTTATTTTAACTTATGCTATGTGAATCAACTTTTAGGGAGCATAAACACATACAGAAATCCCGATTTAGAGCATAACCCTACATTCTGTGTATCCGAAAACTCAGTGCAGGTTATGGTTTGAGGGTGAAAGTCTTCCGTAAGTGCTACCACTGTCTGAGGAGGTGGTGAGAAACACAAAAGCTCTTGTTTGTCTATTCCTCACTGAAAGACAGCTTTAGACTTCTAGCATTGTACTCATGGGACAGAAAACAGGAATAAAAAATTAAATGAAACTGTAACTTGTCCAAATCAATTGCAACATGATCTCCTTAGAGTAATGTTACTTCCGCTTTCCAGGGACAGAAGATTACTAGAAGTGTTTAACTAAGTGCAAGGAATATTTTAGCTCACCAATGTAATTGAAAAATCAAACCAAAAGACCTCTTTTGCCCAAATACTCAGCGAAAATCATGAAAACTGTAAACTTCCCATGGGTTACCAATGGTTCAATCCACTGAAACAAATCGAGCAGTCCCAAGGCTGCTCTGAGTAGCACAGAATAACAGAGATCTCCACAAGCTCTTGGAGGAGGACAGAAACCCCAGTCAGATCTCCGCACTAGCCAAAGAGAGCAGTTTGGTATAGGAACAGGTATCAGGCACAGTCATGGCCAGCTTGGTGAAAACAGCCTGAGAAGAACACCTTACTATCTCAGAACACCTTACTATTGCCTGGACATTTCTATAAATATGCTAGTAAATTAATAATAAACAGCATAACTCTTTCCATCACTAACTGACCTTAACTTCTTACATCTCTGAGGACTCTAGAATATTAACCAGAAAAAACCTAGAAGACCAAACATTTGGAGGGACCAGCCAAAATGAAAACACGTGAGACCCAACTCAGTCATAAGCTCTATGTTTCAGAGCTGATATCTAACTCCTAGTTAAGTAAAAAACCAACCAACCAACCCACCCCACACCCACCTTTAAAACATCTCTTCCCATTTTGATAGCACATTTCAAAGAAGGATTTCAAAGTGCAGTATAAATATTAGTGACTTCAGTATCAAAGTTGATTGCATTTCCATTGATTTCTGATTATTTCTATTTCATTAGTGTTTTATGTCTATTTTGAATGATAAGGACAGTGAGACCCAACTGAAATTATACAAGAAGCTCATGTCAGAGACATGAACAGTACTGAATTTTCAACTCCAGTTTTAAAGCAAGAGTGTAGGAAAACTAAGGCAAGATGATTCTACAGGTAATTTCAGAATATTCAGACCATCTTAATGCTTTCGTTAGTACGGGTATCAGAATGCCACATGCTATATATAACAGCTGTGACATTGCAGGGAGTTCACGAGCCATCCAAGCCACATTTCTCTTTATGGCCCACAGACACAGACTGGTATTTCTTCTGGGTACTATAACAATATTTTAGGGAGGGGCTAGGCACCTGCTTTTTCACTAGGACCTGCATAATATTTTTTAAAAAGTAAAGAAAGGAAAATGAGATGCTATCATACAGCCTGAAAAGGTAGGCTTCTAGTCTTCTCATATGCATTTGACAAGGATTTCTAGTGCGAATTTAATAGAGTTCTTTCCTCCAGGGTCTTTTCTCATTTCATTCATTCTTTTTAATCCCTCCATTTTATATGGGTAATAGCAGCATCTTAATGAAATGCGTGGTACAAATGAGATAAACAAGGAGGGAGAGATCTCCAGCTGGACCTAAACTGATACAGACCAGCCTCCAGTCTAACACACACATAAAGGAGAGGAAATCAGAAGGAAACAAGCCTCTGTACTGAAGCCATGGATCACTAATGAATAATCAATCAGAGCTTCTGGCTACACCTCTGAATTCAGCTTCAACTACCAGTAAAATTATTTGTCTCTAATTAAAATAAATTAGAAGAAAAATGACCATTTAGTGGTTAATGCTAAATCACAGTGTTAGGATAAGTGATAAAAAACAGCAGGTAGGGGAGCCTAAATAGATGGAGAGGGGAGAGGGGAAAACAAAGAGATTGTTTCACATCTTGTTCCTTCACATGCTAGTCCACAACAGTCAGGATGTAAAATACCTACTGAATCTCTTGAAGTTCTCCTGAAAAACACAGGGGACAGCCAATACTGTCTTCTGTGCTACCAAGGAGCTTCATCAATAGTGCTCATTGGAGGGTAAAAGAACTTCTTCCAGGGTTGACTCTGGAGGAACCAGACTCACCCAGCACCTAAGGAGCAGCATGGATTCCCTGCCAGATGCAAATTGTCAGCCCATTTTCTCCCGTATCAACAAACACCACCTTAGGTATTAAAAAAGCACATCGACACAAAACCAACCATTGTAAACATCTTTCTTCCCGAGACTCTCCCACCTCAGAAGAGAAAGAGCAAAACCCATGTGATATATCATTTAATGTACTACTGGAAACTGTTCCAAGTGAAAGAATGGTGAATGTAATAAAAGAAATAGAAATGTGTCCTTTAGACTAAAATCAAGGAGTAATTCAAGTAGGAAGAGATCTCTACAAGTATTTAGTCCAGAACAGAGCCAACTTTGAGTTTATATCAGGTTGCTCCAGGCCCTGTCCTGTCAAATTTTCAGTATCTCCATCTCTAGACCCCTGTTCTTTATAACTAAACAGAATTTCCTTTGCTGCAACTTGTTTCCATTGCCTCTCAACTTTTCGCTGTGCGCCTCCACAAAAAGCCTGTCCCTGTCTCCTCTGTAACAAGCCATCATGTTTTCAAAGACGGCAATAAGATCTCCCCTTTGCCATCTCTTGTTCAGCCTGCACAAACTCAGCCCACTCACCTCTCCTGGTGCATAATGTGCTCCAGTCCCCTTCCACCAGACTAACTGCAATTTGCCGGTGTGCTCCTTACCCTAGGGAGACCCAAATGGGATAAGCTACTCCAGCCAGACACTCTCTCACACTTGCCAAATAGAGGGGAACAATCACTTTCCTCAACCTGCTGGCTAACCCTCTTAATAAACCAATCCTCTATTGAGATCTGGAAGAGAACAGCACTGCACCCTTCCCTTCATCAGAAATGCAGAAGAGCCAGGGACCTACTCCCTGAAAGATGAGGAGACTTCCTTGCTGCTTGGAGAACCTTCTTGCTCAGCCACACCACACCCTTTTCTTTGCAAGTGGTGCTGTCCCCAGGGAGCTAAGCTTGGGTCATGGTATGACAATAATAGATGTGACGCTACAGCAGGACTCCAAAAATGCTCTTTTTAGCTTACTCCAAATGAGCTGTTGCAGTAGTACAAACCTCACTTAGCTACCTGTAAAGCAAAACTTGACTGCCAAGGGAAGTATGTGAAGAGTAGTACTACACTGTCTTAATTCTGGGACTTAACACAGACTGGGTTGCCATTAGCAAACAGCTTTAAAAAAGGGGGGTTAGGGAGATGAGATGAGTATTTAGAAACACTTACTGCTTTGATTCTCTTGCTCGGCCATTTTTGGTGAGCTAGAAGAACAGCTAGATTTCCCATATCTCTACAGCCACTTACTCACAGTGTAAAGCTTTGTGTCATTAACTGTACAGCATTGCTGTGAAATACAATGGTTTTATGGTAATGCTGTTGCATGATCTATTCTTACATAAAGCCACTAGCAGGGAGGTCATTATCAGCTTATTTACTCCTGTGCCAAACACCACAGCCCACGATATGTATCTGGAGATAAAATGACACATCCTTTCTTTTGCTGGAGCTGGGAACCTCATAGAGAAAGTAAATTACCCATACACATGGCTAATAGTCATGCTATGATAATTTTTAAAAGGATCAGAGGCTGCAATGTCCAGCAAAGCCTTGACTGAGCTAAAACTTATTTAAAGGGCTTCCTTAAAGGAAAAACTCCACTGCAGTCCCTAAATTAATCCTTTATAAGTTGGAGAACTGTATTTTCAGGTTAAATGAAGAAAGATTAAATGAAACTGATTCTAAGAACAGTTATATTCAGCACTTTCAAAGGGTTCACCTACATTACTAACAGGACAAATACACACCTCAGGATTCAGGAAGCTTTAATTTCTCTGACCTACTATACTAATTCTAAGAGGCTTTTCACAACTATAACTGAGTGCACAGCAGGGCCCCAGGCACAGAAATATCAGCACCTCTGTAAATCTTACCATCCTCAACTAGTTTTCTCCAAGCCTTTGGGAAATAGTTAAGTTCTTGTATCCCAATTTTACAGATTGGTTTCTCATAGGCCCAGATGAGTATTCCCCTGGTTGGACATTGATCACGCAGTGCTGACATGCAAATCTGCATCTGTTGTGCCTTTAACTTGCTGGGGTTGGGCAGAATGTTGTCACTGTTTCTGGCTTGAAGCATACAAGCATACAGTGTGGGCATACCAATATACTCTCAGGAGGAGATGCAGTTGCATAGCCTCTAAAATTCATGCCATTCCCAGAGTAACACTTGCATGTTGCCCAGAACCACAGCCCAAGTTAAAAATTTCTGACCAACAATTCACTTTGCAGGTGCATGTGGCAGATATAACTCATGCAATTTGCACAGGATTCTAAAATATCTTTGGTTTTGCTCGGCAAAGATTATATATGTACAAATGTATACATAAAGACAGAAATATAGGAGTTTAGACATTTCATCAGCACTCGGGGATGTTTCTTAAAATGCAAGGCTTCTCTTTTGAACTTTGGAATCTCCTTACATCTATTTAACTTTCCTACCTCACATTCATCCCACAACTGAATATTCTGCTACAAGAAGACAATTCTTTCCCTGCCCCTCCCAAGCCATTTTATCTCATTAAAGTGTCTCCAGGTTTTGTATTTCTTGACCAACATACAATTTCTTCACTGAATTTCTGGTGGTTTACTATGTTACCATAGCTTCTCCCTGCAGCTTAATAGGTTAAATGCTTCTTGTTACACCAAGGACTCTAGATTTCAGTCCTTTTAGTGACTTAGTAAGTGAACTTTGGGTCTTTAACTAAAGACAAGACAGAGGAAGGGGTTTCTTTTAGCTTTCACCAATATTCACAGCAGTACTACTATTCATCTGCATTAGTTTTTAACAACCAGCTATTACCTAAAGCTCAGGAGAGACTTAATAGCAAGAACAGGAATCTATTGAAGCATCTCCCGGTACAGCATCTTATACTGAGAGCTTCACAACATCAGCTGCAAATCACAGATTTTGGACAGAGAGATTCCTAGGGTAAACATTTCATTTCAGGCTTTACAGAAGCCTGAGACAACAGGCAGTTTTCAGAGATGACTAATATCTACAGGTTCCACTGACCATGCTGGAAGTCAAATGATTTTCACCACTGGAAATCAGAAGCTTGGTCACAGCCCAGGTAAAGCTAATGTGAGATCTGGAAATAGAAGTCACAATTTCCAGGCTATGTTTCTGTGCTAGCCTTTCTCACCTTCACCATTACACTTAAGATGATCTCACTCTGTGAATACAGCTTAGTATCGCAGTACTGCCAGTTCTCACATTTGTTCATTTAATCTCATCACGTGATTTCTTTGAACGGAGATGTTCCTATAATCACTTCCAAATAAATTGTCAGACTTAATCGTTTCTCAGAAAAGAGCATGCAAACAGTCCTGCAGGTTCAGAGTACAAATCAAAAGATTGGATGCACAGAGAGATAAATATGTATATATATGCACATATCATAAAAGTTAGGATTTTAAATCCAGTCTCACAATTTGGTGAAGAGGTGAAGGGGTTTGACTCAGTTTTTTTTAATGTCTCCAGACAGCAGCATTGCTACCCAGATACTCAATCTTTTTTCTGACAGATGTCATGTTCCCATTTGCATTCGATTTTGATCTTTCCCAGACATCTCATATCTTTCTGAATTTCAGTCTTTGGCTGAGAGCATTCGAGAGTAAAAGGGATAAGCCTTGCAACCCTCTTCTATTCTGCATTTCCCCAAACACAAATGTGTTCTGATCAGGACCTGTGACACAGGCATAGCTCTGTTCTTACACTGTGAGGAATACCTCTTTGTTTGGGGCTTGGATAAAAAGCCAGTGCATTGTACAATTCAAAACAGTAAATTAGGCTTTGCCTCTTCTCATTCTTTTGGCTTAGTGACTTCACCTCTTTTCGCTTCTTACATTCTCTTACACACATATACCTTGCAGCTCGTATCTACTCGAAATATAAAATGAAATATAAACTGAGGCTTAGGAGCCAGATGGAGACTTCACAGAAATAACTTTAGAGGAAAGCAAAGGGAAAGACAGCCAATGCTTCCAAGTTGATTACAGAGATTTCTAAGCAAGCAGCTGCTTGAGAATGCAGCTTGTACTTTTTGTGGGAACGCCCACATGGCCTGCTATCTTATGTATGCTTTTCTGTCACTCATTGTAATACTGCTGGTTTAAATGCCACAGTCCAGTGCTTGTTCTCCTTCCGAGGCAAGAAGATTCACACAGAAGGATAACAGTATTACAAGTGCCACTCTCCAAAAATAAAGCATTGCTGTTTAGAAATGAAATGGTTAATTGTTTCAAACACAACATGTAGCTGTATAAAATGTGCCTTCAGAACTGGATCTTCACAGACTTCAGCCATTTATGGATTGACTGCCCAGGGTGAGGTTTCAAGAATACACCTAAAACACAATAGTGTTTGAATAGGGATCTGATTTGTTACAGCCAAGTATCTGCGAACCTCAGCAGAATAATAATTGAAAAAGAATGCTGAGCTATTCCAGTGACTGTATAGCACATCTGAGTACAAAAACCTCAGAACACACTATAGCAAAGAGGGAAAATATCTAATCTGTAAGTAAATCCTTCTGGGGGGTGGAGGCGGGGAAGAGAGAGAGATTTGAGTGGGTTCACATGAGATTAACTATGAATCACACACAAACCACAAGGAAAGCAGACTGGTTCAGTTTCCAGTACCGTGCAAAATCTGGCATAGTATTTATGTACTTAAAATGCATGTCCTGCCTCATGGACAGCAGGCAAGATCTTTCACTCTGGCTGTATGCAATCTCTTAACCAGTTTTGCTCATTCTGCAGTGTTCTCAGAATAATCTGTAGAAGTACATATAGGGTCTGTATCATCAGTCACATATGTCACATCCCCTTGGGCCCTGGAAATGGCTGTCAGCAAGCCATGGGATTCCCAATTCTGGAAAGCCCGCAAAGCAGCACTGATTTAAGATAGCTAGGATCAGGGATGCAAGCTAAGAGCTAATGGCAGAAGGCTGCAATGTGCAGCACCCTCTGTAACAGATCTTCACATGAGGGTACATGGATGAAGCATGAGAGATGACAGTTTCTCCCTGTCTGATATGACTAAAGTAGCTTTTAAAATATATGTGTGTGTTTGGGTGGTCTGCAATGAGGCATTAGGATTCTTTATAGACTGAATCTAAAGAGAAGGTGGTCATGCTCTTCATCTTCAGCTTTCAGTAGGTATTAACACTAGAGAAAAGCTCAATAGTGAAGCTCTACAGAGAGCTCCAGATTCAAGGTCAGACATCTTGATTACAGGCTTTGGGATGGCCCATTTGATTGGCTTTGGTTGCTGAAGTGCAGATAAAGCCAAACTCTAATCCAGTGATGAAATTTCCAATATTAGACTGAAAGAAAGGATAAAATAACTGTCCTGATTGAATCATGTCTTTGGGAGCCCTCCATCCTCAGTCCGTCCCCACTCAAAGACCAGTTTAACTTGAGGCCCACAAGGAACAGAAGTACTCTGTTATCTTGAACTGGCCAGTTTCTGTCCTATAATATTCATTTTTTCTAGGATCCAGCTAGCACCATCGACAAGGCCCTCATCATTCTGAGCTACAAACACAACCTTGGGACTCTGACCTGGGTATTTACACCACTCACTGACTGCAGCAGAGCTGCACTGGTTAGCACAACTTGAAGCTCTGGTATTGCCTAAAGGATGAGAAAATGATTGTGGTTTGCACTGAATCAGCATTTTCCAGCTATTTATTCCCTCTGTCTGCAGAACATCCACTCTTGATCCTTCAGGTTTACCACAAGCCAGGACTGGGAATTTTTGTGGCAGTTCTTGTTAAAATTTGGCAACACACCACTTACACCTACCAGTGACAAAACAGAGACGCTGCAATTATTCCAGATAAGAACTTTTTTTCCCTCATATGCTGTGGGGGTTTTTGTTAGAAGGTTACATCAAGAACTTTTCTATTAAATTCCATCTTTTCTGTTTGGATGATTGCTTTTCATTTCACAAGGATTCTGTAAGGCTTTTTTGAGCATATAAAACGATACACTTACATGATTGCTAGATTAGAGAAAAAGAATTAGTGCAATTCCTGTTGAATCTAAGAACCTCCAAATCTTCTAAGTGAATGTGTATTTACTCAATTAACTCTAAGTGTTCAGGTACTAGACCGTCATTAAAAATTCCCATCTAACAGCTGTAACAGAACACACCATATAAAAGGATCTCAAAATGCTATCCAAATACTGAGGAAACAAGCTTTATCTAATGCTGTAAAATCTAAGACTACTAGCACAGACACAGGTATTGACAGTAAGACACAGAGATTCTAGTAGGCCTGTTCAAAATTACCACAGCAGTCTATGTTACAGATTCACGACAGTTAAATATACATGTACAGATATGGATATAACTATGAGAGAGAGTTGATATCCTGAGAAAGAATCATTAGATCACCGTTTCTCCCTAAATCATTAGAGTCAGTAGGGGATTGGTTTGACTGATTGCATTCTGACAGCTATGAAGAGAGGTTAGCACAATATAACAAACATGAGAAAATTCCTACAACATTTATACAGGAAACTGTTTACTCTTATTTCGTTGTCTGTGTTTTTAAGGTATCTGTTTTTAATAACAGGTTCCTCTCTGCATTTGATCGTACAAGACCGACCCTTTCTGTATATAGGACAGCAGAGTGTGTTGCCATGGAAATTATTATGATCTACTTAAATTCAACAAATTCAGCCTTATGGGGTATATTCCCCAGAGTATCTCAATTTAATTATTAATGTTCTTTATAAATAGCAACATCTTTCTGTTTTGACCAAAATCCATATAAGCAGAGTGAAAACAATAAGCCTGGAAAGTGAAACCCTTTGTTCAGCTGCAAAACAGGTGCAATTAAGCCAGGGAAGATGCAAACAGCCTCCAAGCTGCCCTGTCGATGTGCTTCAACTCAGACCTAGATGGATCATCTGGAAGGGAGAAAGTCTCATTCAGTGCCTGTGTCCATTATGTCCCTAGCCTCTCAGCTGTGATTTCCAGCAAAAGTACCAGCTACGATAGTGGGGTTTTTTTGCAGAGGGACACATTCAGTGGAATCTAAACACTGACCATCAATTCATTTCCATATAGCCGCCAGTCTTGCACTCATTCTCCAGCTGTGCAAGCCCAATGAAACCACTCAATCTTTGCCCATGAAATATATCACTAAACACAAAGCCTTTTAGCCTCAGGGCAGCTCCAGGATCCATCTTTCTCCTTCAGGTGCCACCATGAATTCCGTGTGTAGATTTTAAGAACCTGATGGTGTTATTTAGGCCAGTCTAACACTGGGGATAGTTTCTTGCAGGTTACATATTATGAGTGGCTCAGAGGTCTAAGTTTAGACGTGCACAGACATATGTCATCCCAAGGCCCCAGCAGAAGAGGTAGCAGGGCAAACAGAACCCTTCCACAAGCAGGATGAAGTTCAAGAGCCTCGAACTGGTCGCCCACAAAAGGGCCCAAGGCTGAGTGTGGCCCAGAACAGCCCTGCGGGAACTGCCAAAGGCAGAACAGCAACCTTATCACTATGGCTGTTTAATGTGACCTGCATCCCGAGTAAGCTGCTCTCCCCACATGCTTACAGCAAGCATTAGGGCATTTGTGCCAAAGACATCAAGACAAAGGTAGTCATGAAATGTTGTGATGACAGGAGAAGGTCATCTTCCTGTGACTGCTCTGCTCTTAATCTTGACCAGGTGCTTCCCATCCATCCTCCCTAGAAGGGTATTTGTCATGAAACGCCACCTAAGATTCCTCGTTTCACTGCTCCATGAGTGCTTCTCAGGGACTGACAGGACAGCTCTGCCACAAAAGAGGCCAATCTATGCAAAATATCCCAGAGCACCTCTGAACTTTTGACCATTGGCTTGGAAATTTCAGCTCAAAATTCGTATTTACATTGCCCCTCCAATTCTACTCCAGAGGGTGTGCCTCATGCCCACATCAGGGTCTATCACATGTAAAGCAGAACTGATAGTTTAGATGGACAGAAGTTATCACTAAGCCTATTTCACAGGTACCAAATTAAGAAAGAATAACCAGCTTGCCCTCTTCCCACAGGGAGTTTGAAGCACCGCTGAATCCAGGCACTTGACATTCTCACACAAAATCTGCAGCAACAGTCCTTCCCTCCTCCCTCGTACGAGGCTAGTTATTGGTCATAAGCCTCCCTCCAAAACATGAGACAAGAAATGTCTGGCAGTTTTTGGCTCTCCTCTAAAAACACTTATTTAGAGGCTGGAAACAAGAAATAGAATAAATGAGCTCAACTGAACTCAATGAAAGGAAGCAACAGTATGAACTCAATGGAATAGAAATGCTTCTTGAACATGAGCTGCAACTGTTTGTTGATGACGATAGCACTGAATTGCTTACTAGACTCAAAGCCAGGCTACACACGTTGCCCTGGCATCCTTGGGACCCATCCAAAAAGGCATAAAATTCCAGATGCGAGGGGCATTCTTTCTAGCTCCTCATAAGTATGTTCTTCAATACTGGTTTTGTTGTGCTGTATAATTTGCCATTTTGGAAGGCAAAAGATAACTATTGGTTCCATGAGAGAGAAGGGGGAAAGACAGACTGCAGCTTTATTGACCAGTAGTTGATTGATTCCTTCTTTGGAATTGGTTCATTTTTTATTAGCAATTAGCACATTAGCAGTAAGGGACACAGCAAGCAAGTAGGCAGCATCTGAAGAAACAAACCTTTACTAAGCTCGATACCAGGCCAGTGTTCCCAGCTGTCCCCCTGTTGCTCCCAAGAGTCCATCTCCAACTTGACACTTAATCCTCTGCCTCCATATAAATGTGCATCCCTTCTGAAACAATCGTTGCTGTTCATTTCTACTTACTGTACAACCAACTTCCCTCCTTCTTCAGTACCATCCTTGCCCTTCTTCTGGCTATGTGGCAGCTTTTACCAGCCTGCAGGTCACTGCTTTACCACCCATATCAAATTGAAATCCCTTGTCCTCCCCTTCTAGATTCTGCAAAATGTGTCTAGAAGAAATAAAAATAAAAGCAGAGTACCCTACTAAGGAGACATGCCTGCTCTGAGTTCCGTATCAAAAGATGGAGTGGTTCTTGTATGAAGCTTGGGAAAGTACCACCCATGTTTCTAGCTCTGGCATGCCGCTCCAGGTCTGGAGTGCCCTCCTGGGTCCTGCCTGCAGAATGAGCAGGCACGTCCTGTTATCTCAGTCCCTCTCTTCAGAAGCACACAAGTCATGGAAAGATAAAACACAGATCATTTTGTCACTTCTTCTACTTCATTCTCACCACTCTGCTCACCATCTGTTTTGCCTATATTTCATCACTTTAAATTAGGAGCTCCTCAGAGCAGGGATCTTGTCTTACTACATGCATGTGAAATGCCAGAACAGAACACAAACACTGTACCAGTAATAGTGTCACAAAGAAATTACCAAGGAGCACAGGATCAGTCTCAGAAATGATTCACCTAGAAGGCAGAATTGCATTTATTCATACATTACTTATTTTTATATTACTATAAAACATAGGAGAACCAACTAGAGACTAAACCCCATTGCCTAGGGTGCTGTAAAATGAAAAATACTAAATGAGACTTCTGCCCAAAAGAGTTTACAATCGAAATAGCACGAGTGAAAAAGCACACCTTCCTCTGCAAAAAGCAGCATGTGATTAACTTCAACAAGACAGGTAATTTAAGTGAGATTTTGCCATACAAGTGTTTTGTTTGCGAAGAGCCCGATTACATGTATGCATCCCTCCATTGAGCCATTTCATCTCACAAGACTTACCTGGAAACTGCTGAATGGCCCCGATCAAGTCAAGTGGACAAGTCAACAAAAGGAAATCTAGACTCAGATCCTAGCTGCCTAATGAGGACATAGAGGAAATTTTCACATATAAAGGTTCTACAGCAATACAAACTGGCCAATACTTCTGCAGCACTCAACTCTACACCTACCTTTATGATTACCCTGAAAGTTCCCAAGATACCACCTCTGCCTGCTGAAAGCATGGAAGCAGAAAGGCAAATGCACTGCTTAGCACCTAGAAGGAATTGCTCAAGAAATAGGAGGCATGATTATATGCCCTCCTTTGTACCAAGCATTTCCTCTTGATCAAATGGCTCTCTATGCAACACATTACCTTTAATGGAAGCTCCTTGGAGATGTCTGTCTCCTCCATTAACTGCAATAAGAGCATGAAAGAGTGTTTCTCAACCTTTCCTAATCACTGGACCACCTGACCCTTTGAAAGAAACATACAGCTCATTTTATATCCCACTGTTCCTTAAGGATAGATGACAAATAATAAGTCACGTGGAATTCGTAAAATGTTGAAATGTTAGTATTTTAAATAACTGTAATTCAGAAGATATAATTACAAAACTTGTAACTAGAAAAATGTAGTAAAAATATTATCACCTGATTAAATCAGTTAGTACATAACTGACAACTGCCTGTACGAGGATTCTGGTTTAAGAGCAGAAACATTTTCATGGATTGCCTGATGTTTTGTGGACTGTCAGTCATCTGTTGACCACAGGTTGAGTAACCTGGCTATAAATGTCCCCGCTGGGACTAAGTAACCAATTTTAAGTAGTGTAATGCCCGACTTAGTAGTCTGAACTAGGCAGTCTGGCTGTTGTATTCTGTTGTCTATGACACTGACAACAGCACTGAAGATCTGAGAGGGAATGGATCATTATTCAGAACATTTAAGCCTTTGGTTGTCCAACTGCTTCAAGTAGCATCTATGTAAGTCTGTAGTTTTCTTCTACCCCTCTCACATCCATCATGAATCCATAAAACTAGCCACAAACAGAATGCCCAATTCCTTTGATCAGATCCCCTTTCATTAACTTATCGATCAAGGAGCTTGGAGGAAATTTATCACCTGTTACCACAGGTTTTCTGTGGAATATTGGACACATCACTTGATCTCCCTGTGCCTCAGCACCTTTACCAGTACAGTGGCAGCAAAAATCATTCTGATGACACAATACTAAATTAATGCTTTGAACTGCTTTAATACAGTGAAATGGAAAGGGTCCCACAAAGGCAAAATACTGTATTAAGGCAGCTGCAAAGGCCAAGCCTCTTAGCCATATTCCACAACTTCTAGTTTGGTAAAACATGCTCCCTTACCAAACCAGGATTACATCTGCAATGTATTCATGTGCATGCAAGAAAACCCTCCCCACTGGGGCTAAAAGCATTTCTAGCACATCTGTGTTTCTGCCGGAAAATCTGGGTCACGGTTGACAAAGCAGCAGGCAGCATTATCCCCTGCAGTGTGATCAGCATGGTCACATTTCACATGAAGGGCAAAGCAAATGTCGCACCTGTGCTGGATGCTGCTCTGTCAGTTACTGTCACCAACAGGTTCTGCCCCCTCAGCAGAGCAGTAAAGGCTGCAGCAAAGATGCACGTGGTGGATGCCGGGCTGAGCTGGGAGCCACAGAGAGACCGCTTACTCTTCATGTGAGGGAGAGCAGCAGTGCAAAACTGCAAGATACGTTTCAGAGGGATTACATCACCTTATGTATAGGTAACATTTCTTTGCAAATTCTGCATGGGGTCTGCCCTTCCCACTTCCCAGCTTCAGAGCACTTCAAAGAGTCTGTTGCAAACTCATCCCCATAGCCTCAGCAGAGAGCTCAAGCCAGACTAGGTCCATTGCTGTATGTTCACATAGTTTCGCATCACTGGTGTTGAGGCCTATACAGGGCAACAAATACCAGAATCCTTCACATTACCTGCCAGGTCCAAGTAAATAATGTAGACTGTGAAGAAGGACCTTCATATATGCGGTATATATCAACTGAGAGGCTAATGCTGACATATAAGTAACCAAAAGCACAGGTCTGTGCTATGCCTTCATGAGAACAGCTCTTGCCCACTTGAGCAGATCCTGTCTCTGCCTGCCTCTAGTAAAGAGGATCCAAGTTACCCTTTTCTACCATCATATAATCTCTATTACATGACTTTTTTTTTTTTCATTCATAAATCTCTTCAGGCTTCCCATAGACATGATAAACAGGAGGGAGGATCTGCTAAGTTTCTCTAAAATGGAAATTCATTACTGATGTAAGCAGTGTCTTTTGATTAAATCAATGCCTGACTCAGCAGCACTACGGATTTATACCAGCTAAGGATGGGGGTGGCCAATCTCACCTACCCTTGCTAAAATGGCATCACATTAACCAAGAAAGAGAAAGCAGAGAAATTGTGACAAAAAAGAAGATTTCACTCATCAATTTAAAGAATTCTTTGGTTCCTCTTCCGTTTTGTTCAGATCTACCTGCTTCCAGTGACAGGCAGAAGAAAGGATGCCTCCGATAAATCCCCAAATCCTTGTTGCTTCCACACAGGACTGGGAATTCCCAGTGAACATCTGAGGCTGTGACCCTATTTCACATCAAACCCCAAGAGATCAGACAGGCCATTACTGATACTTAGATTTAAAAGAAAACAAATACTGGGAAATAAAGCATAATTAAGGCTGGGTTTTTTTCCACCATGAAGAACATATTTAACCATTTCATAATAATTTGTAATGCACTTCTAAGCTCCTCACAGCAGGAATTCAAATGCCTAAGTCACATCTCAGTATTATCTAAGTATCATCTCAGCTATTGATGACCTGTCTGATCCAACCTCATTTCTACCGACTTCTCCTTCCTCTGCCACGTTCTAGGTTGAAAGGCTTTCAATAGGCAGTGTGATGTGCCTAAGTTTCAGAGTTGGAGCCAAAACCTGTATTTCTGTTCTGCGTGATCCCAAGCACAGAAAGCAAGTTCCATGTTTCTGGGAAAAGATTAGCATTTCCATGCAGATACAATAGGCTGCATATATATACACCACTTTTACCTTCAAAATGCTTTTAGACAACAGCCAAAAGGTATAGCAGACCAGTAACCACCCAGGATTCCCAGTGCTATGCACTGTAGCCGAACTGGACTGCAATGATGAAGACATATCCCAAGTCCTTCTGCTAGAGTGGCCTCTACCAATTGAAGCAAAAAAGAATCTCCTTCAAAATGAACAGCAATAAACTGTAGATGGTAGGACATACCACTGATCCCTTCTGGTCTGCCTCAGGGAAGATAAATTCAGCGCGGTTCATTACACTTCACAGATGAGGAAATTGAAATACAGGTGTTCTGGGATGTCCTTTCAGATTACTCACAGATGATGAATAAAAAAAAGAGTTGCAATTAACCCATGAATAACGATGCTATCCCATTGCAGTTATTGTGAGAGACAAAGCAACAAATAACTCTAAGATGCAACAATCACAACTACAGTGATCCCAGACACCCCTTGGTGGAAAAGTCACCTGTAATCTACTACCATGAGAAAACGAACATTCTTATTTCATTCTTGTTGAGGTGAGTGAAAAAACTACCTGGACTTCAGTTGGATGAGAATTGAGCTCTTAAAGGAAAAAGATAACCAGGGACAGGATTATCTTTTTGTTTCACATTTGTACAGTACCAAGTGCAGAACCTGACAATAATAAAGTCTTCACACAGCTATGGCAGTAGAAGATACTACTCTGAGGTTTCTATCATTTCTCTTCTGGACATTACCAGCACACAGCTCTGCAGGCAGAATAGAACAAGCCAGCACTCCAGACCAGCATTAGCACAAAGTCCAAACACTAAAGCTGAAATTATGTAGGAGATGGTTTGCAGTAAGCTGCCTGACCTCCCACTGAAGTGGGTGAGAAGTGTTCACGCTCTTCTTCAGCAACATCTTGGAAATTGAAATTGCCAGGACAGAGACAGTGACAACCAATCAGGGATAACGGAAGCAACAAAGCACCCAAGAGCCAAAGCAAAGGTTTGCTTTTTATTTTAAAGACCTTTCTGTTAGCTGAGTCATATCAGACATAACACGGAGATCAGCAGAAGTCATAAGAGCACAAAGCAATATCCACAGTGTGACTAAACCACACCACAACACTTTCCTCATAATCCTTATCAGGTTGTAAAATTTGATAAAAAAACCAACTAACTAGGCACAAGCAGGGGGGAAAAAAGCCCAAGCAGGTGGCTATCCTACTTAGAGCACAGCTGTCTGTACTGATGGATCAACTAGTGATTCATAATGAGATGAGAAAATGAGATTATATAGATTAAATCTTTGCCATGATCCTAATCTGAAGACCACTGTACACCAAGGAGTCAGTGAGCCACCTAACAGTTAACCTGCGTGGGTGCAGGCCTGTGCTGTGCTGCATGTATAGCTTGGCCTTCTGGCCGCTGTTGTGCTGCACATCACCCTTGGATGCAGGATAAACTCATCTGGTTAATTGTAACAAAAGAGGCTGTAGGCAGCTGACAGTGGTCTCCAGCGATTAAACCACCTGCATCTCCTTGTTTGTCTTCATCTAAAAGTGCAGCAACAAGTTATCTTGTGAACATCCTTTTCATTTGATCGTAGAAATGATGAACAGAATTGTGTTTTGTTTTTTAAAAAAAAAAATACTATAAGGGCTCAAAAGACCAAAATGCAAGCTAACCTTTCCACAGACAGATCTGTATGGTATCCTGCACCCAGACTGGAGGGCTGTTCCATGTTAGGCAGCTCAGGGTTTCCAGAATCTGAAGGGATGTAAGATTATTTATACTCTCCTCTTTTTCTTTATAACATTAGCTCTAGTAAATGGTATTTTAAGCAATACTCTGCAGAGTCTGAGTTCCTTGCTGGGATCATTACAAACCACCACTTCCTGGTGCAAAACATTCTTAAAGGATAGATGTATACTAAGTAGTAGTGCAAAGAAAACGTGATCAAGCTTGACTTGCCCTAGGTTTCCTTGCAAAATTATTTTTTAATTATTACTCTGATCACTAAATGATTGATATTTACACTGTGTATTCAAACTGTTATTTGCTATTGAAATTCTAGTATAACAAGTAATTGGTACTAACCTCTACACAGCCGATTTCATACTGTGACATGCTATTCAGATAAATAAAGCTGAAGAAAATGGGAAGGTTTGTATGTTCAGCTAATTACCTGACTGCACATGTCAACTGCTGTGTTCTGCCACTATCAGATTTTTACCCACTCCATGTGTCTTAGATGAAATCACCCATGTGTATGTGCATGTGCCGAGGCAAGTAAGTTAAACTACCATTTCTCTGTAGACATTCTTTGTTCTTGAAGATTAGCTGGGTTACATGATGACAGGTTTTTTCAAAGTGGATATTAGTCTAGTAGAGAAGAAAGAAAAGCAGCCTTGGACAATACACGCTACATCTTACATTGCCATTAGAGATATCTGCACAGTTATACTGTTCAAATTAAATAATTTAAATATTTAACACGCCTTCACAAAATGAAGTGCAAACCAAATAATGGCTAGCAACAGCTGCAGCTGAATCCAGATGAAATACCTCCAGGGGCTAAATTCAACTCTGGGACCCCCAAAAATCTTCGTATCTGACAGCCACCCAAATTCTTAAGTGATACAGAAAGATAGCTAAGATCAAGGTGAGTTTTCCTTTTGATGTTTCATCTCATTTGGCAAAAGAGGAGCCCTTGAAAACGCCTTTCTGGAACTATGCTGATGGTGCAACATCACTGCACATTTCTTTCAGACAAAGAAAGTGACAGGCCCTTGCAGACCCTCTACAATAACTTAAGAGCACACCAGATGTTCTCCTGAGTCTGAACATATAAGTACCAGACAGAGAAAACTGGCAAATGATTCATCTGATTCAGTGTACTAACCTTGACCAGCCACATTTCCAGAAGGGAGACAGATCAGCCAGCCTGCTGCCCCACCTTAAGCCTATAGTCCCCCCATATACACACCCTGGACTTTTCTTAGTGGCATCAAAAATGCCCTTTTCTCACTGAATCTCTTCTCAGGTGGGGCAGATGAACACATACCTCCCGTTTGCTCCATTTTCCCCAATTGCCTGGGAAGAATTTCCAGGGAATTTCCACACATATTCCCACCTACAGCACTTCGAGGCATGGAAAATCTGTAGGCCAAGTGCAAAGAGCCCCACTTTTCTCCTCCCAGGCTGACAGGTTAAAGGGAAATCGAGAACGTCTTTTGAGAGGGTGGGCGGCAAGTTGCAAAGAGGAAAGAAATATTTAAGATTTCTTTTACCAAAAAAAAAAAAAAAAAAAGAGAAAAAAGAAGCGGTAGCGGCTGGGAGACCCCGCGGCCGCCTCTCCCACGCCCCCTCGCGAGTCCCAGCCAGCCGCGCCGAGCCCCGCTAACAAAGCGCCGCTGCCCAAATTCACGTCCATTTTCCCACCCGCTGATGCTCCATTCCCCCTTCCGACCCCGAGCCCGTTCATCGCCGAGCAGCGGATGATGCCCACCGTCCTCCTTCTCCCCTCTCACCTTGCGCTGTATAGCACGGCAGCATTTTGCCCTCCACCCCCTGGGAATTTTCCCACGCTGGAAAATACCGTTTGACCCACCTATTTTCTCCCTCACCCATCGAGCCGCCGAGCGCCCCATCCTTAACAACAACCTGCTAAATTTAGCCGAGTGGCCGCCACCGCGTATTTAAAGCAGGGGCGAGGGGGACAAGCAGCAGGCACGGTGCGGACACCGCACGCACACACACACACACGGACTCGCCGACACAGGCGTGCAGGTGCCGACCGGCAGCTACTCACACCACTAGCCTGGAGATGATCCATGAGACCATGGCGCTGGGTGCCGCAGGGCTGGCTCTCCCGGCAGGGAGGGCTCGCCCCGTCTCCTCGCCCGCCGCCGGCCGCCGCCCGAGTGAGCGGGGCGGGCGGCTCGGCCATCCGGCCCCGCAGCCTCAGCGCAGCCTCACTGGCGGCGCCGCCGCCGGCAGCCAACGCGCAGCCCGGCCCGGCCGCGGAGATTGGGCAGGGCCCACGGCCGCCCCCCGCGGTGCTCGGCGCTGCGGGAGGAGGAGGAGGAGGAGGAGGAGGAGGAGGAGCAGACCCCGCCGGCCTCCCCAGCGGGAGACCCACGGGCGTACAGGGTGTGTGCGGGTGCGGAGGGAGGGCTGGGAGAGGGCGGCTGCGCCAGCCGGGCAGGGGTCCCTTCCCCGCGCTGCGGCATCGGGCAAGACGCGCGTCAGGTTCTGCACCGCCGCAGCCCAGCGGGACGCGAAGCAAACCCTGTCGACTGTTCATATCAACGTAAGGGCAAAGCCGAGGCATGGTGCCGATGGGCGTCTGGGATATATAGGAAGAGACGGACCCCCCTCCACGACCCAAAGTTTCCAGGCACAGGCCACAAGGGTATTAGCCGCGTGATCCCGCTGGATTCCCGTCGCTGTCAGTGATGACAGCCAGCAGTTCTCCTCCAGTTCGTGTTCGTTAGGGGGTCTCAGGGCTATCAAGTCCAATTTCCAGGAGGCATATTTGCCCACATGCAGAACAACAGATGTTGGCTTGACCTGCAGGTTGTTCTTCCCTAAGTTTCCTTTGGGTTCTTCTTTACCTTTGCTACATTGGCAGATGCCAAATGCGATTACATTGCCAGAAATCATCTCCCACTGCTTTGGCTTTTTTTCTTCTATCAGAACCACATGTGCCCATGGGAATTCACGATGCGTTTTAGTCTTGCAGCAATCCTTAGGTCTCAAGCTTGCCATCGTGAGACAAGCCCCAAGCTTCACTTGGAGACTGCTCCGTGGAGCAGCTGGCCCGGTTTCAGGCATTAGGGACAGGGCTCCAGCCACCATGGCTGCTCTGCAGGATCCCTGCCTCCACACCCAAGACATTGTTCTTTTCTAGGACTGTGCATCTGCAGTGAATTTTCCCTGTCATTCTGAGACAGCATAGCTGAAAGAGGCTGACGTTCCCTAATGTATTGCAAGTAACCTGTGAGGAACTCTTCTAGGGAGAGAGGGAACATTTCAAACCAGAGGCAGCAGCGTTAGGAACTGATCACAGACCTCTCCTGTCCCAGGTTGGCTGCAGCCATCCTCACACTCCTGTCAATTTCCACAGGCATCACATGACATCAAGACCTTACCTAACACCTTTCTTCTGCTCAGCTCAAGTCCTCCATAACAGGATCGTCTTTTATTATGTAGGCTCTCTGGATCTGGTCCCCAGAAAACCAGCAACACCCATAGTCTTCAGGTAAAGCTACAGGCATAGACATACATGTAGTTAAAGTTCAGCACCTCTAAAAATTATCTTCTAAGGGGAGCATCTACGTGGCCTCATTGCTCTTCTCTCTGCAGTGGGTCTGTTCCTCCACCAGAGGGAACTTCCACCTCACGCTGTGACCTGTAACAAGCTGTCACCTCCTCACCCACCTCCCTGGGTTACAGCAGCATTTCCTCTGCAAACACCGGTATTTTCTGGTTACAGACAGGCTGTGAACCACAGCTGGAGGCACAGGGCCACCACCAAACATTCCTGCCTTGGGGACTGCAAGGACCTACAGTGGCAGCATCGCTCCAGCCAGCATTTTGACTGCTACACAAGCACCACAATGACAGGACTGGGTGGTCTGTTGCAATATGCAAGTGTAAATTAATTGTCTTCTCCAGACAGGATTGCTCTCTGGAAGAACTGCCTTCTTTCCAAAAGAAGCCATTAGGCCATCTAGTCCAAACTCTTAAGGCAGTGAATCATCCTGTGGCTGTCTTGCTTGTGTATCATAGCCAAATAAGTACTTGGAGATCCGTTAGCCAAGATTTTTCATGTATCATGATTATTTAGTGTGAGATTTTAGACTGCATGTTGGCAGACACTCCACAACATTATTACAGTTAATGATGTGATATTACCAAGTATAAGGCACAGATCTCTCTGCATGAATATTTGTGTAATCACTGCAGTATACAAAACTTGCCACTTAGTACTTGCTGCATATTTCAAGCACAGAAAAATGGACCAACAGGAGAAGATAGCGGATCATAAAGAGAGATAACACAGAGGACAAAACCCAAAGCTGCAGCACAACATTTTAGTGCCCAAAGCATAACTCAGCCTCATGCCCTCTTGGCTCCTTCCAACCTTTTCCAGCTCACCATGTTCCTTGTAACTCCTGCTAGTCACCATCACTGATGACCTGCAGCTCACTTTTCTGGGCAGCAACTGTCAGAAAGACTTGAAGATATTTTCTTTTGCTTGGCAGCTCTCTCTGACAGGGGTAAGCAGGACACGGACCCCTCTTGTGCTGCCGCTTTGTACACAACTGACACAATCACCACCTGATGATTGTTGACTGATCTTAAGCCTCAAATGTACAGATAGTTGACAAGGTAGGTCTGATGATGGAAAACCTAACTAGCCTGTCAATGTGAATGCAGAGAACTTTACTTAAATAGCTATTTGGTAAACAAGAGGGTGAAGGGGAGAAATTCAGCTCCACTGAATCATCAGTAGAAGAGTGACAATGCCCCCTACTTATTCTTCATGGCTGTGCCTTAGGATAGCAGTCATATAGCCCTGTGACTGTAAGCTTGGCATATGACATCCCAAGCATCCTGGGAAGAGGCTTTTCTTGAAGAAAGCCTTTCCTTTGCTATTAAACCACCTGATCCTGTCTATAAAGAAATAATGGAGAGACACAGGAAGAGTTAAAACTGTAGGGACAGATATGAATTAATTTACACAGACAGCTCAGCAGAGATGCCACCCAATGCTAGTGGAACACTTTGGAACAGCTTTAGCAGTGGAAGAATGTCAGGCAGTGAAAAATCCTATGCAGATTTCACCATTAGATGGCTTGATCTCTGCTCCCCAAATAACACCCCCCCCAGCTTTGTTAATGAAGGCAGAGCCACCACCCTTGCCCTAAATACTATGCAGCCTTCTCCTAGCAACTAATTTTCCTGAGCAGTTCACAGCCACAGAAAAGTCAGACCCCCCAACAGCTCTATCATAATCAGACTCATTCCTCTTTGGCCCCGGGGGGAGGGGATGTCAGCCTCAGCTGAACAACAACTGCCAAGCCAAGACTTCTCAGACCAAGAAGAATGACTGATATATATATATGCACAGGGCACTCTGTTACCAAATCTAGAAAACGTCAGGAAGTAGCAAGTGCAGACAACTCCTTTCAAGAAGACATGTCCTCCAATGGATCAAACCTACATGAGAGGCACTTGAGCACAGCTTGAGAAGAACAACCTAGGTAGGAATTGTCCCCAGGCATAGAGAAAAATATCAGGAAAAACTGTTATCAGGAAAACAAACAAACAAACAAATAAATAAAAATCAGGAAACCTGTGGTGATGCTTAGGTGCGGAAGTTCATGTGGAGAAATCAACACAACAAAGTTAATATAAAAATAAATACACATGCAATAGCAACAATGCACACATATACTGTATAGTATTGTTACAGTACCTAAAAGGTATGAGAAGAAGAAAGATTAATCAGGAGATTGATATTCTGCATCCCATCAAGGAATATACACACACACACATATAGATACATATGATCAGCCCCTTGGAAGAGAAATGGTTGGTCTTCCACCCACTGGAAGAGAATGGGTGATCTGTTGCATTTATCTCCTGACTTCTACTTGGGAAGCAAAAGAAAAAAACAACTAAACAAAACCCTGAAAAGATAACATGGACATTTAGAGCAAAAATCCAAGAAGAATTAAGTTCCTGAATACAGTAATGAAAAATGTCCATTTCTAAACCTACAGCTTTACTAACAGATACGGACTAGATAGGAAAAGGTTAATGCTACTCTAGGGGGAGTATTGTTGAAGCATGTGGAGACAGTCAGCATTTCCTGGCTGCCATTTCCATCTTTATTATTTAATTACTTGCTTCAGAGCTATGACCATTAGCAAAGAGAAATTAAGAAATGCCTATTTTGACTCAAAAGTGGTGTGGTCTGGCATTCAAGCTGGGAAATGTGACTGCACTCTTCATTCTCAGTGAGTCAGTACAAGAGCTTGGGGAAAACACGGAGACCAGCATGCTTGAATGTATCATTTGACTTTAGGTAACCAAAATGGGACAGCTTAGCCCCAAATATTCTAATACAAAGCAGCTCTGCAATGCAGAGATCAGTCACCGGTACTCAGTATCTCCAAATACTAAGCTCTGAATACCTCAAGTAGTGTGTCAAAAGTGTCTTCTGAGAAGTCTGTTCTTTGCCTCCCATATCTCCTTCTGTAACTGACATGATACAAGATGCCTCCGCCTTGGAATAAATCCATGTGTCTTAGATTAACTCATTAGTGGCTGTGAGGCATCTGCAGACCCTCCAGTTCCATGGGAAATTATCCCAGTTCAGCATGTTTCCCGCTCTACTATTTCAGAATGAAGAAAATGCTTGGATTACAGCTTTTTATAAATTGATGAAAAAAGAACTGTATCTTAGACTGGAACTTACTTTTTCAGCTTTAAAAGCCAATGAATACATTAATAAATTACCACTATTATTACCATACTTCTGACACTCTGATTAGTTTTCTTGTCCCTTGTTACCTGCTACCATCTTTCCACCTCAGCCTCGTCACACACAACCATCAAGTCTATTCCATGTCTCCAAATGATCTGCCTGTCACTGTTCACATCCCAAACACCCTGCTATGGACAGCTTACAACAGAAATATAAAAAGAAAGGAAACAGTTCAATAAGAGAATTATGTATGAGCAAAAAAAATGGTGATCACAACGCAGATTGTTGGAAGACAGATCTTCTGGATCAAATTGTATTGCCTCCTGGTATAGCAGGTAAGAAAAGACACTGCCTCCTCAGGGATGTGACATACAACCCCCTTATTTTTGTGAAGCACTTCTCCCCCTGTCCCTGCCAGCCAAGAACCTACTCACATATTTGATAAACACCGCAAACAAAGAGGAAGACATGCCTCTCGGGTATCTTGGTTGGATGCTAGGGAAATGTCAGCTTGGGATTCCCCATAGCATGTTCAGATCCTCACCATCTTCCTCTTGAGGCTTTTCTTCTTCATGAACACTAGCTCTCTGAATGTCTGCTGGAGTGAGAAGGCAAGCATGACAGAGATGTTCCCTCTGTTAAGGAAACTTTTAAAAGAGGAACTGCAGGGTTGACTTCTAATACTAAGGCATACTCTCAAGTCTGGAAACCAGCAGCAAGACCAAGCCTATTCTAGCTTTAAAACAGGACATTTAATCATTCTGAAAAAGGAAAAGGAAAGGGACACTTCCTGGGCAAACTGCTGGGGATGACACATGCTGAATCAAGACTAGAGGAGGGTTACTCTTTAAATTTGCTGATGTGCCTCCCTGGCCCCTAATTATCAGCTACCACCAGGGAGGTGATACTAAAGACACACAGAGCTTTGGTCTGATCCAGTGTATCAATTCTTATATTCTTGCATCGGAAGGATGGTCTTTTTTGAATTTTATTACTGCATAGTGTTTAACAATGACTAAAATACAATAGTAAATATACTAAAGGATGACTTGACCATGCTCTTGCCCTTAAAACAGACACAGAGAGAAAGGAGGATGGTAATTAAATGCTAGTATGAACATGGCATTTGTTAAAGAGGGATGTTGAGAGAAATATGGTCAGCGCACGGCCTTGAGGTTTCACTGAGGCGCCATGCAGATGGGAATGCTAAAGGTAACAAAAAGCCGTAAATAGTGAGTGAAAGGGGCCTCTCTAATGAGCAGAAGAGAGAAGATTTCCTTCAAGCAAACAGAGAAGGAATGTGGAGGAGGCTATCGATAGCCCTAATTATGTTAGGAGAAAGCTAAAGAACCACTGCCAACTGGTCTTAGCAGCTTCTAGAGACAGGCTGTCTTCACAGACTGATGTAATAAAAAAACTGAACGCACTAAAAGGAGAAAGCAAAGTGGGCTTGTTTGCCATCCCTTACTGAATTGCCTTTAACGAACCAATTTGGTATCATAGGCACTGCTGTGTTTAGCAGTATCCTGTACATAGGTGTAACTACTAAGCAATTACTACACTACCGTGGCTTTCTAAAAATGCACTTTAATAACTGTATAAGTACTACCTCACTGTAAGTTTTACTAAAAAGCTGCTATTGACCTTCAGGATCAATTTAAATCCCAGCACAAACCAGGATGTGGCAACTACAGATTTCAATTTTGTGCAGAGCCCCGAGGGAGGCAAAAGGAAACTAGCTGCACTGGCACACCTGGCAAAGATGCCTTCCCATAGGAGCTGCTCAAGAGTACTTGCAGGTGAGCAGCAACCTCACTGTGAGTGCACTCATTTTTCCAGAGGTTTTCCCATACTTCTACCAGGGCTTTCCTCCTCCTCCTATATGCCACAACATACCTGCCTCTTCCATGTGTGTCCTGTTCTGTTCCTCTCAAGGTATGTAAACCACCCACTTCTTTATAATTGCTTTCACCTCAATTATAATCGCAAAGAGAAATGCTGAGTGTCAAAGCATGGGACATATTAAAGAAACTGATTCTCATACTACATATGGTCAAGAACATGAAATTCCATGACACTAAGCTAGTTCTAGTTCTATTTAATTCTGGAAAAAGTAAAAAGGATGTCAGGGAAAATATGCCTGTTTATATGGACAAGTTATATAACTAAATTTTTTCTCTGCAGTCAGGGTATATGAAAAACTTGCAGTATCATCCTGCTTCTCTCTCTCATTGTGTGGCAGCAAGAACAAGAATTGTCTTCCCAGGGACAAAAAAGGCTAAGCTCCAAAACAGAAATGCAAAAAAAGCAAGATCCAAACAAACAACTTAGAAATTTCAGGAAAAAGACAAAGGGAAAAAAAAAGGGGGAAAAAAAGAAAAGAAAAATACATCCACTGTGGTAAGAGTTTTCAAGTTACCTTCTACAGGCTATTTATAGAGTACCCCATCTCTATAAACGTTGCTCCCTTTTGAAGACTTACAATGTCTCACTTCAATGCCACTGTTAATGAGACCAGATAACAGTTTCTTGGCTGGCATCTGCTTACAACTTACAAAGGTCAGAGTGAGCGGTGCGGGAATAGCACATAGAGCACTCCCAACATTTGGTACTAGGAGGTGATAATATTCTAACACATTTCTGAACAATGCATGTCTGACCAAGGAAAGTGGCAGTAGTTTTTCTCCACAAATAGTGATCCATTGTAACTGCTTAGCACAATATTTGAAAAGGCTACAGCTGAAAATGGAAATTTGGACTCCTAGAAGTCTATACTTCAATACCACAAACTACTTTATAAAGGTAATGAAGAGAAAAAAAGACAACAGCCAACTGCTTAAAAAAAACCACCACAAAACCAAGCCTTTGTGCTCAATTTCCATTCTCCATATCAGTCTCCAGCCAGAAAACTGCAAGTTTCAACCTCTCGAGCTACTAAGAGAAGCATTTGCAAGCACATATTCTCACTCCCTCTCCCTCCACACTCCAGTAAGAGACTCTTAACTGCAACGTTTGCAGGTGATGGAGTGTTTTCTGTACTCTCTTATCCCTCAGACCCTATTTCAGCCATCCTCTGTTGAAAATACTTCCAACATCTATTACAGCTCAGAGATTCTCCAAGTGCCACTGAAATGAAATGGACAAAATAAAGCCAGTGAATAGCACTGCCAACAGCAGGATTGTGAAAGTACACATATATCCCATGAGAAGTGTGCCAGTGCCAGCGAATCATATGATCTTCCCAGAACTACCCTGAAACCAGTTAAGGCACTGATAAAGGTGTTGCTGTAGCAACACTGAGCTTACTCTGAGACTGCTACACAAGTACGTCCTCAGTAGCTAGGGGATGATTTTCAATTCATGCTGAGCTCCTTGCTGTTGAGGCTACACCTGACTTTGTAGAATAACTGAATAATTTAGGTTGTAAGTAGCCTGTGGAATGCATTGGGTCCAAACTCTAGCTCAAAGCAGGGCCAACTTTGAAGTTGCATTACACTGGGGAGGGCCTTGTCTCCAGCTACTATTTTATAAAGTAGTCTAGACATGACTTTGTGAGATGCGGCTGTTACAGCATAGTGGGACATGAGATAGTTTTAACCTTACACCAGCTCTACAGAACTGGTGTGGTAGGCAGAGACCTGAAGCTGTCTTAGCACTGAAGTTGTCTTCCCTGGTGCCAGCAGCACAGCAGCTATCAGAACGCTGTGCAACAGGCTGTGTTACAAACCTCTTACTGGTAACAACTGGGTCAAGACATTGTTCTTTTGAACAGAAAATTGTTTCTTGCAGAAGTCAAGCGCATTCCTTTTATTCAGTATTGGCAAGAGGATATCAAATCCTGGTTTGGGGCTACAGTAAACACACATGGTGGGCAGCTGCAGCCATTACTTAAGAGTTAATCCCTGTAATATCCTTTGTTAATCTAACTACAATGATCAAGTAGTATGGAACATATTCAACATACCCATAGGGTGTATGTTAGATTAACAGGATTACCTGATGATGGTAATACTACTCTGTATTTATTCAGCACTTCTCTGAGAACAGAAGGTACTTTTTAAAGGTGGGTAAATATTTGTCAATCCCAGAGAGGAAAATATAACTGTAAAGAGGTTAAGTAATAACGCCAGTTCCACACAGTGAACCAGTAGCAATATTCCTAGACACCTGTTCTAACACAGCGTTTCTTAAACCATCAGTTGACATGACCTGCTCATAAAGTCCTAACAATTACAGCACACCCTGGTTTCTTATGCTAACAGTCTGCTTATAAAGCAACATTTCTAATGCTAGTTAAGCCTCCATTTTTACAATTCACTTTTTGCTAACTTTGAAAGAGTCTATACAAAATGTATTTGGGGTGCAAGCATATAGGTTATGATGGTAAACCTAGAAAAGGTACCATAGCATATATAACACACTGTGCTATGGAATAGCCACATGCAAACATTCAGAACTGTGTCTTTTATAGCCTGTGCTCATAAACGATTATTTTACATTCCTTGTGTGCAAACAATAGATGTGTTTAAAGCACTCTGATAAAATAATGAACTTTAAGAACAAAGCTTTCTTTTTTCCCCCTCTTTAAAAGATCCTTTACGGCCACCACCAATTCCTGTCATTCCTGCCTTTAGTCATTATTCTTCTAATGTTCATAAGCTCATTTGTACCACTGAAAACCTGTGAAACCTGAACATACACTGTACTGCTTATTAGCTCATTAGCGCCTCAAACTAGCATTCACTCCCAGTAGCTTTCAATAAAGAAAAAAAATTAATTCAATGTGTAACTAATTTGGCCAACCATGTGTAAGCCAAAGAGTAGCACAGACCTCATCCCACCCTACGTTTGTATCTAGTTCGGCATTTACTCTAAAAGAAAGGGTGGAACATAGGTCAATAATCAGGGACCTTTACAGCAAATGAGCAAGATCAGACATCTCTGAGGGATAATTTGTCCTACTTATTCTAGACACCTATTTTAGTACGAATTTCCTTCTGATGATGCTTCTCTTCGTTCCCTGCAGAGTAAGCCTAGACAACGAGATGCCTGCTGGTGGTGAAGTTCATTAAATGCATTTTTTTTTTTTATTAGCAGTTTGTGACCTACATGTTAGACAAAGTGAGACACATCCTACCTCTGCTGCAACCAGAGGCATAATGCTAATCACCTCAGTGGTGTGAGTCAGGGAAACTAACACCTGACATACAATCGTGCCTTCTAAAATTCAAAGTCCTCCAATGATCTGCTGATTTTTTGTTTCCAACACTGCATTTATAAAACCCCTTTCAGCTTTGCCAATTATTTCAATCACCTAAAATATTTTTCTACTTGCTTTTGAAACAAATCCACCTCCATCCAGCCCAAGGTAGACATACAGGTTTTAAGCTACTCCTTGTTGTTTATGTGTCCAAGTTTGTTGGACAACAGAGACAGCCTGGAGTAATTTGGCTGTGTCCTTTATATTCTCATTAGAAAACTGCAGCTCTAAATTTTATTCTGTGATAATTTGTGCATAGGAAATAGGAGTAAGAAGCAGCACTGGAAACCTATGCTGCAGCACAAGTGCCTCTGCAAAGGGCACTGGAAAACGTCATTTCCATTTTTTGGACAACTGCAGTTAGGTAATTATGCTGTTTAGGGCATTAGATATTGGGAAGCAAGAAAAGAACTTTTGCCTTCTTATGCTTTTTAGAAGAGATGAGAGACAAGACAGATTGCAATCTTCCTCTTATGAGGAGACAAAGCTGACATACGATCTCTTAAAAAAATCAGCCAATGAAATTCCTGGTTTCACTGGAGTCAGGAATTTGCTTTAGAACTACAGTTTTAATTTTAGGCACAAACCTCTACTGCCAAAGTCTAGGGTTTGGAGAACAGCCATTAGACTCTGACAACTGTGAAGAGACAGGGTTAGGGAAAAGACACTATTAAGTTTCACTGACATGTAGTTGACTTGGGAGCTTTACAGAGAGGAGTAGGAAATTACTAAGTGTTTACAGTGATAAATACAGTGAGGCGTATCATAATTGCCAGTGCCAGTATCAACCCCAGTGGCACTGCAGGCTTCAGCTTGGAATTCAGTTGCTGTCCCAGTGGCCTTAGAACTATCCAGTGCTCCGCTCTGCCGGGCTGGCTAGTGGTGCAGTGGAAGAGGCCTCAGCACATGGCAGGAGAGCTGAGACTGAAAGACCATCAGTAACAATCTGTAAGTTACAGCTGTATGTATTTTTTTAAGTGATACTGTTGCATTTGATCTCTCTAATTGAGCTGCAGAGAAATCACAATGCCCATTTTAAATTTCTGAACTGAGAGAGTACAGGGAAGGTGGGAGCCAGTTTGAAGGCACAGGTGTGTCAGCTGCTTTGATTTTGCTTTGAATATATTTTACTCAAAATCTCTACTCTCACATATTATTTCTTACATTGTCCCTTTATCTGAAAGATGACTCAATCCCAATTTAATATTAAATATCTTCTGGGAAAAATTCTTACCAGCTGCTTCACAATCATGTTTCTTTCCTCCCTGACATTAGGGAGCATAAAAAGTTTAAAAGTAAAAGCAAATTTGAAGATTAAAATAATTTTTAATTAGTAGTTATAATACTCATCTTTCAGGTGCACAACACAAAGCAATTCATAAGAATGATTATTGTTATCCCCATCTTACAGAGAAATGAGGTGAATTAAATTATCTGCCTTATGACACACTTAGTGTTAGATTCCAGATCTGGCTCCTGGTTCTGTGCTATACCTACTAAGTCAAATTTAGCAATGTACAATTTTTAAAAATTCCCAGCTTTATGTTCACCAATATCTGGGATCTTAACCTTTCACTCTCTTTTTTTTTTTTCTCTTCAGCAATGCTGAAGCCAGTAGCATTATTTTAGCTTTGTTAACATCATATCAGCACAACATGCAGAATTCTCCCCCCCCCCTCAAAAAAACAC
>JANZLQ010000056.1:41115181-41130826 GCA_026212715.1 Elanus axillaris
GGGGGGGCAGGCCGGGGTGGAAATGGCTGGGAGCTGCACTGCAGCAGCTTTCTGGTATTTCCTTCCACCCACCCCCACTGAGGGAATGATTAACAGGACCGTGGGCAGAGAAGCATCCTGTGGGTGTCTGAGGGCTCGGCTGGAGCCGCTTGAAAAGAAGCGGGGGGCAGGGGGGGGAGAAGGAAGCAACGCAGCTCCCACCCGTCGTGGCCCCCGCCGCTCCCTGTGAGGGGGCGAGCCCGCCGGCGGGGCTCGGAGCGCGGCCTGCCAGCTGACCGACGCCTTGTTTTGTTTTTTTTCTTGTGTTTTTTTTGTTTATTTGTTTGGTCGGTTGGTTTTTTTCTCTCTTCTCCTTCCTTCGGCTTCCTCCCTGGAGGCCTCCCGATGAGTTAAAATGGTGCTGAGGCTCGAGGGGAGCTGGTCGTTGCTGGTGGGGAAGAGGTTCCTCTGCCTGTCGGAGGAAGACGACAGGTCGTGGGACACCAGTCGCATCTCGGAATGGCCCTGGAAGTCGGGCAGGATCCGAGCCGTTTCACACACGGACATATCTAAACAAGACCTGAAGGTAAACGGAAACTTTGAAAAAGACCTTCTAAAGCGAGAGTGCTTACCCTGGGACCTGGAAACTTCATGTGCGTGCATGCGTGTGGGTGTGTGTATACAGACGGATATATATATATATACACATGCTGTTGTTGGGGAAGAGAGGTCGTCTTGGTCAACTTGCCTGCCTAACGTGCTTGAAAACGCATGCACCTCTGGCTAAAGCCCCCAGTGTGCTTGTACTAATGCCGGAAATTATCTCGAGCTAATTATAAATGTGCTTTCTTCCACCAGCATTTTGAAAACTTCAGGTTTTTATTGCACGTGCTGTGCATAGGTTTTATTTCTGTGTATTTCCTAAATGTAATTGAAGATCTTGTCAGTTGTGAAGGATTTTTCTTTTTCCCAGAGGTGAAACTGAAACTCTTTTATGTTGTTGGGATTGGTGACTTTTCTTTCTTGCTCTTTGGAGTAGCTGGTAATGAACAAGTACTTGTATAGTCTTGAAAGACGCACCAAATTCATGTATGGTGTTGGAGGTTTCTTGGGCTTTTCTTGCATGATGGTCCTTAATGATTGCCAACAGCATTTTTGAACACAATCAATTATTGCAAGCTTAGTGTAATTTGTTAACTATGTACTTCAGGTGGAAGTCAAGCCACTTTCACAGTTTGACTGTTGAGGTCTTAAGGGGCTATTTAGCAACTGTAGAGAGTAAAACTATTCAACCATGTCTGGGCAATTACTACAGTATACAAAGTACTCACTCAGGAGAAAACTGTTATAGTAGTGGCATCTTGTTACATGGTCATCTTATTTGTTTCTACAAGGGACTTTGGTGGCAGGCTGTTCTATGACAGCAAGAACAGCGTGATCTTTCAATTAAAACTGTTTGCTTGCCTTTTTTTTTTAATGAGAAGAACTTTATGACCTCAGATTAACTGAAGAAGCACCTGCTCCTTGTCAAACAAGATGAAATCATAGGTGTTTCTAACTCTTTTTTTGAAAGTGTAAACTTTGTTAGGAAGAGTCCCATGTTGTTAGAGGCCGGGCTTCTTGTTGTGGATCTGCAGCAGGGGTGGAGCTTTCTCCATCTTTGGCCGGTGGGGCAGTGCCCATGCCGTACTTGGAGTGAGGAGGAGAATGTTGCTGCTGCAGAAAGCTCTTCTTAAGGTCCTTCTCTGGGACTTAAAAGGAGGAGGAGCAGGTGCTGTTGGGGACTTTACTGTGAGTCTTGTAACTGGTTATGGTTCTGCCAGAAGCGATTGACTTAATTCATTCTCCAGTGAAAGTGTTAAAGAAGTTGCAAAGTAGACAATTGAGGCGTGGAGAGCTTTTGTACCAAAACACATGCCATCTCCTTCCCTCTCTTGCTGCTCTGTGGGAAAGTAATGTATAGTTATACAAAAATAGTAATGGATTGGGGGGGTGAGCCTCTAAAGGAGTAGAAATATTTAATCTCTCAGATTTTGGTATAGTATCAGGAACAAGCTACAGAATAGAAGGCCTGTCAACTACTTTTGAAAGTGTTTTCTCAACTGTATTTTCCTGTTTGTGCAGTGTTGATACTATAGACAAAACAAGCCATTCTGGTTCTGGTACTTGTGTTGTTTGCTTATCTCTTTCATTGTTTCTGTAAACTTCAAAATGACTAAATTCATTTCTGCACCCATTAGTTATGACTCCTGTTTGTGGTAATGCTGTTTTGTGTGCGTGCTTTTACTTGCCTTTCCCCTTAGAGGGAAGCTAAACACAAGGGAATGTTTCTAAGATTCACTCAGCTGAGGTTTCTCTGCTGTTAGGGCAAATTAGTTAAATATATTTTATGGGAAGAGGGAGTGATTTTTCTGAGAGTATTGTTCTCTGCCAAGATGTTCCAATATTCAGGCAAAGTTGTATTTGCGCTCTTTCCCAATCCTTTACTGTTCTCCCCATGTTGCCTATGAAAGAAGGGTAATGCCATCCCAAAGAAATTGGTTAAGCCACCATGTTGTCACTGTGAAGTGACAACTGCTTTCCTCTTGAAGTTTGTATAGATGCTTCAGAGATTCATGAAGATAAATACCAGTTAAAAGCAGGCAGCAAATGACCTTCACATTATATAATTTGATCACCTTTACTGTTTTACTTTGTGCTTTCAATAAATTAACTGAAGTTTTTCTTTGGGACTCTTATTCTTAAAATATTTCTGGAAAAACAGCTTGTTTATTCAAGTACTCTAGTTCAGAGTTTGTGGAAAATGCATGTACCATTACACCACTGTATACAGTCCTTCAGTGTTGTAGCCGTTTGTGTGTGTGTGTGTGTTTTTTTCCCCGATTGTAAGCACTGGTGGCAGAGTTAACACATTTAACTGTCCTTGAGCAGCAGAGGACTTTTTGAGATGGGAAAGTTGTAGAGTGAAATAAGAATATTAATGTTTTATGTGACAGTAATGATGAAAAAAGAGTTAATATTGACTGTCACTTACAAAATACTAGGCCAGCCTGTGTTGCTTTAGTGATTTCTTGATAGTGTGACAGAGAGGCAATAATCATGTTTGCATTTAAGTACTTTCAATGATTTTTGTTTTAGAGGAAATTGGTGTTTGTCTATCCTTTTCCATGTTGTGTGTGTCTGAATTTTATGGTTAGTCACTCCTTCACTTTGTTTCCTTTCTGTAGATTTGTGTAGAATTTGATGATGAGTCATGGGAAAAGAGAAGATGGATAGAAGTCTACAACCATAAAATGAAAGCATTCCTGGTGGAGCAGAAGTTGGTACTGGCTGAGAGAAAATCTCAAGCCAGTTCTATGTCTCCTGTCCAGTGGCCTGCAATGGCAAGTATACACTTGGCCTAACTCACATTGTTTCTGCAGTTCCATCTTCTAAGAACAGTGTTGTTACAAGTATGAATTTCTCAAATACAGTTTTACTTGTATACTCTTAAGGGAGACTAAATCTCTTTGTACAGCTGGAGCTAGGCAGAGCTTGTAAGCATTTTAAGTTGGTATGTTGTGCTTGGAGATACAGGAATGTGTTTTTATGACTTTTGCTTCCCTCCCAAACCAGTATTCTGTACAATGTTAATTCCTTTTCCCTCTGGTCTCATGTTTCTTCCTTCTTTCATGAAACTGCAGTTAAGAATAGAGAGAAAAAGGTAAATAATAGGTTTCTAAGGATAGCCTGTGTTTTTATCTTAAATTCTTGGTTTACTCTGCCTCAAGTACTGTTAATTCTTCGGTGATGTTTGATCTGAGACAAAAATAATTTGAATGACTCTTATGTGATGGATGCCTGGCACAGATGACTTGTGAGATTTGGATTTTGTGCATATAAAAATCTGAGCTACACCGCAAGCCAGAGAACTAAGCTTTCTGTAACTGCCATGCATGGCTGGCTAGGCTAATTAGCCAGTAGAGGTGAACAGGGAACATTTCTTAATGTATTCAGCTAGTATAGTTTTACTGGACTACTTTGTATATTGCTACTCATAAAAGTAGCTGTGAAATAAATGAAGATGTAAACTTGCTGTATGTTAATTATGCTGAAGTTGTAGTCCATGTTTTAATACTCTTAACTTTGCTAGATATAAAGTACATAGTGTAATTCATATTGCTGCATTTTAGCTGAGCTTTTCTCTTAAGCAAGGCTAATCTAAGCAGCTATTTATTGGAAGTAGGGCCAAATAGGATGGGAGAAGTGGAAGGATGAATCCTTAATTTTATTTCCTGACCTATGCATTAATATCAGCAATTCTACTAGGACGTTTTGCTGACACAGTGTTCTGAAAACCTGCTTATTTAAACTTGCCTGTTGTCCCTTTCCAAGTATCTGAACAGTTCTTATTGGATACTTGTCTCCAGTTCATGCATAAGGTTTTACTCATGATGTGTTTGACATGTCAGTTCATGCAGTGTACATGTTCCAAAGTTTATTTAGCAGAGGAATGATGTAGGATAAAGTAAAGCACAATGCTGGAGCTTGTCTTTGCATAAAAGATGACTTCTCCCTTTGCTACCACACAAGGCAGGAAAGAAGGGGTCACAAGAGGTGTATGGATTAATTCATTTAAATCTTGATCACAACTTACTGATTCAAGGATATGGGAAAGTATGTTTCTGACAAATGGAATAGCTTTGCAGAACTCTTGTAATGCCCAGTCACTGCTGGAAAGACTTATGGTGATACTCTCCCTTTGCCAGTGCTGTCCTAACTGAAGTGAAAACAACAAAGGGGAAGAAAGTCTTTGTTTGCTTGATCAGTCCTTCAGAAACCCTAACCCATACTCTATCAGAATGATTTTGGTTTTTTTCTGTTAAATAGGGCACCAATGTGCCTTTCACATAGGCAGGAGTTATTACTGTCACTTCTGATGTTCCAGACTCTTGATGCCTACCCACTTAGAGCTGTTACTGCAGGACTAGACAAGATTTAACCTTCAACTTATTAGGAAGAGTTCAGAAGCTGTTAAAGTAAATTTTTGTTTCTTGTCTGTTCTTAAAGCCTTTGGTATACCTGAACACAACTTCATCATTGTACTGCAGTGGTATAACAACTATGAGGCTATCCAAGTCATTGTACATGCCTAAATTAAGGCTTCACTATATTATCGGTGTTGCGCAAGCTTTGAGAACTTTAACATAAGCCATGCAGCAGGCCTTCATTGATTTGCGAGTTATTCCCCAATCTACCATAAGGAAGGTTTTTCATTAACATATCCACAATTAGAACTCTTAATATTAGTAAAATCGTCATGTTGAGATAAATGATTAATGATTGTTAATGACAGCCACTCAAACTGAATTCCTAATGTGTTCTACTAAATGAAATTAATTTCAAGTATAGTCTAGTACTTCCTTTATTAGGTCTGTATTAGAAGTTTATTAGAAACTTGCTTTGTTTCAGAAGTTGCATGTAGATGTGGTATCTTAACAGAGAAAGAGATGCAAAACTAAATTTTTTTTTAAATGCAAGTGAGGAATGATGAGATCTTACTCTAAGAAAATGTCTATCACTTTTCTAGACCTACAAATCCTTAGTGGACAAAGCTGTTTTGGGATCAATGGTTTCAGTGCGCTATCTTGGTGAAGAGAGATGTGTTTTTCTTTCTAAGGACCTTTTGACACCCATTCAGGTAACCTTGTATGGCATTATAAAGATGGAAGATAAATCTTTTATCTTGGTATTTAAGTTATGTCAAGTTAATATATTCTAAATGTAAATTTTAGATGGGTAAAAACTTCGAGTAGGTGTTTATTGCTGTAACTCAAATATCAGTTCTGAATGTAATGTGTCTGTTGATTAAAAACCTTCTGAAGCCAATCCAGGATTTGGCCACTTAAGAGAGCTGGATGAGGGAGTGTGCTATGACAGTTATTCAGCTCAGGTGACAGCAATTGCATCATGCTAATGGTGGGGATAACCTGGAATAGTTTCCCTCTGTTCTTGTGAGCACGACTGTCATTACTATGAAGGGAGTTGCATGTCTGGAATAGATCTTGCTATCTAATAGAAACACATTGCTTCTAATCCTAAACAAATAAGGAATTGGGCAGGATGTAAATGAGATGGTTGAAATATAGTCCCTTATGGACTGTTTGTTAGTGAAAATTAAGTAGAGATGGGTTGAAACAATTGCCCTGCGTAACTGACCGGTCAGACGTTTTGAAGAATAGTATGTGATGAAGGATTTAATCTTTTCAGGAAACTACTTTCAAGACCTATAAAGAGTCTGAATAAAACTAGTAATAAATGTCCCATGTTGAGACTGCTAGTAGTGCCATCATTAGTGCTCTACTTTGACTTGTTAACAATCAATAAATAGACAACTCCTCTTGAGAAGCTAACAAAAGAATGACTTAAAGTTGTAGATTGTTGTCTTGCCTTTGCTCAACGACAGAATAGAGATTTCTTTAGGTAGAAGCCTTATCTCAATACTGCAGTGAAGATTGCTTTTCTGGCATCTTGAATAACGGATTCTTGACTACTACCTCTTCAGCCTTCTGCTTACAAATACCAGAGCAGTGCTTGGTACAAAGAAAAAAACAAACACTAAACCCCCTTTTCTTATTGGTACTCTGAGCCATTGGTAAAAAATTGCTGTAAACTTTCAATTTCAGAATCAATTCTAAATGTTGTCAAGCAGCCTGTTTTAGATAACAGTAGAGAAAAACCCCTAAAATTTAAATACATGATGCTGAATAACTGAGTGATTTAGATGTAGCTCACTTTTCATTCATGTGAACATTTTATAATGGTGTCTTGAGGTGGACTGGATTCTGGCGTTATTAGCATAAGTAGAAACATAAAACTTAAAATATTTGCATATACATCTGCTCAGGACCACTTATAAGTTGCTGCTTCTGAGACCTTAAAATTCTAAATTAAAAAATGGATCATTGAATTAAACTTAGTGCTCATTAGTAATGTAGTTAAACAAAGCCAGATTGTTTTCAGAACAATATTAAGGTGGACCTGGAGAGCTCACTTCAGCCTGGCTTGCAGATGGTTGATCCAGATTATTGGTAAGGAAATGATGTCTGTCTCAATAAATACAGTGCCCTAGGAGCTAAAGGAGCACAGAGTAATGAGAAAATTGTTGGACTTGTATGAATTGCTGTCTTGTTTCTAAATATTACAGGATTTTGTTAATCAAAAATATTATACTTAATACCAACTTCTGTATTATTTTTTCCTCAATAGGATGTGGACAGTTCCAGGCTTCCTCTTAAGGATGATCAAAATGTTAATGAAGAAATTCAGGCTTTGGTTAAGAAACATCTCGACGAAACACGCTTGGTGCAAGGTATGAGCATACTCTGTAGCCGAAAACTAGCAATATATAGTCAAGTCAAAAGGGAAATCTTTGCAGTGATTCTGTAAATTACAATGATCTGGTTTAGGGATAAAAAGCTTTTTTTAAAATACTGATTCTACTTTCTTTTGCAGCAGTCAATGCAAAATGTGAAGGATTATAGAGATTTAAGTTTCAAATATCTCCTTTGTAAGAGTGTGTACATAATTTAGGCACATATAGATGGCCTGACGCTTGTGAAAGAGATATCAAATTTGTAGCAATTGTCACTGAAATTATTTGGAGTTGTTTATTGTTTCAATTAGCTTGATTTTTAATTTTTCTCCAGTCTGCTGCTTGTTTATAAAAACTTGCAAACTTTTATAAGAGACTATTTCTTTAGTCAAGTTAAAATTGTTATTTTTATATTTACCAGCTTCAAATTCTTAATTACTGGGTTCATACAAGCATTATCTGTAGTCATGTGCTTGCATATGCAAGGAATGTCTTACTTCATGGAAAAGTAAATATTGCAACTTCGAGTTGTCATTTCCAATACTGTAAAGAGTGGAAAAATTCACATCTAATCATTGAATCTTCATTTACATGTCCACTGATCTTCCTCTCTGTCTGAAATCTGGAGGTCATTCTGGCCTCTGCTGCATGTCTTAACCTCCAGAAAACCTTATTGAACTATTCCAGGAAGGAGATAGCTGGAACAGTTTTATCATGCCCCCCTTTTTTTTTCTTAATCCCTGCAGCTATGTGGAAGTTGTCTCAAGGTTCTCAGGTTCTTTTGCTTACTTGCATCTTGTGTGCAGTACTGTTCACAAATTCATGTTGGTAACTGTGGTGATCTTCATGCTTCCCTTTTCTTCTATTTTTTTCAATTTTTAAGGTGGAAAAAATATCATAGGTTCAAAAATTAGAATTTATAGCCTGGATCCATCTACTCAGTGGTTTACAGCAGTTGTTGTCAATGGTAATCCAGCTACAAGAACTCTGGAAGTTAACTGTCAGGAGGTAAGAACCAGTTGCTGTGGGTTTACAAATGGAGATGGGGAATGGATGAGAACTTGTATTTATATCCCCACCAACACCATTTTTAATTTTGTCCTTACTGTAATAAGCTTTAAAAAAAAGGCAATCAGTGTAGCGCAGAATAATCTATTACCCCAGAATGTTTCTGTGTGCTGCTGGTAGAATTATCAAATAACAAAAGGTCTTCTACACAAAATGAGGGAGACCTGGAATTTTTATTTGAAGAGGCAAATGTATGATCCTGGTTTAATTGCTTTCTATGCTGTGTAGACAGTGCTCTTAAGCACCAGTTTACATGTGAGTTTTCATGCAGAGGTGCTGTCACAACAATATATTGTTAAATTTAGCTTAGTATTCAAACAACCTAGAAGTTAAATGTCTAAGGTTAGTCTACACCACAACATCTAAAATAAATAAACAGTAACTTTCACTTCTCTAAATGGCTGCTTCTCTATTTTTGTTCCTTTTCAAGATCCCAGCTTTAAAAACTCTTGATCCAGAGTTAATTCATGTTGAAATCATATATGACAACAATGGAAAATGTGGTAAGAGCTATTATTGTTTGTCCTTCAAACACTTCGTTTATTTGTTCAAAAATAGGCTACTTATCTTGATCACCTTCTCTTCCAGATAAATCTAAAAGAATTGGGGGTGTGAAAAGGAAGTCGTCTGAGAATAGTGGAAGTGTTGATGCTAAACACACAAAATCTTCTCCTGAGGTAATGTCTTAGTATGTTATATGTGACTGTTATATAATGGTTATGACATCTCTCAGAACAGCCTTAAATAAGGATTAGATAGGAAAGGGGAATAATAAACATAATCCCTAGGAGGGTGTGTTGAGTTCTTTGAAACATGTCTAGGCATGGGTAAAACATCTTGCCTTGTGATAATCGGAGAAAAAAGTTACTGAGCCTTGAAGCTTGTATTTTTTTTTACTGTGCTTTTTGCTTCTACTTAGAAGTTAGCCTGCCTGGTCATGTATTCTGTACTGAGAGAAAATGTAGAGCAGTTCTCAAGTTTATAACCTTTACTTTTCACATTCTGGCTTTAACTATTTCATACTTAAACCCAAAACCTTCAGCTACACTTGCATGCTTTGAGGATTCAAGCTACACAAGCAGCAGTCTGGAAGAATGTTGTTTCAGTACAAAAAGGGAATGTGACTACTTTTTCTAGTACTTGATGTCTACATTTATTTTGTTTGTGAGTGACCTGCCAAGTATTACTGAGATCTAAGAAAACTGCCTCAAAGGTCAAAAGATGATCTGGGTAACTTAAGTATAGAAATGCAAATGAAAAATAGTGGCTTGGCTATTATACTGTTGAGAGACATTACTTCAAAATTGCCCTGTAATTTTGTCCCAGTGTTTCAGACCAAAAAATTGCATTTTAGGTGGGAGTAGCCTTTGGGAAGCTCTAGAGTGGTGGTGGGGTGGGAGGGTTGGGTTTTGTTTTGGGTTTTGGGGGCTTTGTGTTCTTGGCTTCTGTGCAGTCAATCTTGTGCCAAGTCAACCCTGTAGATCTGGCTAATGACTGATATCATTATTAGGAATCCTTAATGGCTTCGCAAAGATACAGCATGAGGTAGCAAGTACACAATAAGATTCCTCAATGAAAGGGGTGGTCTAGTATTTACTGCTAAAGAAAACCATGCAGCAAATTTGCATGAAGTAGCTAGTGCATTGCAGTTGTACTCTGTTCATGTTGTTTCTGTAGCCTGTGCTTGAGTACCTTGAGCGTCTTCTGGGTGCTCAGTTTGCCATTCTTTAGCTTTCTGCATATTCAGCTATTGAGCAGCCTGCTTGATACATGCAAAAGGTGGTTTTTATTTCGTATTCCAAATGTCCTGCAGAAGAGTTACCATGATCTGAATTTGTAGCTTGTTTCACCATCATTCCTTAAAGTAGTGAAGTTATTTACTTTTAATTTTCTAGTCTGCCTTCCTTTGAAGGACTGGATCTTTTATCACTTTTGTACTCTTTGGGAAATGTCTTGTAACTATTTTCTCAAAATGGTTGCAAGTAAGTATACTTTCTAATAAGAAAAAACAGATGTTCTGTTTGTTTCTCTGATTTTGCTGGATGTGAATATATGGGAGTAATAAGCTGAAGCCATGTTTTCTCGTTTTACTTTGTGTGTGATAGTACTCTGATTTCTAATATGGAGTTAATTAATTCCAGCATTTTTTTGAGAGCTTGTCTCAGTGCCTGACAGCTGTGTTATAACAAAACAGAAAGGAAATATTTTGGAGTCGATGGTAATGAGTCTGTAGTGTAACTTACTGCTGGAAGTTGAGCATGTGGGAGTGGAATATGGATGTTAGAGCTGAGGAAGGACCCCCACAGAAAACTACTGTTTTTAAAGGCACTTGTTAATTTGGTAGGCCTGTTGTATGCCTAAAAGAACTGTAGGTTTGTGAGGCTGGTGATTTAATCAACACAGGATTTCTTTACTTAGCACTTTGTAGAATCCTGGTACAATGACTTTCTCACTACAAAAGTCCACATCTAGATTTTTGGTAATGTCGTCAGACTAACTTTGCTGTTTTAATTTTCTCCAGGGTTTCAGATCAGCTCTGAAAGCTATTTCTGAATTCTGATTAGTGCAATTATTTTAGAAAGATCATGACAGTTATGAATAGTGGAGCTTTCTATCTTCCTTCCCACTTTCTTAATACATGTTCCCCCCCAAAAGTTTGCTGTTAATTGGGGGAAAAAGAATTAACATGAACAGTGTTTTGTGGAACTTGTAAAGTTTGAAAGGACACTCTAATGTCTTTCCATCTTATGGACTTCAACGAGCTTTATTAAACATGGTGGGAAGAGCATTAATGTATTTTTCTTTTTAAGCTGAACCTTGCAAAGCAGTATTTCTGTTATCCTCAATTTTCTTAACTGTTAAAATCTCCCTTATAGGTTTCTCACAATCAGGGACATGTGCAGTCAGTACCAACCGTGTTGGGTGAAGCATTGCTAGGATGTACTCCTGCTAATAAAGACCAAAGGCATCAAGGCCTGCCCCTGCCAGCAAACTCGCCACCCAATCTTGGTGCAGAAACTCCTCAGGGGTAAGGAAGCACTTTGTGCTTATGCAGATTTTTTTTTCACTCCAAAAATAACTCCAATTCTTAGCAAAACTAACTCAGAGATCATTTTAAAGAACTGTAGTAACTAGTCTTCTGTAAAATTGGCACAGAAAATTGTTAGATTTAATGGCCCTGGGTATGTAACTTACTTGCTTATGCCATATTTTTCTTTTTTATCTTTGAGGTAGTTGCCCTTCAATGTCACAAGCCAATGTTACTACTTCCTTGTACTATGTGTAAACTGATGGGTTATACATAGGTGTGGTGCCTACTTTGTCAAACACACTCCTGCCCTGCCCCCAGGAAAAATAGAACACATTCAGGAAAGTGTCCTGTACACTAGCTTCTTGCAGATCAAGTACAGGTTCTCGTTTATATTTCTGTTGAACACCAGTGTCTTTAAACTTCTTTGTAACCCCCAGTTCTGTCACAAAAATTAACATAATGGTAGAAATGTTGTGACAGGAAAACTCAAATTTTGTGTGTTACCTTATAAGAAGTGGTATAGGTTTTTTTCCCCACTTAGTTTTGTGTATGTATCTCAAGATTAACATGGAAAAGATTTTTTTCATTTGAGCTTTTTGTGTGGGACTAGTTTTACTGTCTCCAGTATAGACTTACAGTGACAGCCAGAAGTTCCTTGAGTATTAAAATCTTCTCACACAGACATGCAAGCGAAATGCATTTAGTTATACAGCTGTTGCATGGAGAAAATTATATAGTAACTGTTTAATTGTGAGAGAAAGTAGTGGAGTAGCTGCAGTACCTAAATTTTTGTGTGCCTTCATGTGTGTACAGCTATATCATTTTGTCCAACTCTTAAAACAACAACAACAAAAAACCTCCCCAAAACCTAAAAAAAAAAAACCCACCCAAATCTCAAAACCACAAACCTATTTAACCTCACACAAAATTTAAAACCTTGGAACATCAGAATTCAAAGTACATAATTAAATTTTTTCTTTCAAGCTTTAAATGTGATGAGATTGAGCAGCTGATGCCCTGATTTCTGACACCTTTTTATTTCTCTAATTATTGCATGTTGTGTGTTTCAGCACATGTAGGCGAAGCTTACCAGAAACTCATCCTTCCTGTCTTAATACTGGAGTTAAACCATTGAAGGAAGATCTGATGGCCTTTCCTAAAGTGGGGTTTCTATCTAAAGAACAAACGGAAAATCTTAATGATCAAAATGGTAAATATACCACTTTGACAACCACAAGATCTTCATCTTTGACTGATTCAGCTAATGAAAAAGGAACGAACCTGAAAAATACAAATGAACCTCTTATGAAGCCCACAACAAACTTTCCAAAAGAATGCATTTCTGTAAAACAGTTGCAACATCTTAACTCTTCCATAGCAATACCCAGAGTCAGTAGTACTGTTGAACTGCAGCGGACTTTAGATTGTAGACCCTCAACCTCAGACGCTCATCATCACTCTTTTACTGAGTCTGGAGTTAAATCGCAAAGCAATTGCAATAGCCAGAACAACCACAAAGGAAACAAGATTGATGAACTTACAGACATGGAATTTTTTATTAGAAGACATTCAAATGAGGTTCTTTATGACAGAAATGAAAGTGAAAGCTTTTGGACTGGAAGTGCCAAGATCCAGGATAATAGTAAGTATTTTTAAAACTTCCTGTCATTTGAAAGTCCTCGTAGTTTCTGTGTAACTACATACAAGTAGGTCTTTGTAATGTATGCAAGATTAGTAATTTAAATTGTGTGAGTGTATCTGGAATTGGAGTTGCATGGGTTCTTTTACAAGGGGAATGCAATAAACTTGAGAAAAATGTCCTTTCCTGATAAAGGAAAAGAACTTATCTTTAATTCCTAGAAAAAAGTTCTTGCAAAATGTATGCAAGAACAGAACGGCAAAATGGGTTACAAAGACAAAGTTCTGTTTGGAATGCAAATGCTGATGGCATAATAAGACTGCTTTTTTTTAATCACTGGTCCTAAATTTTGTAAGCAAAAATGTGAGAGATGGAAGTTGTTCTCAACAAAGCTTTGTTCAAGAGGGGCTTTCATTGAGTAACTGTTCTGTAAACAAAGCTAACAAAAACCCAAGTAACAAAAAAACCAAAATCAAAACCCACCCAACCCCAAAACAACCCACCTTGTTTCTGTGTTTTCTGTGGCCTAGTTTCACTTTGTGAGCTCTTCAAGTTTTCCACATGGGACAGAATGGGAAAGGCTGTAGTTCTTTAAGGACCTGGACTCCTGATATTATGTATTGTGCTGTGCATCAGGCGGTATAGCTGATCATTCGGAGTTCTGGGAATCTCCCTACACACCCATCTCTTTTTCTTTCCAATCTCACGTTGCTTGGTCTTGGATTACCACATGCTATTCCACAATTAACACGGGTACACAACCAGCCAAGCAGCCACTGTTGTTACCTGCTAGGCCTCACCTACAGTGTGGAAGGGAGAGAAAGGTTTGGCACCTCTTATAGCAAGATGCTGAAAGCCATTGCATCATGAAGGGTGAAAACAGGACTGAGAAATGGCCAGGTTGTACTTTTATCTTCATCACTTTTGAAATGTGGTTGCTTCATGCCCTGCTTCATGGTCTACTTGGTGCTCAGGTACTCCAGCCCTGGTGGCTGAAGAAGTTTCATTAAAAGCAGACACTCTTTCAAAATCTTTCTCTGTGGAAGAGTGAAAGGAGCTGTTAAACTTGGGTCTGCAGACTATGACTCCAGAGGAACTATAGCTTGAGAAAGTTTCTGCCAACTGCAACTATTTAAGCTAACTTCGTTTCAATGGAATGTGAAATTAGAGGAAAAGTTGACATGGATCTTTCACTAAAGTACATTTGCTTGCACCTTTATATGAGAAACTGAAGGTTGTCTAATCTACACTACTCTTCCCTGCAGTAATTGTTCGGAAGTCAATTTTAGCAGATGCTTCTAAAGTAAAGAAGCTGCAGCAAAGTGGAGAAGCATTTGTACAGGATGGTTCCTGCAATAATATTGCACCTCACCTGCATAAATGCAGGGAATGCCGTTTGGACAGTTACCGGAAGAACAAAGAGCAAAGAGACTCCACTGTCTTTTGTCGATTCTTTCACTTTAGAAGGTAAGAACAATTTTGACTCTGTATAGAACTCAATATTCTTTAAATGTGAATAGCATGCCCCATGTCCAAGTTGGACATCTGACCTTTTTTCCTTTTTTGAAAGGGGGGCTGTTGAGTGCTTGCTGTTAGCTGTAACATGGACTTCATCTTCTAGGACAGATGAAAAAACAGTTATTTGGTCAAAATGGTCTCATTTAAGTCTCTGGTTCAAAACTGCTAGATGTTGGTGTGTAGCTGTTAGGCTATAAGGCTAATATACCTAACTAATGAGAGGTTGCCTGTGTTTTTTAGCCCTTAGAAAATTTTTAACTGCTTAATTTGAGTAGAAAATATTTTGGCAGGACTTTCAGCTCTTTATTTTGCTGTTCTGGGCTGAATGCCAATGGGATAACATGAGTTCAGTTTGAGTGCTACAGCTCAGTAGTATTGGAGATACTAGTGAGAGGGTAGATTCCATGCATGTCTCCCAAAGTTCAGCGACTGGACACGTGAAGTGTTAGACATATATCCACAGCTGCGGAAGAGTTGCTGTAAGTGGCCAGGGGCTTTCAGCTGGAGTCAGGGAATAGTGATGGGCAAAATAATAATTTATGTTGTGTTGCTCAGTTCTTTGTTCCACTTTACACATGAGTTTATGCTGCGGCTTTAAGCTTGCTATAGAAACATTTAATCGGTACACTTGCTGGGTTTCAGGAGGGCAGATGAGGAGGGTCAGCAAGGCAACTTTAAGGAAAACCCAGTGACTGCCGAGTGGTGGTTGCTTTCCCAAACCTAATCTGCAACTTCAGATCCTTTACCCACCACCTATAACCCCCCAGAGCCTGATTCTTGAGTTCAACAGTCAAAGTCTTTTGATGTTTTATCTCTCTAGTTCTTTAGACACCATGAGGAACCCTTTCAAAAAGGGTGTTAAACTGTTACTTGAAGCCTATCTGTAAGCCCAGGGTGGATATTGTCAAACTGCTGTCTCTGGCTGTTTTTTAACATGTTCTTTCCTTTTTTTTCCAAGTTGTGTGAATTTTTTCCATTAACTACTTGATCTCACGTCTGGATGTTGTTGCATGCTTGCATGCTGCTTCTTATTTCCGTGCCACCCCCCCAGATCGG
>JANZLQ010000056.1:41130836-41154305 GCA_026212715.1 Elanus axillaris
GCCCCCCCCCCCCCCCCCCCATTTAAACTTTGAGGCATGGACTGTGTTTTTATGGGAAGAGGGTAACAGTTGTGGTATTAGAGAGGAAAAGCAAAAATACTACTTATCACAAGGGAGATGGGTAGCTTACTTAATCTGTTTTCCTTTTGATTTTCAGAGGAATTACTTTCTTTTGAGTCCCTAGGTAGAATAAATAGCTTCTATAGGTCTGAAGACCTTTTGGAGAGAAAACTGAAAGCAGAAATGTTAAAGATCATAAAAAAATACTCTTTCACTCTTTCATTTGTTTCTTAAGGTTTATTCTTCCACCGCAACACTGTCTCCCTTGCAAGTTTTGTAGCTAAAGGGTTTAAAAAAATGAAGATATGTTACTAATCTGTTACTTAACCTCAGATTTGAGATTTTACTTCAGTCAGTCTTGGGATAATCTGGCATAAATTGAAATGTTCAAAAACATGTGAGACCAGAATAACAAAAGACTATGCTAATTCATCTTCTCAGGGTAAAAATCCAGACTTGCAATGCAGTTCAAAGCAGTTGAATTCTTTAGTTTAGAACTTGAAGCAGATGGAACTGCCCTTTTTTATTGAATGTGAAATCTGCAAAATCTGAAGATGGTGTTTGTCTGGTGATACCAGTTGCCAGCACGTTTTCTTGCCACACTTAATATATAGTGAGCACGTTGTCATCAGAAGTCAACTTTCCTCTACAGCATATAGTAAAAAGGTTCCTGAAAACGTGAACAGAACTCTTGATATTCTTAGTTAATAAACTACTAACAATACAGATCTCATTCTTTCCACCTACTCAGAATCGCTCCAGAATATATCTTACTCAAATTTTTCATTATTATCTTTTTGGCAGCTACTTCCAATTAATTGTTACTGGAATACATTCTATATTTAAGGTGTTCTAATTTCTCTTGCGAGTTGTATGTGGTTCTAGATTAAATTCTTACTGCTACCAGTGCATTTTAAAAATTATGTTAACCTGACTTGGTTTTGTGTGAATAAAAAAAAATTGTTAGGAAATGTACCTTACTACAAAAACTGATGTTTTGAGGCTTTTTTTTAAACAAGTACATTAAGCACTCTTAATGCTAATGACCAGTATGTTTACCCATGTCTGTTGTAACCATGAAGAGTTAAACTCATTTACATGCAGTATATGTGTTCATAATTCAGGCATTGACTCATGGGAATGAATGTAGACTAATAAAACATTTGATATGATGGGCTTTTTTCCTTTTCCCCCTCTTTCCACAGGTTGCAATTTAATAAGCATGGAATACTGCGTGAGGAAGGTTTCTTAACTCCAAATAAGTATGACCCTGAGGCTATTAGCTTGTGGCTACCTTTATCAAAAAATGTTGTGGGTCTAGATCTCGACACAGCAAAGTATATCCTAGCCAACATTGGAGACCACTTTTGTCAGCTGGTGATATCTGAAAAGGAAGTTATGTCTACTATTGAACCACACAGTAAGATCAATTTTTATTAAAAGAATCTGTATTTCAGTAGCTTTATGTGAAACTTTAGTCTTCTGACCTGTGTGGAAATACATTGTATGCATTTGGAAATGTCATGTAAGACTTCAGAGTTTACCTCTCTTCTCAGGGAGAGGTAAATGGTTAAGAGCCAGTGTGAACTAGTGTCAACAGCTCTGCTCACGGGTAGGGGGAAAGGGAAAAGTAATTCTGCCCTTTGTGTCAGATGACTTTTCTCAATTTATCAAATTACTTTTCCTGTTGCAGAGTGTAATTCTGTTATGAAACAAAGCGTTAAAAAAACCCCAAACAACCAAACCAGCAGGCAGCTGACAACAATCTATTCTTAGCATGTAAATGAAATAAAGCTTTCATTTTGCACAAATTCTGTTAGATTGCTTTGGCCCTATTTTGTCATTCTTGCATAATGGACCTAATGCTGCCTGTCAAGTCAGTAAAGAAATCTTTTCTTCTATCTGAAACTCTCCAGTAGGACTGTTTCAAGTGATTATACGTACAGCCCTACTGGGAATAGACCAGAGAAGTGCTATTGATGGAGTAAATGACTGTAGAGCTTCATCACTGCAACAGGGCAAATCTTGCATCCTTGAACACAGGGTTTTGGCCATATCAGAACCTTTCTGTAGCAAACATGAGCAGATGAATGGGGAAGGCTGTGATCTTGTATAATCCCTTTTCAGAGTAGAATGACTCTTAAAACAATATTTGTTTTTTGGATTATAAGTACATGACTGAGATGCAGTACAGTTTAGAAGACTGACTGCCCAGTGTCTTCTGAAAATGGGTAGTATTGACATTCTATAAAGACTGTATCAGTTTACCAGTCACTCCCAAGGTTTTGCACAGAATTAAAAACTGAACAAGCTTGAATGCCCTTCAAAAGGGAAGGGAAGACTTGAAGATATTTTAGAAATGCTTGCTGTGAGGTCTTACCCTGGACTACTTGGAATCTGCAAGCTCTGCTTTTTGCTTGAACTGAAGCATATTCAGGCCTGTGAAGCCAAAGTATCAATAGCCCGAGTGAGAGGTACAGACTGGAATACTGAAACACTGTCAGAAGGATGAAGTTTGGGGTGGAATTCATGAAGCAAAGGGGAGGAGTCCTGTTCTTAACAGCAGGGGATGCATCTGTTAGCATACTTACCAGAAACATCCTCTGCTTAAAAAAAAAAAAAAAGACATGTGAGTTCTGGAGTTGGTTTGAAAGGAGCAAAATGTCATGAATCCCTCAGTTTTTTTGCCCTGTTTAGTGAGAGTAAGGGAACTCAATTTCATTAAAATGGAGGGTATTTTTAATGCACTAGGTAGGAAAGAAGTAATTTACAGTCTAGATACTCATTCTTCTTTGAACAGTTCAGTGAAAGAGTGCTCACTCAGTTGGCACAGGAAAACGGTAGATTCCTCTGCCACTGTGATTTGAAGTTATGTTAAACTTTCATGGCAGAGTTCAGTTGAAATGATGCCTTTCCCTAAAAATTATGTCTCTGACAAACTGACCTTTTCTAAAATGTCAAAATATTTTGTTCAGATACTACTTTATAGGGGATTGTTTATATTTGAATATTTTTGCATTCCACAGTATGCCTTGGGGTCAGCCCTTCTCTCTTTTACTAGTGAGTCACCAGACTGGTAGTTACAGGCACAAGACAAAGAAGTGTGAGGGAGAAAATTATTTGGGAGAGCTTCATCCTTAAAGAGAGTTCCTTAAAGGATTAGTAGAAGAGCACAAGTGAAATTATCCCTCTGTAGTAGAAGATTGACCAGTATAGAAAGAAAAGCTTGTTAGTTCATGTTGTTCCTTGGCCACCAAGTGCCAAAAGGAGACCTAAAGAAAAAAGAGACAGGATCAAACTAGAGAGGAAAGAAAAGATTAGGAGGAGTAGAAAATTACAAAATTCAGAAGACTGAAATATGAAATGACATGCAAAAGATAAAAAAAACCCCTTTATCCTGTTCTGGGGAAGTCGGAGGATTGGCCTAGAAAATGGTAAATATAGTACATGTTTTTAAAAGGCAGAGAAGAATGGAGCTGGTGATATTTAGACTTCTGTCTCCTGGAAGAATTTTGAAGCAAGTAGTCAAACAATTTTTACCTCCTACTTAAGAACAAATTGTGCCAAGCTATTCTAGGTTTTGTTCCATACATAGTTAATGGCCATTATATAGAAGAAAAGCAACAGATGTCTTGGATCCTGGTGTGGTTTTCTTAGCATATGTTAGGCCATGGTCTCTCAACTTGCTTTTAAAATTAAGAAACATTGTGGGCAGAAAAGTTTCAGAGACGTTAAAAGTGTAGAAGGAGGTAGGAGGAGGCAGATGTGTGCTTTTTGTCTAGTCTCATTTTCAAACTGGCAATGTAATGAAATGAAGGTCAGGCTAAAATAATCTGTACATAATGCAGCCCTGGAAGGGCTTGTAATTTTTTGGAAGACATTGCCAACATTTGAGATGTTTTGAGTGACCTGAAGAAGTGGCTCAGGGTCAGGAATGGTGGAATATAATGAGTACCTAAGAAACCTGAACAGTAGCGGTCAGTTCTTCAGAGAAGAACTCGCTATTCTGAGGAGGTCTGATAAACATCTATAAATATACAGAAAAACTACTAAAAGGAAGAGAACTATTTGCCCACTATGCTATTGAATAGAGAACAAGGACAAGCTGGTTGTGCCAAGCTAGACATTAAGTTACTACTAGCAAGCTAAGCTTAACTTTTTTTCTAGGCAAGCTGTGGACTTATGAGAATGTCAGCAGTGCACATGTTAACTTGGACAAATACATGTCAGGAGTAGGAGATGTAGTTGGTGCTGTACAGGAGAAAGCAAAATGGTCTTGATTGCTTAGGCACTGTTTTGGAGCTGCTTCTCTGAATCTGTAATAGCAAATGCTTTCTTTTGGAATTCCAATGCAAAACCGTGTCAGTCTTATCACTCAAGTGTTTCAATGTAGCCATATTTAAGATGCAAACATTGTTTTGTTTAAACTAACACTTTGACTAATCTGTCAATTACCACAGGGCAGGTGGCCTGGAAGCGTGCAGTTCGTGGAGTTCGAGAAATGTGTGATGTCTGTGACACCACAATCTTCAACCTTCATTGGGTCTGCTCTAAGTGTGGCTTTGGTGTGTGTGTGGATTGTTACAGGATGAAGAAAAAAAGCTTACATGAAGGTGAGCATGCATATTGTTACTTTAAATGAAGGGGTGAGAGGGAAAAGAAAATCTGTATTTTGAACTTGGAAGTCAATAACAACCTTAAACAACAAGATTAAGCCTTCCCAACAAAAAGAACATGTTGCAGACCTGTGGTTTGGTATATCAATAATAGTAAAATATGTAGCTTTCCAGAGGAGGATGAAAGATGTACTAATAAAACAATTTAATGGTTTTGTTTTACAGATGATGACTCGGATACTTTCTCCTGGTTTAAATGTGTGAAGGGGCAGGTACATGAACCAGAGAATCTAATGCCTACACAAATAATTCCCGGAAAAGGTATTTTAAATATCTGATTGGGATGAAAAAATGCTGTAGGCTTTTGTTGTCTTTTGTATGTTGTTGATATTGTACTGACTGAGGGGGGTTTTTTTAGTAATAAAGTTAGTAAAAGCTTAGTATTTATTGTCCAAAGACTGGAACAGCCTGTGTACTTAATACTATTTTATTATCTTTGACCTTTACAAAGAAGTAGCAAAATGTCTTGTTTAATCAACTGTGTTTGTGTACCATTGCTTACCTGCATAGCATACACAATTTTTTAAAAAAGTCTTACTGAATGCTGGATGTTCGAATTACATGTGAGCTTATTAATGACTCTCTTCCTTCAGCTCTCTACGATGTTGGTGATATTGTTCACTCTATAAGAACAAAATGGGGAATAAAGGCAAATTGTCCTTGTGCAAATAAGCAGTTCAAGGCGCTATCAAAGCCAACTCTAAAGGAGGATTCAAAACAGGTATTGCTACTGTCTCACACTATGTCTGTGTAGTACAGGTTTGCCTCAGGCTACTACCCATATTGGAAACCGATGTTAATTGACTTTGTAGGTATGCCAGTCCTGACTAATACTGATAACCTCACCGGATAGGTTTTTGTTCAAAATCTGTATGTGGTATTCATCGTTCTGGTTCAGGTCTTTTTTTTAAGTTTTAGGGAAAATCTCATTGTGTCCCTTTTGACACACTAATGCCTCAGTAAGTGATCTGTCCTTGAAAAATGCTCAGTTAGGATTTTTTAGAGCAAAAATAGGATTAGACTGAGAGAACCCTTAAGAGAACTGTCTTAAGAACAGACTAGTGGGAGTGGTTGCAAAGTGTAGGCTATCCCTCAGGTCCTGGAGATGTAATACATGCAGCATCTAAAAGAGTAGGTATGGAAGAGCACTAGAATTTATACATGAACTAAACATGAATAAAATTGAAGGCCAGAGCAGTATGGAGAAGCACTGATTTCTCTGGGAATCCTGTAGAATGTTTGCTGCTCATTATATATAAAAAAAACAAAACAAAACAAACCCAACAAACAATCAAAAAAAACCCCACCCCAAACCAAACAAAATCCTACCATATGTTTATTTGTAAATTGATGTAGTATTTTTCTCTTAAAAATAAAGCACAAATTGCTGGCTTAGTTTTGCGGCATCTTACAAGAAACCAGCTGAATTAAGTAATTTTAATTTTGTTGTATGCTTATTTTTAAACTTATTTTGAGAATAAATGTGTTATCTTAAGTGTAAGTAGTAGGCTGAACTTGATTTTGGTGTTGGTAATCAATAGAAGAGACGAACAATATTTTCATGTGTTAATACATGATTCAAAAGTTGGCCTATGACTGACTTAGCTTCAGTTTTCTGTTTCTCAAGATTTCCTCTGTGACCCTGGTCAAACAGCTGCATTGAAATTTATCTATGCCTCTCTTTCTGTAAAATCAGGTACTACAGTGGTTGTATGAGGATGAGATTATTAAAGTTTGTAGCAATTTATGTTATGTCATGTTTGGAATCTTTACCAAGCATCAGCAGTCGTTAAGAGATAAAATCAAAAACATAGCAATAGGCAGACACAGCTGCAGAATTATTTCTTGACTGGGAAGTATTTGAGCAGAGAGAAGAAATTTAGCTAGTCATGCAGGAATCCCAGGCCAAAGCAGTAGTTCTGGTTAGTCTGTTACCTAGACTCTCTAAATGACTACATAAATCGGCAGCACAGGAGATGTACAGTAGTCCTGTGCTTGGATTGTGCCAGCCAGGCTGGTGCTGCACTCATATGCAGGTGTACTTTAGACCTGGCAGGTGAACAGACTTTTGCCACCTTCTTAAGATAAAAAATTTAGGAGCGCTACATATTTGTTCTAGTCTACTGAACTAGACCTCCAGCATAGCCCTGGTCTGAACATCAGCTATCACTAGAATTGTGAGAGCGCTGCTATTAAAATGGCATTTGGTTCCCTAGAAAATGCATCTGGGAACTTGGCTTTCTGTGCTTGTCTTGAGGGGCGATGGACTCTGTGGCCTGCTCTTGAAATCTGGAGATCCTGAATCCCGCTGGATTGTCATCTCTGGCTGATACTGAGATGCAATGCTGACCTCTTGTGGAGATCAGATATTTTTTGAAGGGCTGAACCGTTTTTTTGGTAAAAGAATTTGGACATGTTTATTGCTTGCTTCCCTTTTCTGAGTAGAGTGTGGTTGTGTCTAATCAAGTTCTTATTTTGCTTTTTCAGAACTTGGTACCTGGAGAGAGGACCAGCCTTCAACTTAACAGCTTTGTCCTGAGCCCACAAGTCACTACGCACGATCCTCCTCTAAAGTCAGCAATTGGAAGTAAACAAACTGCTTCAGTAAATACTTCTCCTTCATTAAGTTGGCTATCAAATCTAACAAGTGGAAATGTGAATAAAGAAAACAAAGGTATGTGTAGAAGCACTGAAGAGTAAACCCTTTGTGGCTTTTTGTCAGAAGAATATAGATCAGACCCAACAATATCTTGTGTTGAGAATGACATAATCTGCCTGCTGGGATGGGCGTTCTGTGCCTGTACTGCAAAACTGTTTCATGGCAATGACTTGGAGTAAAACCTGGCAGGGTTAGCATTATTTTTCTTTTTTTTTTTCTTTGAAGACTGGATTAATATCCCATAGATGCAAATATTCTTGAAAATTCAATTTGAAAATGCATGTACTTTAGAATGTGTGATTTTAAAAACTTTGGAGTATTGAAGAAAATTAAGTGAAAGGAGTATTTCATCTGCATGTATTGAGAAATGATTTATATATATGCACATACATACATGTATGCATATAGGAGTATCTTGCTGTCTTTAAAAATCTAAAATCCAAAGCATATGCTTCTTATGGTTCAGAGGATTAATCCTTGCTTCATTCTCAGATGTGCTCTTTTCTTCATTTCAGAGAAACTCCTCATACCTATTTCAAAGAATGAAAATAAACCTCTTCAGACACTCCCTAGTTTAGCTAAGCCTGCTGCAGCCCTGCAGACATTCAACAGTGCAATATTAACACCCGTGAGCAACAATAACACAGGTTTCTTGCGGAATCTCTTGAACTCTTCAGGAGGAAAGGTATATGAAAAATTTTGTTTTACCGGTTTGAGTTGATACCAGACTTAAACTTTGTTCTAAGCCTGTGAACAACTACCATGAACATTAGTCACAGTAGGTAAAATTCTGTCTGTCTTCATTTGGGAAAAAGGACTTAATTCAGTTTCTATGTTGCAGTGCTCCAGTTGGTGCTTTCTAGAGTAGTAGCTTAGTGGTACTAACAGCAAGTCTTGGTGAGGGGTCAGGAACCAAGTGATAAAGCAAATTAAGTTGCTTAGAATAATGTCTGGCAGGTGCATTGATTGGCATGTCCATTAGACTCAAAGAGAAGCATCAAGGAACTTACAGATGGAGGGAAAAAATTCTGTGGTGGGCGACTGTCTTTCTCATACCTTGTTTGCAGACTGTTTCACTTCAGATGTTCCCGGGCTTTGTTTGCTCTTACAGATATGACTTCAAACTGGTGGGGTAAAATACTGAGCTTGAGAGTTCCTTGATGAAACTGCATTTCTGTTCTTGATATAAAGAAAGTCCTGTTATGTGCTGTATTTCATGGTTTTCTGCAGCACTGCTGAAATGTAAATCAGAGTAAGTTCTTATGCCAGAATGCTGTAGACCAAGTGTCAGAAAAGGCATTGGCATTTAATGATGGTGAGTTTCTAGACAGCAAAGTTCTGTAGATTTTTGTTTCTCTGCACAATTGTGAGCTCAAGTGAAAAATTTTGAAAGTGGCAAATATCTACTTTAAAGTCTGTAGGTCAAGGCAACAGAAAAGTGCACCAACTTCTGGTTTTGTTCTTTCTCTTCTTTTTTTTTTTATTTAAATCAGTCAGACAATGGACTCAAGAGTACACCCAAAATCCTTGATGACATTTTTGCTTCCCTGGTGCAAAACAGAACCATTACAGATTTGCCTAAGAAACCTCAAGGATTGACTATTAAGCCTACGATAATGGGGTTTGATACGCCTCACTACTGGTTATGTGATAACCGCTTGCTATGTCTTCAAGATCCCAACAATGAAAGTAATTGGAATGTCTTCAGGGAGTGCTGGAAGCAGGGACAGGTATTTAAGTTCTGCTTTTTTTTCCATTTTCTGTTCATGTACTTTGCCATTTAATTGAAGTGCAGGTAAAAACTTATTGCAATGATAAGCAATGCTAAACCTTCATAAAATACACTACGTGAACACTGTTAGATCCTTGGATAAAAGGATGTATGTTTTACTATTTGAAATCAGTTTCTAAACACACTGCTGAATTTGTGGCTCTTTATAAAAAGCTGCCTTATAGCTTGAAATAAAGAATGATCAAATGCATGGCATAATTCTGGTAAGGAAGGCTGAGCATTTATTTGGGGAAATAGAGTGTTTGCAAAGTGCCTGTGTTCAAATGTTCAGTACATTTTATGCATTACCCTGTTCTGGTTGGAATTACTATTTTTGGTGTTTAATAATTCTTTTGAATATATTTTTCTTCTCCATAGCCTGTAATGGTGTCAGGAGTCCATCACAAATTAAATGCAGACCTCTGGAGACCAGAGTCCTTTAGGAAGGAATTTGGCCAGCAGGAAGTAGATCTGGTTAACTGCAGGACCAATGAAATCATCACTGGAGCTACTGTAGGGGATTTTTGGGATGGATTTGAAGATATTTCAAGTAAGTAGTGTGAATTTTTGTTCCAATATGTAAAATATTCAGCAGCAATAATTTTGCCCTAGCACCAACTTGTCATCCTTAAGCAGTGTAAAAGATGTTCCAGGCTTTTTCTTCATCCCGGACAGTGTGTCTGCAGTGTATTCTCACCATGTATGCTTGTGGGATGGTGGACTGGATAGAAACTGTCAGCCCCATGGAGGACTCTCCTGCAGGAGTACATTTGGCTGCCTTTAGTCTTTTGGGGAAGCATTCTGAGAAAGTTTGGGATCACCCTAGCAAGTAGGTTCACCTGTCAGCTTTTTTTGCCAAGTTGACTGAAACACAAAAGAGCATGTGTAGGGGTTGGTCTCACATGGTAATTGGGTTCTGCTGTTTTAACTTGCAGGTGCCTTTTGTTCCTAAGGAACTAAAGTTATTTTGTATAAAAATAGGTTTAGGGGAAGTGAGCATGAGGTTTTGTGGTGTTTTCACTTCTAGGTGAAAACAAACGTTTTCCAGGAGAAATAGTACTTGCCATGGCATCTGGAGTTCTACTTCATCTGTTTGTGTGATGTAAACTTACAGAATTTCTTACTTGGGGCAAGAAGAGTGGGAGCTGGAAGGCTCACTTACACCTTTCTTTTCTGTTACTTGATCTTTGGAAAGATTTGGCTTTATCATCAGCTGCCCTAGCTTCAAACACAAAACAGTTGCCTGAACTAAATTGTAGGAAGTGCTTGGGCAGGGCAGCTGGTAAAGGTTACTTGTCTAATCTGAAATCTGTCATAACGCATTTTTCACAGCAGTAATACCCAACTGTGGTGTCAGATGAACTTGTATGTCTTCTGGTTCTACATAAATAGTTGTGGCATGAACATGATTTTTCATTAAGATAAGGATTTCTTTGTCTTGATCCTTTGGATTTTGAGTTGTACAACTATTAAAAACTAAGGCTTGTTAATATTTGACAACAGGCCGCCTGAGAACAGAAGAAGGAGAGCCAATGGTGTTGAAGCTTAAAGACTGGCCTCCAGGAGAAGACTTCAGAGATATGATGCCTTCTCGGTATGAATTTACAAAGAAACTGTTCATCATTTGTGTGGTGCACCCCCAAAATAATGGAATATAGGAATACTGTTATGTTTTGACATCTGCTTCAGCTTTGAGAAGCAGTTGGTCACATGTGAACCATTTTGTTTCTCAGAGATGCCTGACATAGCTGGCAATGCTAAACAAGTTTTACGATAAATTTTTATGTAGTTATTGTATTTATTGCCAAGTAAAGTAAGTACCTAAAATTGCTAAGGATTGGTTAAACTTCTGGAAGCCTCCTAAAAGCCTGAGTCATTTTGGAATCTAAAGTTCAGTTGAAGCTGCTTTTTTTTTTTCTGAATTTAAGTATTCTGACTTAATTTGATATTAGTTGATGATTATACAAGGAAATAACATTACTCCAGAGCAGTTAAATTTGTTTATCTGCTGTATTCCTGTGCCTTGCTAGTTTTGTTCCTTTTCATGGTGTCCAGTAAACCCCCTGGGGGAAGGAGTATGGTTTCTTGACTGGAGAAAGCTTTTGTTGCAGTCTGTTTTAGTCTGCTTTTTTATATCAGTTCCTAATGTTAAATTGTGTTGTATTACTTTAGGTTTGATGATTTAATGAAAAATATTCCATTGCCAGAATACACTAGGAGAGGTGGCAAGCTCAACCTTGCCTCTCGACTTCCCAACTATTTTGTACGACCAGATTTGGGCCCGAAGATGTACAATGCGTACGGTAAGGAATTTTTCACTATAATGGTCATGTTGACCACACATTCAAATTAAAATTTACAGTAAATTAAATGAATCCTTGCTGTTGTAGAAAATTTGATTAATCCCATTGATCTGAAAGCCTAACTTTGGCTCACTTACAGGTATTACGATGTCCAAAGCATTGTATGATTTTATTAAATGTGTTTTGTCCAGGTGGTTTCAAGCCAATAATATTTATTCCAGGTCTTCTCAATTTGTTGCAAATGTGTACACACAGCCTCTCTTTCCTATAGCTGGGAACATGTATTTGTTGTTTTGCTACTTTTGGCTGTATCACTTCTGTTACTTCTTTTTTGGGCTGTATAATTTAGTTATAATCTCTTCTGGAGCAGTTCTTTCCATGGCTAGTTCATCTGCTGTCACTCAAAAGGCATTTAAAACTAAGTGTGATCATGGCCAGCAAAGAGATCGTGGCTAGTAAATACTGTAGGAGCTGCCTTTTAGAGTTGAAAAAGAGACTTTCTGACAATACTTTATTCTAAACTACTATAGAAACCCTCTAGCAGGACTTAAATGTGACTTTGTTATATTATACAGGCTAGGTATAGATTACATCAGTGTGTCAGCCTGTAAACTCTTCACTTGAAGACACAAACAAGATGGGGCAAGGTCCTGGATATAAGATAAATTGCTGTACTGGCATCATTTGCTGATAACAGTAAAAACTCTCTGGTCCCTTAAGACAGTGCTTCTGAGAGTGGTGTAAGGTTGGTTTTCTTTTTTCTTACTAATGTACCTGCTATTCTTTTTCTCTTCTTCCAGGCTTAATAACACCAGAGGATAGAAAATATGGCACAACAAACCTGCATTTAGATGTGTCTGATGCAGCTAATGTTATGGTTTATGTGGGTATCCCCAAAGGCCAGGCTGATCAAGAAGAAGGTAAAGTCTTTCTTGTGTTCTGGGAGATTATTTCTGTGGCTGGCAGGAAGGTCCTTTAGTGTAACTGCTTTTATTTATTCTCAACAGAAGTGCTTAAAACCATACAAGATGGTGATTCTGATGAACTGACAATTAAGCGTTTTACTGAAAGTCGAGAAAAACCTGGAGCTCTGTGGCACATTTATGCTGCTAAAGATACAGAGAAGATCCGTGAATTCCTTAAAAAGGTAAGTCCTTACATCTTAAACCTGATCTTCTGTCTGTGTAGGCTTGCAAATAAGTTTATTTGGACTTTTTTCCTCCTTTCTATCCCAGTTCTTCTGGAAACAAATGTACTTGTGTTGTGTCCCAGACAAAACTACTCATGTGCCATGAATCTTGTAGGATCTGAAAAGGGTAGCAAGTTGAAGGTTGAAGTTATCCTGTATGTAGATACACTGCTTTTGCCCACACTTCTTACAGCATGAGTAATGGTGTTATGTAATGAACAAAAAAATAGCTGGTTTAGATTTAAGCAAAACCACAGTTTAATCCTAAACTAGATCCTTCTTAAAATGTTCTTGGGAAATGTCAGAACAATATGTGGTACATAAAGTTCTTCCTTGTTTTCTCCCTTTTCCTACCTTTTTTTTTTCCTTGTACCTCTGAGGTTTGCATTAAGGGAAAAGAACAAGTTATTTTGGGTGATGTTTTCATTGGAGTTAAAGGTTTAGTAGAGATGTGACACTACATCCAAAAGGGCTTGTTTAGGTACTTAAATTCACCACAAATGGTTCTTGGTGGTCTTAATTCTGGAACTTCTTTGGTGCTCTAAAAGTGGAAAGAGCTGATGATGATGTTTAAAAGGATAAATGGAATGATGTGAACAACTCTTGGCCTTGTCAGCCTGACTACTGTCTTGGGCAGAAGCTTAGAGAGGCTACAGCAGATTTGTTTAGTATTAGCCAAGAACAAATCTTATACTTGATAAAACATGATACTGAATTTGATAGGCATTGGCATTTTGAGTTTTGGCAGCTTTTCTTGGAGTAGAACAAAGCTGTTCATCTCCTCCCAACTGAGTTTTTGGGCTCTACAGTCCTGGGTGTAAATGGCTGCCACAGCAAAGTGGATTTATACTGGAAGTTTTTGCAGAAATTCTCTTCTGAAGTGCTTGTTGTGCCTCCCAGTGTTGTATCTCTTGTATCTAGTTCACATCCTCTCTTTTGGTCAGTGAGCACACAACTAATGCTGGCCTCAGGGCAGACACCTGCTGAATTCCACACTCAGTAGTTTCTTCCAGTTACAGGCTATAGCAGTGTAAGAGTATTGATCTGGTATATGACAGTGGTTCCCACTGTGAAGACACATGAGTCACTTAACCCTTCTGTTTCTTCTTCCTGTAAATTGGGTTTACTTGCGCTTCCTATATCCAGCTTTGCAATGCAACTGTGAAACAAGAGGGACTGAGAAATTATGAAGCCATGACAAACTAAGGACTGAGTAAGAATCCATATCTTTCATTGTGTATTCTTACACCTGAACACGTGGTGCAAATCACCCTGGCACGCGTGCATATGGAATACCACAGATACACCTTAATCATCCAGTAAGACTGGTATATTATAATATATATATTATAATACTTGTCATCTTGTGACTTTCCAGGTTGCGGAAGAACAAGGCCAAGAAAACCCTGTAGATCACGATCCCATTCATGATCAGAGTTGGTACTTGGACCGACCACTAAGAAAACGCCTTCATCAAGAGTATGGAGTTCAAGGCTGGGCTATTGTACAGTTTCTAGGAGATGTAGTTTTCATTCCAGCAGGAGCTCCACACCAGGCAAGGACCAGGGACACTGTTACAGCCTGACCACTTGGGCAGACTTCAGAGCACATGGCTAATGCTTGTTTCTTCTCTCCAGGTTCATAATTTGTACAGTTGTATTAAAGTTGCAGAAGACTTTGTATCCCCAGAGCATGTCAAACACTGCTTCTGGCTCACTCAGGAATTTAGATATCTGTCGCATACACATACGAACCATGAAGATAAATTGCAGGTAACTTACCAGTGCTCAAGATGAACCCCTACCCTTCTTAACCCTTTCAAAAAAACCCCACCAAACCCACACCAACCAACCCACACCAAACCTGTAAGGGGTGTGTCCACACAACCCAAGTTGCTTTCACATTCACATCAGCTTTAATGCATTGGATCTTGAAGAGGAATTTGCATAGGCTTTTGAATTGTTACTGATTTTTAGTAGTTTTGAGGAAGCCTTCTCAAGCTTCTGTGATTCTTTTGAAATGTTTCCTTCTTTAGTTTCTCTTGTTTTCCCTCTAGCTGAGCTTGCAATAATCTCCTCAGGCTACAGGGTTTCAGTTTATATCCTGTTAGAATTTGAACCTTACTTTCACAAGTTAGTGATTTACAAGAAGGTTGTGCAGATGAGCACATTTAAACCGGAGAGCTGCATGGGCTCTGGGGAAGTTGTGCAGGTGTTTTCTGTCTTGGAGGCTTCCAACCTGACCCTCACCATGCTGTTTACTTGTAAAACTCAATGCCTTATCTCTTCCTCCTAGGTGAAGAATGTCATATACCATGCTGTTAAAGATGCGGTTGGGATACTGAGAGCTAATGAATCCAGCCTTAGCAGACCGTAATGTAGAAAGCCTTAACCACACACTATGAAACAGAAGCACTGGCAGCTGTTTTAACTACTCAGTCAGGACCTCTGTGGACTTTGAGATTATATGAATGTTACCTCATCTTCCTTTCAGCAGTACCAGAGGATCGTGGTACTATGTTCTGTGTATTCTTCCAATGTTTACAAACCTGATATGTATATGTAGTAATATGTATGGACTGTGGCATACTGTGAATGCTCAGTTGCAATAGAACTTTATATGGAGTTGCTCTCCAGACTGTACAAAATACCTCCTATAGAACTGTCGGAAACTATTCCAAATTACTCATTTGAAAAATATTATTCAAGATGTTGTAAAGCCCAATTTTTTAAATTTATTTTGGGGTGGGAGGAAGTATGGAAACACCCAAGTTAATAACCAATTTACATAAAAGTAAGAATGCAGTTCTGGAATTTCACATTAACATAGAACTAGCATTTAAAAGTAGCTTTAAGCTATTGTATAGTAACATAGAGATGGGGGTTAACCATCTTTAGGTAAATGTATTTAAATTTCTAAATGTTAAGAGAAACTTTTAATCAAATGTCTTCTGTTTGAAACTGCTCTTTAATTTGAACTGATGTTTGATTCTCTGGTTTTTAACACTGAATGGACTACATAAAATTCTTCTATTTCAGATATTGTTCCTTGCCTTGGCTTCTTCAATTGACTCTTAAAAATGTAATTCATTTGATGCAGTGCTTTGAAATGCAAAAGCAAGTTGTGTATCATACTGCTTTTAATGTATCTGAAGGCTTAGGATATTGAATATAGTGACAGATCTGTCTTACAGCTTTTTTTTGGTTAACCAAAGCATGGCTTAGTTTGACTACTGCTTCTCAGCCAATGCCAGTACTATGGTCTGTATCAAATGAGCTTTGCAGCTTCAGTCTTAAATGGCACATGCATTGCTCCAACATTACTTTGAGAAAGACGGAAAACATCATCAAACTTAAGCAGGCACAGGCTTCAAGAGTGGAAAAGAGCATCTCATCTAACATAAGCCAAGATAAAATGAACCCTTTTGTTCTTCAGTGTCCTGTCCAGCACTGCAGTGTGCAGGAGAGCTGTTGGGAATAGCCAGGCAGAAGGGGAACAGCCTAGTTAGCCCAAGTCATGGAACAAATTGACACACTCTGGGCACATTTTCCCTCCCTGTAGTACTTCATCTGCTACTAATGATCAGCATTAACTGTTCTGTTGCAGGTGGCATTTTTTGTTTGGGTTTTTGTTTTCCAAAGAAACTTTCTCTTACCCATCCCTTGGTATCTGAAGTGGAGCAGAGGCTGCAATGACTTACTCCCTGCAAGTCTCAGGTCAGAAGTGGACTCCTAAAAGGTTTGTCTGTTGTGAATAGGTGCATCTGCTTCCTGCCTCTCAAAACTGGGACAAAAGCAGGCCCCCAGAAAACTGAAGCAGCAGACCAGAAACATAAATGAAGCTGGTCTGTGGTTACTATCTGTGTCCTTTTGTGCGGTGGGTCTGTGGATCTTTAGGTGGCCATAAACAGCTCACTGCGCCAAGATCCATAATGCTGGGTGAGGAACTGAGGCAGTGTAAATGCTGTGCTGTTCTCCTTGTGCAGGGAAATGTTCTGGTTCACTTAGCTTATGCTGTTAGCTCAAATTCCACTCAGCACCACCTTGTCCCTGCATTCAGTGGGAACTCCCCTCCACCTCTACTTGCTGAGGCCTCTGACAGCAAGTAGAGTGGTTTGGTTTTAGTTGTTTCAGCTGGCTTTCCTGAGGAAGAGCAATAAAACCTTCATTTGGCATTTCATGCTTCAACTAGTTAAGTAAACTTAAAGACACTTAATGTTTGTTCTTGCAGTATCAAGTCTGAAGTAAGTGAAATAAAGCACTCTAATTGCTTTTCTTGGAGCCAGCTGGAGTATTTGTGGGGAGCTGGAGTATGGGTACCTTACCTCACAGGCAGTGACATGAGTCCCTTGTATACACTTATACACATTTAACTATGTAAGAGAAGAGCCATTGTTGACACTGGATTTTGAACTTTCTTACCAGTGTGCTGTTGTTCAATCTGGTTTTATTTTACCTGTTAGCCACCCAATCTCACTGACTCAACTGCCTTTTTTTTTCTCCTTTCTGATCTGTCCTTTCAGGATTTTTAAGACCACAAGAAACAAACTGTCCTATTTGCCTGTTCTTGTTATGTTTGGGGTAGAGATGGAAGGTTTGAATCACACAGTTCTCCAAATGGGTGTGCAGCCCTGGGCTTACTTTGCTGGTGGAGCCGTGCCTATGTTTGCCACCCGCTGGCCTGAGGGTGAACAGCACTTGGCCCCTCTGCTTTTTATGGCTGAAACTGGAAGTGGTTGGGACACCAGCCAGGCATCCGTGTGCCCTGTCTGTTCCTCTACCCTTGCTGTTGGAATACAATTATTTATAGCCTTACCAAAAGACAACTCAAGTCTTCCCTAAAATTAGAAACTCCTGTGCCTGGGAGGTTCTTGTGGCAGCAACACACATTCAGCTAAGAGAGAGCGGATACTCACTTTGTAAACTGAAGGTGCCTAAAGTTTTTCCTTGAGAGACACCTCTCCTTTGACCCTAAAAACATGTCACGTAAGCAGCAGCTGACTTTTTACCACTTGGGGCTGCGGGATAGTGAAGTGACTGACAGTACCCAGAATGATAAAGAATATGTTGAGACAGCTGCAGTGAACCTCCTTTTTGCTGCAGTACTGTGGTGACTAACAAAATACCTGCTGAAGATCCCTGGCTAGTGTCTCTTTGCCTCTACAGCTGCTGTATTTTCCATTACAGGGTTTGCAGATCAGTGGGGAACAAATGCTGCTGCTCTGCAGCTGCAATATAGGCTGCAGCTGTTCCCAGAAGCCTGGTGTGTACCAAGTTTAATTTTTATAAATCTTGAAAGATGGAAAAAGGTAATTACATGGATCAGACCTGCCCGACTGCTGTCTGAAGAGTGCTGCATGTCACCTCCCTGGGCCTGGCCCCTGCCTCGGGGTCCCTTGAAACTTCACAGGGCACCATGGTGTGTCATCGCCTACCTCTGCCAACTGACTTCTCATCACCTTAACCCCCCATGCCTGGGCAGAGCTGGAACAGAGCAGCTGCATAAAGAAAAGCTTTCAGTCAGAGCAGATGTTAACTAGGCTGTGAAGGCCCTAAATGTGCTAAAGAAAAAAAAAAAAACCCAAACATGTATTTAAAACCAAGAGGGAGCTGTTACAGGAAGATAGTACAGTGATGCAGACTGAACTGATGCATGGCAGCAACTGTTAAAAGCAGCTTTAATAAAATTTGTAGTGATTCAGAAAAACAAAAACCTTACACACTGAAGGTTTTTGGTAGCAGATTACACCAAAGTGTCTTTTTAGGGAAAGATGCTACTTGAAGCTAAGAACGTATTTCAGGATTTTGTACCTAAAAATACCTAACGTAACACCACCATTGCCATTTCACCACAGCCTCTCACAGGGGAGATGGGCTGAACAGAAAACGGTAAAATAATCTGTACAGACTGCACTCCCCAAGAAGTATAGTATAGTACAGTAGTTTCTCGGAGAATACAATCCCCAGGAACAGAAAAAAAAGTTTTATATATTATATAAAGTATTCTCACATTAAGTTTTGCCTTCTGAAGTTAGGACAGAATATCCCATTGCAAAACAAAAAAGGCAAACTATACACATTCATTTCATCCTTAGCTACGCAGGGTAGCTAATCGTGACTGCATTGCTTCAATGTCTTCCTCCTCATCAACAGCAGCAGCTGCTCCCATGGGTTCAGGCTCCGGAAGAGCGTCCGTGACCTTACTAGGTGCTTTACCCAAGGCCCCTGCAAACAACACACAGGCTTGTTAGTGTGCTTCACCTCTGGATTTAACAATGAGCAGCTTTCAGGTACATCTAAAATAAATCAACCAGTCAGTTCTGGTAGAGGTCACACACCAGAACTGTTTGAGCTGATCAGCCCTCGGCTGTTGGCAACACACAGCAGCACTGACTGGTCAGCCCCTCCCCAGCCTCCATGGCTCACCACAGCTCCCACGGCCCACCTGGCAGGAAGGGAGGTGTTCCCAGCCAGGAAACATGATGGAAAAAAGCAAAGCAGGATGCGAGAAACAAGGGAAGGTGACAAAGCCAGGGGCTGGGGAACTGAGCTTTCAGCGCCTTCCAGTTGAACACAGCTTCAGTACCTGCATTTGTAATGCCACAAGAAATTCAGGTAATTCTTAGAATGCTCCTTACCCAAGTCCAATTACTAATGCAGTAGATCATTACTTCATCAGCTGTAAGGCAGAAGCTTGGGGTGGGTTTTGGTTTTAGTTTTTTTTTTATTTGTGTGGTTTCCACACCTCCCGCAACTCAAGACACTGACAGCATTTTACAGCCAGGAATCACAACATAGCCTCACATTGAAGGCAATGCAGCCAAGTTTATTTCCTGGCTTCATTAATTATAGTGTACCTTGTCAATCATATAAATTTCACCTTGTTAGGAGAATCCACTGTACAGACAAACACTCATCTGTTAAAGCCTCAATTACAGAAGTGCACAGACATCAGCTGATGCATATTACCTACACTTTACTGAACCACACCAGCCTTCTCAGCCAGTATTCCCTGAGAAACCAGTCTGTTGCAGCACTCTGCCTATTAGCAAAGGCAAAGACACCACTAGGAGAGCGCTGTTAAGTCCGAATAGACAAAGATTTAAATTGCTGTGTCTTGTTGAGCAGAGCAGGGGCAAGGCTCTGCTCTCAGCAAACAAACACACACAAACTCACCAGCTGTAATTTCAAAAAGGATTTTGTCAATTTCCATCTCGGCTTCCTCTTCCATTTCCTCCTGATCCTCCAGGCTTTCAAAGGTGTCCTCCAGCATTTCCTCTATAATACCAGCCTAGCAGAAAACAAAAAGGCAGCAGTGATGCCCTTGGAAACAGCAGAGTAAGAGGACACACTTCCTACTTTGAAGATCAGGTTATGCCTATCCAGGCATTTAACAACTGCTTGCTCCCTGCTCGAGCTTTCTGGATCAAGGCTCTCCTCTTGCATAAGGGTTGGCCAACACACCTGCCTACAGTTTAAGCACATATCTGTGCAACTGGCACACAAGAAAAGCAGTAAGAAAATTGAGGATTAAATACACTTTCTCTCACTTTGAAAGCCTCAAGCTATTATTCCTTTTGTTGCTCCATGTCTAAACACCGATGACCCAGCTTGCTCCAAGCATGTGAAATACAACTGCAGACTTCAGTCATGAAGCATAAACTGTGTAATGTGCTGTAAAATTAGCGTTGGACATAGGTTCCGTTTGAAAATGTTCCTCTGCAGGGCCTGCAACCTAGATATGGGCAAATTGTTCTGGTGCACAGTGGTAAAATTCTGATTTGAAATAAACAGTCAAGTGGTAAAAAGAGGAAAAAGCAATTTTGGTAGTTCAAAAAAATAATCAGAGCACTTTCATCACATGGAGACGCTAAGCTAAATGTTTTAAACCCAGGATCAGGCTAGCCATCTTGCCTAAGATGGGACTTTCAGCTTCCCACTCCACAATTGCCTGTGGTGGGTCTTTCTGAATATACATTTTCATCCCTGAAAGCAGGAAATTCAGTCTCCCCCAGAACAAACAGAAGCTCAGGGCTACAGGCAGTCACTGGGCACAAATCCTGCTGTGAGTCTCGGTCTCCCCCAGCCCTTGGAACTAGGATGAGCAAGCTGTAATCGCTCCGTATGGGGACTGATCTTCCTCCTTCCATCCTCAACCTGAGCAGCTTTTTTCAGCTCCAAGCTTTACACCAAATGTGTTGCAGGTATTGCCGAGTCAGGGTCTTCCCCACATATATACACTAACTTGCTAGAAAGTCCCCAGCCATTGATGTGCTCCTTTAATTTCTGTTTGTCAGAGCTCACACAAGCCCTCTGACAAAGGGGCCACCTAAGCGGTCACACAGCACTCCAGCACACTAAACTACCCCCTCTTGTTCACCCAGGTCTTATTTATGTTGTGGATCTTACCTTCATCATCTCTTTGGACAACTCCCTCATTGTTGCTTGGATTTCAGGGATTTTTACTAGATTTTGCATAGCTTTCATGACTTCTGTGCTCTTCTGCAACGAACCTGCTACTCTCAGGACAGCTGTGAATGAGAGGCATAGAAAAAGCCTGAGTGATCCCTGCACCACCAAAAGCAGAGAAGTTATATCCTTCCTACATGGACAGAAATTCATTTGCATTTAGGCAATTTAATTAAAAAAAGAAATTGACATCCTGCTGCTTCATTCTTGTCTGCCTTCCTGGAAAAGCTCAACTCCTACCCACATCAGGGAAAAAAAGTAAGTTTCTAGCAAAGATACTGGTCCTGTGTGATTACCTGGAGCAATGCAAATTGCCTGCAGAAAGATTTCAACCCACTTGCCCTCCAGTTCATAACAAGAGATCCTTGAGGAGCTGCGCTTCTCAGCGGCCAGAGGTCTTGCTGAGGGTTTCCCCAGCAGAGCTAGTCCAGCTCCATGCCTGACTGCTGACCAAACTAGTGACCTTCTGCCCCACACTGGGTAGAGGAAGCCAACTCTGGCAGAAGTTCTACTGCAATAGTTTCACATCAAACAGTAAGCTAGAAAATTAATATCAAAGCAGATAAGCAGGAAACCAGTGTAATTGAAACTGAATTTAACAGTACTCTTTCCAAAAGCTATTCTCATAGTATAGCTTATGATCTCTTCTCATATATGTTGATATACCAAGATCAAAATGTAATAATTAAGGATACTTTGAGGTTCTTGAATTGTGCCATCCTAACTGCACAGCTTTCTAGTCATGGAGAACTTACCTGTTTGTATGTAAAATGGTCACTCCTTAATGAAGCAAAATGAAGGTACAGCATATATTATTTTTCATTTTCATACTTCATTTAAGAAAATTACAAGCGTAATGTTAACAAACTAACAGAAACCTTGCCTTTAGCAGTCATTTCCCAAGATGAAGCAAGCCAATAGAAGCCCCAGACTAAATTCTAATTTCCTTCCTATTGCTCAGGTAAGCATATCAGAACATTCCCAGTATGATGAAGATACTGATAGTGGAAATAAGGAAGAGGCTGCTCTGAGTTCTTCCATTTAAAGGACACCTCAAGCTGCAAGGATGGCTACTGCTTCCCTTTCCTGAATAAGGTACATGGGAGCCACATCTGACCCATCATAAGATTACACTTATGGTTCACATTGCAACTGCTGATTTATGGCTCATCTAGTGTTAAAATCTACTAGCAATTAGCTTGGATAATGCTGGCGTGGGGGGAATACTCTGACATTTCAGTAGCATGTTAACATCCACCAAGTCTTTCCCCGTCTTTAATGCTTTCTGCTCTGCTCTTGTTATAGGCTAAAATGCTCTAAGGTATAGAAAATACTGCAGGAAATTTATTACAACACATTTCTGATGTGGATACAGAATGAGCGAAATATGTTGGTACTCAGGGAGCACAAAGGACCAAGTAGGGTTTACAGAAAGCTAGGTATTAAGCTGCAGAGCAAATCAAATCATCCACATCAAGGAAATCAAAAACTGCCTCCCCATCTCCATTTAGGACTTAGTAAGTGTCTTAAGACTCTTGCTAGAGAAATATGTACAAGATGAATGGAATTCTACTGAAGGAAATAAACCTCATGTTACAGATCCTGTCAAAATCAGTAACAACAGGCTCCACAAGGATACAGGGTTATTAGACACACATTCAAACTGTTGAGGAAGGCACACTGAAGATGTGCTCCAAATTACTAGAAAAGAGTTCTGTTTCACAGCACATGATTCTCCTGTCACTGCAACCCTCAGGCTCCAAGAAGAGGTGTTAGATTATCTGTTGAGTAGCTAATCAGAGGAAACAAAGAGAGACAGTAAGGATCTAGGGAACAATGAGGGGTAGGAACCCTACGAAGCTAACTGGGAGCTCCGGGAGCTACTGGGTGGGAAACCCATCCAGACAGTGGGCAGTGGGAAAACATCCTGCAGGCTGAAGGGGGGTATTGCCTACAGGGATATAGGACTCATTACAGAATTGAAGGGAAAAGAACATGTTTGGACTCAGGCAAAACTTATTACGGATCTTTTAAGGGGATTGCAGGAATGTGACTGAACATGAGAAACTTATTATAGGTGTTTAGGGGAACAGCCAAAGGTAGAGAACAGGAGGGATCAAGATGGACCAGGGAACACACAAACCGCAGGGGCCTACGGACCAGGTACCAGCAGCTCAGGCAGAGAAGGCGATCTGGGGCCAGTTTGCAGATAGCTGGCCAGCTTAGACTGAGCATCTGAGAGCAGCTACTGGAACAGCCCATGTATTGTCTGTGTGTGTGTATATATATATATATATATATATATATATATGAGTTCTACTAGTGGACCTTGGTACTAATCAG
>JANZLQ010000056.1:41160162-41181948 GCA_026212715.1 Elanus axillaris
GGTGGGTGGGACGGGACACTCTGAGCTGGAGATCTCAGCCCCCCTGGAGCCGGAGCTTTTGTGTGCGTTTTTGACGGGGAAAAGTTAAAGGTAGGAGCAGGTATCGACCCTCCCGGTCCTTCTGTGCGCTGCCGGAGAGGAGGGTTTGTTCCTGGTCAGCAGGTACGGCGGGACCCTGGTCAGCCCGTTCATACCTCCTGCGCCTTTATGTTGGGTTACAGTGGGCTTGGTCACCCCCAGGGAGCATAAACAGCAGGGCTGCCCTGTCTTCTTCCCTCCCCCTCTTATTTCTACCCACGCCCCCAAGTCACTAAGTTGCTTTCTTTTGCTGTGGCTCGGTTTGGAAGTGTTTAGGGTAAAGCCGCTCTTTAGCAGGAAGTAAATACGGCCTCCTAAGTCTTGTCTGTGTTTTACAGCTGATGTTGAGCACTTGCGCAGGCAGGCTAGCTGGCCAAAGCCCGCTGTAAACAAGAGACATGTAAACCTTGCGAAATCCCTGAGATGGAGGTAAATGCAGTGTTTATTGATGGAGTGGGAGGGGATGGTGAGACAGCTGAAGTGATTTACCCAAGGCTGTGCAGGAAGCTGCTGATGGCTCAGGGATTAAAAATGGGAACTTGCAGGCTCCTGAGCCCAAATTTGAGAGCAAACTGCTATTTCACTGTTTTCTGGAACCTGCTTTTGTTTGGTTCAGGGAAAAACGTGTTTGCGGTAGTCCTGTACAAATACAGGTGCAAAGCTCACAAGTGCGTATAATTCCAGGAATGTGAACAAGAGTGTATTAGAGCTGCTGTGTGTACACAGCAATTTCCATAGAGAGCAAACATGGAACTCCAGTTCTGAGGCATTTATTTGGGATGAAATAAAGTTTGCGGATTTTTGGCATTGTTTTGAACTGTTTTTCAATAAATGTATTTTGTGCTGTTTGAAACGGTTTGTGCTCGTCCATTAAGGACAGTCAATAAAATGTGTCTTCACAAACCGAGATGCTGACCTTGCCTGGAAAATTGTGGCACGTGACCCTTATGCTTGTATCGATCTTCACAGGACTCTGTGGGGCTCTAAAGATTTGTCTGTGACAATCCTGTTGCAGATTCAGAGCTTTTACTCTCTTTGTAATAAAATTAAAAGGTTCTAGTGTGCAGTTCCTTCAGGGTCCTCATTGGGTTTTCCATCTAGACTTGTAATCTGAGTTTTTGAGACTGTCCTGTGAAGGCCCTGCACGTTTTCAGCACTTATCAAATGAGTGGCCAAATTGTCCTAGCAGGGAGCGTCCCAAATTGACCTTTCTTTCAGTAGGTACTCCAGAACAAAGCCTCTATGATACTTGTGCACCCTCAAACATCTGGGCACTCTGTTCAGTTTTGGCATCTGAGGGTAAACTGGCTTCATATGTGGAAAAAATGGGGTTTTTTTCTTTCTTTTTGTCTTCAACGTGTTATTTATAACACGTTATATCTTGTAGGACAAGATTCGAGGGCAAAGGTGTATGAAAAGGCCTTAAATAGGCAGTGGATATAAAAAGGAAGTGGGTGGAGAAAATGAAACTGTTAGAAACTGCTTCAACCTCTAAACTGGTTTTGTTTTCCCCACTCATACAGTCCCTTAAAATTTATTGAGCTGTTTTTATATTAAAGTCTAACCACAGATCAGCTCTATGCTAAGGCCTGTGAATAGGAGGACAAAGTTTGTTTTTCTTCTCTCTTTCCCTAATACATCTCACCTCCTGGAGTAGCCAAGGCAGGATTGTGAATTCTTGGATGGTGTAAATGTGTCTGGCTGAGTAAACTTGGCTTTGGACTGTACTCTGTGTCTAGTGTCTGCTCGCTAAATGTATTTTTGAAAAAATTGTGATTGTATGTACACAGTACAGAGAGAAGGTGTCGGTCTGTAGTGTTCTCTGGATACTGAATTACTGGTATAGCTGTCTGGAGGCTTTCTTCTGATGATTTATTAGAAGTATCTCATCGTTTAATTAAAGCTGAAAGAGGTGGGTGCAGGGGAGAAATCTTTTCTCTTATGGCTCTGATGGCTTTTCTTGTGTAGACATTTTCATTGCTTTACTGTAGTTGGTTTCTGCTACAGTAAGTGTTAAGGGACAGTAATTCACTTGCTTGGGGTAGAAACAGTTACGCATGTAAGTTGTTTGGGTTGTAGCTTAATGGCTTTTCTTGGAAAAAAAATGGCTATAAGAGAGTGTATTTTAACTTCTCTGTTTATTGGGGAATGAGTACTTCTATTTTGCTCATTGCATAATCTCTGACTGATCATTTTGTCTCGGCAAAAGTCATGAGACAGTTATTTAAGAGCCTGCATGTGATTCTAAATGTCTATTATAGCAATTAAATAGCAACCAAGAAATAATGATTATTCTTGAAATAATTTTAGGAGATGAACTTTATGTAATAGTTGAGTGAAATTTTCATTTTTAATTTAGGATGCATAGAGTTGTTGGTGAGCATGCACTGAAGAGACTGTTCTGATCCTATCACTCCTCACTTACACACTAAGAAAAACGCCGAGCCCTGTTAGCTGTCTGCCCAGGAGGTGATTGTTAGCTTCGTGGTACTGGAGGCAGAAAAAAAGTTAAAGCTTTTTCCTTAAAAGCTGTGGCTGTTGCAAAAATGCTATTAAAGCTTCCTCAGCTGAAGCTTTTAGGGGTGAACAGCAGCTATTTACTTTTCTAGAAAATTGCTAGTGTATAGATGTAACAACAGAAGGTTGTTTTTGCTGTTGATGTCAGCAGCAGGGTTGAGAGTTAGGATGCATAAAGGAAGGTATCTAGAACAACTGACTGGTAAATTATTACCTCCCCCTATGATTACAGCTTTTTTTCTGGATTTCCTTTGCTCTCATCAGAGGCATTTTGATAAGGGTACACTGTAAAAGTTAGTTTGTTTTTGTTGTTCTTAGGTTGCTCGTCCTGCAGCAGCAGTTCAATGCACCTGTGTTTTGCTTTCCATGAAATGCCAGAAACTGGACTCTAATGTGCTGCTGAAACCAAAGGCATGTTAAAATACAAAATGAGAAAGGAACAAACTTTATGGAAAAAAAAAAATGTAGTTGCTTTCTAAATCTTTCTTCCAAAGAGGTATTTTGGGGATTTTATTTTTTCACACGAAGGGTTTGGATCAGGTATGTTAGGGAAGCATTTCTGGGCTGCTCTCCCACTTGAATTAGTCTTCCTGTGCAGTTGAAGACTGCTAAGTTTGTGTCCCCAAAGGAAAAATTCTTCATGTAGAATGAACTTTGAGCAAGGAGAGACCTTCAGAGGTAAGATTGGAAAAGAGCTTCTTGTATTTTGAAATCAAAACCTGAAAGAAAGGGCTGAAGTAAAGCATAAAATAATGTAATTTTTTTTCTACTAAAGCTGCTGAGTTGTGTTCGAGTCGAGGCACCAGCACGAGGAGTGTGAAATACTAAGTGTGGCGATGTGGTCAGGGGCTTGTAAACCTTTCGTATTTATTTTGTCCACAGAATGTGTCGTACAGCATTGCACTGGTTAGTTGGACATCAGTTTAAAAGTGTCACAGTTTCTAGAGAATAAATCTTACAACAAGAAAGAGTGGATCTGATGTTCCCTGTCAGGTCCTTTATGGGCTGTTTCTCATCCATCAAGGAGAATTTGAGACTGGTTGGCTGTACTGTTCAGAGCTGTTTCCACAAGTCAAGGAGCAAAAGTTTCATACAGCTCAAATGCAAACAGAGTCTGCTATAAGTGGGTAGCTTGCAGGGTAAGAATGAATTGGGCCCTCATTAATCCAAATTTTGCTTGCACCTAATTGAAGTTAAACATGACGTTCTGACATATCTTCAGGGAACTACCTAAAAGAAAACTGATCCTGTAGTAGGTTCAGTAGCTTCCTATTATGTCCTGTGAGATTTGTGCATTGGGGTGTTTCTTTGACATGTGTTTATTAATCTACTGTGACTGAGACACATGAGATCTTTACATTAATTTTTTAAACTGTTGCACTGGTTCAGGGTTATTGTGCATCTGACTGGATTCTGAATTCCATGGGTGAGCAGTGTCATGTACATCTTCTTTCATTTAAACTGATCTTGCTTTGCAAATACTCTATAGATTGCATTTCTTTCTTTCAATTTGTTAACATTTGTTTGTAACAAAGTTAGTAATTTTCCTCTCTTTTGTCTAGCTCAAGATGGAGACTTGTCGGGGACAATTTCACTTGTTATGACACAGTGTTGTAAAAGAATAAAGGACACAGTTCAAAAACTGGCCTCTGATCATAAAGACATTCACAGCAGTGTATCCCGAGTTGGAAAAGCCATTGATAAGGTATTTATATTGTGGTTTTATTGTATTAGCATGTATATTCTGTGATGTATATTCTGCTTCACAAAATTTATACTACATTCTACGTATACATGACATGCATAAGTACATATACACATACTACATGATTTGTACTACAATCGATCTTAATTAAATCTTCCTGTCAACTGTAGAAGCATAGGCTTGGGGCAGACGCAAGACAGTGGGGTGTACAGTGCTTGCTTCCAGAACTCATCGTATATAGACTATTCTGGGGCAGTTCAGATCTCTTAATTTCTGAGAGAACATGCCCTATAGATATTACTAGACTTAGTAATAGTATGTGTTATATCAGTTTAGCAAAATGTTTGCTTCAGTATCTGTCTTAATAAGACATAGGTTTTTTTTTAATAGAGATATATTGCATTTCTAGTTAATTGTCAGTAGCAGATAACCCGAAAGTGGCATTTTGTTCTAGAAGCCAGTATAAAACCAAAATTTTAAAAGACATTTTTTATGTATTTCCGGTGTGTTTTCAGTTCTTAGGGCTTAATTTTATAACATGCAGTGTCCTTAATGCAAGTAGAGTAGGTTCAACTTCTCATAGTATCTGTGTCTGTGCCATAATAAATAATAAGGTAGGGCAGCTTATATTTGAAGCTTTGCATATGAGACATTCTTATATGAATTCCATGTTCAAGAGTAACTGGGATCTGAATATATTTTTGTAGGTAGATAAAACAATTCTTTGAAATAGTACTAAAAAGCCTTTTTTTTTTTTTTTTTCAGTAAGTGGTGCTATACATATGCTTTCAGGCCATGCTTTTCACCATCTGTGTATTCTTTCATACAGAGTAGTTCTGTATGCAAGGAGTCTTGTACTTGCATTTGTGGACATTCTTGTGTGATATGTTCCGATATGAAACTGCTTATGTTATAGGGTCTAAACATTTGGTTTGAGGTGCACCTTGTCATCTTACTAAGGAAGACACTAGTAAATGAGTCTTCATCTGGACAAAGACATTTGCAGCATTACAGAATACTCATTCAACCTTTGGGAATCTCATTTAAACTTTGTTAGTAACGATAATCTGTTAAAGCATAATTTAACAGTAGTGCAGTGAAGAAATAAAGTACATAATGCTGCATTACTGGGTAGAGTGTCTGTGCAACTGTTAGATTTTGTGCTTTTTTCTACGACTGACCATCATGGAGAGCTCAAACTTTGTACTAATAGCTTTAATCCAAGCGTCACTGTTACTCAAAGCTTAAAGACGCATCTGTCTCTAATCCGTGCTGCTATATCTAAACCAATTAACTGGAGTAAAATTCCATCCTTATTACTGGCTTGAAGCCTGAAATAAACCTATGTAATCTTGTCCTAAGTTTGAAACTTTCCTATTCTGCTTTAGCAAGTGGACTTCGTACAAATAAGCTTTCAGGTTTGGCTATACCTTTTCATTTAAATACTCTTGAGGTAGAACAAGCCCTAGGCCCTATGTAGAGGGTGTGAATATTCAGTGGAAATTGGTGATGGTATTTCTTGGAATCCAAATAAAACACTTGCAAGCTTAATGGAGATTATCTCCAAATGGGTGTTTCAGTTGTCACATGCATAGTTTTTCCAGTGTTGTTTCTGTCCTGCTGTTTTAAGTTTATCTGCTATTTTTATTTGAGAAAGAATAGCTGTAAATAAAAGTATTTTTTAAATTTCAAGTGTGTGGTTTTGTAAAATAGTAGAAAGGATACCAATGATCTGCTCTGTGCCTGTTGAATGTCACAGAAGGGCTGTTTCAGTGAGGTGTTCAAAAATGAGCTCAACTCGCTGTATTCAGTGTGCTCATTCCTCTGGATTTTCAATTTTGCTTAGTGCCTGTAGTGTTTACATCAAAAGACTAGAAGCAGTGGGAACTGCATGAGTCTCTGGTTCTGCTTGTAATGAAGGGCATATTTTTACAAAGTTCAGAGCATCAGTTAGGATTGTTTCCTTAAATATGAACTTTCTGTTTGACTACTTTTTAATGCAAGTAGTTTGAATTTTATATTTTCCTTGACTGTAGTATCTTAAGGGAACTATTTTAAAATGTACCTTGAAGTCTTGGCCTATTTGTGAGATGAATACATGTAATGTATAAATCCAGATGGAATTTAATGCTACGCTGGACAGTGACATTTGGAGGAAGTCTTCCATACGTACTTAAGATGATTTCCATGTGCTGCTGGAAAATATGCTTGAAACCTGCCAGCAAAGTCTTTGTTGGCATCAGAGTACCATAACCTATTGAAATTTCCCTCCCCCCATTCCTTCACCATAATACACTTAAGCTTAAACCAATAGAAGTAATTAAGTGTAATTGATATAGTGAATTGATTTTCAACACGTTCTGGGCAAAACACTACTGCTTCCTAAATAAAGTGCTTGTTAGAATTTAAAGAAGCACAGCCCTTGCCTTGATTCATGAGTTCTGTTTCTGTCACATGTAAATCCTCATTTCTTTTATAGACAGATTAACATCTCTAGAATACTGCAATGGTCTTCCTAGCTGTATATTTTGGATTTTGAAAGAACTTGCTGTATTATCTGCTCGTGGCAAATTTCAGGTTAAATTTCTTTCTTCCAGTGTTGAGGCAGGGTTATACCTATATGTAAAGTTTAGTCTGGTTGGTTTTTAAGTTAGTGTAGTGATTGCTTATGAATTTGGATGGGACCTAGATTTGTCTGCCTGCAGAGTTCACTCTGAGAACAGAAGCTCCTAAGCATTTGAAAAATGAGGTTCAAATTTGGCGTCAGTTATGAACCACATTAAAGTCTGAAATGCCAAAACTTTGTGTGTTGCTTTTTTAGTTAGCAGTTCCTGGAAAGTTTATCTAATAAGCTGGACCTTTTTTCATAGTAGTTCTATAGGGATTATATGCTTCTGATCCGTGAAGCATTATCCTTTCTTCCAAAGAGCATTTTCTCCTTTGAAAGGAAATGTTTGCATCCAGTTTTTTTTTCTTTATTGTACTAGCATTTGCTCTGCTTCCAGAACTCATCATGTCACTGTTGTTCAGCAAGTTGTTACCAGGTAGCTCACTCATCGGTCTCCCTTGTAAATCAGTCACTCTACTGGAATGATTTGAATTCATCTCAAAGCATGTTTGATGGGGCTAGTAAATGTTTTCCCTCTAGCAGCAATCTTTCTGTGAGTAGTGGTTAATGCCTTCATTCAGGAAAGTAAGTGGAGTAGTTGGCAGCTCCTTCCATTTTTTCCCCGAATTTTAAGCCTGTTTTTAAAGAGCTGACATTTTGATCTGATCTTTGTTTCTGGAAAGCAAACTTTTACCGAAGTTAGTGTTTGTTTCATGTGAAAACTCGTGTGCAAACAAACAAAAACCTTTACTGAACATCACTTAATTATGTTGCTGTGAAGAATATGGCTAGAGAAATACAGTCTTTGCAAGTCAAGCTTTATCTTGTGAACCAACAAACTGAACAGACAAGGTAAACATGTATTTTACTTGTATTTTGGGTCAGAATTCAGAAGAAGGGGGGAATGCACAAAGTAATCTCTACTGAGAAACTGAGGAATAAAACTGTCCTAAATAATCATCCTTCTTCCTATCATGTTGTTAATAATAATGTGAAAGTTTGTTTGTTGGTTAAAATGGCCCATATTGTGTGTGTGTGCACATCTTGAAGTCCTTCTCACATTTAAGCAGCTATCAGTAATGTACTTTACATTGTGTCACTGGTATATTTAGCATGTAATATTCTATATTTTAGCCCTAAGCTTACTAGTTAGGCTTTCAAAAAAACGCTTGTTTCTCAGGAATATTAACTGACACTTGGCTAAACTTAAAACCTGAAAAGCACAAAATAACCTTTCTGGAGTTTGTAACTTATGGAATTTATTTCAACTTTTGAAATCTTATTAAATCCCACATGCTATCAATTAGCATACTGTTCGCATTTCAAATACAAAACTGAGAGATATGTAGTCATCAGCATGTCATGTGTGCATGCCAGTTATGAAATATGTAAGCCAAAAACAAGCAGTAATTTGTTCTGACATGTGACAGTCACTCACTGTAATATGTGCCATCAGTTCTTGAAGCTCCTCGGGACCCAGAGGAGGCAGAGCTGTAGAATCCCACCTTATATATAATAAAGACCTCAGAAATTGTTAAAAAAAAAAAAAAAGGTTACTGAAATGAGAACTTGGTCAAGACTGGATTGATTGGAGAATGGCTGAGGGGGAGAAAGAAAATTGAGGTTCCTCAGATTGTGTGATGTGACTTGAATCTATAGCAAATCCAGGTTAATATGACTCATTGTTACTATCTTTTATGGGTTTTAAAGAAATCTAATTTACGATGGGGTTTTGAAAAGGTTCTCAAGGCTCACAGATTTGTTGTTTCAGAACAAAATCTGGATTTTGTGAAGGAACTGAGAAGTAAGTGGCTCTACCACCTCTGCCCCCAAGAAATGAGAAGGATGTGACGACGTTTAAGGCTTAGGTTCAGCTCCAGTGGTTGATAACTGCCCAGAAGAATAGTTTATTCTTACAGGATTATACATTCAGTAGGACTTGAAATTGCATAAAAAACAACTTAGTCAACTATTTTTAGATTACTGATGATCCTCCCCCACCCTCCCCACCCCGAAACCTAAGTAACAAAAGCAAGCTTGTGTGATCTTGCTACTGCTTCTGGTATTTCTCTTAATGCATTGTTGATGGATTTATGTTGCCTGCTAGTGGTTGGACAGTGATAGCAGAATCGGCAATGGTGGTGAACCTTAAAGGCTTCAAAGGGTTGGCATAAATAAGAACAGTATTATTTAGTCTTCAAGATGCTTAAGGTTTTTTTTCAAGGTACAGCTTAAAGACAAGCAGCATGACAAGGAGCTTACGGGTTAAGACACCCAAGTGAAAATGTTGTTAAACGTGAGACTTGATGCAATGGCAATAGTTTAAATTCTCGTCTTGCTCCACCACCTCTGAAAGATGGAAGAGATGATTTCCTATCCTAAAGTTAATGTTTTACTGAAAGTCTAAGAGACCTGAAGGGACTGGTGGTTTTGAAGCCACGCATACAGCGATGAGAAGGCTGGCCCTTTCTCACAGTGACAGAGCAGCATCGAAGGAGATGTGGAGGTGTTTGATGAAGGAAATTAGTAAGTGGCAAATAAAAAGATGATGCAGTGAGAAGCTGAGCTGTGCAGAGTACTGGAAGATAGCTTGTACCAACTTCGTGTTATTTGCTCCGCCTGCTTTGACAGAAGCATGCATTTGTGCTAGGTCAGTGTTCCCATATTGTGCAGGACTGCCAGTCGTCACAGAGCCACATCTGAAGCACTACTATTTTCACTACTGATTTCTGAAGTTCCTTCTTGGAAGAGAGCTGTAGTCATTGGGTCAGGCAGTAAGCAATACACTGGCTTCTAGACACTGTTTCTTTTGCAAGAGGATGGTTTTAGGCAATGGGTGAGGATTTTTATTCAAATTAACCTGCCTGCCCTGATCATAAAACATGTTAGCAGTTAAAATCCTGTTTTATATCTTGGATTAGAATAAGTGTTGTTCTGCTGCTGCCAAGAGGCGCAGTGCCAAGCAGTGGCAAGTGTTACTGAAGAGTCACCGTGACAATATTTTTACTTATTCCTGGAATATGTCCGTAGGCCACTGGCCTAAAAATACACAGCAGTAGGATCATCAGTGTTAGATCTGTAAAAGATCTCTCAGATCTTCAAAGCTCATCCTGTTGCTGGAATGTTAAGGTCTTTAGAGATTTGAATTTCATTGTTGTTTGGGGGTGGGGAGAAGTGACATTTTCCTTCTTCAGCATTGTCTACCCCTCCAGCTATGTAAAAATTTTTTTTGAGTTAAACCTTTTACTTCTAATTTGACGTGCTGTAGTGACAGTGATGCATTGATAACACTATTTTAATTCTAGTGTAGGCGATTTTGTTTTCTTTTCTGTATGCATTTTCTGTTTTCACATATGGAAAAAGCCTTTTCTGCAGATATTTCCTTCAAAAATGTATCATGGTCTGCAAACCCCTTATTTGTTAACTAGATTTCTAATTTGCTAGGTAGACTTGTAATTTTTAAGTGTAATTTCTTGTAGTGAATAATATTCAGACTTGAAACGGGCAAGCAAAAGGATTTTTTTTTTCTTCTGTACACAGGAGATAATGAAGCAGCTGACATACATTTCACTTTGAACGGAAAGTAATTGAGGGCCAACTGAGTAATAGGCAGAAAGCATCAGGGTGGAGACATAGGTGTCCTGCATAATTAAAGAAAATTTAGGTGGGGCAATTTGTTCCAGCCTATTAACTGTTAATTTGTATGTTTCAGAATTTTGACTCTGACATCAGCAGCGTGGGGATAGATGGGTGCTGGCAGGCTGACAGCCAGCGAATCCTCAATGAGGTAATGGTGGAGCACTTTTTCCGGCAGGGGATGTTGGATGTAGCCGAGGAACTTTGTCAGGTAATAAGTGTGGATGTTGAATCTTATTGACCATGGAAGGTTATGTTTTGTGTTAGCATCCTTATTTGAATGTTCCAGGTGACTATTTAAGCTGTCAGAAGAACAGCAGTTTAATCCCATTGTTTTTTATGCTTTAACTAAAAACTGCCTTTGTTTTTTCAGGAATCTGGTCTATCAATAGATCAAAGTCAAAAAGAACCATTTGTGGAGTTAAATCGAATATTGGAAGCATTAAAAGTTAGAGTTTTGAGACCTGCGCTAGAGTGAGTCTACTCAGTTTTTTTTTCTCCCGTTTTTGAATGCTTTTAACAAATCCTTAGTTTTTCTCTTTAAATACTGTCTTTAGTATATTTCAATGTGTCCCTGTTTGTCCTTTGAGAGGTCTAGTTACTGAGTGAACCCCTTCTTTCTTTCGTCCCCTCTGTGTCCCTCCCTATGGGCAGTGCTTAACTAAGGGTGTCTTCCTTTGATTAAGGGTTAATTTAAATCATTTGTGATGCCAATTTAAGGTTTCAGAAAGAAACATAACTTGGAGAAACAGTTGTCTGCCATGATGGTACTTAGCCTTACAGTGAATCATTAGTGAACCTTATTTTAAAAGGTCCAATTACGAAGGATACGAGGCCTTATTAAGGGTGTTGGGTACCAGCAAGTCTTTTTGGCTTCACCAGGCCTTTGAGGTGAGCAGAACTTGATTCTGGATCAAAGTTCTCACTTTTCCTCCCTTTCCAGATAAGGGACCACAGGGTGGGAAGAGGGAGTGAAAGGATAGGTATGTACTTAGCAGACTACTGTTGCCAGGTAGGTGCTGATTAACGGTGGGTGAGAGGTGAGTGGCTGCTGGGAGCCTGGACTGACAGTGCGATCTGTTAGAATTTTTTGTGAACAAAATGATTGAGTTAATGCAAGTCAGTGCTGAATGCTCAGATGAAAACCAAGTTTGGGGGTACCTTAGACCAGGATGTTTTCTTGACCTTAGTAGACTTTGCAACCATTAGACATGTAAGCTGGTGCTAAAAATGACAGTGAGGAGGGAAGGGTGATGAAATGTCTCATGGGCTACTGTGTCTTGATTTACAGTAGTGGGTATATAGCTGTATTGTACTATTTCAGAATAGCTTTTATTTTAAAAATAAAAAAAACTTCAAACAAGGTCTCAACCTCTTTTTTTTTTTCTTTTTTTTTAAGTTGAGAGCGCTTTGGTAAGCTTAGGTTGGTCTCAGAAGTAAGGAAAAAACCCAACACCCAAACAAGTACAAAAACCAAAAACAAAGAAAGAAACCTGAACCACCTTTGAAGTGACCTTTTAAAAACAGAAACAATGAAACCAAAGCAAATTCAAAATTTCAGTGTGTCATTCCAGACCGTAATTCATATACTTAAGATGCCTTTTTTGCATTATTTGGTTAAGTACATTTTCATATTAACAAACATTTTATTTTCCCTTTAATGTGAACAAACACAAGTATATAAATTCAGAGCTTATTGGCATCTAATCTAAGTGCAGGGATACTCTGATATTCAAACCGTGGTGTTCATAAACTAAATCCTGGATTATGCCTCTGGGTCATGCAAGGCTTGACCTAAATAGTTGGTCTTTGAATATAGTTACACAGGTTGAAAGCTCAGGTGTCTTATTGCTATTGAATTGTCTAATAGAAGGGAAGCAACACTGAAAGGCCTGGTGTTACAACTGAAACAGGATTTTCTGTCAGCCACACCACGCACTTCTTGTAGTTCAAATAGTAGCATAGCTGTTGTAAAGGATACTCTCTGAGGAGCAGTAACTTGCTGTGTTATGTCCATTCACTTGAAGTCACTAAATGCATTTTAACTCCAGTTTGCTAGGCCTTATGCCTTACTTGATGCTACTTAGTCATATCTTGTAGTTCCTGCAGTGTGTAAAATATTTTTCAAACAAAGCAGAAGGCATGGTCCTTCTTCAAAGGAACTCTTACTCTGAAGACAGATGAATGGACAGAGAATAATAATGTGTATTGTCATCACAGTTTGTATGCTGGTCTCCATCCCCAGCCCTGTCTCATTTCTGTTTATAGTGTTTATTCTGTTTAAACTCTTCAGTGCAAAAGCTATCTGCTTCTCTTTGCCTGCTGCTGGGCACAGAGTGTCCTTATTTATGTGATGCTTATGTAAAAAACATGGTTGTTGGTGAATATGATCAAGATGTCACAAAACTATACAGTTTAGGAGGTAATCGATGTCCTAAATACCGGGTTATTCTGCAGAACTGCTGATGCTAGTGAAAGTATTTCCCATATTATTTCCCAGCAGACATGGGTGTTCAGGAGGAAGGATAGAAACTGCTCCTGGAGGGATGGCCTCTATGTGAGAGGTGCTTGGAGGGATGGCATTGTGCTGTTTGGGCAAAAAGCTAATAAATGGCTAAAATTGGCATCAGTAAATACAACTTCAGGGGTTCATCAAAGCAGTCCCAAACTGGCCCATTCAAGGGTTAGGCTACTGACAGTGGTGTTGAAGCAGAAAGCAGGTGTTATGCAAGGATAATAATTCCAGTGTCATGAACCAGGAAGGGGAGTATAGCAGGGTTTACCCATGCAAAATTGTGGAAGGTTGGGGTGAAAACAATAACCAGTCTCTCTGGCTCTGTCAGTGCTCTGCAGTTGGTGCTCAGCTTAACTCAGTGTTAGAAATGAAGCAAACACGGGCGGCTTCTGGTCACTGCCATCAAAAGGGAGTTGTAAGACTAATGACTTCTCAAAAAGCCCTGCTGTGGTGATAGAGAGAAGTTAGTATCCATATCTAACTTAAAACAAAAAATCCAAAACACCCAAACCCCCTAGCTACAGTTTTTTCTGATTTTATCACTAATACAAATTCCAACACTTAAAAATACTACACTTCAGAATTAAATGCAGTATGACTGGCCATAATGTTTTTCTTTTCTTGTGGGTTGTGCAACTTGACTTTGTAGATGCCCAGCCTGACCCTGCACCCTAAGCTGTGTAATCTCTGTACCTTTGTGGGTTCCCATTAATTTCCAGGGGCTTTTCTTATTGTAATTTGGTAATGGCGGAGGAAATCCATAGGGTCTTTCTGGGTGGATCCTGGCCCTTCTGAGCCCAGGTGGGTCTCCATGTGAAGGTCTGGTGGGAATGACTTGCAGGTTCAAAGCTTTTGACTGTAATCTCCTGGGGAAGAGGTACTGTCTTCTCTTTTGTCTGTAAAGCAGCAAGGTGCACAGGTCCTGGTATTTGCTGGGACCTTTGGAGTATGGTTTGAACTTAAATTAATCTTTGTTAGGTTTTGTGAAATTTATTTTAACTCAATCCCTGTGGGAGCTAGAAGACAGCTCTGTGTACCTGTCATTTGAGTTTATGAGTCTCAGAAGTGAAAACACTTAAGTATTGTTTTGAGAGGAGGTAGAGAGACAGGTGTTGTGATTACTAATGATTTTGGATGGTGGCAGAGAGTATGTGGGTTGAATGTTTTAAACCTCATTTGTTGGTTTTTTGTATTTTTGTTGAAAACAGGAACAGCATGTCCTAGACCAAACACCTCAGGCCTTGCTTCTGTGGCTGCTTTCTTCTGATACAAATCTGTTCTGCCACTCAAAGAGCTAAAAATGGAAAGCCTGCCTAAAAGCTAATTTGGAAAAATAGACTCGATCTCAGCAAGACGAAGTACTGTGTCATGTGGTTGTGAATATTGGCTAGGGAGAGGTTGGAGGCTCTTTTGATGCAATACAAATTAGTATCTCATTAATGGGACTGTGGACTAGTCTTACTGTTTATTGATAATAGTTTTTTATCTTTCAGCTGCTTATTGGTCTACGGTTAACTTCAGGCTTTTGTTTTCTTAATTAGGAGTGAGCTTTATTGCCAGTATACTCGGTTTAAACTGTGGACACTGATCATAAACCAAAACAAAAAAGACCAAAAAACCCCCAAACAAAAGCAAACAAAGCAACCAAACAAAAAAACCTCCACAGCTGATGGTTAGTGAGTGTGCCCTTCCCTCCTGGTGGAAGTTAGAGTGTTGACAGTCTTCTGAGGCTGCTCAGCTGAAACTGCTTGAAATTAGGGACAGTAGAGCTTGTTCTTAGTCCAAAGGCTGCATTTTTTCACTGTTTCCTACTGAAAGGTTACTGCTGTCATTACAAAGCCTTGCCTGTAAAGTCAGACTCCTGACACTTTAATGTCATTAAATTGCTCATTAATGCTGCATCTTAATGCAGCATGCTAACTTGCATTGAAAGCTTTACCAGTACTGTAAGAATGCTTAATTTTCTTATTTGAGTATTGGTTGAAAAGAAAAGAAGTCTCACATACCCCTTCTTTTTAAGGAACACAGACTACCTCACTTTCTTGCTGAAAAGTGAAAAGCTCTTTGCTTAATGGGGCCCCCACAGTGAAAACAGTATAACTAATTAACACTAATGAGAAACAGATGTACTGAAGAACACTGAAACTTGAAGTTAAGAGAAAGATTGGATTGATTTAGGCCTTACTAAATTGAATTAAGGAAAAAAACAACCATGGAAAACACAAAAAAACCCAAGAAAATGATGGATAAAATCTAAATAATGAAATAACTTTTTATGAAATGCTTTGAAAGTTCCAGTTCATTTTAATTGGTGTGTGTTTAAGAATTCTTCTGTGTTATTTGGGAGGCAAACATTAGTGTTGTCATGGTGAATGAGATCCAGAAAGAGAAATATTTTTATTGTCTAGGTTGAACATAACACAGAAAGCAAAGTTTCAAGCAGGGTAAAGTATGATATTTAAACTGATTGTCCTTACCTTCCCCCATCCTCCATTGTAACGTCTTGATAATGTCTATCTTTGAGGCCTCCATAGACGCACTTCCCCTCTCCAGGGCAACATACTCGCGTATATAAGCATAGTGGCTTAGAGGAAATGTTTGGTGAGTGAGGAAGTTGGAAAATATGTTCTTGAAAGGCTTGGTCAAACTTCTTCAATGTGCAGCTGGACTGTCTGCAATTGTTAAGATTCAGAGGGGTATTAATCCAAATATGGTATATTCTAGCTATTTCTGCCTTATACTGTGCCTAATTCAGTCCTGCCTTCCAGTCAGCGTGTATTGAATTTTGCAGAGGTTAACCTGTAAAGCAGCACCAGAAGTACCATCGTTCACAAGTTGTGTTCTCTGTGTAGCTTCATTACTTGTAAAGAGTCTTGCCATTTTTTGTGCTCTGTATAGACTCATAGAAGTTCAGGGAACAGTCATACTCTTCTTGAAAAAGGTGTTTTATAATTGTAATAATTTCATATGGTGTAGGCTGACAATTACTCTTGTGTCATGTCCCATTGTACTTCCTCATTTCTTCTAGGTGGGCGGTATCCAACAGAGAAATGCTCATGGCACAGAATAGTTCATTGGAATTTAAGCTACACAGATTGTATTTCATTAGTTTATTGATGGGTGGAACAGCAAATCAAAGAGAAGCACTTCAGTATGCGAAAAACTTCCAGCCCTTTGCCCTAAATCATCAGAAAGGTAAGGTTTTGGTCATATTAAGGGAATTTAAAGCACTTGGATGCAGCACCTCATAGTAAAATATAAGTCATGTTCCAAACATGTTTTACTCCATTATTTTCATTTTGTTAGAGGCTTCTTATTTTTGTATTTAACCTGTATAACCTGAGTCCTTACAATTTGAATTAACTCCTTTTTTTTTTTTTAAAGGGGCCCAAAATTATATTTTAATATGTCTGTACATTTGCTTAAATTTAAGGTTTTTTACTCTTTAAATAATATGTAGACTACATCTAGAATAGGCCTGCTGCCAGGGTGAAGTGTTAAAAATGTACAGAAATGTCCTTGGAATAGTCATCTGCTATTTTTTGCTGCGTGGGGTAATACAAAGAGAAATGAAACTTCTGAAAAATGGGGAATATATGAGTTAAGTGAACCATCTCAAACTGAATCCATTAAAGCCTAATTTGTAGGGTACTGTGTGTGTCAGAAAGCTTACAAAAAGGTAAACCTGTTTGAAGCAAATCAATAGGCAGCATGCCATGTTTGTAGAGGGGCAGATGACCCCCCCAGTGGACTGGAGCTCTCATAGCTGTGGATGTATTTTGTAGACATGAGGATGTGTAGTATTGATTTCATGTATCTGCTAGTTTTGCATGTAAAAGCTAAAACTGTAGACACTAGCTTTTATTTGTAGTATTAAATAACTAAATGTTCCTGGTCCCTCACAGATATTCAGGTTTTGATGGGCAGCCTGGTATATCTGCGGCAAGGTATAGAGAACTCTCCGTACGTTCATTTATTAGATGCAAACCAGTGGGCGGACATCTGTGACATCTTTACAAGAGATGCTTGTGCTCTTCTGGGTCTCTCAGTTGAATCACCTCTCAGTGTTAGGTATGCTGTTTTTCACTTGCTTTTAAGACCAGGTACATGGTGTTTTGGTTTCTATTTCTTGTTCAGGACAAAAGAAAGTGCTTTTGAGAAGTAGTCTCATCTAGCTTGTATTAAATAAAGAATGTAGTTACAACTAGCTGTAACAAGATTTGCAAAGATGAGAAATCAGAGGTTCCCATGTGCTGTGCTTTACCCTGCACCTTTGCAGCTCAAGAGGAAGCATTCATGGATGGAATTTGGCTTCCATAGTTTAGACATCAGTGAGAAAGATGAAGGTGGCAATCAGCCAGCTATTCCCACAGATGTGTGAAAACTGTCCCTGTTGTTTAACTGCAAAAAACCCCCCAAACGTTGGCCATGATTCTGTCAGCATTTGATCATCTTGGTTTTTAATCTACGTGTTACTTTACCTGTCTTTTCCTTAGAAGAATGCTTAAGAGTTATGTTGTGATTTCAGTTGCTAAAAATTCCAAATTGTTTGCTGGACCTCATTTGCAAAGAAGAAAGAGGCAATTTCAAGCTCAATAGCTAATCTGTCGAAATGCAAATCTGTAGGAGGCTGTTGGAAATGTGAAGAAAAACCAACCTAATCTCCTTCTAGCTTCTCTGAAGATGAAACAGATTAGCTGCTATTTAGCCTTTGGATGTCAATTCCCTCGATATTTGTGCCTGATGTTCTCATTTTCATTTCAGACATTAAATAGAAAATAAATTATATATGTCTTTCTGGGCTAGATTTGGTACTCTAGCAGAAGCCTCACTACCTCTTCTTTTTCTTTTTTTCCCACTTGTTATGGCTTTTTTCTTTTACTGTTTGCATGATACTATTATTAGACTTCTGTGCTTCGTTTAGAGCTCTTAAAATTGTCAAGCCTTTTGCTTCTCTTTGCACCTCTGTTACAAAATACAAGAGAGGCAACAAAGGGAGCACTTCCAGATTAATTGTCTTTCTGCAGTGAACATTATGAGTTTCATTTTGAGGTATTTACAGATATCTAAAACTTCTATCTCTGGTTTTCGGTTTTCATCTTTTTTCCCCATTTCAGTCAAATTAGCAGCAATCCTTTACATTTTAATTGCTCATGCACTGACACTGTAATGCAGCTTTCAGTGCAAATGGCCAAGAGATCTTCGGTGAAGTGGAAAATCCCTCTTATTGATGTGTGGATTGGTTGGATGCTTGCTTTATGCCTGGTATGAGATTGATTCCACTGAAATGTATTTACTGTCTAGGTGGTATCGATAGTCTTGTCATAAACAAGACTGTTCTAAACTGGTGTGACCTTTGAGTGCTGCAAATCCTTTAGAAATTAAACCAGCTTGAAGCTAAATCCCTGCTATAAAACACATTGCTTTCCGGAACATGAGTAGTGGTCACTCTTTTTAAGGGTGATTGGTTTCTCCAATATTTATCTAATCCTGTACATGCCTCATGGTCTGAGTGTGTGGAGTCAGTGGGAAAACTCTTGTACTAAGGAGGTCATGGTTCAGGGTCTTGAAGGACTATAGGATGCCATTTGAATTTACTATTTACTTGAGTTGTTATACTCTTAAAGGGCTTTTCCAGAGATGTTTCCATACAGAACCATTAAAGTCGTAATGCCTTTATTTCTCCAAATACTATTTGTCTAAACTTTCCACAGCATTAACATAAGTTACCCTCAGGGATGAAATAACCAAAAGCAAAGTGTAAGGAATAAAATAGCCATTTGGAGGTGAGGGATATGAGTTTTTTTTTAATTTTTTTTTGCTTAGGCAAGATATCCATAGGTTTCAGGCACATTCCTCCCAAGTAAACTAGCCAGAATGTTCCTGCAGAAACATAAAAACAAGTGTCTGGAATGGCAGAGTGGAGAGGAAGGTTGTGACTTCTGTAGACAGTAATAGTTGCACAAATATGCACAAACAGTAAAATAACGTGCCAAAGAAACAGAGCAGGCTGATGCCAAGGTCAAATCATGTTTCTGTTTTTGCTGATTTCCAGGCCTATAGTACTGTCATTTGACTTAAATCCATTGAAACATCTGTTAATTTGTGGAAACTCAAGTGTCATACTTTCTTTTGTAACATAGTGAAATATTTCAAAGTAATGCAGTAAGTTCTGGTAATGGGTAACTCCTAGAGCAGGCTGAATTTCTTGGACACTGACTTTGTTCACTTGTACACTTCGATTTTCTTGTTATAGGCTGTGGTTTCCTTGCTTCACTTGCCTTCCTATGTTATTTCAACATTTGTTTTCTTGATTTAAGGTGAAGGTGGAAAGACATGTTTCTTTATGTGGTAATTACATATAATTAAAGGATTATGGGTTGTGTGTATGTGTGGGTTATGCGTAAATTCTTAGGCTGCCTGTGCTCTTCCATAGTTAAGAGAGCAACTACCTATATAAACTAACATGATGTCTTCCTCCTATATATACAGCTCAAAATCAAAGTAGGTGGTATAGAAAATCAATTCATTGTAAGGCTCAGAGCAGGGATTAACTGCTGTTTTCAGTCCAGAATGTAGTACATGAGGGTGCTAGCCTAAGATGGAGGGTAACTGATAACCTGCTCCAAAACTCTTGCTTGTTATACTTGAAGGGAGCTTAGAAGTACAGACAATAACTGAATGTAGTAGTACAACGCTCTTTTGTCCCAGTTAACCTTTAAAGTGGAAATACAGAAAAAATGCTGGTTTCCTAACAGGCACTGTATGGTAACACTTCCTTTTTCTGCAGTTTTTCAGCAGGTTGTGTAGCATTACCAGCTCTAATTAATATCAAGGCAGTTATTGAACAAAGGCAGTGCACAGGTGTGTGGAACCAGAAGGATGAACTACCGGTGAGTTGATGCTAAGCTATCCCAGGGCAGATTTCTAATGTTGAATGCTGTTTTCAGGTTTCTTCCGTGCTGAACATTAAGGGATGTTATACATGTCTGCTGCCTCCAGCAGCTCTGGGGCTTGGGTCTTCTTACTGTACAGAGACCTCAGAGTCTCCATCCCAGGCCGATGGACATGGCTGCTTCTTTCCTGTTTGGAGGTTCAACCAGTAGTGAAGCTGAGTATGAATTGCAGACACCCACCTACGCACACACACAAAGGACACTGATACAACCGGCTGCACAGGCTGCCGTAGACAAGGTGCTGCTTTCAGCAGCACCCACATACAGGACTTGCATAAAAAATAAGTAGAGACAGCCAAGATCTCTTCCTCCTCTTTGGCTGGTAAAGATTGAAACTCAGTGGTGAAAGCACACACGCAGCACTCTAGATTCACAAGCAAATGCATGTTCAGGGACCTTCAATTACTGGCATGGCCCTTCTGGCCCTTTTATACCCCTTTCTGGGCATTCTTCCCCAATTCCCTTACCCTGCATGTTACTCATGCAGTTTGCATAGTTCTGCTGATCCCCCCTTCTCTGAAACCCTAAGGTTTGCATTACCTGTTGCAAAGTCCAGGTTTGGTTGCAGTTTCTTGATGACCTGTCAATTAGTATGACTGACAAGGTTGTTTCCTGTTATTGTCTCCATTATGTTTGTCTGTCAGATTTGTACCTCTCCGTTGTGTTTGTTGCTCCCCCCCTTCGCTTGTTATCCCCTTTCACATTGAAAAGGTCTTTGAACAAATGACCTTAAGAGAACAGGTACTCTCACCTTCCATTTAGCCTTACACTGAACGTATGAGATGTTTCTATATAACTGGAAAGGAAATGCCTTCCACTGAGAAACAGTAACTTCCTTCAGCTAGGCTTGAGCTCTGTCCACAGGTTACTTTGCACTGACTCTTTATCAGGAAGATAGGAGATGAAAGAATTAGTGCTACATCTGGGGACATGGGAGCTGAATTGGGATCCAGTGCATTATGTTTCTAGCAGAACTCGTATCAGTTGAAATGAAGTTCAGTAGTTATGAAACCGCAGTTTCCCTTTATAGCTCTTGCCAGGTGTGTGCAGCTCTCAAGTGGCCTGCTCCTGATTTGGAAAGAAAACCTATTTAGTGCAAATCGGCCGTGAACTGAGTTAGCCTCCTTGTAGCTGGAAGAGATTCATTTATAGTGTAAGTTACGTGTGTTGAGTTTCTCCCAGATAAGTTTTCTTTAACGCTAAGAGTGTAACCTCCAAGTGTGACAGATTCATGCCCTGCCGTTTGGACAGGAATGATTAGCTAGGGAGTGTTTGGGAAAAGATTGCTGTTAGGTACAGATCAGTTAATAATAAATATATACGCCTCCTTGCATTTTCTAAACTTAAGGGTCTTCAGTGTGTACTCCTAAGGCAATATGGGGATGGGAAGCCTTATTTTCATCCTGCAAAGACAAGAGATTAAGTAACATGAAAAGGTTACATCGTCAGATTTTGTTGAAGGTTAAAGGTATCAGAACTGAGGACTTGTCAGAGCCAGGAGCTTCAGGTACAGAAGCTGTGATTTTTTTCTTTGCAGTTCTCAATCAGTTCCTGAAGTCACAGACCCATTCTTTGTGAGATGTCCCTTTCTGAAATAGTTTCATCCTGATGGCAAGAGTTGTGCTGTACCTGTGTCTTCTACCTTACTACTGAAAATAAATTACTCTGGTACACTTCATTATTGACATGACATGTAGGTGTTGGGAGAGTCTTTCAAGAAGCTGTAGAACGTTAACATAATCAATCCAAGGGTTTTTCTCTCTTATCCGCC
>JANZLQ010000056.1:41182142-41196358 GCA_026212715.1 Elanus axillaris
GCTACATGATCTTTAAAGGTCCCTTCCAACCCAAACCATTCTGGGAGTCTGTTCAATTGCCAAAGCTGCAAAGTGTGCCTGAATTGTGAAATTCATTAAGTAAGGGCTGTGACTTAAAGGGATAATTGTCTGGAAATGTAGTTTCCCAAGATTGTTATGTTAATTTTTTTTCACAGATTGAAGTGGACCTTGGTAAAAAGTGCTGGTATCATTCAATATTTGCCTGTCCCATTCTTCGTCAGCAAACAACAGATAATAATCCACCTATGAAATTAGTCTGTGGTCATATTATATCAAGAGATGCTTTGAATAAAATGTTTAATGGCAGCAAGTAAGTACCATTCTTTTATTTCAAGCAACACGCAGACAAGGACAAATCTTAGGACCAGAATACTGTTTTGGGAAAACTGAGTCCATAATTACCTAACTGGTGGAAGCTTGCTAATCTTAGAGAATGACTTAAAAGGCAGATAGCCAGGTAGATGCACTGGAGAAAAGAGTAATAAACCCTTTGACATTGTAGAAATTGAGATTACGTGAAGGAGTGCAATAAGCAGAATAATTTTCCAAGTTGTAAGTACCATTGTGTTGCCTTAAATTCAAAAGGGAGGCTTTTACGCATGCAGTTTTTCATTGGGAACAAGGTTAGTAATGCATTAAATATCTCTTAAAAAATAAAATTAAATCTGGGGAAATACGGCTTAGTAATTGAGCAGGTGGTTGAATTATCACTGTGGAAATAATCCTTCTTAGATAATCAGTAGGGTGCCTACAGGCTTTTGGGTAGGAAGAAATGGGAGAGAGTGAGCCATACAGGTTTCCGTGAGGAAGAACCAGTGATAATTTGAATATATGCAGCTTCCGTGGAGGCTGTCAGCTTAATTTGGAGCTGTAAGTTGTTTTGCAAAATCCAGTGCGGAAATAAGCGATGCTATGAATGAAAATGTCGAGTGATGTTTGCATTCTTTGTCCTGTTAGAAAAGCCTAAAGATAGCCCTTCATGGGTGACTTTAGCCATTTCAAGCCAGTAAGCTTGCTGCTACGTTATTCCTATCTGATCGCTCATTGCTGATGCTTTCATTGATCAGCTTTAGTGACAGCACAACTCTGACAATATTAACTCGGGATGGGTGAAAGCCCACACTTAGAGGTGGGGAAAAATAGATCAATTTTCCACTAGAAGGAGGAAATATTCGAAGCAGGTGGAATTTTATCAGTGGAGACTTCAGCAGGGAGGCCAGGCTGATCTCTTTAGTCATAGCCTGCAGGAGCTGATCTAAGCGGCTTGTAAAATCACAGCATTTTGGGAACTAGGCAATAAAATGCACTGGATACTGAAGAAGTCAGTGAAAGCTACCAGCCTATTTAAAATGACTAAAGTGCAACAAGCTAATCCAGAGGGAGAAATGATAGATTAATCATGAAGAGTAATTTCTTGGTATTTAATAATTCAGGGGTGTGTGGGTGAAAGGTGAGAAAGAATATAATTAGAAGAAAAAGCACGATAAGGTCTCTCTCAACTAAAGGTGACTTTTAATGGAGCCCCGTAAAGCATTATGGCTTAAGAGTACATTTGTTTCGTGCTACAGGGGAAAAAAAGAGGAAGGACTATCACTGCAAACTCGATCTCTTTAATGCTCAGTTGTCACACATTGCTGCAATTCTAACATGTTGTCTTTGTCCCCAGATTAAAGTGCCCCTATTGTCCGATGGAACAGAGCCCTGGAGATGCCAAACAGATATTTTTCTGAAGAAAAGTTTCATTATGCAGTTTGTAAGTGACACTCTGGATTTCAGGAGAATTGAAACACACTTGTTCCGTTTTATGCAGCAGACTGAGGACTGCTATGTTTGTATAAGCTAATGCTACAGAAACTTTGCCAACATTTAGTATATACATACCAAGTGGAAATGCTACAGAAATATTATTACCATAGGGCTTTACTATACTCTTGGTCTCCATACCTGATCAAGTTACTACACCAGCAGTTGTCATTCAATGCAGGTTTTTGTACTTAATTATATGGTGACTTTTTACTTTTTAAAAGCAGAAATTGATCGCCCCCATTTGTTTAATATTCTTCCTGCTATTATTCTATCATTCTCTTGATAACTGTCACCTTAGAGAATGTTTGTGGAAAAAGTTTTATTTCCTGTAATGTGTACATAATTAAAGGTAAATACTTCAGAAAAAAAAAGTTTGATAAATTGAATAGTGGTTATAAAACTAATTTGTATTTTTTTCGCTGAAAAAGCTGTGATATATTCTGAGTTTTTCTTTCAAACATTTTTTCAACTTTTACATAGAATTCAAAGTAAATGTGCATATATATAAAGTATATAAAATATATAGCCCCAAGGGGCTACCTGTTAAAATCCATCACTAATTTATAAGGGTGATGTGTGGCTAAATTACTACTGGAGCAGAGAGGGAATAGGAAATCCTGTTCCTCTGGTTTCACAATTGAGAAGTGTTTGTGTAAGAGAACATTCAATAAATTCTGAAGTGGAAATGCTTTTAGTCGATGACATTTGCTCTCTGGCCTTTGTAGTCATGTTCTTTGAACTTTGTATTCAGGATTAGGCTATAAATGTCATGTTGCTGTATAGTTTAATAGTCATTATAGTGTGCTATTTATAAACAGTTATCAAAACCAAATAAATTGTAGAAGTATTCATTGTTAAATGGGGGGAAAAGCATGTTCTGATGCAATCTACTGATCACGACTGCACTTGGCAGAACTGGGCCCTACATCATATATTAGGAGGTAGCGAGTTTTCTGTAGCTTGAGAACACTTTGCTTCTAGCCTTGTTTTTGTAGTAGAATATTACTGCCACTGCCACTTTTTCTGCTAAATTTGTCATATTGTTGACTAGGTAAATTTGTACTCGTAAACGAGATGTAGATCATGGCAGTTAAATCTTTTCTAGTGTGCATATATTTGTATTTATTGCACTGTCCTATAGTAGGGCAAGCAGCCATAAGGCATGCAAAGCTACATGTAAAATTATATTTCTGTATTGTGTAGTTAAACCCCAAGCTTATATGGTTGAATACTGACACACTGGTTGAATGCACTAGCACAATGCACTACAGAGAAGATCGTCTTTTGAGAAATCTACACCTTTTGAATTTGTATGTCACCTGACTTGAGAGACTGAGTTGGACGCTATTGGATCAGTGACAATGGACATCCCTAAAGAGACATTAAGAGGAGCAAGTCAAGGCACACAAATTTTAAACTTTAAATGTGTTTGATACATGTGAAAAATACAGGTGTGTGATTTTCTGCAAAACTTAAATTGTATTCACACTGAGTTCAAAATAACAGCATTACCAAGTGGTAAAATCAACAATAAACGGGTGAGGATATTATTTTCCATGTAGGTTTCCTAGTCTTGCTGAAATTGCTTTTAATCTTTTCTTTCAAGTGTAATTGCTTAATGCTCTGGACTTACATGAAATGGCATAGGAAGTTTTAAAAAAAACCCCAGTAATAACAACCCCCCCCAAAACCACGCTGAAATGTAAGTGCTGCATCTCTTTGTTACGCTGCTGGTATTTTGGCATTGGTGTGAACACCGGTTAGTGTCGATAGTGCCTCTAATGCAATTGCTTAGAGTACAAGAATGGCACAGTTATTAAATGGCAATAGGGTACAACTTCAGCTTACATATTAGAATGTATTTAATACCACATGGTCCTGTTCTCGCTTTTAAATAGTGCATATTATAGATCCATAGCTAATTCAGAAACTCTGCTGTTTTCAGCAGATAACTGCAGTTCTTTTTCTAGCTGTCTGCATGTTTACTTAAAAATAATTGCTTGCAGTTTTGAAGCTCCACCAATAGATGATGCTAGTAGTTTAATCTAGAAATGCTTATGTGTTTACAGTAATGGGATTTTGTGCTGGATGTTTGTGAAACGTGACTGCATTTTGATTGTTACAGCTATCCAGTTTTCCCTTTGAGGTGATGCAAGTTGTCTCCTACTACTGCCTGATATGCTTCTGGTAACTAGAGAAAGTGCATGCAGGGGGAAGAGTGAAGAATGCTCTGAGATTTTCATACTTAAAATATAGTTAGCACCTGATACTCATACATTTTCTCTAATGGGGTGTGGGAATATCCGTAGTAAAAAGGTATTTTATTTTTAAAGCTACAGTGGTATCTGAGATGTGTCTTTATTACACTTTTGGACCAGATTGTGAAGCTTTTAACTAGTCCCTTTGTGCAGCAAGTGCCTTTTAATGAGACTGCTGCATAATGAGAGTAAGGAGACTCAGCACATTCATATATCTATGTTGAGATCACTGTGTCACTTCTGCATACTGCATTGGGCTTGCAAGTGGTGCTTCCCCCCTTCTTTGCAAAATGTGTCAGCACAGCAGCTCTGCGGCAACAAGCATACCAGCTGGTAACATAGATGGGCCTTAGGCCAAGAATCTTTTGACCACGCTTATATAAAAGGTTTAGTTTAGCTTATGGGAGCTCCAAAAGTAATGGAAGTTAATAAATATGATTTATATAGCAGCAGCTTGTTAGTAGCGTTAGTTCTGTATCTATTAATAGACTGAGTTTTAGTTTTTGTAAGTGTCTTAAATAGGAGATCTGTTGTGATATGTTCTTGTGGGGTTTCAAGTCTGACTTGTGGTATAAAACGTAACCAAACCTTAAAAACAGATAGTAGGAAATTGAAACAGTGCATAGCCTTTTTGATCTCAAAATGTATTGATCATTTTTGTAGTGCTATGATTGTCATTTACACAAAGCTCGTGTCCTCACTTCCCATTAGTACTCTTGATGATCAGCTGCTCTGTGAAGTATTTTTGAATTAAGTGAAGTCTTCCTGCAGTGACTTCAGCACTACACATTGCAGGTAGACATGGCTGAACAACCAATCTTCCCTCCTAAAAATCAGTGTTTCTCTACTCAAATACTGTCTTGATTTCAGTCTTCTATCTGTAAGTCAGATTAATTAACGTGTGTAGAAGCTGCAGTGAAAGCTCTGTGTTACAAGTAATGAGTTAGAGCTTCTGTTCCCTGTGAACTTAGATGTGTCTCCATCCTGCTGCTTTCATTCTTTCTTAAAATTTTACAGGATGGCTGTTGCTAAAAGCTAGGGTTGAAGTTATTTGTGACTACTCAGAGCCAACTCGCCAAGTTTAACACAGTAAGTTTGGGTTAGATTTTCCTTGCAAGGTTTGTTTGCCTAGTGCAAGATAACATTTTCCTTTGTGCTTATCGCTGCCGAGCTTGATGAGTCTCTAGGAGGGGAAAAAAATGCATGCTCCTTAATCCATCCCAGCTTTTGTACTTTTCCTTTTGTGATTAGGAGATTGCAGTGTAGGGAAAGGCGCTCTGAGAACAAGAAAAAAAAGGAGTGGCAGCAATGATCTGTAGTGAGTAAAGCTGTAAAGTAGTACTACATTACAATGCTGAATTTAATTCAAGCCCTCTAATATATATAAAGGAAGAGTGGTTTACAAAAATATATATATGTGGGAGAAGAGTGACTTAATGCAAACATGAAGTCATAAAGGAGTATTGAATTAGCAGTCCTATAGAGTTGTTCACAGCCTACTCTAAGCTCTTACTGAATCCTGCTGGGCCTGTGTGCAAGAACTGGTGTTTTCAGATCACACTGACTTGTAATAGATTTTACAGGATAGCTGTATTGGTGTATTCAAATGCAGAAGCCCTGGTAGTGTTGTCCAGTTCCTATTCCACTTTAGAAGTAAGAATTTTTCACATTCTAGAGGGGTTATTTTGAATGTGGCCAGGCAGCACGGTTCCAGTGCAGACTGGAACCAAGACTCAGCGCTGGAGCTGGTGGGTGCTGTGACCTGGACTGGATTGAGCAAAGCTCAGCCTTTGAAAGGGATATCCCCTCTTCTCCTGCCTCATGTTTATTTTCAGACTTAGTCACCCTGCTGTTGCTTTCTTCCCTCTTTGTAAGTGTCAAGTTATTGCTGTGGGTTTACCTTTACTTTGGCTAAAGAATCAAAGGGATGGGGAAGATGGAAATAGCATCTCAGTGCAAGTCTTAAGCATCATCCATAAGACATTTGCATGTGGGGGGAGGAACTGAATATACAAACACAGCTATATTGTCTGATGATTTCTTCCCCCTCAGAACTGAGGGCAAATTTCAGTATTTTCTAGGGTTTCTAAATTACACAAGAGGTTTCCAGGAACATGGAACCCAAGCAGATGCGATAGGTCTCCCATTACAGAAATCATATGTATTCAATTTATTCAGCCCATCTCAGGATGGGAATCCAGTGATGGATAGGTCATGCTGACCCTGCATGTCAAATAGATTTGATTTCAGATGAATCGGAAGGAAGAAACCTAGTTACAGGAAGGTCATATTTCACTGCATCTTTACTGTTCTTCCAGAGATTTCTGTAGTTCTTTCCTTGCCTTATTCTGCTTTTCTGTCTTGAATGCTGCAGAAACAGCAGCAAGCATGTGGCTTCTGGGGAGTGGCTTCCAAGCACTTGTACAATGTGCATGACAGTATTATCCTGAGGAGTCTGGGATGAACTTCACTGTGGCAGGTCACCTGTCAAATACAGGCTTGGATGGACAAAGTGACTTTAACTGACCAGTCTAGTTACTGGCTCTTCTGGGGTCATCTTGGCTGTGTTATTTATCTGGAGCTTATTTAACTCATGAAAATCCTTTATCTCTCAGAAAATATTTCAGAGTAAGTGAAGCACTGAGTTGGGTAGAAGCAGGTGTCTAACAAAGGCAATAAATTCCAGATGCTTTATGTTGTGGGGGCATCTGATGCCTCCCTCAGCTTCACAGAGCTTTCGGTGACCATCTTGTGCCCTTTTTCTTTCTTAATTGAGGTTTTGCTTAAATTGTAAATAAGCTCTTGCTCTTTCCACCATTAAGTGTTAATGGTGTTGTTTGCCTTTTAGCCCACCAGCTTCTGAGAGTTTTGAGCTACTCTGCAATTAGGTAACCTTCAACCTCTGAACAAATTTAGTCCTTCCGCTTCTCTTTGAAAGTAATTCTATATCTCAGACTCTTCTTTGCCTCATATCAACGTGTAACAGCTTCCAGCCTTTGCTTCTGCACCCAGTGCAGTCACCTCAGCATGTAACCTAGAACCTCCTCCAACATACTATTAGCAAAAAGCTGTCAGATCTGTAAGGCCTGTCCAACAACAGCTTCCTGCACGGAGAAACAAGCACCCTCGAGCTGCTTCTCTAGACTCCAGCTCAGCCAGTCCTCCTCTCTATCGGTGCAAGCAGCAGTCTAGGCTTCTTGCCCAGACATTGCTAGTCAGCCATTTTGCTCTGAACTTGCTTGATTTTCTAGAGGCATCTGCATACCTTCTAGCTTGATGCTGTGTTAGTCATTCACCTCTACAGCAGGGCTGGAGTTGCTTTTTGCTCCTTCCCTTCTCGCTGCTGCACTGATACTTGCATCTAGTTGTTGAGGTTTTTGTGCAAAAGATATGGTTCTGGGTTTGCCTTCTATCAGTAGCTTATTGGTAAGGGTGCAAAGGTAAATATCTTGTGAAGAAAATCCAGGTCTTGCTAATTGTAAAGAATATTGTTCTTCAGCTCTACATGTAAATGGAAAACTTACCAGGCCTTCTTGAGCTGTAGGTTTAAATCTGAGATGCAGTGCTGGCTACAGCTGACCTGAACTGGAAGATGAATCGATCGTGGGACTGTGTGGAAGGAAAAGCTGGCAGAGGAAACTCAGTCCTTCTTTGGAGAGCTGTGCAGTGTCACTGCCTCTGCTGGAGGGTTCCTTGGTGAAGTCAGTCTGGTGGTTTAAAGAAAACCTCTCATGGATGTGTCTGCCCATGAGGTGTTCGTCATTTTGGGGGGTATTCAACATGATACTGGGGGCAGTGACTAAAGAAGAGTAAGTGCCTGTTCTGGTGTGTGCCCTAAGCTGCCTCTTCTGGCTCCCTCAGCATTCCGACCTTCTGCAGAGGTGGCTTTGCTGGTTGTGTAGCAGATGCTGAATCACAGCAGTTCAGTCCTGTGTATTTCTAAAACATATTTAAATTGCAGTGGTTCACAAATAGAAAGGCCCATGTAAGAAGAGACAAATCAACAACTTTTGCCCCTGGGTATCTTGGGAGGGACAGCACTCCATGAACATGTACTTGTAGTAACTCACAAAAAGTCCACAGGTGGAGAGCTGGATATGCTTCTAAAATTAATTCCTTAATAGGTTTATGCTAACTCACGGTATCTGTTAGTGATACAGAGGGATAATATTTCTACTGATACTTTATGTGCAGCTTGCAGCCAAGCTTAATAGGCAGTTTGGGTGATGCATCCCTTTGGTCATCTACAGATCTAAGAACCAAAATCAGACACCACCAAGATCTGAGTTTTAAAGAGATGCAAAGACACAAATGAAGATAAAGAATTGAAGATAATGCCTGGCTGATAGTTAGCAAGTAAGAAGCTGAAAGCTGCTAATAGAATTCAGTGAACAGTCGTGTATTTTTAATAGCTTGATTATACCCAGTAAAAAGCCATGCCCTCATAGCTTACAGCTGTGATGATGCTGTCCAGAAGTTGGCAGGCAGGAGAATTTTTAATAAGTCCGTTAACTGGGCTTTCTTTGTATGTGAAGCATACCCCCTAAAGAGGGAATGTGCTATATAGGCAGTACTATTGCAATGAAAGTCCTGTCTTTGCAGTGCTGAAAGTGCTGGGAGCTTGCTAAGCTCATGAATTTATGAATGAAGGCTCCAGTTATCCTCAAAGATGAGATTTCAGTTTTGGTTTCTTTTAAGGCATCTAGCTGTGCAGCCAGAGCTCGAACCAGTAGATACTAGTTGCCGCAGGCAGTTGTGTGATGGTCGGTATTTATCTGGTTTTTGCGATACCGGAATGGACGCTGGGTCCTGAGGATTGTGCTGAGCAGGGGGTACCCCGGGGTGCTGTGTCAGCTGTGGCCTGCAGAGAGCAGGCTTAGGTAGGAGGAGGCAGGAGGCATCCCAAAGACTCTCGAGTTTGGCATCGGGGTTAAAAAAGATCAACGATGTTCTGTGATTCTGAACTGTAAGTCAAAAATCAGTAGCCCCCACTGCGCAGTGGATTTTGTGCTGTGTTCAGGAGGATAATTACAACTGTCAGTATTGTAATTTTTTTTTTAGGTGTCGAGTTCCTGTGCAAATGAAGACTACTAAAAAAAAACCCAAAACCAAACCGCAACAAACTAATCATACGCTGCTTCCAGTTCTTTGCTCCATCCATCTGCGGTGTTGGGAGGACTTTGGCTGCATTGATCTCACTGCAGGACCAGGGTCTTGGTGCAGCACTGCACAGTGGAGCATCGCTATTAGTAATGTCAGTAGTTAGTAATGCCCAAACATACGTATTTTACATGGCTTGGGATATTACCTTGCTCTGTTTATCTTGTGTGTGGTTTCTGTAGCGAGGGATTTGTTGTACGTGTGTTCATCTTATTGAAATGCTTTTCTATTTCAAATACCCATATCCTGGTTTTCACTACAGGATTGACCTCTGTAGGCTCTCATAGCAGTAGAACTAGCAATAAGTATTTAACCTATGGATCTTGAAATAATAATTTCATTTGAAAGAATAGCATAGCTTACAGGGAGTAAAATACAGAAAACCACTTTTGCTAGATTTTCTGCTCAATGTTTAATGCTATACATTTAATCTTGGTGTGTGTCATGTGCCACATTCAGCTACTGTGCTAGAGAAAATGCATTTTCTTGAAATGCAAGGAAATGCTTCCCATGCATAATATGGCCTTTTGTGGGGAAACAACAACAGATGCACGCAGTCAGATCATTTCCCCTTCTTTCTACAAAACCATTTTAAAGAGCTGGATTGGGAGAGGAAGGTCACTGTGGAAGTGTGGAGACAATCAGTTGGAAGAGGATTTAGGTTTGGGGGTTGGTACCAGGTGAGGAGGAGCACTGCCTGACAGCCTGGGTTGCAGGAATGTGGTACGATGTACACCAAAGTGCTAGGATAATGTGAAAACCCAGGGTAAAATGATGGAGAATAGCGAGGAAAGAGCTGTGGAGAATGCTATCAGTGAGGTAGTGAAGTTCCTACCTTTTAAAACTGTTTTGCAGAAATGCTTTATGAGTTAAGGCTTTATAAGGCTTAGCTCAGACTAAGTCAACAAGAGACTCTGGGACAAGCTAATAATAAAATTGATGCTCACAGGAGAGACAGAAAAGGTATGAGCTTTTCATCTGCATGGCTAGAGCTGACTGTAGGATGAGATTGGACTGATTCAGGGAACCATAATGTATTAAAGTGGGGCTAAAGGTTGGACCTAGTCTGTCTAGAGACAGGTTGGTGAGTGGATCTGCTTTATGTTGTTGTCAAAATGCAGCTGCGCGTTGGGGACAAGGCTGACACTGTGATGGAGCAGAGTGGCACTGCAGGTGCGGCGAGACCCTCGCTCCTCCCCGGCTTGGCACCAGGGGTTTGAACGAGGTCACCCTTAGTAGATTGAATGTGTCTCAGTGTTTCTTAATGTCTGTGAATTCATAGACATTTTAATGTTAAGGCTTTTCTGTTAATTTTTTTTTCTTTAGTGTGTTGATAAGTGTCATTGTCGTTCAGTATTTGCCTGCTGTTTACGCTTACCAAGTCCCTGGGTTTTTGCGTTTGGGTTTCTTTTGTTTATATTAAGTATTACAAAAAACTAAGTTTGGAAGAACTTTGTTTCTCTGAATTTCTCTCTTTCCCAGCTTGTTCACAGGCAAGCAGACTAGCAAAGGGTTTCTTTCATTCTTTTTTTCCCTAGGTTTTTATCGGCCTCTTGGCAAGAATACCTGAATACCTCCAGAGTCTTTATCTCATCCACCTTCACAGCATCTCCCTGCGATGGAGGAGTGTTATGGGGCCCATCTTGCAAGTCCCTTGGAAAATAATTTTAGATAATTTTAGGCAGTGGTAATCTGGAAGCTGAACTCTGGCATTCTAAAGTTCAGGCTGGTATGTAAATTGCTGGCTTTTCCCTTACCCAAGTCGTCTTCAAACCCTCATTTTTTATCTTCACAAAGGATTTTAGCTTTTCTGAGGCTAGGAGCTGAAGAAAGAAGTAAACATTACTGAGTCTGACTAGAAACAAGTGTTTTATTTTTTTTTCTTCAGTTCTTGATTTGCAAGTGCAGTAAGAAAGTATTTACATCAAATACAGAGCTGAAAAACTTTGTAGTCAATCAACATGTCCCAACTCAGTATGCTAAAAGTCCTGCTTAACCAAAACAAGTGACAAAGACTGTTGGTTTTTTTTACCACTCGACTATTTCTTTCAGAAAGAGAAAAATCCTACCTTCCTTGCTCAGGCAAAACTCCTGCTGAAATTGGTAGAAGTGGGGCTAGCAGCAGAACAAGGATAGCAAGAGGGAAACAGTAAACCTTAGCCCCCAGGACTGCAAAAGCCTGAAAAGTAAGGCCCTTTAATCCATATTTACCTTCTCAGTGCAGCCTTGTCTTACAGTAGATGAAACAGTAAGACTCTTAGGAGATACATGGCACCACAAAAAGAGGATGTGTTAAGTGAGGGTATTTATTTTTTAGCAAATTCAAATTTTGGCTGCATTTTAGAAAGAAGTATCGCATACCCTTGAGCAAAGGTCTACCTAATATCCTTATTTCTTGTCAGCTTATCCCTGATGCAGGTCAGCATCAGGGTTGATCTGTTTCTTTAGCCTGAACCTCAGAGCTCGGTCACTGGGAATAGAGATGGCGTTTGGCCTTAGGAATTAATTTGAAAACCTGTTTTGGAAGGGGCTGTGCTTCAGTGTGCAGTTCACAGAAAAAGTGCTTGCTTGCTGTCCGTGTGTCTCTGCTCCATCCTGTCTTTTCAAATTTCTCAGGGTAGAGTGCATGAGAAGTAGTAGCATTATAGGTAACGTAGGTGATGGGCTCATGCGGTGACAGCTCCCAGAAGATGATCCAGAAGCCACAAGGTGCAGATGCTTATGTGTATTGGCTTGGCACGCTAGGTTTCGCGTTGGGCTTCCCATTCACAGGTCTAGAGAGAGAAGAGGTTTTGATTTACTTTGATGTGAAAGGAACAAGAAGGCAATTAACGTATGGCTGCTGATCAGCTCGTTTAGCCTTGGTCTGCAGCCAGGGACCTCCAAGAGCGGGCTGCAAAGTGTTCTTAAATCCTCTTTGTGCTAGTGAAGGATCTGCCAGCATTTCAACTAGGACAGTCAGTAGAAGGACTTTCTTAAGATATACTGCTAATCAATTTTTAAATTTACCTCTGACTTCTGCACACTCCTGTCCTCTCATCAAGCCCTTCTCCATATTCAGAAATGAATGAAGAAAGAAGAGCTCAGGGCTTTTTTTTTTGAGTTGGAGAAGGGGTTATCAATTCATAAGGACTTTTTTTTGTCACAAACCATTTTGCTGCACGGCAGTTTAAAAGGAGGCTTTCTAGACAACCAGCGTGCTCCCAAAATGATAGAAATTACTGGTCTCTAGCAACTGATAGTTTTATGCTGATTTAATGAGTTGGAGATTTGGCACCCGTTTTCACTGAAGATTAATTTGTGGTGGAAAATGAATCCTTCGGCTGCCAGCAAGAATCCCAGGCCAGCTCCTGAGGCGCTCTTTAATTGACTGAATTGCACTATTAACTTCCAAAGAGCTTCATTTCAGTGAGTGGGAACAGCTCAGAGCAGCAGGAATTTCCTCTCTAAATAAAAGCTTAAATATACTACAGTTGCTTAAACCAGAACTCTGTCATGTTACTGCTGCTGCCGAAGGAAAGCTGTCCTTGATGAGATGATTTCCTGAGGCACTTGTAACCCAACCGCTCCATCGCTGCAAAATTGAAGAGCTCTGCAGTGTGTTTTTTCCCCTTAGGGACACAACATCTTTGCACAGGGCTGGCAACAGGGATTGAGATAAGTGAAGAATGCAAGCATCGTCCTAAACAAGGCTGCTAGCAGAGCTCTTCATTATCACTTAGCCCTTGGAAAGCCAGGCAAGGGTTAGAAGAGCACTGGGTGTAATAAATATCCAATCATAAAAAATGACAGGCTGTTCCCTTTTTCAGACAGGTAAAAAAAAAATGCAGGTCTGTGGGTGCAGCTGTATTCCCATACTTACATACAAAGACTGCACCCAAAGGGCAGAAGGCATTGCCACTCGGTGCCTCTTCCCTTAAATGCTATTATTATTCAGGCAATGATTTCTGATGTGTTCTGCTGTTAAAAAAAATCATAGGGATCTATTTTCTGTTAATGTAGGGGGAGGGAGGTTCTTTCTGAGTGATACCGTTAATTTGGACAACTAAAAAACTTTAGCTTTTTTTTTACTATGAAACCCATGCATGTATAACAAGGAATTTGAATTCATCTGATTTAAAAGATGCCTGATTTGTCAAGAATAAGGCTCCAGAGGTGTGACAATAATGTTCCAAACTTTCTTGCAAGCCAGCTTTTCCAAGTGCTAGCCCAGGGCTGGCCTGGCCGGAGCAGTAGCGGGGATTTATTTTGGTGCTGAAGCACTCTCTTGCCAAAAGCCCTAGGGTGCACTCTTGGCACAAGGCTTGCAAAACTGCCAAAGTGGTTTCAGCAGAGCAGGGGAGGTGAAGAAACCAGCTGCAGGGAGGTCGATTTGCAGAAGCAAAACGCACGCTAGTCGCGGGCAAAAGGATTTCTTCTTCCAAACTGGCAAATTGCAATTCCTATTCTGATTAGTGTTTTCCTGGTGACTCAGGGTGGTGGGTGGGTTGGGGAGGCAGGAGGGAAAGCGTAAAATAAGCGTTCCTGTCTGTCCTAGAAAATAGCTTTAAAGTTAACCTATATATATATCGGCACTGCTGTTTCTCAGGAAAGTCACCTAAGGCTGCACCAGCCTCTCTGCTAATGTTACTTAGTGCCTCTTGGGGAATTCGAGGCATAAAGCCATGATGATGTTGGTCTAAAATTGTGCAGAGGAGGATTTGGGATGCAAAAACTTGCATCTAATCCATGGGCACAACCTGAAGGTCCAGTGATGAAATCAAATGAACACTTTGGGGAGGGGAAGGGCTGAAACACGGTCACCCCCAGGCTCAAGCTGGAGTAGCACATGGGGAGCACATGAATGGGATGTTATTTATAAGCATCAGGTGATGCACAAAGTTTTTAGGCTGCCACAACCACCTCCTGTCTTTGTTTCATATCTACTGCAGTGTCAATGCTCACTAAACACAGAAGAGTCTTATCTCTCCC
>JANZLQ010000056.1:41205807-41224361 GCA_026212715.1 Elanus axillaris
GCTGAGAACTCGTTCTCCCTTCTTTTATAGTGTGTTAGTCGGTGGTCTCGACATGCGCAGTTCATGTTCTCTGGAATCAGTCGGTGAGCTTTGGGGGGGATTCCTTGCAGAGTTGCCTCTCTTTCCCTGCTGGCATGACTGCTTAAGATAGAAGCACAGTCCCATTCTCCGTGGGGCCTCCTCCTCCAGGTGCATACGCTGTGCTCCTTCTCCTGGTCACTTAAGACAAGGAATTGCAGCTTTTGAGAAGTGCGGTCCCACCTTCTGTGGGGCCCTCTCCTCCGGCCACATTGTCCTGTTCACAAAACTTCAGTGTTTTTACAGAGGCTGTTTTCTCCACCAAAGTTCTTTAACAAATGTTTGAGACCTTGACTATAATTTGTCAGACCGACATCAATCCAGAGTCTTGTCCTGTCCGGCCTGTATGGAAACCCATGCCTTGCTTGAGGTTACTTGCTTCATCCAGTTTGTGGTCCTATTAATAGCATTGGCTGGCTTGTACAACTTGTTATTTCTTCCCAATTTGGCATTTACTTGAAAAGAACCCAACCCTCGCTGTAGAATTAGACCTGTAAGATGCAACCCAAAGCCATGATACCTTGTTCAAAAGAGGCAGAGGGGAGAAGGCTGCATCAAGAAGCAGCAGCTAGTTTAATGCTCTCCCATCATCAGCCAAAAGAAACTAAATTTAGAGTTAAGTTTCACTTTTAACAGCCTGATCCCCACCGTTAATCTGAAGAGAAGTGTGTGATTACTCTTTCCATACCTGTTCTCCTACAGGTACCGCTCCCACCCTGTTTGTGAGTGTTGGGCTCAGTAGCCATGTAACAATATAAAACATATCCTGCAAACTTTATTTTTATGCACATTAATTTACTTGCATTTATGTATTGTCAATATGGAACTGCAGAAGGATCTTTCAGAGTCTGGGCAATACAGGGGCAGGCGAAATTTGGAGTAGGTGAATGTGAAGTGAAGCATGCAAGGAAAACCAGCCCTGGCTTTGCTATAAAATAGGGAGCCAAATATTGCCATTTGGGTGTGAAAATTTGGGTTAAGATAGGTACTACCATGGAAACATCAATGCAGTGCCCAGAAGGAAATGCAAACCAGATATCTGCAGGTAGGAAGGAAACTGGATATAAAATAGAGAACGCAGCTATGTCATTGTATGGTCCAATGGTCCAACTCATGGTCAATGCATTGTATAAATCCTTGGATGCTGTGTGTTGGTCTCACTCCCTCATCTTGAAGAGGGGACTCAAAAAAGAAGTAGTAGGTTCAGAGAAGGGCAAAATGGATGGATCAGAGCTCTGAGATAGGTTTTGTGTAGGCAGGCTAGGACTCTTTAGCTGGAAAACATGATTTAAGTGGATATACACTAAAGTCTCCAGAATCATGAGTGTCTGGGAGCGAGTGGAAAGGGATTGATTATTTATTGCCTTTTCCAATACAGAAAGTAAGGGGCAGCAGATAAAGCTGACGTTGGTGAGGCTGAAAGCAAATGAAGTCGTCCTTCACCCATGAATGTCCCTGCCAAAGGACACTGAGGATGCAGAGCCTGGACAAATGCTTGGAAAAGAGGTCCATTGTGGGTTACTCAATAGATAGCAACCGGCTCAGGAAATCTTTTCAGTTAAAAATAGTCTGAGTATTAAGAGAAAGTGTTGTATATGGTTGTCTTTTCCTTATTATTCCTTAGCCATCTGTTTGTAGCCAGTGTTGGAGACAGAATAGTCATCCAGACGGACCTTTGCTCTGAGCCAAACCAGTCATTTTTATATTCTTAACTATGAGATCTCATTACAATGTGTCATTTTAAGGAAGCCATTTGCTACAAAACTCCACATCCATTTCCTCTGAAACACTATTAATCTTCCAATTATGTCATTCTTTAATGCAGAACACTTAAATCTTCCTTAGCTTTTGGCCTTGCACAAGGACATTTATCCCAAGAATGGCTCCTGCGGTTCTCCATGGCTCTCCCAACATCTCTGTCCTCTGGACTGCAGACACTGGGACAAAAGATGAGGGTCCAACTCTTTCATGTGGTTACCATTGCATAGAGAAAGAAAGTGTTTTCTGGGTGTGTATACACTGGGATATAGGAGATATGTACACATGAACCGCCTATGGCTTTCCAATCTGTCTGCAGTTGCAAGAGCTGGAAGATGAGGGACTGGAGATGGTTTGAACTTCACGTGGCCCCAGCCCTTCAGGGCAGCAGCATCCAGCCCCGCAGGCCCCGTGTCCGTGTCCCTATCTGCTCCTGGTGGGACAGGGCTCTTTCCACAGTCCTTTGGGACTCTCCCTTGCTCGCTTCGCAGCCGTGAGTGGCACAGGGAAGGGAGAAGGGGCTATATCGCCAGCTCCTCCATGGCATGCCCACCCATAAATGACACCACTGAGGATGCTACGGCCACCTTTGGTGCATCACACCCCTTCATCCCTCCAGCAGGGACCACTAGAGCAATTCTGTAGTTACCCGGGACCTCGAGCGAGACACCTTTGGTGCTGGGAGAGGACAGAGAAGGCAGGTGAGTTTTTCCTTTCTCTATTTTACAGTCCAGGGCACCGTGGATGCCTCTTGGAAGAGGGATAATGGCCAGGAAAGATGTTTGATCCTGGCCAGCTAGCTCAGTTTGTGTCCCAGCTTTGGGGAGGCGAGAAGGGACCCAGGTTTGGGACGAGGGGAATTTTCATGGCAGCAGCTGCCTTCCCCCGGCATCTCCTTGGGGATGGCGGCTTTAGGTCTGCGCAGTGGGACGTGACCCACATTTCTAAGTTATATCAAAATTATCCTGGCTATGATTCAGATTAAAATGAAATGACCTGAGGAAAGACATATATTTTAGTAATGGCTGTTCCACTGCTTTCTCTGACTCATTTCCTCCTGCAGCAAGATGACTTGAGACATATTTTAATAACAGCAGTGTCGTTTGCAGCTTGTTACTCAGGGCAGGAATATACAATCCCAGCCCCTAGGAATATTTTGTCTTGATTCCTTTGAAGAGAGCGGTAGGAAATATCCCAACTTGAATTTTGCATTCAGTGCTGATGTTAAGGCATAATATTTCGAAGCCCTGTGGCTGGGTGTCAGCACAGCCCAGCACCTCTCCCTGAGGTATCAACCACCCTGTTCACCTCGTGCTAATGCTGGACAAAGATTCCACCTTGAGCTTTGCTGAGGAACAGCAGCAATTCTGGCTGTCACCCCTCCGGTACCTGAAGAGAGGTCAGATATGGTGGGACTCAACCGTGGGCTTTGTTGTGGGCCATGCTGCAGGGTGGAAGAGCAGCATGCACCCAACTCCTCCAAGGATGCCCTGCCTGTCCCCGGAGGTGGTTGCCCAACACTTTTAGGGTTTCTGCTGAATTTCATGCTGCCTGCACGACCTGCAGCCCCAGCTCTCCGCGCCGGGAGGCAGCAACAGGAAACGTGGTGGGTGAGATTATGCTTTTAGCTCTGGGGACAGAGATGTCTCCTAAGCCACAGCCCTCCTCCCTGCCCAGCCTCGTGGAGGTTGGTCGTACCCCATATTTTCAAGTCTAACCTCCCAGCTAGATGTTTTGACCATAAGGAGAGAAGAGCAGAAAACCCAACGTGGCTTGCCCCTTGGGCAGGGTAAGGCTTGCTCCGTCGTGCTCGTGGGGTGGAGGAAGGTGTGGGCTGGGGACACGGGGCTGACCCCCACGGGCAGGGTTGAGCTTGTAGGCTCATCGCTTCACGTTGGAGGCATCCATAGCTCCCCGTGCTCTATGCAGCGAAATCCGGCATTTTTTGGGGTGTTCCCCAGCAAAGCTCTTGCCCTTGAAAAACTCAGCATTGCCAAACTTTGCCTGCAGACACCCACAATTTCTGCAGGATTGCGTTTGCTGCTGCGTGACGCAGAAGGTCAGTCCAGGTTGGGCAAGACGAAATGTAACCCTTACTCATTGCCCGGCCCCAAAAAAGTCACAGAGACAAGCTCACGGGTGCCTGCGTCGGCTCGGCTGCCTGAGCGTTCCTGACCCCTCCAAGGAGATTTTCAGAGAGGTGGAGAGGGCTTCGCCATTTGAGCCGGTGTCCTTTTCATACTGACTGCCAGCTGCTTTCCATAAGTGACTCGTCTTAGGGTTTTCTGTTTGTTTTTATGTTAAATGAACTAAGTTGGTTGTGCAAGATCCTCATTGCAACGGCACATAGATACGTTGTAGCTGGCAAGGAAAAAATTCTGTGCTGATGCCATCATTGGGATTTTTTGGAGTATTTCACATCTGGGTTTAATTTATTAACTAGATCAGAAAGTGCAAGTACACTATATCAGAAAGTGCAAGTAGTAATAATGCTATTCCACTGCTTAAAAGCATGAGGCAGTCCCCCTTTATACACTTGTATATCTTAAAGGCTAAATGGGAAGTTGAACTTTAGCAGAAAAAAAAGAATGCCCGGGGAGGAACATTACACCTCCTGTCCCATTGCAAATATATAAAGCACAGGGAGAGTTTTGTCTGACGTGAAAGCACCACTGGTGTATAAACTCAAAGTAATCTTTCCCATAGCAAGGTGGTAGAGAGGGAAAATACATAGCTTGTACAGATTTATCTTTAACTTGGTCTGATATGTGTTCCAGTTGAGTGAACGCTGGAATAACAAATACTTGTGTATAATTCCACAGAAGCTGCAGAGCTCATCCCGAGTGCACCCAATATAGATATATTGATATACACAAATATTTGTTGTTTCAGCAAATAATATTTAATGTAATAAGCAGAAATAATATTAAATAAAAATTGTAATAATATTAAAGAAACCATTTCTGCTTTATATAAACCAGATATTTATTATATTACTCTTTGTTGTTTATTGAATGAAATGCGATGAAGTCCAGGGAAATACAGACAAGAAGTACTTATGCTGCCTGAAGGTAGTCTTTTGTTCCCGGGTGTTTTTTTTTAATAGGTAACTGTCAAGCTATATAACAACATATATATAGCTATATATATATATAGCTATATAGATATTATATATAATGGATAACACAGAATATAAAAATAATATCTATAATATGGTTATAGATAATATATTCAAATGTAATATATAACTTTTTGGAATATATTATATATTTTAACTGTAATGATGTTATAATATAACTATATATAATAATATATAGTTTGAAAATTGTCAATATAAATAATTGTCAATATATATTATACAATATTTCTATATTGAAGGTTCCTGTAAATTGTTCGATATATGATATAGCAGGGTAGCCAGGTGAGGTGGTGTCTGCTGTGGGTGGAGAAGGGCTTTTGGTCGTTGGATGCTTCTGAAAGACAGGGAAGAGAATTGCCCGTGCCCTTTCTCAGGCATGTGTGTGTCGGGCTGTGTCTGTGCACTAACGGGGTTAAGGAGAAGCAAGTAAAAATTGGGATTTTTTTTTTTTTTTGTACCTTCTGGCACATATCCGTTTTGTTACAGTGGCAGAAAAAGACATTTTGAAATTCCCGTTTAACAGGTCTGATCTGGATGCTTAGAAGTCCTGCTGTGAATCCGTTTTTCGTGCCAGGAGGATATATTTAATGAGCAGCTACCGTGCACAGTGCCGTTCTGGCCAAGGCTAAATCGGAAGGAATTTAAACAGCACCCATGGATATATATATCTCCTTTCCCTTTGCACGGATTTCAAGTTTAATCATTTAATAGAGATGTTACTCATAGTTTCTCTGTTAGTGTGCCCAACTCAGCTGTGTTTATGACTCTGCAAAATTATTTTTTTTATATATTTAAGAGCATTAAAATCAGATATAACTTCTGCTCTCGTGTCACTACCTTGTTTTCAGTTGAACATTTTCAACTGCACCTGATTTGATTTACTGTTTGTATTGCAAAAACAGGCTATCCACATAAAAATGACGGGGCAGCTTAAAAGAATGAAGAAGAATTGAGCAGTGCCAATATTAGATCAGCAACTGAGATATTCTGGAAAGACTGATAATTTTTTTTTTAAATCCATTTACAGAAGTTTTACAGAAACATGAAGACGATTTTCTGCAGTGCCTGAAATACCTGCATTTCTGTTCTGCTTTCTGTCCTTTGAATATCTTAATGCTTTCAGGATATGCATGCACTGTTTATTGAAAGAATAACTGTAGTATTTTTTATAATATAGAATGTATATTCTCTCTATATAATATATAGAGAATATAAATGTAGTCCATGAAATAATAAAATAATAATAATAACAGATTATTGCAACATGTAATTTTTGACCTCTGTTACAATTCCTTGCCCGATGACTTGTGGGGGTGGGCACACCATCGGTAACGCTTTGTACTTAAACCCATAGATCTGCAAAAACCTCCTTGTCCTATTCAAAAGCCTTTTGTCTTTGTCCAGTTTTTGCAGTGTCTCCTTTTGTCAGTTAAGATGACATCATTTATTTACTGCTGACGTGAGGGTTTGGGGTTATATATAAAATCCCATTATTTTCCTTTCTGGGTATGGATGTTCCTTGCTGCGGGGAGGAGGGTGACAGTGGGAGACAGGAGAAGGCTGGTCCATCCTCGGAAGGGAGGAATAAATGAGGGACTCTCATTTGCCAGGACATCGTGGCTGGGGTGACATTGTGATGGTGACACCGTCACCCGTACCTCTCCCTCCATGGATCCGGGCACTGTGCCATTAGCAGAGATGCACAGAAATATTTTCCCATTAGTTTTCATGGTGGAAGCTTCCCTTTTCCCCCACGTACCATATCACAGCACCCCTGACCCTTGGCATCGTCATCACGCTCTCAGCACAGTGATGAGGTAGCAAAGACCACCAAAGAAGTTGCAGATATCTGGGGACTGAGCTAATTTTCTCAGACATAAAAGCATCTTTTTTATTAGTGTTTCTGTTTCTTTCTTATATATGCTCTGGGAAAAAAGTCTATGAAATGGGAGGAGATTTTTTCCCACCGGCTCTCGCAGTTGTGAAACCTGCTGCTAAAATCTCTCTGAGGTTTACCGTCTTAAAACACCCTACTGATAATTACAGGAATTACTACAAATTTTTTCATTGTTTCCATTGGTGAACTGCCCAAACCTGTGTTTCAACAGGACAGGTAGCATCCTTGAGCATTTCTGTCCTCTCCTGTTTTCACTGCACACAGATGATGTGGAGTTTGGTTTTCTTTTCTTTTTTTATTTATTTAAATTACAAAGGAACAACAAAGCCGAATCGGGGAATTCAGACATGGGGCAAATTCTTTGCTGCCTGTTACAGTTATTCCCAGGGGTGGGCAGAGAGCTGAGGGGTAAATCCCCATCCTTTGAGCAAGTGTTACTGGAATTGGGATAATCCAGTGGCTGAAGTCTATCAAGGTAGGACGGTGCCATCCCGGGGGGGGTTCAGCGAGAGTCGGACACTGTGGGGATGGCCTGAGCGTGGGGATGGAGGCAGGAGGAGCGGACTGGGCAGGGTTATCCCCGAGCCTGCTCACCTTCCCGTTGGAGAGGAGGATTGCGCTGTGGCAGCCTGCCTTTTGCTGCCCAGACCTGGCTGCTTGGCCGTGGGAGGCCGGCTCCTGTGCCGGCTGAGAGGTGGGAGAGGTGAAGCCTCAAGCATGGAAAACACAGCCGGGATTTCAAAAGCAGCTGCAGGCAGAGAGAAAAACCCGCTGAAAGAATAAACCTTTGCCCATGGGAAGTTTCAAAGGGGTTTCCTTATAGCTCTCCTCTAAAAATACATATAATAAAAATAACCTGCTCCTGGGGCGAAGATCTGCACACTGAGTCCTTGCAGGGTAGAAAAACGGTGGGCTTAGGTCATTTGAGCTTTCACAGAGGCTAAAATATGCTGCTGGTATGATGTGTTGGAGATGCTTGGGGACCCCCCCCCCCCGCAGCATCCCCGGTGGGATGGGGTCTGGATCGCCTGAGCACCTGCCTGAGCTTCACAGCCCGGGAAGGCCAGCTCGGCAGGCACCACGGCTGGCTTTATTACTGCGTCACTTAGGGGAAACATCCATCTCAAGGAGCCCCCGTCGCCGGCTTTCGGACCAAGCCCTCTAGAAAAATTTATATTAAAGTGGAGAGCGGCAGCTCCCTGCGGCTGGGAGGGGAGGGAGGGTGAGGGCGAGGGATGCTGCTGTGCCACTGCGATGCTTTACACCTGCACAAGCTCTCCCCACGCCTGCCTCTGCCCGGGCTCTCGGGATTCTGGAGCCACATGAGTCCTTAGCTTGTGGGCAGCTGTAAAGACACACGCAACATGCAGTACAGGAGATCCCTGCTGCTTCCCCGGCAGTAAAACTAGCTGGGGGAAGGAGGTATCTGGGCCACCTTCCCCTTGGACTCACTGCAGGAGATACAGCCTTGCACCGGTGCTCATGTTGGAGCAGAGACACGGGGCTGGGGATGCATCCAAGAGCAAGTGCCTGCTGCCTGCGCTCAGCAAGATGCTGAATTTGCAGCTGAATTTGTAGCCCCAAGTCAGCCCTGCAGCCCTCGGCAGCGGCTGAGGGAGCTGCCCTGCTTCTGGTACGGCTCGGGGCTCAGCACCCACGGGTGTCCCTCGGGGTCAGTGGGCACGGGCATTGCTCAGGGCTCAGCACCCACGGGTGTCACTCAGGGCTCAGCACACTCAGGGCTCAGTGCTCACGGGTGTCACTCAGGGCTCAGCACACTCAGGGCTCAGCACCCATGGGCATCGCTCGGGGCTCAGCACACTCTGGTGTTGCTCAGGGCGATTCTCACCGGCTGTGCCGTGCTGCTGGGCTCAGGGCCAGCCCCTCGCTGCCTCTGTTTGCTCTCAGAAGCGGTGTTGGCCTTCAGGCAGAGCCAGGTGTTTGGCCTTGGGTACATCGCTTTGTCTGGCTTTCCTCTCCCACTCCTGGCTGTTTGCAATCTCCTGCTATCTCCTGGGAGAAGATACCTCCCCAGACCTGCTATCCACAGCGCTGTTTTTCTGCTTTAACTCTTGCTTGGGCAGAGGCCATGGCTCCTTGCTCGCCACGCAGCCATGTCCTGCACGGAGTGCAGCCACGAGACACCAGCCTGCAGAGCAGAACGGCTGAGCAATATATTCTCTATTTCTGACAAACACGCCTGTACAGAGCCTTTACAAGCTGCGCAGTGACCTGCCCCTGCTGTCTGCCGGTTGCTCTCAAAGTGTTCGTTGGCAAAGTCTGATCAACCAGTGTTAGCAGGAGCAAACCGAAAGCACCCATGAGCTGTGCCATGGGTGAACAGAGAGGAGAGACAAGAAGTTCCCAGACCATCTTCCCAGCCCATCTGAATCCCTTCGGGGCGGTCACCAGCCCCGGTGCCCTGGTGCAGAGCCAGCCGTGGTGTTTGCCCCCACTCAGCACCCTTTGAGAAGTGCTCAGCATGCTGCGGGTTCCCGTCCCGTCCTTCTGCCAGCCATTGTATCAAGGAAAAATATTAAAGGCACAGTTTGTCGCAGGAATGAAATGTCTGTCTTGCAGTGCAAGCCCACGTCTGTCCTGTGCAATATGTCCTTCCCGAGTCACACCCAGGCAGGGCTCAGCATCATTTGGGGGGGGTCTGTAACTTCTCCCTGCCTGCTCGAGACGGGGGGAGCCAGCAGGATTTATTGCCTGTGGACGCGAAGCCACAGCCTCCTCCGCAGACCTGGGGAGAGAGAGATGGTGTCTGTCAGCCCCGGGACCTCCTCTTAGCTCCCTATCCCTCTCCTGGGCTGTCCCAGGGCCTGACCCCCCCTCATGGTCCCCCACGATAGCAGCGTGCTTACGGTGGAGGCGGTGGGCGGTGGGGACCAGGCTCAGCAGGAGGACCAGGACGCCGGTGGCCAGGGGGACCCAGACCAGGGGACTGCAGGCACCTGGAGAGCAGGAGGGGACACGGTGTGGAGCTGCCCTGGCAGCTCAGCAATCAGCATCATCCTGCCCTGGCAGCTTTAGGGGATAGAGCATGGAGTGGGAAAAAGGGAGAAAAGCAAGGCAGGTCCTTAGAGGAAGGGTGGAGGACATGACCGTCGCTCTGGGGTGTCCCTTGGAGTATGCAATACACCTGAAGGCATTGCAGGGAACTTAGCTATGAGTCACGATAACCTAAACTGAAATACGTTCTGGCCCCTAAACCCTTGTATATCCCAGGTAACCACTCTTAAAGGCAGAGGTCAGCTCCATCCAGAGCACTGCGTCTAGGTGGACCCAGATGCCCACCCTGCAGGGTGACGTTGTGGTTGCCCCTACCCCAGGACAAACTCCAGCTGAATCCTGGGGACCCCAGAAGCTCAGCAAACCCCTTTTGCAAGGCCACTTGAGCCCACCTGGTGCCGTACCTTTCTTGTCAGCACCTTTGCTTTTGGTTACACACCGCATGGGCTTTCTGGAGAGCGGTGCCTGAGTGGTCTTTGGCGTCAGAGGCAGAACATCAACTGGTGGATGAAGAGGAGAAGATGATGGTCAATCTGCAGTGGGGTGGAGATCGCAAGCAGCAGGCAAGAAGGGCTGGAAATTTTGGCTTTTAAAATGAGCCCCATCCAGTGATACCTGCAAAGGGCTGGGTTATCCGGAGGGGCTGGGAGCTTGACCTGATCCTCTTGGTGGCCGCAGAAGTTACCAAGAGCTTGTGAAAACATTAATAAAACAATGTACTAGGCAAACAGGGGCAGCATTGCACAAAATCATGGGTAGCAGATTTCAGTCGCACAGGGAGGTTTTAGAGGATCCCTGGATCTTTTCCATATTCAGATTGCTCTAATCTTTGCTCAAAATTGGTTTGTTTTTTTTTCCTGATAAAATGACAGCAAGATTTATTATGGTGCATCTAAATTACAATGGAGCACATACATCTCTGTAAAGCTGGTCAGGAAAATATCCCACTAATGTCGTTAAATAGCTGTATACCTGACCACTCAAACTCCACTTATTCAAAATTTTGGGTGATTCAAAACTGGTTTTTTTCTGCTTCTATCTGGGACTGAAATCCCTACGGAAACCACCGTTCTTTTACATGGAAAGATGAGACATCAGGTGCCTAGGATTTATCTGGACAACTTCTCCCTTACTTTATAATGAACTTAAAGAAAAGGAACTTAAAAGACAATTTGTTTTATCATGTGTACTAAATGAAAAAAAGAAAATATCCAGCAAGGCCTGAGTAATCTCAAAACACCTGTTGTTTAGTTTTAAACTGGACTGTCCTTGATCACGCTGAATTTCAACCCTGTTTTTCATCCTTTGCTTTGCACATAGATATGTGCCCAGTTGATAAAAAACAGTTCTCATTTATCGCAAACTGGCTTTTCTTTGAGCTGGCAAGAAATCAAAAGGAATTTCTCAGCCAGCTCAAGGTGAAGGGTATATCTGCAAAAAAAAACAACCCCAAAACCAGAAATGTTAGGACACTGGGGATGCTTTAGAGCCAGCAGCCATAGCTGCACCTTAGTTAAATAAGTTATTTATTTCCCTAAAATTCTGTAAAGAAAGGGCTGAATCCTACTTCAAACGCATTAGTTTTTCTATACCACCTCCTGCTTGGTGGTCAAGGGGAAAATGCTGCTGTATGATCCAGGGTCTGTAAAGCATCAGTCCCCCAATGCCACCCCCAGATAGCTCTGATTTCTGGCTGGAGCTCCCCAGTGATGGTGGGTTGTGAGCTTTGAGGAGTAAACCCCAATTCAATCCTTCATGTGAAGGACAGGCTTGAAACCTGCAGTCAGATCCACTCCAGTGATGCAAGGGGTGATGTCCTCTGGCCTCGATGCTGCTCTTGCCACTTCGAGGAAGGGTAAGGAAAAACCAGGGGTGCGAGAGGACCTGGGAGCTGAGCAGGGCACACATCCAGCCTCTCATCCACAGTACTACAGGGGATGAAGACAATGCAGGGCATGGCAATATTGGGAGCTAAGCATCTTTCTGTGGAAATCCTAAGATGCTAGGACCAATGTGTGCTCAAGGCATGACCACAGCAGAGAAATTGCTGGTGACAAAAGGACTGTCACAGGCAGCTGACCTAAAATGTAGCTATTTTCTGGATTTTCTGCCTTATTCGGTCTCATAGGTCTCTTCAGAAAAACCCCAGAGCCCCAACCTTGCACCTCAAAATTGCAAAGGGTCTACCAACATTGTCACCCCGGGGAGCTCATCGCAGCCTGCTGGTGGCACATTTTGGAGCACTGGAGGTGATACTTACCCACACCAAGCTGTGTCCCACTGCTCAGGAGGAGCTGCAAGGACTGGGAGATGGAGCAGTAATAGGTGCCGTTGTCGGATGCATGGAGATTACTGATGCGCAGGCTGTAAAAGGTGTGGGAACTTGCCCCCGGGACACTAAACTTGTCCTGGCTGATGTTTGCACCGTATATGGCTTTGCCAAATGGGCTGGAAAATACCAGGAACTCAAAATTTTGCTTCTCCTGGCTCCAGCGGTACCAGTACACCCCAGCATGCTCTCTCTTCAGCTCACAGAGGATTTCAATTTCATTGTTAGTTTGGGCTAAAATATGGCCTGGAGTCTTGGATAAAAGTAGAGTTGTAGAGAAACCTAAGAGAAAACACAGAAATACAGTGTTGTTATTTTCTTTTCATTGATTTTCTTCCATGCTAAGCACAGGTTTTCTTTGTGGACTTAATAAGATCAAGTAGTCACGGAGCAGGGGATCATACAAGCAAGAAACAGGAGCATCTTTATCAGGAACCTCAACCCATAATTCCTCAGAGGCCTTTTTGGGTTACCCAGCTATTTTTTGGTCGAGGCTAGTTATACAGGTAGATTTTTTGCCCCATTAACACTCATCTAGGGAGGAGGCTCAATGGCAGGGAGACAGATGGAGGGTTGATTTTGAAGGTGTCCCTGGGGCTGTATGCACAGGGAAGGGCATCCCCACCTGCTCCTGCAGATGCCCCTCTCCCACCCTCTCTTTTCTCCCTCATTTTAAGAGAGATTTCACCTCTCTTTCAACAGATTTTTTTTGAACCTGTTAACTTATTTGCCAGATTTTTTTCTAACAGAAGCAACACTGACAAACTTCGGATGACATCTCAGATGCAGAAAAAGACCAAAACCCATGCAAAAAAAATCTCACAATGAGCCGATTTGATATTACTTTTCAGACAACATTAGTTTTGTACGAATTTCGAGACCTGGGGAAGGAGAGGGAGTGAGGAGTAGCAGCAGGGTTGAAAGCTTCGGTTTGGCATCGCATCGCTGTGTTTGGGCTTTGCAGCCTTTGTAGAAATTATCTGAATCTTGTTTGGCCCGGGCAGATGTAAGCAATGTCTGTGAGTGAGGATGTGTCCTTGTGAAAAGAATAACAGGTGACTCGTGATCCTTTCTGTTCAGCAAACAGTCCTACAAGGCTGCAGATAACCCGAGACCGAGTGAAAAACAGCCCTGTGAAGATAAGGATGCTCTCGCTTCCCCCGTCTCTTTCCCAGGTGTGTTTTAAAGCTGTGCAAAAAGCTCAAAAAAGCACATTTTTTGTCTTTTTAAACCTTAAGAAGTCCCTGTTCCTTCAAAATCCCAAAGCTGCTTACTGTAGTTGTTGCCAACAGCCTCATGCAGCCCTGCAAACCCAGTGGTGTGGCGATGGGTTTGTATGACCACAAAAACACCTGAAGCCATCCTTGTGGCCCATGTCCCTGATGATGGGGACAGGCAGAGGAGAGGGCTCTGGTGACTGACACAGGTCCAGAGCCTTCCTCTGTCCCTGCACCGATGAGCCCACCGGCTGCCGGCACGCTGCAGAGACGAGCAGGCTTCAGCTCTAATACTGCAATGCCGAAATTCAGGCATTGCACAGCAGCCGCAGCATTTCACCACATCCTCTGGTGTTGTGACAATACAAATGCCTTCTTGTCATGAAAATACATATTTTCAGGTTTTGGAGTGCAATCCTCTCAAACTTTGCTCTGGCAAACACCTGTGTGGGTTTTTTTAGGGGAGGAAATGTGTGCGGCCATGGGCATCGTGGCTTCAGGGTCTCCTTGGCTGCCCTGAGGTCTGGCTCTGCTGGGCATGGGAAACTTAACCCCCCCACGGAAAACCTTTTCCTCCAGCTGTCGGAGAGATTATTAGATGAATTGGAAGAGATGAGAAGGGATCCTGGGAAATGCTCAGCTCGGCTCTGAGCCAGTGGTCAAGCTCCAGTGGGGTGAGCTGGGATGGAGCCAGCGCAGAAAAGCTCATCCTCTACCACACCTTCATCCCCCAAACCCTCCCTGTTCCCTTTCCCAGGGTATATTCTCACAGAGGAACATGTGGAATCAGAGTCAGATGGGTTTGTTTCCACGTGCTTGCCAGACCAGCCTGCAGCAGCTTGAAAATGGTCCCTTTCCCCTTTGCACATGCAGAGCAAACTAATTTATTGGGGTTTTCTCAGCGGGGACTCCTCCGTATAGATCTATAGGATATTACTACCTGTCTATAGCCATCAATAAAGCGCCTTGGGCTGTTTGCTGCCAGATAGGCCATGTTATGCTACAGCTGGGTGACCATCACAGGACATGAACAAACCACCCTGCAGTCCTGGCAGCCTCTAGTGAGGACGCTGGGCAGCTGTGGACCCACTCTGGGCATCGTCCCAGGGGACCAGCATCAGCTGCCACCCTAATATATATATTTAATGGGTGTTTCAAGCTCTCAGCTTTTTTCCACCTATGAACTGATGGCACAGTTTGTCCTGTAAAGTGTAATTCTACCACTTTGGCATGACATCAGCTGTATATATTCAGTCCAGACCTCCTGCAACCTGTCTGCAATAAGTAGAAGGTAGTGTGGTTTTATAACACACTGATTCCAGCTGTGGCCCTTGGGAAACGTCCAGTCCTTGGATAGATTTAGAAGAAAAATTGATGGGATATTTATTGTCTTCATGTTACACAGGCAGCGTAGAGAGATGATACTTAAACTTCTCCAGCAGCAGCTTCCCACAGTCCATCTGCACTAAGAGTGTGCAGTAAAAACAAACTCTGTGGTGTCTATATCATTATAAATTGCACTATAAACAGAACAGAATAGAATAGAATAATAGAATAGAATAGAATAGAATAGAATAGAATAGAATAGAATAGAATAGAATAGAATAGAATAGAAAGAATAGAATAGGAATAGACTATTTCAGTTGGAAGGGACCTACAATGATCATCTAGTCCAACTGCCTGACCACTTAAGGGCTGACCAAAAGCTAAATCACATTACTGATGGCATTGTCCAAAATTATGGGTTGAAAGATAGTAATATCCTGTAGAACTATACTATGCCTGTCTATTTAAACTTCCATCATCCAGATGCTGTGCAATGAATGCCATGTGCTGGAGTGTGGTGGAGAAGAGGCTCCAGCATGATTTTAGGTGCCCTCAACCCTTAAGAGACGTGTCCCTCTTACCTGGGATCTGCAGGCAGATGCAGAGATGGAGCCACAGCTGGGCCATGGTGGTGGAGTCAACAACGGAGGGGTTTTGTGCCAGTTCCCCCTTTCCACACACAGTCACCTCTTGGTGGTAGGGCTAGCTTCACCCCAGGAGGTTCTTCTCCGTCTTGGTACAGATGTCTCGCCTATGGCTGCCAAAGAGCATCTGCCGCGGCAGCGCCCGGAGCCTCAGCCCAGCAGCTGAGCCCGCAAACCAGGTGTGCACCAGGGTGGCAGCCCCACGCGCTTCTCCAGCACTGCACGAGAGCCCCTGAAATCCCCTTTAGGAAGAAAAAAATGAAAACTCATTGATTTTTAATTATGATTTCTTCATATTTCATCCCTAGCTTTTTTCCTCCTTCTTTTAGTTCAGTTCCATGCGATTAAAAAATGACAACCGTAGGAGCTTGGCAGTAAAAATAAAAGCAGGAAAGGATGAATTTTGGCTGGTTTCTCCTCTGTTGAAATCAAAATGCATTCAAAATAAGGAAAAGATGCAATGTGAGCTGTGGGGTTGTTTCCTTCAGCAGAATCTTTAGCAGGAGGTGTTTTTCTCCAGGCCTGGAAAATGCTGAATGCGAAACTAGCTCACCACAGAGCAGAGGCATGAGGCATCACCAAAAACTTTGAAGCCAAGAGCAAGAAACCTCAAACAAATTTAGTGGCTGAAAAACCACAAAAATAAGGAAATTCTGCTGGGGCTCCCCACCTTGCAGCGGGTGCTGCTTTGGTAGCTGTGACAGTGCGTGGCTCATATGTAGAAAAATTTAAATGATAGATAAAATATCAGGGTGGCTTTGAAATGTTTTTGGGAGGAAGAGGTTTGAAGCACTTGGGGTTTAGTATTCAGAGTGAAGTACGTGATGTGAAATTACAGGGGTGAACTGATGTCAGCAGCCTTCAGTATTTCCATGTTTGGGGAAAAAAAAATTACATTATTTATTATTTTTATTTATTCACTACCCCCTTGACTGCCAAATGGGGTTCAGTTTTCTTTTTTCCCTACTTGTGCAGACACTGTAGTCCTTACAAAGCCTCAGCATCTCCCTGGGGCTGGCTCCCTGGTGAGGGGAGATTTCCCGGTGGGGGTGTCTCACGTGGGGGCACTGAGAAACCTCCCCTGGGGTTTGAGTTGGCGGACAAATACGAAAAAGGATTTTGCATCTCATGCAGTGCAATTTTTTTGTCCATTTTGCACCAGATTTTTCCATGCTGCTGTAACACATCTCCTCCCCATTTCTGTTTAAAATAATTTCCTGCTCAAAGCAGGTTGCTAACCACTAAAAGGCTCGCCATGAAGAGCTCCACTGCTAAAATTTAGGGTTGGCTGAATGTCTCCTTAACTCTTTGCTGGCAGGAGAAAGTAATTTCAGTGCTTTCAAACGCATTTCAGTGCTTTTAAGGGCTAGTTTTCAGAGCTAAGCCCCTGGCACGGGGTACAGCAACCCTTGCTTCTCCCTTCCTGACCTCCTGCTTGCCTTTCCCCTCGGTCTCACATTAGGACCTCTCCAGAACTGGGTGTAGGCACCTCTTTTTTGGGGGAGGGGAGTGGGTTTACTTAATATGAGAAATGCCACTGCAAGTGAATTTTCCTTTTATCCCCTTGGAGAAGTTGGTGAGCTGAGCTCAATGGCCCTGGCTGCTGCAATGGCTGCACCCACCTTTTCTCACTGCTGCTGTCACCTGGAGCATCTTCTGGCCTCCTGGCCAAGACCAAAATGCTCCCAGAGGTGGCTTGTGTCACCGTTAAAACCTTGGACATAGGGTATGTTACACTGGGTGACACTGGGTTGTCTAAGCAGATATACTGGGTTGTCTAAGCAGATATTTTGGCTTGGGAGGATTCCCCAGGCCATTATAGCAGCTTTAGAGATGCTTGCCTGCAGTGCTTTTATCTATAGGGTGTCTCCTATGGAAAGAAAAAGGAATATTTGCAATGTAAAAGCATAGTGTGTGTGCTGGAACAGGGATTCATTTTAAATTTTTTTTTTAATCTGCTGTTTATATGCCATTGAGCTATTTACTGGCAGCCAAGCAGTTCTCAGGACTGGATGGTGCTCCTACAAGAAAACATTTTGGAGGCGGAATGCCTTTGTCTGGCAGCATATCGCCAACAAAAATAAAAGCACTGTGGGAGCGAGCAGGCGAGCAGGTGCTGTTTATAACATCCCCACATTGTTTGGGGCTGCTGTTCTGGGAAGAAAATAGGGGAGGAGAAAACAGTGTAAGCTGAACTATCTGTTAATACAAGCAAGATCTGTTGGTGACCTTGCTGGGGTACAGCGGCTCCTCATCACGAGTGTTGGCTCACAGCCGGGGCAAGGTTTGGGAGATGGCTGAATTTTAGTGTATTAGAGTTATTTGGCTGCACAGTTCCTAGGGGGAATTTATTCTTTTCTGAAAGGAAAGACAACCGTCCCGGTCCTCTCTGTGCTCTCCCTGTGGGTCTCCTCCTCGCACGTCCCAGGGAGAAACAGCCCCTCTTCTTTTTCTCATTTCATGTACCTCACCACACCAACACTAATGCCCTGTGCTTTCACTAGCTTTGTTACATTTTCAACTTTTAATTTTCTCCCTAGGATGGGTTTCTTATAGCAAAGTGTTTGCTCTCAAGGGGTTGGAGCAAAGCAATGGGGCAGGAGAAAGGGGTCTACAGACAAGAAGCAAGACCTTTCTGGGGTTTCATCTTGGCTAAACTCCCATGTTGCAGCAGAGGTAACTGCAGCTGGGCTGTAAATGCCAGGCTGGAGGAACAGTTGCCATAAAAAATACAGAAAAATTCATTCCCTCTGTGCTTTCTGGGATATAAGGGCTGATTTAGGGGATCGGGGAGGGCTGCTCAGCCTCAAGTCTGGTCCAACACAGCCAGTACTGCAGGACCTGGAAATAAGGGCCCACTGGGGATAATGGGCTGCTGAATGGGAACTCCCCAGGATTCAAGCAGCCATGGGTGAACAACTTTTTGCTTTTAAATTTTTTAAAAATGATTTTATTCCAGGGAAGGGTGTAGCTTCTGGAGTATTTCACTGGGGGAAAAGCAGCAATGAAAATGATAGCATTTTCACTGAGTACTACCTTTTTCTTAGTGTAATAGCAGAAAAAAATCAAGTGGGTCAAGTTTTCTTTTCTAAACTGCTCTGAGCTAAGATGTGGTTTGTAGGGTGAGGTTTGGGGGGGGGGGGGGGCTCTG
>JANZLQ010000056.1:41224371-41248745 GCA_026212715.1 Elanus axillaris
CCCCCCCCCCCCCTCGGTCTGCCTCTGCAGGTGCAGATTTACAGCTGTACTTCAGCTGATGCAATTTCACAGTTGAGGCTCCTTACATGTGATGGGATACCTCAAAGGTATATGCCAGTGTGTGGTGGGCTGGTTTGTGGCATGAAAAAAATGCTGCTTTTGAAGTCTAGAAGCCAAAATGGATCTAAACTAAAAATTATGAATTTTCCTGCCATCTCATCTCTCCCCAGCAAGCAACCTGTGCTTGAAGGGGGAGTTCTGGGGGACCGTGTGTGTTACAGGTGTGAGCCCCATGTGTGATGTCCCCCCAAAACCCAGGTGCTTACGGTGTGTGCAGCAAGTGAAGAAGCTGTTGGGGGAATTTTTGGGAGGATGGATGCTGAGGGGACAGGCTTCAGCTCTCCCTCTTCAGGACACTTGGTATAAGCAAAGGGTAGCATAAACATGCTGTGACTAATTCTGGGCCCTGCCAAAACAGATAAGGGGCAGAGCAGCTGCTATCATGTGATTCCAGCCTCCCTAATCAGTACCAAAGAGGATAAGGAAAGAACAAGGAAAGTGTCCTTGGGAAGACAGGGGGAGGGATGCAGCACCTGCAGGTGGACAAGACACTGAAGACGTAAGCAGAGGCCAAACAACAACCTGCCAGGGGTATAAAAAGGCACTGGAGTGAGACCTCGCAACCACCTTGACTTTAAAGGTGCCGAATCTACGGGAGCTCTGCAGCAACCGTCTCCAGGTCCCCGGGACTGCCAGGATACCCAGCGAAGGATTGGTGAGATCTTATTATTGGGGTCATACTACGCCTCTGCTTTGCTTTGCCTATTCCCGCACCCCTTCCCCGTCCCCTTCCCGGGAGCCGGCGGGTCGCAGCGGCTGTCCGCTCGGCCGCGGCCACCCATCCCCACCTTCCCCTTCCCTTGCTACCGCGCTTCGCATCCCCCCGGGGAGGCTTTTCGGAGTGGTGGGTTGTGGGGTTGCAGCCTTCCTCTGCGGGTGGGTCGGTGGTGCTGGTGTTGCAGTAGCTTTGCCCTGAGACGGAGCTGTCGCTGATCTCATTCCCCTCACTATGATGACCGACATTGTTAGCAACTGGAAGCTGGAGCAGTTTGTGCTCCAGAAGTGTCTCCCTCCAATTTGGTCTCCGGGGGCATTCCAGGGCCCGGAGGCGTACCAGCAGCTGTGCCAGCAGTGGGAGAGCTGGTCGGAGGAGACCAAAAAGCCCAAACCCACAAACAAGTGCAAGAAGCGAGCGGCTTTGCAGGGTTTGCTGATGGTGGGCAGGGAGTTGTCCAGATTGCTGAAGGAGGCTCTTGAGAGTGTGCAGAAGTTGGAGCAGGCTAAGGGTGATCTCAAAATGCAGGTGGACAACCTGCAGGCAGAGGTGCAGGGTTTGTGCGGGGACTCTTTGCGGAGCGCGGTGGAGATCACCCGGCTGGAGAGCAAGTTGGGTTATGAGAAGTTGAAAACGGAGGAGCTAGAGAAGGAGGTTGGCAAGTGGATTGGGGAGACTCACGATGCGCAGAGTGCGGTGCGGGCGGTCCTGCAGGACGTCCATAGGGATCGGGGCACGGGCCCTGATCACAAGGTGTGCCATGCCAAGATCCAGGAGCTGCAGGCGGAGCTGGGGGTGTCAAGGGGCATTGTGGCTGCCATCCAAGGCAAGAGGAGCCGGTTTGGGAATGGGGAGGGGGAGGACTCCCTGGACCCGCACCCGCCTCACTACGACTATGAGGATGATGTATGGGGTGCCAACAGCCCCACCAGGCCGTCCCCCTATGCTCCTCTGCGGGAGGAGATGTGCCAGCTCCAAGGAGGGGAGGTGGAGGCTTCCAAAATGAAAAAGAGGCCCCCTGATGAGCCGGCCAGCCATGCTCCACTCCAGGCCATAGACACGAACAGGCCTGTGCTCTGGTTTACCCCTGAGCAGCTCAAGACAGTGGGGAAGATGCTGGGGCCGTTGACAAAGGAGACAGCGGTTAACTGGCTGTCCAGGGCCCAGCGGCTGCCCAGGTGCCAGAGTGGCAACTCAGTGAGTGACCTGATAGATATTGTGAGAAAGTGCATGAAACCGGATGATTTTGCGTCCCTGCCGGGGGATGTGCAGATGGGCAATGTCCAGGGCATCAGGGATGTCCAGTTGGCCGTGCTGAAGGTGTTCTTCCCAGAGGTCAACCCCTTAGTGCTCTTCCACCAGGAGAAGCAAAACCCCGAGGAGCGGCCGGATGCCTATGTTAACCGTAAAAAGATGCTCTACCAGATGGCCGGGCTGCCTGGCTCAAAGGATTCCCCCCTCAATTTTGATAGGCCCGAATTCAAGGAGCCATTGGTGGTGGGGCTGACCCCCCCGTTGCGGGTGATTGCTGGTGGGGATGCGGCCAGAAAGCCGCTGTCAGAGCTGGAGCAGATTCTGACCCAGAACTTTGAGCTGCAAAAGCAGGCTTTCCCAGGGTACATGCTGGGGGGGAAGAAAGGGAAAACCTCAGCCATGTCCTTCCAAAATGCAGGGATGAGAAAAATGCAAGGAGACAACCGAAAAGATCTTGATGGCAGGGGCGGTTTGGGGAAGGAGAACCAGCAAGGGCTGAGGTTTCCGAAGTCCAATCCTTGGCGGGCTGAGCTGAGGAAGCGCTTGATAAAATACGAGAAGCAGGAGGATATTGATGGCTTGCCGGATGCAGAGCTCTTCCGAAAACTGGCCCTGCACGAGGCCAAAAAGCACAGCAGCTCCAACCCGATTGACCCGGGGTCTAAGGCTCAGCAATAGGGCTGCCAGGCACCTGCATCGCCCCTTTTTATGGCACCGATTAAGACCGATTCATGGGGGCGCCTGATAGTTGATACAACTATTGGAGGAGGGGTGCTTGGACAAGTGATGTTAATTGATACTGGTGCCTCTTATTCGATTCTGAATATGAACCCTGGCGAAGCTGGGCTCTTCCAAACTTGTGAAATTATTGAATTGACAGGGCCGAATGGCCAAAAATCCTCAGTGCCATTCACAGGGCCCGTACCCTTTGAAATTGGGACTGCCAAAGGGTCTGAAAAATTTGGGAAAATGGAAATGAAGGGAAAGCCAGGAATTTTAGCAATCTCTGTGCTGACCAAGATGGGGGTGGTGGTGGACCTGGCAAACCAAGCGCTATTATACTGCCCCCAAAGTGAAGTGCCCATCATCCCGGCAAGCCACAGGGTGATGGCGGTGAAAGCCCCTGAGCTCCTGGTCCACCCTCAGTGGGAGCCCCGAGTGAAACGGGTCATAGAGCAATTCCCCCAGGTCTGGGCAAGGAGCAAGCTAGATTGTGGGCAGATCGATGCTGTCGTGGAAGTCAAAGGGCCAGACCCCCCTCCTCAGCCGCAGCCCCAATATCCATCTGAGGCTGAGGATGGCTTGTGGGACACAGTCAAAACCTTGTTGGAGCAGGGGGTGCTGGTGGAGCAGCAGAGTACCAGCAATGCCCCGGTGTGGCCCCTGCAGAAAGCTGATGGGAAAACGTGGAGGTTGACGGTTGACTTCAGCGCCCTGAACTGTGTCACCCCACTGCGGACCTCCGCGGTGGCCAAGTACCCCAACATCATGGCAGCCATCTCCCAGGGGTCTGAGTGGTTCTCAGTGCTCAGCTTGACCAGCCCGTCATTTGCCATCCCCTTGCACCCTGAGTCCTGGCACAAGTTTGCCTTCACCCTTCAAGGACGGCAATTTGCCTTTGCCAGGGTCCCCCCGGGCTTTCACAATGCCCCTGCCATCTGCCACGTGCATGTGGCGAGGATGTGGGAGAAGGTCGGTCACCGGGACAGCGTGCTGTCCTGTGCCGGTGACATCCTCATCCACACCCGGACAAAGGAGGAGAACCTGGAGGTCCTGGCAGAGGTGCTGGAGGCTGTCCAGAAGACAGGCTTCAGGATCAGCCCCATGAAGGCCCAGCTGTGCTGGAAGGAGGTATCCTACATGGGGGTGACCCTGCGGGAGGAAGGGCTCTCTCTGGAGAAGCAGAGGGTTGAGCTAATACAGAAGGTGTCGGCGCCGGCCGACACCACCACCCTGAGGTCCTTCCTGGCTCTTCTGAGGTTCTCCCGGGAGTTTGTTGAGGGCTATGCAGAGAAAGCTGCCCCCCTCTGCCACCTCCTGAAGAAGGACACCCCCTGGGAATGGGGGCCAGAGCAGGATGAGGCAGTCAAAATCTTAAAGGAGAGTGTGGCACAAGCCCCCATGCTGGTGCATCCCCAGCAGGACAAACCCTATGTCCTGCAGCTGGTCAGCATGAGGAGGGGGCTGCGGGCCACCCTGAGCCAGCAGCATGGTGCCCACCTCCTTCCCATTGCCCACACCTCACGCCTCCTGACACCGGCTGAGCAGCAGTTCACCGAATACGAGAGGGAGGTTTTAGCCTTGACCTGGGCCCTGCAGCACTGGGAGTACCTGGTGGGGTCATCCCCGGCACTGCTGAAGACCTCCTGTGCCCCAGTGAGGTACCTCTTGTCAGGGAAGAGGAACGAGGGTCCCCTGAGCTGCCCCAGGATGGCCAACTGGGTGTTGGCGTTGACTGACAAGGAGGTCCCCGGGGAGGCCGGGGAGCCCTCATCTGGTGCCTTCAGGGTGGTAATCAGTGAAGAGAGGGACAGGGAGGAGCCAGGGGGTCCCCCAACTGAGCCCAAGCCACGGCGGGTGCCCCTCTTTGAGAGCAGCCTCAGCCTGGAGGAGGCCAAGGAGAAAGGCTATGTTGTGTGGTTTGTAGATGGGTCCAACTACCATGAGGAAGGGGTGTCCTACACGGGCTATGCTGCCATCAACTGGGGCACCGGGGAGGTGGTGAAGGGGAAGTGCCTGCCGCACTCCATCCAGGCTGCTGAGCTGGTGGCCGTGACGGCCGCCCTGGAACACACGCCAGCAGACCAGCCGCTGGCCATATTTTCGGACTCGGGTTGGGTGGTGCGGGCGGCACTGGAGTGGCTGCCGCTCTGGAGGGAGAGGGACATGCAATCCGCTGATGGCAAGCCCATCACCTATGCCAAAAAGCTGCTGTACCTTGCAAGGCTGGCGGAGCAGAGGGTGTGCCCAGCCCAGATCATTAAGGTCAAAGCCCACAAGAAGGGAACGGAGGAAGCCAAGTGGAACAAGGAGGCAGACGCCAAAGCCAAGCAAGGCGCGAAGGAAGGGCTGATGTGGAAGACCAGCAAGCTCATGGAGAATGGCTCCATGTTGGTGGCTCCCAGCAGACACTGGGAGAGCGTGGACCTGCTGGGCTTGCAGGCACAGGATCCCACCATCAAGGATTTAGTGCAGGGCAGGGAGTATAAAGGGTGCAAGGTGTGGAAGGATGTCTCGGGGTTAGTCCTGGCGCGGAGGGAGGGGACAGACTTTCCGGTCTGGGTGGTTCCTGAACTCGTCCGGACGGAGCTGGTGGCCCTGGCTCACGAGCAGGGGCATCTGGGGACAGACAAGACCATGGTGAGGCTGCAGGGTGCTGGGTGGTGGCCCGAAATGAGAGAGGACGTGGAGAGGTATGTCAACAACTGCCTGACGTGTGCAGCCAACAATCCTGACACAAAAACGGCAAAAGCCCTCCTGGGCCACCAGAGGATTTCTGGGCCGTGGAGTCAGTTGCAGATTGAGTTTCTTGGCCCTTTGCCCCAGACAGCCCACGGAAACAGGTATTGCCTAGTGATCAGTGATGACTTCACCAAGTGGGTGGAAGCATTTCCGGCTCGAAACAACACAGCCAGCACAACTGCGAAGATCCTGGTAGAGCATGTCTTCTCACAGTGGGGCACCCCAAAGGAGATCAACTCGGACCATGGCCAGCGCTTCATTGGGGAAGTCACGAAAGGGGTGTGCCAAGCCCTGGGTATCAAGCAAAAACTACACATCACGGGGCATTTCCAGAAGCCCAGCTCGACGGAGGGGCCCAACCAGCCACTGAAGACAGCACTGAGGAAGCTCGTGAACCAGCAAAGGAAAGACTGGGATCAGAAGCTCCCACTGGTCCTGCTGGCGTTACGGGGGGCCATGGCATCTCAAGCGCCTTCTCCCCAAAAGCTGCCTCCTGCAAGAGACCTGAAGCTGCTGGGACACTGGTGGCAAAGAGGGGAGCCACCGGATGAACTGCAGCCCCGCGTGCTGATGGACAGGTGGGTCCAAGACATCCTGAGGACGGTGTCGGCTACCTACCACCAGCTCGCCTTGGTGCAGGAGATCAACATCCCAAAGATAGATAAGCAGCTGGGAGCACTGCTGCGCCCCGTGGAGTGGAACATGGGGGACCTGGTAATGTATCGGGGGGTTAGAGAAAAGAACCAGGTGCTGGAATCCCAATGGATGGGGCCTGTTAGGGTTGTGAACAAGGCCAGCCCCTCCATATACCAGGTAGAAATCAGAAAGGGGGTGAAAAGGCAGGAAAAATGGCTCCATTCTTCGCAATTAAAAGCATGGAAGGGAAATTAACGGGGCTGGAGAGCCCATCTTGCTTATGTTTTGCAGATAAAGGAAAATGGAAGGCAATTGTGACCGGCGGGAAGGGCGAACTTCGCGGCATCATCAGCCCTCTTTGTGCTGCGGGGAAAATGCTTTCAAATTTCTGGTTGCAGGATTTGCTTTGCTTTCTGGTATGTGCATAGCGCTGAGCACCCAACATGCCCAACCAATCCATCAGCATCTCACACATAGAGTCAGCCATTCCCACTTAAAAGGGCACCCCAAAACATGGGCCACAGCCCAGCACAGGGTTAGGAGGTATACAAAAATTGAGACCGATTGGCCCTGGTCTCAAGCTCACATAAAATACACAGGAAGCATGGGATTAAATTCTAACAAAGGCTTAAATTTGTCAACGGTGGTTATGCATGGGACAGAGGTGTACTTGGAAAATGAGTGGAACTGGGATAGCACAAACAGACTCCCGCAGCTGCTGGGGAAGGTGGGACAAGAAATAAAGGTAGGGTGCAGGGTAATCAATGGATCCACTCACCAACGGGTAACTCAAATCTCCGTAACCGAAGTAAAATCTAAAAAGAATCAGAGAAAAACCTGTGCCATAGAAAAATTGGACTGTTGGTGCAATTTTACTTTGGTCCAGCCAGTCTTTGTGGTCTGCCTCTGGGCCCACAACAGCGTGGGGCTGTCCTTTAAATTCAAAATTAACACCGTGATGAGCTCCTTTGCTGCTGTTAAGATCGCGAAGTGCCATTTTTTGGCCTGGCATGCAGCCCGATACGCTGAAGTTGGCAACCAGGTAAAATTGGAGATTGAATACTCCCAGGAAAGTATAACTGATCCCATGCAAATCAATGGTACCACCATGACTATTGCTGCCCCTAACGGCTGCAAGTGGGTCGTGCCAGTAAACTGCCTCCGGGAAAGCAAAACACTTCACAGATCTGAATTAGGTGCAGAGGCTTCGTGGTATAATCAGGACTATGGAGGCTGTCCACACCTGGTCATAAACCTCCAGGTATGGTGTCGAGGAAATCTCAACATCAAAATGTCCCCCGAGCTTGGAGGAAAGTGGTGGATAGGAGGCCCTGAAGGATTTAAAAAAGAGTTTACTATCATATCTGTTTTGCACCCTGTTGTTTCCAAAATAGGCCCTTATGTAGTCAAGCAAAATCACATCCAAGAGCTGTTGACCGGGCCTGTCCGATCACTGAAGAAGGTGGTGTTGTCCCTGTCCACTGTTAACATTTCATCCATCAGACCACACTGTACCCCTTTCCTATCCACCCTCAACACTGGCTGGCTGGCATGGCTCCACAGCCGCTCCATCCAGGGGACCCGGGCCAAAAGAGACCTGCTGGCCACAGCACTGGGAGGAGGAGGTGCTGGGCTGGGTGTCCTCAACAGCATGAACGTTGAGGTCTTGGCCAACAAATTGGAGGCTGTCACCTCAGGCGTGCAGGGCCTCCTCAACCCCCTAAATTCATCCCTGGCCAGCCTTGGGATGGGGCAGTGGCTCGTGTCAGAGGTGTTGCCCACCTGGGAACAAATAAGTGAGAAAGACCATCAGGTGCTATTGCGAGCACTGGGCATCGAACAAAGTAACGTCTCTCTTGCTCTTAGTTGCATCCAGGCCCAGATGTGGGTGCAGAGTGTTGTTGCAGGTATCCTGAGAGACGGTGACAATGGCGTCCTCCCCACTGAGATCCGAAAGATTGTGTGGGATGCAGCCACAGAGCAGGAGCGGCAGCTCCAAGCCTGGTGGAGGCTTGTCAACTTCACCCATGACCAGATCCTCAACGCAGTCATCGCCCACGTCCTGACTGTGGCAGAGGCTCGCATCGAAAAGGTCTACCCCATCGTGGCCCTGGGCATTAACACAAATGGGTCTGTGGTCTACCCCTTGGACCACCGCATGTGGGCGAGGGTGTCTCATGGGAAATGGCAATCAGTAGATTTGGAAGCCTGCATTTTGGAAAGGGGGCTGGGATTCATATGCGAAGATGATGCCCTTAAGGCGAGTGATGTTTGCTTTGACACCAAAGAAGGGGTGTGTCACTTTGAGATCAACCCCCAGAGCAGTAATAAAACCATGTTAGTGTATGTAGGGAAAGGGTGCGTGTGTTTTAGAACGAGGTGTGAACACGTGCAAATTAATGAAGTTTATAATCAGACTGTGTTTAATGATTCAAATCTGTGTGCTTGCAATGTAGCCATTATTAGAGGCTGTGATTTTGTGTATAAACCACCCGTGTTTACTAGCCAGTTGCTAATCAGAAACTATACCTTGTATCATAGTATAACACCAACCCCCATCGGTATGGATTTGTCACTTGTAAAAGAAATGTTAGAGCATGCAAATTTACAGCAGCTGTTAGAAAATGCTAAGACAGAAGCTAAAAAGATCCTAATAACTGTACATCATGATGGCAATGTTATAAAACAGGTAATGGAACGAATTAAGAGGGTGGGAGAACACCACTGGTGGGAAATTTTCTTTGGCTGGTCCCCCACAGCCACCAGCATCTTCAACATGCTGCTGCACCCCATTGTAGTTATACTGCTAATGCAAATCTGCGTGTGCTTTGCCATGGTAGTAACTTGTTACTGGATGAGGCAGATAAAGCTCTACATTGACAAGCAGGTGAAAGCACTGCAGCTGGCCAAGAGCCTCCTACCATAGTCAAGGGCAAGACTGGGTTGGCCTCTGTGTTTGCCACCAAGAAGAACTTTTAGCTCCGCTGTTGGCTGCAACCCAGTAGGCGTTGAGCGGTGGGGACACATGCCATACCAGACCTTGATGTGAGGGATGGCCTTCTCTGTTATAAGAGGGCCATTCAGGAGGAGAGGGCAGGCCAAGCAGCCTGCACTTGGCATGAATCACAGAATGGTTGAAGTTGGAAGGGATCTCTTGAGATCATCTAGTCCAACCCCACCTGCTTAAGCAGGGTCACCTAGAGCAGATTGCCCAGGACTGTCTCCAGTTGGGTTTTGATGATCTCCACAGATGGAGACTCTACAACCTCTCTGGGCAAACCTGATCCAGTATTTGATTACCCTCATAGTAAAAAAGCAAGAGTTAGCATAAGTAAGTTGTCTTTGAACCTCCCATCCCCAAATGCTAATGTGAAGAAGCTTCTCCTGTGTGATTTAAGACTCCTTAAGCAGAGGAGAAGGGGCTAAGAAAAGCCAAGGACAGTGTCTTTGGAAGGAAAGAGAAGGGAACGTTAATGCCTGAGCATGGAAAAGCACCCACTGAAGATGGCAGAGGTGTTACCAGCCTCAAATACTTGGAAAGATGGTAAAAGATGAGAAGAATGAAAAACCCTGTAATCACCTTGGACTTAAAGGAGCTGAATCCACATGGACCTTTGCAGCAACTGTCTCTGGGTTCCCAAGACTCCCAGGACGTCTGGCCAACGGACTGGTGAGATCTTGTTCTAAGAACCTGGACATCACCGCTTTGCTTTGCCTAGTTGTGCATGTACTCAATAAATTTTTTCTGTTAGAGGATGGACTGTCTATTCAGTTGCCACTGGCTCAGCTGCTCACTACCCAGGCTTGTAACTGACTACACTGGTAAAGTGAAATTCTGGCAAAAAGAAAAGATGTGGGGGTTTATTCCCTTTTATAACCCCAAATCCCTCACTTGCTTTTTGTCTGCAGATTATTCACCGAAACACAAAGATTTCTGCCTTGGGCTGAAGAGTGGGGCTCTGAGCTGGTGCACAAACCCGCTCCCCTCTTCCATTCTGCCTCTCCCCACCTTCCTCACCCCCTGCCTCTGAATCCAGAAGGAGCCTTAAAATATACATAAGGGGTCTCAAACAGTTTAAAAACACTGGCAACTGCAAAAACTAGATTACCGCCTCATTTCCAGCCCACATGTCTGATCTCATCTCGGAGATGCTGCTCTCTGAGAATGGGGAGAAGGGGGGGTTATGTAGACAAAAGGCCCTTCTCAGTCCAGGCTGAAATAAAAAGATTAAAGAACTGGCCTTTAACACAGTAGGAACTGCTGGTCTAGCTCAAGAAATGAGTTTAAAACCCCACTTTTCACAATCATCAGGCTGGGAAACACAAAGAAACGGCATATTGCCACAGCACACTTTTTTTAAAGAAAAGTGAAACTTCAATATATGGGTTTGATAAAGATACTTCTCCATAAGAAGCACACATTCTAACTGAACTCATGAAAATGTGAATAAATAAATCACTGCCTAAAACTACAGAAATCCTTTTCCCCCCTCCAAGCACCACGAAAACACCCCCTTCACCCTTAGGACGGGAGGTTGAAGTCTCCCCCCAGCCCTCCCACCCACCTCGGAAAGGGTCAGTGCCTGGTGCCCTCTATGCTCTGCTGCTCCCTTTATTTTACCCATAACGAAGTCTCACAGAAAACACATGGTTATTTTGGTTAAAGCACCTTTCTTACTTACTAACACCTTACACGTTTCATGAGAATTAATTTCCCTGTGAATAATTACCCTTTTATACAAAGCCTTTACCCCTCTAACCTGTTTTGTGAGCCTGGAGGGGAAAAAGGAACCACAGAACATTCACATTATCCACCGTTCAGTCCCAAACTTGCACTGGGACAGTGTGACACAGCAGGGGTTAGCTCTGGGATGATGGTGTAGCCATAGGGAAAGGAGTTCGTACATCTACACACAGGTTTTAGCTGAATGCAGACTCCTGCATGGCTGCTGGATGTGGCAGCAGCATCCGCTGCAGCTGCAATGAGCTGCTGCCCTCTGCAGAGCCAGCATATGCATATGCATAGATTTGGAAGGTTGCAAAACTATGAAGTTTCCCCCCCTTTTTTTTGTGTCACTTGTTTATCACCACAAACCGAGGAGGGCTGTTTACATGGCAACAGCACTACTGCTGTGGCTGCGAAAACTTTGGGTGCAGCTGGGGGCAGGACCTTGAACCAGAGGTTTTGTCTGCTTTCAGAAAAATTTTACCCAAACTTGCCTGCTTTTCTGAGCCAAATGTGTAACACAGTTGGATTTATTCCCTGTTTTTATCCCTGTCCTCTGTGCTCTGGAGCGGCAGGGAGTCTGCCCATGCAGAGCCATGCAAGTTGTGGCCTATGGAAACCCCCAACCCATCTGCAATGCACCAGCCTTCCCTGGTTCCAACTAGGTAGATCAAAGAGGTGGTTTTAAGAGCTAGCCCAGCCTGGCTGCGTCCACTTTAGGATGAGAAGATCAGTGCGAGCAGGTCACTAGTCCCACTGGTCTAGTCCTAGCGGTAGTAATTCAGATTAACTTTTGAAAAACTAGGGGCTAATGTGTGGAATTTTGACTCAAGTGGAAGAAGTGCTGTAAAAATAACCCTTGGTGGTGACAGCAGAAATACTGGGGTCCTCTGGAGAGTCTAAGAAGAGCCCAGAAGGGACAGGAAACACAAAGTTAGCCCAAGGAGCCTGTCCTCCAGAGGATCTCTGGATACATCTCACAGACCTTCAGTGACACTCTATTATAATTTCTCTTTGGTACCTGCTGCAGAGAATCCTGCCAGTTTTGGGATGTGCTCTGCAGCCACATGGAGGTGTCACAGCATGTCCTCACTCCATGTGAGCAGACACAGAGAGTCGCCATCTCCTCTGAGGCAAAGGTGAGGGGCTCTGTGGAGATATCTGGATTGTGGCTGCATGGGGCCACCTCCAGAGCCAGTCTTGGGGTAAAGACCCATCAGCTACCCTGAACCTATACATCCCACGTTGGCTCAAATCAAACGCAGAAGGAATTTGAGCCTGGGTTTTCCCCTGGCTAGGCTTGTACTTGAGCATGTTGCTCAGAAAAAGCTCAAACTTTGATTTCCCAGCCCCAAACAAGTTAGCATCATTGTATTTTCATGAAAATGTTCAAAAAAGCTTGGAATTTTTTTCAGGGAGTTCTTCCTGTGAGGCCCTGAAGACTGTCAAGGTTAATTTCCTGTCTCTTCAAGCAGGGCCGGGCTGGCAGATTCCTGTCTGTCTGTCAGAGCTCTTGGTCGCAGCTGCCTCCCCAAACCTATCATCAGCATTTTGACCAATATCACTCTCCAGTGATAACTTTGCCTTTCAGACTCAAGGCTTGGCCACAGCTCTCCTTTTTCTACTCTTTCCCACCTCTAACTTTTATCCCCTTCCTCCACCAAGTGCTTTCCACTTTCCTTAACACCAGTTTTCTTGCTTCTTGAGCACAACTGTCACTCAAAATCATCCTTAAGGACTCCCTGCTTTGAGCACGATGTTGCAAAGCTCTCTTCCTTCACCCATCACCTACACCGTGCCTGCACATTGACAGAGAGGGGATTCATCTGGCTTAAAACCTCTCAGTGCTGATGTCTTTCAAACCTCGTGCATTCTGTAAGCCACTGCACATCAAAGGCATTCTGTAAAAGCAAAAGTAGTAGCAGGCAGACGGATACCCTGGAGGGATCGATCTAGATGCAGCTGGAGTATCTGTTGCAGTGCTCAGGTTATGACCCCTCTTTAAGACACCTTTATAGTTGAGAACAAACGTTTTACTCCCATCAGCCCTGCTTAGTGGCAAGGCAAGCTGTCCCCCAGTTCCTTTTGCTCCCAAGAGAGTTACTCCACCCTAGAGCACACCAGGCGATTCACAGAGAAGCTGGATACTAGCCCCAACTATTTACTGTCTGTAAATTTACTGTAGACATGACCCAGTACAGCAGAGCATTAAGAAGGGAAGAGTGAGAAAACCTCAGGGACAATGATACAATCAGATGGTGATGTACTGCAGCATGCTATATCCCAGCTCATCACAATTTATTATGTATGCGCAGGATGGAAGAAATGAGTTTTAGGAGGTGGAATAAAGAGCATCAGGACTCAGAGGCACAATGAAGAGAGTTGGTTTGAGAGCCAAAAAGCTGGATAGCTCATCTGGGATGTGGGACAGATTCTGGCTTGTGTTGATTTTTCTTTGGCTTTGTAGAGTCCCAGAGAAATTCTGTGATGTGCCAGCACTCAAGCGTGAAGGGAGATGCTTGATTTATTCCTCACAGCAGGCTCAGGAAGCGATCAGATATACATCAGTCTAGCTGAGAAGGGGTCATGAATAACTCAGCAGGGAGTTAGTTTACTCTTAGAAGTGGTGAAATGACTGAAGTTATATTCCACAGAGGGAAATGCAGGGAATTCTTATGGGTTCACTCATTTTCTTGAGAAATGAAATGCAACAGAACAATTTCCAATTTTGAGAGAGATCTAGCATTGGCACAACTGTTGAGTTTGGCAAAGCTTACGCAAGACAGTGTAATTAAGAATTAGGCGGTCTACAGCATGGGGCAATCAAAATGCCCTTGCTCCTCCAGCTCTTCTCAGTATTCTCACCAGTGTACTAGAGTCACAGGTACCTGGAAAGAGAACAGAAAGACAAAAGGTTACTTAAAATAGTGCAGGCTAGAAGATACTGGGGAAAAAACATCCTCCTTAAACTTTCAACCATGTTTTCCTTTCTTCCCAGCATCTCTGGAAGTACTGCAAGGCTTTATTCCACTGAGAGGAACAGGAAGTTGGTGATATCTGCACAAGTGATGGTGGATATACCATTTGACCTGATCTGAGAGCAGGCACCAGCTGTAGGGCACTGCCCTACAAGGTGAATGGCAGTGTGAATTTACAGCACATCAGCTGCTGCATGGAAACTGCTCTCTCCAGGATTGTACCACAGGGTATATATACAGAGTGACTTCTCCCTCAATCAAACTGAGGTATGTTACACATATTGGTCCTGGGACAAGAGTACACAACTGGTCAGCAAACCCATGACCTATTTTGTCTCCTGATAACTTGTTTGTGCAGCTGGACACAGATTTACAGGCCTAGCCGTCCCACCTCATTTGCCCACATGGGGTCTGTCCTCTGTATGCCCATGGAGGCTGCACCGGTCCATGCAAGGTCACCAACAGGGCAGGGATAAAAGCCATGGCTGGAGCTACCTGCGTTGTACGTATATCCCCCTTTCCACCCCTCAAACAGATGAAGATTTGTCCAGTATGATAATGAAGGTCCTGGCTGATACCAGCACAGTAAGAAAGGAAAATGGGAGTAAAAATTCCCTATCTTTGGCAATATGCAGTCAGTGCTTTAACAGAACCCTTTGTTTAGCTCACTCATACAATTCCAGCACATTATTCTAGTATCATCCTTCCAAATGCGTTCAAAGGATGCAGACTTGCCTAGCAATATTTTCTGCATTCCATGTATTTTTTACAAGACAAACATGTTTCGGCTGTGTATACAGGACTGACAAAAATATTTTCAGAAACCTATATACGATCAGGCTTTACCAGGGACAGAGGAAAGCAGTAGAGACTCACCTCACTGTCAGAGCCAAGTGTTGTTCAGTGGGGAGAGAGAGACAAGCCCCCATGGCTTATGCAGCAAGCACTCCCAAGGGAGAGAGGATAGACACCAACCTTTACAGATTTCCTTAGGAAGTAAACAGTTAGTACCATTAGATAGTTTAATGACTGCAGCATTTCCACAGCCACCCTTAAACAGATTAAAGACCAGAAGTTTCAAACGTGGAGGCCTAACACAAGGCACCCAAGTATCTTTTTAGACAGTTCATTGGATCATCTTTGATTTTTAGTGCTACTGAGCAGCAGGTAGTCAGCTGTTCTCAAAACTAACCCCCTTTTTGAGGTGCCTACAAGGGGATATAGATGCTTATTTATTAAGTTTCGAGACTGCTTAGACATCACTGGCTTAGGCTTCCATTTGCTGATCTCTTCTGAAGTCTCTTGTATTTGTTAAATGCCAGATGAGCATATTCTGAAGCATAAATGCTACAAATCCATCTCACTGGGGGGCTCCCGTTGCATTATCCTTGCTCTCCATTAGCAAACATTGCAGTAATGCTACAAAGATGCCTGCTTGTCTATCTTTGTCTAAACAAATAGCATCAGAATACTCTAAAACATTGCTAAAAAAAAGAACCAAAGACTTATTTGCCTCAACAGCACAGCCACCAATGAACAAGAAAGCACTGCCACAGCAGCGGTGGTACATTCATCCTCACTTCCTTCATGCTTGCTCATAAACCTGACCGATAATCTTAACCCAGTTAGTTGCGAGGACTAACATGGAACAGTAAGATCATAATGAAAGATGACGTAGCTATGAGATGAGTGTTGGAGAGCAGATAAGGCTACATGGTGGAGGTTGAGATGGACACCAGCTTGTGGATGTTGTCTCAACCTCCTTTTCTCCACCAGCTGGTGCTTCTTGCGGTTTTGAGTGTGGAGCAGAAAGATTAAAGGCAAGCTGTGCACTGGTGTATGTACCCTGTGCCCAGCGAGCCCCCCTGTTTGCAGCTGCATGGCAGGCAGCGTGCCAGCTCTGCTCAGGCTGGGCGGCACACCATGTTCACCGCAGGCACAGCGCTCCAGTCGGTACACCAGCACTTGTGAACTAGCGTGGCTGGTGCGTGTGGTCTGATTTCTTCATTTGCCAAGCTAGAAAAAAAGATTAAGAGATGTAAACAAACCAGAAGGCAGGCAGCAAAGCAGCTGGCATCACCTTCTCCCTCAGGTTTGAAAGAGGTTTTTCTTAAAACAAAGCCCCTTCCATACAACCCTCTCATGTTGAGGGCAATTATAAGGAAATGAGTACATAACACCTGCTTTCTTAGGTTGTGAGTGCAGATAACCTCACAGAGCAACATAAGATAACTTAGCAGGGACAGACACTCATCCTGAGAGTTTTCAAAAAATATCACAGATCTGTAAGTGCTTAAACAGACATGAATGCCAGGAACACTGACAGACAGTCCCAAACCCCAGACTTTATAAAGCCTACCCCCTCAGGCTTATATGTCTGATGTTGCTTCATGGGATGCAACCCCACTATAATGGTCTTGATTTCACACTGGCTTCCCAGGCATCCTCTTCCACCCTGAACATGACAGCATGGAGCAGGGAAGGAGCTTGTGTGTCAAGGAATTCCTGTGATGTACATTCAAATTTGACTGCTACATGCAGTACAGGTGCAACAGGTGCCTTCCTGAGGAGCCATGAGGCCTCTGCACCACTGACATGAGCTACTTGGCCCAGGAACCTCGGTGCATGCACAGATGTTGCTGCTGAAGGCAAGCCTAGGTGCTGCCTGAGAAAAAACCATGTGAGCTAAGTGTATCTTGAACAGTCCCTTGATCTGAGTTTGCATGAAGCTACAGCACTAAAATTTCTATGGACCTCTAAGTAGTCGGCAAAAGAGCCAAATCTTGCAAGCTGGTCGGAAGCCTCATTTCAGTGGTGTCACACTACCTTGTCCCAGTGACTCATTTGACCAGACAGCAATGCAACTGGTCTGGTGTTGCAGCAATATGGGGAATACAAAGCAAGAGAAGGAGCAATACTGGGGTGAAGCTAAGCAACGCAGAGTGACTTTTTTTTTCTTTTTTTAAAGCACAAGATATTATTTCAGAAAGGCTGAAAGCAGGGTAGGAAAGAACCATGCTGATGCTGAAAGCTCTCACAGCTTCTCCCATTGTGCTCTTGAGGCACAGACTTCATTTGCACATGAAGTCAAATGAATGTGAGGATAGAGACTTCAGAGTTTTGATTAACACTCTGAGGAGAACCTGTATATATACCATGGTACTTCAAGGTGTTTTTTACCATTGCCTTATCACCGAGAGAAACAGAAATCATAATTTCTGCCAACTACAAAAGGGAAGGTTTTGCCACTGTGGCTCAGAAATAGCATCATCAATAGACACTGATACAATGCAGTTCCAAAAGAAACAGTGTGAAGGAAAAATCTTAGCTAGGAGCAAGAGGTATCATAGTCAACATATTTCTCATACAGCATATTATTGATAACTCTGGCTGAGCCTGTGGAGCTTGAATTTATAATGAAGATGGTTTGGAAACAGCACTTAGCTCTGGGGAAAACAATTTTATTTCAACTGTTTCTTAGGTTAGCGCTCAGAACACTGCTGTGAACAGTTTCATTGTTAGTTCTAAGAAATACTACTTCATTTTAAAAGTTTTAAGAAACTCCCCTCCCTCCCACACACAGAGATTTTCAGTTTTCCCCACAGCTCTTGGAAAGAAAAAATAAAGTACCACTTCTTTCACATTCCCCCATTGAGAGTGTGGTTTTCTCTCAAACTTTCATGTCTCAAGTAGAGAAACAGCAAGGACCTGAGCCTGTCAATGGAAGAAGAAAAGGTCTGTGACCTAAGGGTCTGTGTTTTTGCCTGGTGTTGTTGAGTACCAATCCTACAATGAAGCCCAACTGTGAGACAAGTGGCACTCAGCATTGTGCAAGGTAGGCTCCTGCAGGTGGAAATGACTCGTGGAAATCGAGATTTATGCCTGCACCCAGCCTTCCACGCTGGAGCAGGAGTGATTGCCAGTGCATACCCAGGAGCAAAGCTGGGCAGGCAGTTTGCTGTAGCTCTCTGAAATCAAAACAATTTTCTTAAAGTTCAACAGGAAGCAATGCCTAAACTTTTGCTCTGCCAGAAATAACTGGTTGAAATAGCACTTCATTGCTTTCAACTGTAAATCAAGCTCTTTGAAATAAAGGACAGTAGCTTATTTAGAGATGAGGAACACTTGTTCTTTTTCCAAAGCTTTCCCACAGAAACATCTATGGCACTGTACTTATTTATGGTTTCTTATTCATTTTTTGTGACCTGTTTTTGTGATACCTGCGTTCATCCCCAGTTTAAGGGTATAGTCAGGAACCGCTACACCTGGTCAGGGTTAAAAAAAAATACTGTGCCTAGCTGTTCACCATCTCACTCTGAAAATATAAGCAGGATAGGAAACAAGTACAGCTAGCAAGACACCAGCAGATCTGACAGGGCTGTAACCTCCTCCCTCATGTCATTTCCATCAGTGGATGTGAAGAAGAACCAGCAGCTGTAACATGTTAAGGTTAAAAAAGCAGCAGCTGGAAGAGCTCATCTGGCACCACATTCCTGGCAAGCTGTAAGTCACAGGAGAAACTTGTGGAAAGGCTGGAAAGAGAATCCAAATCTTCCAGTCCTCACCCTAGTGCTTTCATCTTGGTGTTCTGGCTGGTAAATAGAGCCATTAAGCACACTGTCAGCTTCTGTGTTGTTGGACGGCAGTGCTGGCCAAGAGCTCTATGCTGAAAAAAATAATTTAATTAAGCTGTAATAGTCCTCTTAACTAGCTCAAACAACTGTTTTACACTGTAATCTGATTCCACAGATACATGGTAAATTTGAGATGCAGCTCAAGGCGTTGCATGCAGGTGATTTACACTGATTTCAGTTGAATGCCTCTCAGTCTTCATAGAAATATGCTTGGACAAGTTAGCAGGTTAGATATGACAAGGATATGTCTCACAGGCCAGCAGTAGTGTTAACTTGCCAGGTATTAGTGTTCCTGGTGTGCCCCACTGAAACCACAGCCTGAGTTCAGGGCATGCAAGGCAACTTTGGTGCTTCTTCCTTTTATTGCAAGATTTCAAATGAGAACCTTCCACTGTGAAAACAAATTTCTGCTCACTTCACAGGATGCAGAAAGAGATGTCCTGTTTCAGTTGTGGCCTTTTTCAGACAGACCTTGCACTAGGATGTCACTACAAATTTTTCACATACTGCAGCCAGTCATGAAACCAAAGTATAAAAAGTCATAAAAAGAAAAACAAACTACAGAGTGACAGTATTTTGCATGCCCTTATTGAGAGTTTAAGCTGATCTGTTTGCCTGTGAATGAGAATAGTGGATACAGGGACACAAGGATGTCCCAGGGATGGTATCCTTCAGGAAAAAGGAAGGGAAACTGGCAGCAGCAGTCTGCTTCAGGGGCAGAGCATAGGCAGGATAAATCTGCCAGAGTACCCTTCTGCACCATTTGTAGATGAAAAAAGATGCCTTGGAAGAATTAAGTACTTGATCCAGGTGACCTGGTGAACCAGGGACAGAGCCAAAATTGAAATGCAGGAGTCTTCACTTAAGCTGAGTTTAAACCAGCATTTTTAACCTTGTTTTTCTGCTCTGCTACATGTACACAGTTTTAACTTGCCTTTTTGATATACAGCACTTCTTTCTTAAGGCCAAGCAGCATGCAAGTTTACTGAAAGAGGAGACAGGTCAAATTTAGTGCTGTTGGGCCTTCACAGAGGAACCATCATACCTGCATAAAACACCATGGACTCCAACGGGTCTCCATGCAGATCTCCAAGTCTTTCTGCTGAGATGTGACAAAGATCTGTGACTTAATTTGTTTCTCAAATCAGAACTGTAATGCTTTGGTAGTCTTAATGAGGAACAGATGAGCAGAATTAGCTTCCACTACACACAGCATGGATTCCTTTGCTACTAAGAAATGAAAAAAAAAAAAGAGACATATTTACAGTAGAAGGTAAATAAAGTCATCGATTTCTGTGCCTAGTATTTCATAGTGTCTAGCATATAGATAGCTATTGGCACAAATGTGAAAGGCTAGGAACAAGGCAATCGGGAAACACATGAACAATAATCATTATTTATGACCTTAGAAAATTTGCTCTTACTTAATTTAGAGCTGTAAGTCACTTCTGCTAGATGAGAATATGCTGTCTCCTTCGCAGCATTTACATCACAGACTAATCATTTTTTCATCAACACGTGGCAAGAACACTTCTTTTGGGATCTTATCTTTCATGTTTGATATCAAGAAACTTTTAGAGCTATTCTACATAGTTTGTGAAACTACTTTCCAGTGGATAGGTGAGGAGAGTATGGAGTTCAAGTACAGATTTGGGAATGATCACTGAAAAAACCAAAGACTTGTTCTGTCAACTCATACTTTTACTGTATTTTCAGAGCTATTAATCTCCTGACTTCCAAAAGTGCGACTCTTATTTCAAAAGCAAGTAAATTGGCACTTATTTCCTTCAATTAGTCTGTCCTTGTGTACAAGTGGAGTACTACATTGCGGCCTTTCCATCTGTTGGAGGTCTAATTGTTTTCTTAGACTGACTCCCTAAGGAAAGGAGGCATACATGACCATATGGAGCAAGGGTTCCCTACTAGTAATTGTGAAAGACACTGGCCATATTTGCACAGACCTGTTTGACAGTGGCACAAATATCAAAGAGATCTTACAATACCTAGTTTGTTGAACTAGGTGTCCTGAGAGAAGTCATTATTTGTCTTACATGGGAGAGAAGCTGCAGTGTTGCTCATGTTATTCTCGCAGCAAAGAGTATATTTAGGAAAGAGTGCTTGAAAACCTCCCTGGTTACACTGTAGGTCTATACAAGCAGCCTGCAGTTGGCAGCTTACAACAGCTCACAACTGTCATCAACAGTTAGCATAAGTAAATTATGATTGAACCCACTCTCTGCCCAAGTAACTGATGAGAAAAGCAGTTATTAATGTGTGACTTCAGACTCCATCAGAGAAGCAAGGGCTAAGGAAAGCTGGGAAAACAGTCCCTGGAAAAATACAGAAAGGCATATAACTCCTGAGCAATGAAAAAGAGCCAGTGAAGAAAGCAGAGGCATTATCAGCCTCAAAGACCAGGAGAGATTAGGAAAGGGGACCAGAACAAGGACCCTATGTACACTCTGAACTTAAAGCTGAATCCCCACAGACCTCCAAGTTCAGGTTCCTGAGACTCCCGAGCAACAAACTATTATTGGCACCTACATGCTCTGCTCAACTTTTAGTTGTACATGCATCTAGTTAAGCTTGTCTGTTAGAAGATGGACTAAGTTATTTGACAGCTCAGATGCTAATTACTCAGATTTATAGCTTTATCATCATCAGGAAACTCTAAATCCAAGATTGCAATCAACCACAAAACACAAATCCTTAAACAAAATAGAGCAGACTACATTATTTTCAGGGCTTTCCAACCTAATTCTTATACTCACAAAACTAAAACTAAGACAAATGAGACAGAATTCAAGGCTTGAAGGCCCTGATCTCTACTCCATCCCACACCACAACAACCCACAACAGAAAGTTTCAGTTGGGCAGATTTACTGAGAGCAACACCCCAGCACAGGTGCCTCTACAAACAGACTAACTCACTGAAAAGCACAGTCTGAGTGGTGTAAACCAACAGTGTGATGGCTTTCATATCCCACATCAAGGCTCAGAAAAAGCCTTCTTGCAACCTGAAGGCAGTAAGAGAGATACTAAATGGTGTCTTATGAAATTACTTTTTAAATGATCACCTTTTAGAACTGAACTGTATTTACTAAGTCCAGCAGGTTTCAGTAAAACATCACACAAGCTTCAAATCCTCCATACAACCCCAGCTCTGCACAGTACAGGAGGCAGGCAATGCAATTCCCCTCTTTTTCTTGGGCAGCCTGCCTGCCCCAGGCCCTGTAGACTGATCCATTTCCAGTGTCTATGTCTTACTGAAGATCTCATCTGAGAGTCCTGGGAGCAACACAAGAGCTTAAACCCCATCATCTGAGTTTCTCAATTAATTGCACATAAATAAGACATCAGTGCTCATGCCACAATAATGTAAATACATATTGTAAATGAGAGTCTTGTAACACAACATTTAAAATGGAAATACGAAGCTGTGACTGATTTTTCAGGGTATTTTCTGGATCATTCCAACATCCCTTCTGCACCTTACTTTGAGTGAATGAAGCAGAACCTAGCCTCATGTTAGCAATTAATTTTGCACATTGCACCTTTTCTGTGTTTCCTAAATTAAACTAAAAACCAGGATTACAATGAGAAAAATCTACTAGACAATGTATATCTGACAACAAGTTGCATGTTTAATAGAGTTTTTCCACTCAGAACTGGATGACAAAAAAATAGAACAAAACAAAAAAGAGTGCCAACAGCAAATAAGATCTGGAATCAAAAGCCTTTCACATTCTCCCTTTAAATCTGTTTGAGAAATGGCTACAGACATGCCCAGGAACACTAAAGGGCCCTTATTTATCTTAAGAGTTTATGTCCTTTCCTAGAAGAATAACAGAAACGTCAATAATAGGCACCATTAATATTAGAAAGAAGCTACGCATTTTCATGAAATTCAAACAGTATTCTGTAAGCTACTGACCCTTATTTGTGGTATATTCCAGAAGAGATTACAAACTTTCAAACTCACATCACTGCAATGGCTGCTGTATGTGTAAGATGGTTAAGAACTGATGCCTACCTACTGCCCCAAAATTTAAGAAAACAGGCTTTTTCTTGATTCCAAATTGGAACAAAAAACTTTGCTTAAAAAAAAAAGTCTTATTATAGTACAAAATGGTTAAGTGAGCCTACAAACAGAATCAACTTCTTAAAGCTAAGCAAAATCTTTGTCAGGCCAAAACAGATTCATCCCAAAGTAGCTCCTCTTCTCTTTTGTAATCTGCCTGTGCCTTCTTTTTACCATTTTTGCTTTCTTTCTCTGCAGGGTTTTCTTTAAGACTTTTGTTTTTATAAGGTCTTGATTTCTTCTCATTTACCAAGTCTACCTCAAATTTAATTCTCTTTTGCTTCTCATGTTTTTTTCCAAAATCTGCACCTTCAATGTTTTTCTTTCTTTTCTGTTTTGTGGCTTCTTTCTCAAACTTCAGCTCTTCACTGATACATTTTTCCTCCTCAAAGTGTTTTATCTGAAATTTCTGTTCTTTTCTGTAGGAGCTGGTAGAAGTTTCAGCAAGCCTAAGTTTGTAGTAGTCTTTAGATTCTGCAACCAATAGGCTGAAGCTCCTCTCTTTAATGGTGGCTGGCTCAGATGCTTGCTCTTCTTTACAGTATCTCTGGTTATAGTGACAATTAGGTGTCTTTTTCAGTGCACGCTCACAAGCTGATGGCCAGCTTGGTGATCTATGTTCCCCAGTATTTATAAGTGACTGGCTGGAATGGTGGCCTTGTTCACACTGAAAGTTTGAAGATATAATCTTAAAGTCACTTCCTCCTTCAATCTTTTTATCTTGAAACTCTTCCTCTTCTGCTTTTCCTAAATACCTTCTTTGCTCTAGGCCTCTAGCTTTCTGAACTTTACTGTAATCCATTAATTCATCTTGAAAGGATGTTTTCTTTGATTTCTTCATGAGATTGACAAGCACTGTTTCTCTGCATAAATTGGAGAGAAAGGCTTAGTTATTAATACTGACAAAATTGCTTAGTGTCTGTTGAGTTAAGAAACCCCAAAAGGTTGTACTTCCAGAGTTAGAAAAAGAACATATTCCAACTGTGTTGTTCTGTGTAACTACATGGACCTTGTTATACATGATCACATCTGTAAAGCTGAAGTTACAGGGAATATATCCTACTCTTTGTGAAAATTGAAAATCCAGAATAACTTCACAAAGATCAAATGAATCTCTATGACCTAGGGTGCCACAAGAATAAGATGCTTTTAAAATGACTGCATACATTTTAAAAGCTACTTTTTAAAAGGAAAATTTAAGATTATCTCTTTTGAACTAGTCTCCAATTAGACGCAGATAAGATGTAATTACATTACATACTGACGGTCAAGTAATTAAGTTGCTAATTTCTTTATGAGATTCATTCTATTCAACAGATGCAGTACAGTAACTTCAGGCAAACCATGTAACTCCACAGCAGAAACAAAACAGGACACAAACAACAACCTGGATTGCTAAAGAGCCCAAACAAGATAAAAGTGCTCCCAAGGCAAAACTACCTATCAGTTTATACTCTACTCTCCCTTTCCTTCAGCTGGAAGATAAAATGGTTAGATGAAAAAAGATATCACCACGGTGGGAAGAGCAGCTCCGAAGACCCACTCCTTAAATCTATCTTGTTCTGCCTTAATTCACCAGCATTTTATACATTTATTTTGTTAAACTATAGATAGGCTGTAGCAGCTGCCTACACACCTGTTTTGGGAGACTAATTCCGTTGAATAAACAAACACTTAAAATACAAGCAGGGAGGGATGAGGTTACAAAAGCTGAAGCCCTAACAGAATTAAATCTGGCCAGGGGCGTTGAGGGCAACAAGAACAGCTT
>JANZLQ010000056.1:41256664-41269836 GCA_026212715.1 Elanus axillaris
AAGCTGTTCTTGTTGCCCTCAACGCCCCTGGCCAGATTTAATTCTGTTAGGGCTTCAGCTTTTGTAACCTCATCCCTGGCTGCTCAGATAATTTCTCTGTAGTCCTCCCAGGCTACCTGTCCTTGTTTCCACCCTCTGTAGTCTTCCCTTCTGTGCCTGAGTTTGTCTAGGAGCTCCTTGTTCATCCATGCAGATCTCTGGTGGTTTTGCCTGACTTCCTCTTTGTTGGGATGCATCACTTCTGAGCTAAGAGGAGGTGACCCTTATTAACCAGCTTTCTTGGGCTGCTCTTGCCTCCAGGGCTGTATCCTATGTACTCTACCAAGCAGATCCCTGTAGTGGCTAAAGTCTGCTCTCCTGAAGTCCAGGGTAGCAAGCGTGCTGTGTGGCCTCCCTTCTGCCCTATGGATCTTGAACTCTACCATTTCATGGTCACTGCAGCCGAGGCTGCTATTGAGCTCCCCACCCCCTACCAGCCTCTCCTTGTTGGTCCTCTGTCATTTGGAGAAGGAAGTTATCATCAATGCATTCCAGGAACCTCCTGGATTGCTTATGCCCTGCTGTGTTGTCCCTCCAACAGGTATCAGGGTGGTTGAAGTCCCTTGTGAGGAACCAGGGCTTGTGAACGTGAGTCTGCTCCTATCTGTCTATAAGTACTTAAAAGTAGCACCAACATCATGTCAATTAAGAGAAGTAAACGCACCCTTCAGAAGAGCACAGCTGTGCTATAAAAAGCCTAACGAAGATAAAGCTACATCACCACCTCTGTTCTTTCTCCCCTTAATACACTTTAATTCATTAGGGAAACCAGTTTAACTCATATTGCCCAAAGCAAATCTCTAGTACAGGACATGCTTTCAGGGAGCAAGTTTACCCATGGTGCTATACCACAAAAACTTTTCCTGCACTGACAAACTTGTAAGACTCCCTGTTTCTTTTCCATCTCCAGTGGGTCACGCTAATTCCAATTAAGCCAGATTTTCACTTTTTGGCATGCCCTGCTCCTAAAAACAAGTGAAACAAGTTTAAAGCAAAAATAAAGGAAGCCACATAACTAGATAGTTCAACTAAACCATACACTTCAATTGAAGCTGAGGTTAAAGGGAAAATATTGGGGAAAGTATCATGTCTTAACTGAGCTTAAACTCTCTAAGTTTACCCAGTGGTCCATTCTGGAAGCAACAAGTGGAGCAGTTAGCTTTCCATGCTTTGCACGCAGCGTGGAGAGATCATGGGCAAGGAAAACATCGCTCCCTGTGGTCTCAAGGCTCAGTGCCAAAAGGCATCTAGAAACCCATAAAGGCAGTCACCCTTTACCATTATTTCCAAAGACTGCTCTCTTAGCCCCTTGCCAAAGGAAATCAAAGTCCAAGGAAACATGGAAAAAAAGAATCACGTACTGTGTATTGTGTCCTGCAACTCTAAATAATGGTGCTAAGCTGTGGTATGGTCAGTTCACAAATGATTAAGGAAGGGTCTAAAGTCTACCCAGCCCTGGACAACACATGGCTGTCACCTTCACACAAGTGAAAAGCACCTTAAAAAAACCCACCACAGCATGAATTTCAGGACAAGCTGTATGATGCATACTTTAACTGAGCCAGTATCACCCCAGGAAACAGACGCTTGCTTGTGGCTCCAGTGGAAGCCCGAAACAAGGAATGCCAAACTGCTTTGATAAGCCAATATTAACACACACAACCAACTGAAAATTTATCAGGAGCTCTATGGGCACTGACAAAACCTGAGGAATGGCAGATGCAGAGATCCATCTCAAACTGTGTGCATGGCTAAGCCCACTTCTTTTTCCCAAAGCAGCACTCCTGGTTGTTTAACATACAGATCTTAATAAAGCTGGCTCTGATGAGGCTTTTGGTTAAGACTGCAACAACTGGGTATCAAAATGCTGCTGTCTCGCATGGTTTACCATCAGCCTTCAATGTTAGAATTCATTTTCTAATAAAACCTTTGTTTTCATGAGGTACAATGGCCAGGTGACTAGTCCTTTAGAGCTTTTGTATTCTGTAGTACAAGTCATCCAGAAATGCTCAATATTCTACAGTTACTGATTCATGTAGCTGAGCCCCTTCAAGCAGAGGAGTTAAAGATGGTCAGAGTAACTTGAGTTGATCCACACAAGAAAATCCAATGACTTAGTTCTGGGCACTACATGAAAGCCCATCTTGCAGTTGGAATGCATGAATTGCCAATGTGTGCAGCAGAAAAAGCCACTTACAGAGCAAAATTATACCAGTTTGCTCAAGTGTACTGAACTGTAAAAACAGCTACCTAAAGATAAATGGAACAATATTCTTTACTTTAAAAAAAAACAACAAAAGGCAAATCGCAATGGCACAAGCCTGTGAAATGCTACTATCATGAGCAGTATTCACTCTATTTCAATTTGCATAACTTCTCACTGGAAAACATGTCTTTATTTAAAAGACAGACTTCTTTATATTAGCAAAGGACAGTATTCTATGCATATTTTCCTTGATTTAGCAGTGAACTGCACAGCTGTCTTGGCAGACAAAAACAAACCAAGTGCATGCTACAAAAAAAGCCCCTAAAAACAATGCAATGTGAAACATTATAATAAACATTATAATGTGAAATTAAAAATTGGATTTTGTTCACCTTTTTCTTGGCTGGTCACTGCAATGAAGAGATTGGATTATAGGGAACAGAAGTCTGGCTGTCCAAGTAACTCCTATTGTGCCTCTTGGAGCCATCCTGAACCCTGTTGTGCCCTTGTCTTCAACAGAATTTTGCAGTAACTGATGAATTGTACTAAAATATAGTCTAGGGTCAGTTTTAAATATTGCTTTTCATTGTTGCAAGAGCAGATTTCTTCAATATTGTAAAAAGGTTGACAAGACTTAAGATTCTTTCTTTTCTGTACATTTATCACATCTTAGTTCTCTTTTCATAGCATTGTCTTTCGCATTTCTCATTAAGTCTTTCCATTTTTCACCTCTTAACACTGTTGCCCTTCTATTTTGGCTCAATCTTTTCTCAAGATAAGGTTATATTACTAAGGATGAGTCAGCAGTGGTGAATGCAGAGCTACAGTTATCTCAATGAAGTCTCCTACCTCAGACTAACACTTGTAGTGTTGTTAAGCCTAAGAATTGGTTACCCCCAAGAGAGAAATATCTACCAAAAAAAAAGGGGGGGAACAGAGTTCACAACATTTGCCTTGATTTTGGAACCCTAAAGATCTGCTCTGCTTAGTTTTTCTCCATGGCCACAACATGACTATTAACACATATCACATGAAATGGGCAGGGTTCCCAAACAATAACTTGGCTGGGGAATGCAGACCAGTACCATGAGAACAGTAATGTAACCTGCTTTAATGCAGCTCTTGGCATTCACCTGCTGTTATATTAGCAAACAGCATGGAAGTTCAGCTCCAGCTTTGTCACCACAATATAGCCAAGCACAGCGTAACCTCACCTGCTTTCCTTTTCCTGATCCACAAAAAGGATACAGCAGCTGCTATTGAAATTGGTCAGAAGCACAGCTACCTAGGACTTCTGAAAACACTGGATAGCCACTTTTAAAAAACCTGATCTGATAATTTCAGCTCAAATCACATGAAAACCCATACATATAAACATAGCCTTTTTCTTTTCTGGATAGTTAGTGGATTTTTAGGCAAATACATATGCCTTCGATAATGTATTTCTACATGATCTTCTGACAAACTGCAGAGACAAGTTCAGAAATAAACTGACGTGTCTCACTTAAATCCCAACCAGGTAGTGAGTTCTAAATGGTCTTCAGTTCAGTCTGGGCAACTGCAGGCTCCTTCTCAATGGCAACCACATACATCAGCAGCCCTCTTTGCTAAATGACATATCTCTGCTCTCTTCTGGCAAAGGGTCGGGAACAAGTTTGCCCTTTCTCCTTTTAACTACGCCTCAAGACCATTTGCGACACACAAAAATGACAGAGCATGGGGAGATCTATGCCATCACTGCCTGCGTGGAACCTGTTCTATAAATATTTAAGTTGAACTTGAGGTCTTCAGCTTTCAGATTCACAAGGTATATTTCCTGGCAGCTTGGAAAAACTTTTTAAAAAGTAGCTTACCTTATAGTTTGGCACCATGCCATCAGAAACTTTTTGGAAAATAAATCAGAAGCAGTAGTGTTGCAGAACAGCCATACTGACCTTGTCATTTTTATGCCTCCAAAATGTTTACATAAAGCTACTAGTATCATGAATCCAGAACAACTGTTCGGATCAGCTTTTTGCCATTAAAAAATGGTCCACCACAACTACTGTTTGTCACAAAGAGACCGTTCCTTAATAAAAGGATATTTCTAAAATATTTTAATCCATATAAGACAAGATTAATTTTTTAAAATAAAAGATATAAAAGTTCATGCTGCATGATGAAGTCAACCACTAATTTTCAGTGTAGCTTTTGCCTTATTTTTAGGCTATTCCTCAAAAAAAAATATTTACATTTGTCAACAGTCCACACTTCAGAGGAAAAGACAAATCACTGTCTGGACTGGAGTCCTTAATCCAGCCCACACCTCCTATTTACCAGTAATCCAACAGCAGTATTTTCTCACATGACTCTTTGTAGGTCTTATGGGTTTGTTCTTGCCACAGTTTTCTCAGCTATATTACAAAACCCATGGTACTTAGTACTGCCACAGACATGCTGTGAGATCTCATGTTTTGAGGTCCACGGACATCCTCAGAAAAGACACACTATAGCAACAGTAAACATTGAGAGCAGTTTATGTATATAAAAGGATGCACAGATTTAAGTAGCACACAAAGAAGTTTCCAGCAATCAAAGGATGAATCTGATTCCACTGAAATGCTAAAAGCAGCTTTGTAAGTGACTTTAGCACAGCCAGTTAACCTCTGACACTCACAAGGTCATCCCATTAAAGGAAGCGCAAAGATCCCTTAGAGATTTAACTCAGTATTCATGGGAAGTGTGGAGCACTGTAACAATCCCCTCTGGTTTTTAGGCTCAGAAATCCGAATGACCAGATTGGTGCTCCTCTTCAGTAATGGCCCTGTTTTCAGCACCATCTCACAATGAGATTGCAAGGACTGATCCTTGGCAGCATAGCTTCCAAAAGCACAGGTGATCCAAACTTTGTTGGTGCTTACAGATGTTAACATCAGGTGAGGATGTCACTAAGACACAGGGTCTCATATGGTAGCTTAGAATGATTAGCTTTGGGGCTTCAGTAGTCTTGAGGGTGCCCTGTTTACATGAAGATATGTGACCACACAGGGCTGAAAACAAGAGTGCAGTTCTTGATTTACCACTGTCTAGAAGCACCAAGAAGGATTAGAACCCATTTCCAGTGGGTATAGTACAAGCATAAAAAAAAGGAGCTTCTGCTCCCACTTAAGGTGGCACTGACCACAGCAAAAGGATGCACACAAATGGAAAGGAGCCAGGAGGACAATGGAAAATTAGAGAAACATGAGGCTGCATATATTAACCATGTGTATTATAGATTTCTTATTTCAAGCAAATGTAATTATCAGTTCATCAACACTATCTGCCTCACCTGTACCATTTGCATTGTCCAGTTATCCTTCCTAAGCTCCTAAGAAATACGTCTTTACAGAGGTAACTAGGCTGAGAAATGTACCTGTCAAAGTTGATTGATTAGATAGAATAGGAAATGAGCACTGAAGTACCACCCATGCATAACAGGAAAAAATCTAGCCAACAAACCAGGTAACATCTTCCTGTTTCATCACAGTTCACTTGTGTGCCCAGAAAGAAAATGTGAAAGACAGTCTAGACTTCCATGAATGTACTACTTATAAGCTGTCCTTAAAAAAAGGAGATAGTCACACACATACAGAGAAAATATTATTGTTGCTGGACTGTTAAGGACAAAGAATGCAGACCTGGGAGACAACTGTTACCCTTAGTGATGATCCATGTTAGAATAACCATAGCCTCAAAGGAAAAACTAGGAAAAACTGGTGAAATTCTCCATTTTATTTTCAAAGAAAAGAATAAAATATTTTTTTATTCTTTTGACTACTAATTTTCAGCAGTCATTATTTCTTGTAATTACTTCAGCTCTTATTACAATTCAAGAGCTTAAAGTCCAGGACAAAGAACAGGTGCCAAAAAAGATGGTTTTTATCAATCAAAATACCTATAAAATGCAAAAAAACCAAAATACACACTCAAAAGTCAATCTGTATTCCTTCTCAGTTTTGTAACACTATTAATTTATAGCAGACATCTGAGATATTTGGGCATTTTAATAAAGAGCTGCTTTACAATCAGATTCAAATTCCAGATACACTCCAGAAGCTATGAAGCCCTAACAGAGAAGGAAAAGGCGGGTGGGAGGAGGTAAGACAGGACAAGGCTGGAAAGATAGCTTATGCCTCTGCAAAAAGAAATGGGATAAGGTGAGTTCATCTGAGATGCTCAGACAGGTTATATTTTCATGCTATGAAAAAGTTTGAGAACCCTTCCTGAAACCACACAGCAGCATCACTGTCTGTCTTCAAGCACTGCATGCTAATGAAGTACATGTGCCTGTGTACACGTACATTTATACCTGACTGGGAGACCCTGGGTCTACTCTCAGCTCTGCTGCCTACTTGTTAAGCTTGGTCAACACCCTTAAACCTACATTCTCAAACGTAGCTATGCTTGTATTTAGGCATTTGAGCTTGAAACTCTAGTTTTAATTTCTGTGCATCTCTGATTCCTGCAACAGTACCATGGAAGACATTAGTTACCTACTGCAAAGGGATGAGTTAAAACTAATTCTTATGAACCTAACTATTCCTCATTTTGATGGGTCCTTTCAATATTATCCTAAGCATCATACTTAGCAGAAACAGCATCACTTTAAATTGCTATTTTCAGTTAGGGTATGAACAATATTGGTTTAAATTAATTGGTTTTCTTAGACAAGTGTTTCAAACCAAGTGCTTTTGTAAGCAACTCCAGATGCCAACATCTTGCTATTTAAGTATGAAATAAGTAGTAAGTATCTGAGAAGGACACAATTCCTCCTTCCCACCTAAGCTGCATTTTACAAGTTACCTTTTGAAGGCACTCAGTGAGCTACTGCCTATAAAACACACCTCTGCTATAACTTCTCACTGTGGTGGCTGCTCCACACTTGCATAAGAGATGGAATTGTTCCTCTTTCTAATGCTGCTGTGGCCTCAAGAGACTGCAAGTCCCATCAGGTCCTGGTCAAAGTAACACCATCCCAACTGCACAGGGATCAAAGTACACCAAACTTTGAGCCTGGTGAGCTACAGATGTAGACAGGTACAGCCATGAGCACACAGGGTCAAGACAGGTCAACCCAGCCTGGGAGGAGTTATGATCTTCACATTCCAGATGGCAAACATACACCTAATACAGAAAGGACAAAAAGCTGTGTGGTCTTAATTCATAGCCACTAGTTAAAAAAAGTAATATAGTTCCACAGGAAAAAAATTAGTACATTTTCAGGTGTTGGCAAAGACTGTGCAAGCAAGCCACAGGGCAAAACACTTATGTCTTCTACTCTTCTTTGAAGAAATACAGTCAGTGTATCTGCTGCATTACTGTTTCCTCTAAGTCAATATTCTGTTTAAGTGCCTCAATTTTATTTTTTATGATGCCACCTTTGAAGCTTGAGACTGAGATGTAAACTAGTAATTTGATTCATATCTAATGTTTTAGTGAGTTGGTCTCACTCTTACAAGTCCTCCATCATTAAAAACAAGCCACAAATCATTGAAGATTTATTAATTACCAAAAACCACTCAAACTTTACAAAGACTGGTGCAAGAAAGTTTCCTAAACACATCCACTTTCACAAAAATGACTTCTCATTCTTACCTCCAATGTGGCTTATAAAATTGTCTGAGTAAACAGAAAAATCTGTTATTAAAGCAGAAATAGATCATAGCAATAAATGTATGCCTAAAACCCAGCATATTTTTTTATTGGTATAATTTTCTGATTTGCATCTTCTGAGAGCATTCAGAAGACACAAGCTAAATACTTGATATGAAGTGAAATTAAATGCAGTCTGACATAATAGTGAATACACTGGTGAAGACTGAGAATTTCAAGTATCACCTACATATCCAGGTGATACCTAATATACTTACATTCTTGCTCATTCATTTAGCATTTATAAAAATACTGCTCCAGAGATGTGTTTTATACAATTATTTTTTTAATTTAGAGAATAAACCCAGCCTAAATCAATGGACAGTGAGGAGCAAGAGGAAACGAGGAACACATTCTTAAGATCAACTTGATTGTTTTAATGTTCAAACACTGAAATATGGGCACTGAGAAGGCAATGGGAACTGCAGGCTCTCTTAACAAGAAAACTAAAGCAATTTAAATAGATTTTAAAAAAAGTAATAGAGGTAGATTGTGAAAATCTGGAACTAAACGAGTTGCCTAATAATAAATGAGACTCTTGCTGTCTGAATGAAAGATAATGATTTGCTTACTGTTTCTCAAGTCTCAGTTACGATCTTAGAAGCACACCCAGCATTTCTTAATTTTTTTTAAATCTTCTTAAATGGCACAGCAATTCAATGAAGTCATTAAAACACTGATGTAAGAAGGCTTAGGGACATTTTAACATTATTGTACTTGCATATTTTACTACTTGAAGGAAGTTTGAGGATGTCTTTTCAACTTTAAATCTTTGCTATCTGTTTTCTTACTTTAGCTAGGCTAATTGTAGAGGATTCTTCGTGGCATGCCGCATAGGAAAGGCAAGGAAAAAAAGTCTTCCCTCAAGGCAGCATAAAGGTGGTAGGAAAAACACTAACATTAATTAAAATATCAGAAACCAGGTAATTTAAAAAAGCCTGTTCAGCCCAGGATTTTCTACCACTTGATTAAAAAGGAAATGCTCCCAGCTTTAGTCTATTATTAATTCTTCTTCCCAATTCTTGAGGGTAGAGAAGATAGAAAGCAGAATAATGTAGTAAAGAAAGTCTAGGCTAGACAAATCCCTTAAGGCAAAAGCATAGAGTTTCAAGTTCAAGGTACTAAACCCACAAAATGACATAGCCAAATTCTTCCCTCAGATGCCAACAGCAAACATAGCATTTTAATGAGAAATAGATGGATATACATGAATTAAGTTCAACAAGTGCAAGTCCTCAAGAGCAAATATTGACCCACATACTTTCTCATTTTACAAGCCCCTTCACATGGCTGTCTCCAAGGCACATTCACACAAGCAATGGGGTGAGCGCATCTTACCAGGCTACCACCTGTCAGCCTCACAGTAACTGAGTGTGCATGCTGAAGCCTGTCCCAGCTGCAAAGTAAAACAGGTTAATTTACATCACATGCACTACATTAATTTGCTTTACTCTGCAGGCAAGAAAGGCAGGAGCCTGCACAGTCAGTTATCTCAGTTGACTGGCTGTAACTTTACATGAAGTGCAAACTCTACTGCTTGTAATCAGGCAATCATATTCCTACTCCATAACAGGATGAAAGATGAACAAAAGCTTGAACACTTAGAATATCAGCCGTCTGAAATTGCAGGCAAACAGCGTCACTGAAATCCAGTCACTTTCAGTTGTGGTACAACAGGCAAGCACAGTCACTGCACAGCTGGGCTCAGAAAGCAATCTTAGAAATAAACTCAGATATCCACAGATAGCCAACTTAGAAAGGGCAGGCAAAGATAACAAACTTTAAAACCCTTATCAAATACACTGAACTGCAGTATTACAGCACTGTATTCCCATACGAGGAAGGGAGGCTGAACCAGGCAGATTTTGATTTCTGCAGTTTGGTGAAAGATGTTTCTCCAAGGAAACAATAATTGTAGTAGCACTAATTTTTCATTTTCTCATCAAGTTTAGTCCCTAAATATCCTTTTGAATGATTTTTTGGTGTTGTTTTGTTTTCAAAGCTCAGGTGATCGTAAAAAAATGAAATGCCAAACTGGACTCTCTTGTTTGGAAAAGAATGCTGTTAATGCTGGCAGTGCATGTTTCCATAAACTAGTTTCATCACTCAAACTGTAAGATTTTTTCCCCACAGACTACTATAACAAGTTAACATCAAACCTTTTATATGCATCTTAGTAAAATCTGTGATAACATGTAGTATTCAAAGACACATGGCTAAACCTGTACACACACACACACAAGGCCTTTGAAGTATACAACTACACTACCGGAACAGGGGTTAAACCTAGCATTGCCCAAGCCTTCTCAAATGCACAAACTAAACCAAAACAGTTCTAAAAGCCTTGATGGCCAGATGGGTCTGTGATCTGCCCTGACACACAACAGAAGAAGCTTGCAATTAATGTGAAACACAACACTTCCGCTTTTGCCCAGGGTGAGCAAGCAACAAGACACTTTGCCTGCTCTCAATGCTCTGAACTCAGCCAGGACACAAAAAATATTTTAAATTATTAAGACTGAAGTACAACATATCAACCACTACTAATAAAATTAAGGTGTCCACTTCTTGCAATGTCTTCATTTTTACCCCTGTTGGTCCAAGTCCTCATTTCCACTTGTCTGTCTCTGCTGAACAACACACTGACCTCTGCTCCCTGCATCCTATCACACCCAGCAGAGCTGGGCCTGCCTGCCACAGCTGAAGCAGACTGAAAACAGCTCTTCTGCTTTTACCAGTAAAAAAGTGGCATTTTTTTTTTAAATGTCAAATAATTTTTACTGCACTAAATTGCTCAGGATTTCAGAAAAGAAGTCTTTGTTTTTTTTTTAATTTCTGTGAGCATAGTTTGATCCAGCTGTACTTTTCTTGAAGCACACCATCAAAATACAAATAGGGTGCAACAGAAGGCTGATTAAGTCTATGCCAGTTGGTTCCTTCTGAAAAAGTTAATGCATTAGACTTCTTAAACACTGCAGGATAAGCTGTTAAATTTCCTTGCCAGGCATTAAGTTATTCCTTAGAATAACAGACCTTTTTCCCTTTCCCCTCTGTTGTGGTTTAACCCTCCTTGGGTCTTAGAGCACGCAAGAAATACACCTCACGATCCCCGCTGTTAACTGTCTGAGGCAGGTTAAGACAAGTTACCTACCCTTCTGACATATAAATGCTCCCATACAACTGTATGATAGTAGCTTGTGCAATACTATTTCTCAGCCTACTCTCAGTGCTATTTAAGGTGGGCTTGTGGAACGCTGGGTGAGAAACATATAATCAGTGAATTGCTACCTGACACTTTTTTTCCCCCTCTCCAGTAAGTGAAGCAGATGCGTAGAACACAAAAGGAGGGAGAGGAGAAAATTAGTCATTTGTAACACGGGCAAGCTGCATACTAAGTCTTGAAAAAGGATGCATGGTTGTAACTAGTGATTAACTACACTCTTACAGGTACCAAGGGTTTTTATCTTGTTGCCACTGAGTCAAAAGGAAAATAAACCCCTTAGGCTAAAAATAAACAAACAAAAAACCCCAAGGGGTGCATGTGTGTGAAGAAATTAACAAGACCTGTTGCCACAGAAAGTTTCCAAAGCCAAAATTTACTGCTAACTTTGTATTTAAGAAAAGGATAACCTCCTTCCTCAACAGGTTATCAAACCAGAAATTGCCCATAATATCCCATTCCACTGCTCTGTTTGGCACAGGTATGAACTGACAAGCATAACCGGCAATCCCAGCTCCCGGCTGGGTCTGGCTCACAACAAAACCTGTACAAGTTGTGCACTAAAAAAAGTGTTTGAGCTACCTCTAATCACTGAGAATTTAAGAACCACAACCTTTAGACCCTTAAAACCCCTTGAAATTCCCAGGAGGTCAGAGTGCTTGTAAAGTTAAAGGCTTTGTTGCTAATGTACCAAAACACATCTCGGCATTCAGGAACATGACAATTCAGTTCAAGAAAAACGTGTGAAAATATGGAATTTAAACCTAAACATAGCAAGACTGCATTCTTAACTTTCCCCAAGTATATTCTTTTGAAGACCATACATACTTGTGTTGCTTTTCTTCCTCCAGAGAGCCAACTGCTTAAAATAGCTGTCAGCTTTTTAATCAGTGATTCATTCCACCAGAGTTATTTCTGTTCAAGAGAGCTACTAAATTTAACTGACAATGGGGAAATCTGCTGTTAATGGATGTTTCATGTCTTCAAAAAAACCTCCGTGTTAAAGCATTGCTAAGTGTGTCGTTTGTTCTTTTTTTAAACTTGATTCTCACTATACAACTGAATAGCCAATGCTTATAAACAATGACCAAAGCCTTTCAATGTGCAAGCTTTTTATACCCACTTTGAATGGCTTGGTATTCCTGGAAGCTCAATGCCTTTTTTGGGGTGCTATCTGCTAAATTTCAGCAGGATGATGTCTCTCAGGAGAGACTACCTGGGAAGGAGAGGGGATAGAAAGTTCCCATCCCTTCTCAGCCACGACCTTAAGATTCGGTTTCAGGGCTCTACGTCACAGGTCTGGTGTACAAAACTAACCTGTTTGTCATCTCACTGTCCCGTAAGCATGAGATTAGTTTACGAAGCTAGAGCAAGACCTGTTTGCACTGCAGAATTAAATGTGAGACTACCTTTCACAAGCTGTATATCAAAGAGTTCAGACCTACTGCTGCTACCCTACCTGCACTTTCCACATGCAAAAGACCACCGAGACGCTGGGTGCATCCCACTCCTCGTTAATTTCTGGCTTTGGCATCAAACGTCCGTTACTTTACAGTACCCACACGGTAAGAACACACTTTATTTCACAAGGGGAATGGCACTACCATGCCTCTAGCACATGCCTACAGGCCCCTATCACGACCACGATCACCACCACCTCCCTCACGGCCCGGCCGGGCCCCACTCACCTTCGCGGCGGGTAGCAGCGAGCAGAGGCCACAGGGCAGCCTCCCCGCCCCGCTCCGCCGCCGTGACCGCCGCCATGACGACGGCACTGCCCACCGCGAGGAGCCAGCGCCGGCGCCGCCCTTAAGGACACGGCGCCGCCTCAGCGGGGCCTTGAGGGCCGCGGCACCGTAACAGGCCACAGCTGCCACCCAACGAGCTCTTCCTGCAGACTTCACCCCTCCACCTTCACCGCCCCCTCGGGTCCGCTTTAACCGACCCGGGCGACCCCACAGAACCTCCAGCCCGCCCTCGCTGGCTGCCCTGTGCCCGGCCCGGCCTCCCCTCAGTGGCCTACAGCCCCCCCCC
>JANZLQ010000056.1:41269863-41361932 GCA_026212715.1 Elanus axillaris
CCCCCCGAGCTGACTAGGGACTACTAGTAACTGGTTCATGACTGCCCAAGAGCTACTAGTAACTACGAGTAGCAGCCTAGTCACTGCCTCGTAACTACTAGTCACTGCCTTGCAACTACTAGGACCTGTCTAATAACTGCCCAGTAACTACTAGTAAGAGCCCAGTAACTGCCTAATAACTACTAGTAAGAGACTAGTAACATTGTAATAACTGCCTGGTAACTACTAGTAACAGCTTAGTGTCTGCCTAGTAACTGCCTTGTAATTACTAGTAACTTCCTAGTAACTGCCTAATACCTGTGTAGCCACTGCTAATAACTGCAGGCCTCTCCCCTCACCTTGGGTGGCTCTTCTCTGTCCCTGACACCCAAAACACCCCCAAAATCCCCCAAATGGCTGCCGATCCACCAGCCAGCCCTCTCCTTGGTCACCCCATCAATCCGTCCCTTTTCAGGGCCCAATTCCCCTCAGCCTTTGTTACACCCACCCCCAGGAGAATGGATGGTCTAATTTCACCCAAATTTTCCCCCGTCACCCCAAAAAGGGTTTTCATCAGGACACAGGGCCCACCCTCGCCCTGCAGGTGGTTGCATTTTATGTTTAAAGCTGAATTACAATGACAGGACAAGGCTGAGGAGCACCCATCTAGGACAGTTAGGTTTTCTCCCCTTTTTTTTTCTTTTTTCTCTAATTCACAACTTGTCTGAGCACTGTTCACTGCAATCCAAAGCTGTAGCAATTAAATTTGATAAAACTGTGATTTGGATAAATTTTTAGAAGGCAGTAGAAGGTGCTGTTTGTTATCCTGTTAAGAGGATGGGGCTACTTGTCGCTCCAGCCCAATATCCAGGCAGATCCAAAACACAGGATAACCTGCTATGGAAGGGTCAGCCTTGCTTGGTGCTCCAAAACCAGCCTGTCTGTCCTGCTGGCTTTGAAATTCAATGTTTCCAAGGGGTTGAAAGAAGGGTCACTGCTCCAAATAGGTATTTAAGTGGGAAGCCCTGTTATACACACACCCTTGGCCCTTTCCAGTATTCCTGGTGTTTTCTCTTCAAATTAACAGTTTTACCACCATATGTTTGCACACAGCTGGGTCTGAAACCATGGCCCAGTGGTACTAAGTGTGTGATGTACAGCCGGATGGTTGATCTCCTTCTGTATGACCTGGCTGAGCACACACCACTGTAGCACCCAGCGGGCTGGCAGGGGAGAAATGAGACTCATTACAGTCTGACTCATCCCAAACAGGGTTCTTTTGTGATCTGAAGGGGTGAGAGGTGCATTGTACTAGGTACACCACAGATGACTGCCCATGCAGAGACCTTGTAACTTGTAACTCTGTACTAGAAGGACTTTGATCTGTTGGTTTTAGTTGGCTACTTTGAAAAGATATATTCGTTATAATTATATTCTTTGTTTTTCTATTCTATTCTATTCTATTCTATTCTATTCTATTCTATTCTATTCTATTCTATTCTATTCTATTCTATTCTAATTTTCTTTGTTATCTGGGATTCAGAAACAGTGTTTAGTGTGATTAATGAGTGGGTTCAATATAGCCACACTCCAAATTGTGGGGTTTTTGGGCAAAAGAAATCAGCACCTAATTTGGAGGTGCTAAAGTACTGCTGGCAAATAGATGTATCTAAAATATGCTTACTACACCCAGGGGAATTCAACATGGGTAACAAATGAGGCCAGAGCATCCTGACATCATGTGTCACACAAGTAGAGCATTGCAATTAAAATTGTAATTGCTTGTAGGGTCTCATTGCCTGTAGTAACCTTTCTACGCTGTCCAGCGTAAATTCTGGGAGGTTTGTGCTGATGGCTCTGTGATGGCTCTGGCCCTCAGGATGACTGGAGGAGTCTGGTTGTTTGGGGAAGATTGCTCATAATCACATGAACACCCGGATCACCCTGAATTTATGGAGTTGTGGATTGATATCGTTTGTGCTTTGGACAAGTGGGCAAACTATAACACAGGATATTTGTGCTGAAGCATGATACCTTACTTCATTCTCAGGCAAGGAAAATTGCCAGAAGCTTTTAGCAGATGCTGAGCAGTTCTGTGACTGTCTTGAAGAGCACAACGATACTTCCCATTGCCTTGGCAAGGTAAAGCATTTGTTTTACAGTCTAGAGATGCAGAGGAATTACCCTCTTCTCTACACTTCACTTTCCCTGTTAGACAGGTTTTTCTGTGCAGCAAGGAGGTGTAGGAACAGGTTTGCAAATATTGGTATCTGTGCAGTGCTTAGGGATCCAGGAGGAAATAGCATCAGGTTTCCTAGGGCTGGGAGGGTGAGATAAGCAGGAACCAGCCCTGCAAAGTGCTATTAAATGATAAATGCTGAATGACAATCTGGGCTGGGTTCGATTTTCACAGCGAGGTTCACTCTTATACATGGAGGCCTTCCCTTGCGTCACCCTAAACTTGCACTGGCTGCTGGGTAAAGAGAGCAAAGCCAAGGGCCTGGCTTCTCATGTGTTTGGTCTGTCTTGTGTACCCTCCTTTTCCACTCAGGTGTCTCAAATTCCTCCATCTCTTCCACTGCTGAGCATTGGAGGTGGGGACAGCTCCCAAATGCAGTGCCATTTCAAAGAAGTTTAGTACATGCAAAATTGTGTATCTAAGATGTCCTGCTTGCTTCTGCAGCCTGTGCTGAACCACTGCTGTCCTTCCACGCAGCTCCGTGTGCCTGCCACCACTGGCATTTGGGAAGTGACTCCCCTTTTCCAGGCTCTGGTCGTGACAAAGGATGCTGAGAATTTCAGGGTGTGTGTTTCACTCTTATCCCTGCCTCTAAATATGCCATCCATCTCCTAGAGGGTAAAAATAAAGCAGCATTGTTTGATTTCTGGAAAAATCTAGATGACAGTGGAAAGGTTCAGAAATATGCATACCAGCCCTCCCTGTCCCACTGTCTCAGCTGTTGCTTCCTGAGAGACAGAAGCATGTGGTTGCTAAAAATACCCTGCATAGAGAATACATTCTCTCTCCAATGGGAGAGTATAAATTAATCCGAGTCGTAACATATACAATTGCTTGTGGCTGGGAGAAACAATTCCAAACGTAGTTTTTGGCGAGGGGTTTCCTAGTGAAGCAGTAGTCCCAGCCCTGTGCCTTCCCTGTGTAGGTCAGCGATATTGTGTGGAGGATCTTCGCCTCCTGCCTCTCCTGCTCCCACCCCCTTGCCCTCCTATGGGAAATGGTGTGGCCGGGGGTGGGGGGAAGCCAGCCCCTTTATAAGCGTGGTCTTGCAGCAAGTCAAAGTTGACAGGAGTGACAGGAGATTTGGCTGTTTTTGAGATAACCACCTCCCAAGCCTTGGGGTCCCTGGGATGACCAAAGGGGGAATGGAGTCAGTCGAAGTGTTCACGTCTGAAGGCAAAGGCAGGGGCTTGAAAGCCCAGAAGGAATTTTTGCCTGGGGATGTCATCTTTGCGGAGCCAGCCTATGCAGCCGTGGTCTTTGATAGGTAAGAGAAAAGCACTTGTAAAACACAGACCAAAAGTAATCGCAATGCAGCATTTCATCTGGCCAAGCAGGTGAAAGTTTGAAAGTGTCTGGACAACAGCAGAAAAGGGTGCAAAGGGAAGTTAGAAGCACTTCTGTAAATACAGCTTACAGTGAATGTCATTCCCAGGGCTCAGATCAGCTTTTTTACTTTTAATATGGTGCAATCTGTTTCCAGGATATGATCTTGTAAGGTGCTCAGTGCCATCAGCTTTTACTAAATGCAGTGAAAGTTGCATGTATTCAGTGCCTCACAAAACTGGACCCACGTTACACTCCGGTGATCTGCCAGGAGTTAGTGTAATTCAAGTATAGCCATATCAGTCTGACTTTGCTGAAGCCTCTGATGTATAATGCATGATAAAAATGAGTTACATTGTGCTCTGCTTACCTGTACCACCTCCCAGCTGTACACAAAGCTTTATCGCCCGCTGCCTTCAAACTAGAAGCTAGTGGGGTCTGAGAGTGATATTGTTTCTGTTAAAGTGATTTTATATTTATAGGTAGGCAAGTTAACTGGAGACAAGTTTCTGCTTTCACTCTTGCAAGAGTTTTAAATTTTTGTTCATAGTTTTGTAGCCAGCAGCTGTATTCTAGTGCAAATGTATTTTTCTTTTCTGCTGCTTGTTTCAAGGATGAACATTTGATCAACCTGTACTGCTGGTGTGGCTGGTAGGTGCCCACTTATGCCCTTCAAATCAGTGGAAGATTTACTTAAATACCCTGAAAGCTAAAAGACACAGAGAACCAATTTCTATGTTAATCTCCCATGGGATAGCCTCAGACATGAATGGAATTTGTTCAGCCTTATAATATGCTGAGAACAGAATTTGGCCCAAATGTTTTTTACCAAGGAGCTAGATGTCAGCTGAAGGTTTCATTCTGGGCTTAGGAAACTTGTGAGCATTCTTCAAGGACATCATGGTGAGTCCTGAGACTGAATTTTTTGCCCCAAACTGCCAGTGACTTTACTGAATATTCTGCACACTACATAGGATGGTGAGTGATTCTGCCTGGCTGAGCTTTCCCAATTGAATCAGCTCCACTAATGAAGTCTGGGGCACAAGCAGAGCTCATGCTGCTGTTTTAATCCCGGTCATCTTGTAGCTGAAGCTGATTTGTGCTACTGTGTGATCTGGCAGTAGCAGAGAATCGGGGATTAAATGGACAGAGCAGGAATTATGTTTTTTTGTGTCTTTCATTCACTTTTTCCTTGCCCTTATACTGTCAGAGGGTGAACATGTTTATGAATCTTTACAATAGCAGCAATGATACTTTTTAGTTTTCATTTTAATATGTCATTGCAAGACCTCACATTAAAAATGTCATTTTTTTTATTTTAAAATATTAAGTTCTTGAATTCTTAACCCTGAGTACAAATACAGTAGTTAGTGACAAAACCATCTCTCCTTGATGTGTCCTTTTAGCTCTTGTACTTCAGTTTCACTTGTGTCACTAGCTGGAATCTTGCTGTGATACTACGTTTGCTTCGGAAGTGCGTGTGGATAATTATTTCTCCCATATGCCTTATTAAAAATAGTAGTTATCTTTTAGACCGTTGAAAATATTTTGCCTTTTGATTGCTGGTTGAGAAATTTTTTTCCTTCTATGTGAAATGTTGGAAGCACCGTGCACAGAGTAGAGCTGCCCATGTGGAAGACGTAAAACTTCACTGCATTTTCAAATGTCACTTCTGTAATGTGAGATAAGGGTAGAAACTATCACCACACCAGCTCTTAGACTGCAGACTCTGTCTTAGGCTTAGCTTTTGAAAAGCAAACCTCCGATGGGGTGAGATGTGCTTCCCTCCCTCCCCAGGCTGGGTTTGTTTAGCTTGCAGAGGGCAGGTCCAGACATTGAGCAGCAAGGTGGTAAGGTAAACACATCCCTTCTCTGCAACTGGAGAGGATGGGGATAGCTTCAGTCATCCTTATCTCTCTGCTTTTTCTTTGTGCTGCTCTGCAATAATAATGGACTCTTACCCTCCTGTGGCACATTTCATCCCAAAGCACTTCATATATGTCAGCGGTGAAATACATTCCCAAAATGTCCAAAGCAGTTGGTGCCAACTAAATGCCTGTTGGTTAGTGCTTGGCAGGGGATAACCTGGGCCTGAGATATAATGGAAACATGCATTTTCTTGTGAAAACTGCCCTCATGGTTTTCCTACACACACAGGTCTTTAGTTTTGAAGGTACCTTCTACTGCTGTCCCAGGGTATTCAATTGCATAAAATCCCATTGAAATGATTGCTATCAAAGAAGGATAGCTTGGATCCTTGTAGGGCCTGCAAGAATAAATCCACACAAGGCCACGGGGGCTAGTTTTGCCCTGAAAGAACTTCTGTTGCCTCTGCATGGATGAAGACTCCAATGAAGAGGCATGTGTTTTTCCTTGGCCACAAACACGTGTATATGTCTTAAAATTGGTGTTGAGTCTACGCTAGTAAAAAGGGTCTTGCCCTGCATTGGGAGACCCAAAATCCAGAGTCCTTCATCCTAATTCCATTCAGCATCTTTGTCTCTTGCTGAAAGCAGTGTGTATGTCTATTATGGAGGGGGGATTCAAATATGAGTGATTGGTGGGTTTAATTTTTTGGCTCAGGTCCTACCAAATATGTGACTAGAATTTCCACAGACCTCAGCTTTCTTTGTGTATAAAGACCACCATGGAAGCCCTAGAGCACAGAGTTGGTCTGTGCTTTGCAGCCCTTTGAAGAGCTCAGTCCTTTGGGAAGCCGAGTCCCAGTGTGGATGCTGAGCCCTTGAAATCCTGCCCCTGATTTTGCTGTTGAAATCAAGTTCTGTATGTGATGTATATGGATGGCAATCAAACTGCAGTGGCCACACTGTGATCTTCTGCGTGACTGCATGTGATGTGGCAACACAGCAGGCAAAGCAAAGGTCTCTTTTTCAGACTAGTAGGAGCAGCGCTTCAGAGATACAATATAATTTTCTTGTTTGGAAAGCACCTTGTGTTTGTGCCCAGGCACAAAGCTGTCAAAGGGAATGGGAGGTATTACTGTTCAGAAACAAGGGAGCCCCATAAAAGCTGATCATCATTTGACCTGGTGAAGAACATAATTAGGAAATGAAAAATTTGCATTATCAGCTATAGGTGTTTAACTTAAGGTGTGTAAGTGAGAAACCCCTCCGTAGGGCTGTTGCATAGCGGAAACCTACCTTTCATACTCTGAGAAACTATAGGAAGAACAAACCTCTTTGACCCCACTGTACAGGGATCTAGAGAGCCTGAACAACTAATCTTGGCACCTGGTGTTAGGTGCTTACAGCAGAAAGTGTGGATACACTACACTTTGGGCTTAAATGATGCAAAGGCCCTTCTCTATATATTGATGTGAGGAACTGCTGAAGTAATCTGGACCTGAGGCTGTCACGCAACTGCACTGTAAGAATGTCTTTCAGTAGGAGGCTGAGCTTGAGGAGGTGTTGAGAATTTTATTTTGCCAGGAAAAGGAGAAGTATTTTCTTTGACAAAAATGTATAATAAGCCATCATACTCTGAGCAAGTAAAACCCATCAATTTAACTGGACTACCCTACAGGGTGATATGGTGGCTTGTCCAGCAGTATGCTTTGGGACTCACCTTGCAAATTAAGATGCCCAAAACTAAGGTCTGTTATAAGTGTCTGCATACAGCTAATGGCAGGATTCAGTTGCCATAGGTGTTTAGTGTCATTTGAGATGCCCTAGGGTGTTTGTGGCATCCTCTTAGAGCTGACAGGTACAAAACAGGATTTATGAGAATCAGGCCTCCTCTCAGGCCAGATGGGTGTCCCTGCAGAGCCTAAAATAACACTAGGCTTCTATGTCCAGGCAAGTGAATCCAGCCCTAAGTGCCCATTACAGTCAATGGAGCACTATAAAGTGCACCATACACAGACACCTACCTTTAAGCTGAATGACTTTCCGGACCCCACTGAGTGTTTTGATGGAATCTCTTCTTAGACACTGAGGGTACAGATGAGCACATCCAGGTGTCTAAATCTGCAGACTGCATCCCACCTTGGAAGCCCCTGAAGGTCACAGGGACCTTGAAGGTCCCTGAAATCATTAAGGCTGGTGTGGGCTTGTACTCTTCAACTCAATGATGGTTATCTGAGCAGCATTTTCTTACCTGGTGCTGGATGCTTTCACTTGGGAAGTACATAAAACTTGAAGCTAAAGAAGGTTCCTATAGACATCAGCCAGCTCATAATTTCTTAGATTTTAAGGCCAGAGTATGACTCACAAGGCTAACCCTCCTTATTGCAAGGGGGTTGGACTAGATGACCTTAAAGGTCCCTTCCAACCCAAATCATTCTACAATGCTATGATTCTATAACCTTTTACTTAATACAGTGGTTACCTGGTGTTGACTGTGACTTCTACCTGAACTAGAGCAGGCTGTTTAGAGAGACAGTGAATACTGATTGAAAGAGGGTGCAGAACTCTGTGTGATCTCTCTAGTATTCTACTGTTTGGATAAAGTGCAGACTCACTCTCTGATCTGCATTTGAATCAGCCTTGTTGTTATCAGCTGAAATAGCACTCAGAAAATGCCAGTGTCAGGCCTGCTTTGCCCTAAAATAGATGCAGAAGGTTGGAAATATATCTTCTCAAGGGATTCTTTGCCTTTGTTTGGGTCATTTTTTGATTTGCAAAGCCCCTGTGCATTCCCCATTGACAATACCTCTCACTGAAGCTTTGTCTAGTGCTCTGCTTATGTGTTGGGGTTTAATCCTTCCTTCCCTCTTCACTTTCTCTTTGAAGATCCCATGTCTCCTTCTTTCCTCACTGCCACCTTCAGGTCGTGGCATTCCCATTGCCTGGACTCAGTGTACAGTATGTGACCTTCTCCTCTGGCATGTCAGTTGGCTCTCAAGTGTGTAAGAGTTTACATTTCCTACAGGCATGGGGATGCCTAATATATCTGTCAACCTTCAAGAGAAGGTTTGCTCTTTAACCAGTGGTGTTTGAGAGACAGTCAAGGCAAACAGTGTCATGTGGTAGAAAGACAAGATCACCTGAAGATCTGCTTGATGAGTGATCTGCAAATTGCTAAAAACCTGAGATCATGCAATCTTTGCACTCCTTTTTGATGTATGAAGCAGGCCCAAAACATTTTCCAAGGGAAATGTGGGGAGCTCCATTATTGTAGCTGGGATGACCTAGGGATATAAGAAATGCAAAATTTTCCATAACAGTATGACTCTGAAAAGATTATAGAAACAAATTTTTTGAGCTGATCCCAATAAAAACTGAGAGCTAATGGGATCATATTCACATTGCTTAAATTTTCTGGGGTTTGATTTTTTATTATTATCTCATTTATTTAAAAGCTTAAATAAAACCTGGGAGAAAACCTAGCCTTTTTAAAGAAAACCACACCCACACCTCTAAAAAGAGGCTGAGAAATTTTGTAATGAAAGACTAAAAATAAAATAGTCTAAAATTAGTCTAAAATAAATCCTCCACTAAAATCAGGCAAACCAGGATATGTTATCCCTGACATTTTAAAGATAAAATTACTAAGCTCCAACCCCCTTTTTATAGGAGCAAAACTATTACTGTGCTAATAATTCACCATTATAAGTATTCTCAACAGAAGCTAGGTATTGAATACCTCCTTTTCCTTTCACTGCTGAAAGAGTACGTGCATTTCCTGAGGCTTTTGTGTTTAATGAAGTGTACAGCCTCTTCTTTGAATACCAAGTGGATTTTGCCTGCGTCTTAGGCTATTCTTATGCCGTCCTCTGTAGGATGTTGAGCAGAGAGATGTCTAGCCAGCCAATAATATATATGAAGCAGGTGGACTTAGGTGTAAGGTAGGTCATCTCTGTGTGTCATCTGTCATGTACAGAATAGAATAAACTCACATTAAATAGTTTGTGAGCTTCTCACCATGTCCATTAGCTATTCAATGAAATCCTTCTTTTATTCCTTTGCACTACAGCCATCTCACCTTGCTTTTCCAGATCAGTGAATGAGATGCTGTGGGTGCTGGATGGGAAATGGTTGGCAGATGTTTGGGTTATGCATGTCTCAGAGATGAGGTTAATATATTTCCTATGGCAGTGCTCAGCCCTCTGTCCTGGCAGGTCCAACAGATGTTAATCCATCTGAATCCAATCCAAGCAGTCACAAGAACTACTTGCTTCTTCTGATTTCACTGAGAGCCATGCTTGTGGGAGCCATGGGTTAGTTGACAGTGCTCTGTCACCTCTTGCATTTGTTGATTGGCACATCGAATCATTGCTTTACTGACTGTAGCTATGTGTGTCTCATCTACGTAACACCAGAGCTCATGAGACCCTGAGAGTTCAGCTCAGTTGATGCTTGGATGAGAGGCCAAAGAAGCCTGAGGCTCCCAAGAAGGTCATTTAGTGAGTTGGTCAGTGGCTCAGAAACATTCAGTGCTGCCTGACACTCTACAGCATCCTCTACAAGGAGGGGAAGCTCCATCTGGGCCACCTGGAGCCATTTTGGGTCGTGATAAACACTTTCTAGGCCTGAGAAGTCTTTATAGTGATTTCCTCAGGCTGAGAGACTGGGGTTTAACCTGAGACTGCTCCTCCTGTCCTTGGGGGACCTTAACCATTGCAGAGGGGATGACAGGAGAGACTGTGGACCACTGCAAGCCTTTGGTGTCCTTGGTGTTTTCTACCTCCAGGACAGATGGCATCAGAGCCTGTTGTAAGGTCCAGCCCTGGGGCCAAGGGAGAGCCTCACTTTGCCGTCCCTATTTGGGGCATCTGGCTCTGAGTGCCTCTGGGACAGCAGAATTTTGCATGACTGCCTGGGGCACCGGGGGGATTTAGGTGCTTGCAGGGTCAGGCAGCTTTCAAGCAATGTTTGTTTGAAGATTTAGGCCATAGATCTCAAATACCTGTGTCTCCTGATTTTTTTTTTCTGCACCAAGAGTTGAGCCCAAGCCTCTGGAGTCCTGGTAATGTACATTATCAATAAGTCCAGTCTTCTTTGAAATGATTTCTGAGCAGGGAGGATCCCAGGAGGGTTTTGTGAGAGATGTGTTATTTCTTCTACCTGCCAGTCAGATTACCTATGAGTAATTGTGTCTGCAGTTTCAGTACTACATGAACTGTTCCTTCACCTCCTTAGGCAGTCTGGTATAACTCTTTTTGTGCATTTCTGCATCTCCTTAGAAACGAGGGCTTTCCAGCACTGGCAGTAAATTCCACCCATTGGGTTCGCTTTGGAAACCATGGACACCTTATGCAATGAACAGCAAATGCAAAACCATCATTTCAGGATTTTTCTGTTCTTGGAGAGAGAGCTGGGGGAAGACAAGCCTCTGTTTGAGGACTTGGGTTTTGCTGCATGATATTCTCCTCCAACCTGTCACTCCTCTTTACAGGGAAACTTTTTTGACTGCCTTTTCTCTTTCTGACTACCCTCAAAGCACGCAGGCGGCAGGAGGGAGCCCCATTCCCCATGTGAGGCACAACGTAACCACACGGGTTTTATCAGCTGTCTGGCTCTCCTTTGCCTTACAAGGAGTATAATCTCTCTTGCACCTCTCAACCCCCCTGACTTGACAGCTGACAGAGCACAGCCTCACATTTCTCAACAGCTCCCAGCTCTTTCATTTGACTTAATGGAGCTGGCTGCATCCTCCTTCCTGGACAAGTGCCCCGCACCCCATCTCAGGTGCTTGCTTTGCGTCAGGCTCCCTCCAGCACTGCTCACTGTCATTTTCCAAACCTTATTTTTGCACATGGTTTTGTCTGCTGCGGGTCATCCTGCTTTAAATCAATGGCCCTCTGCTTTAAATTAATGGCCCTCTTAATCCTGCAAGAGCCAAAGCGCAGGGTGGATTGTGTCAGCAGCTCACACAGCAGTGCCAGAGGAATGAAAGTGCATTTTAAGTATATTGTGATAGATATAAATATGCATACATATGTTTATATATATATATATATATGTATAGTGGAGAGGCAGGACGGTCTTGGGGCTGGGGACTCTGGGGCTGCGGGTCTGATTCCTGCCTGTGGCACAGCCTTCTCATGTCATCATCAATAAATTTTTTATTTCCTTGTGCCTCTGTTTCTCCACTCTATGCTGTGGGTGATAATATTGTTCCCTTGGTAATGAAGCCTCTGCGGCCAGTGACCTTTTTGCAATGAGGAGAATCTCCCTCCTGGGACCAACAGTGTCTAGGTGATGGGAATTTAAATTCTCCTGTCCTGTCAAGCCTGGCTGGAAGCAGAGGTAAAGTTGGCAGTTGCCTGGAGAAGCAGACAGCTGAGGTCACCAAATCAGGCAGTAAATAGCCTTCTCTAGCAGCAAAGGGAAGGTCCCAAAGTTGCTTGAGCAGGAGACTAAAGTGTCTCCCCCTCTTTCCCAATGAATGAAGTCCTAGGAGCAAGCAGCTGGGCATGTGAAAGGGGCACATGGCGGAGGTTTCCCCTTGGTCTGGATCCCTGGACACTCTCAGAGGGAAGATGTGAGGTTAGACTTCTTTGTCAGTATCCTCTGAGGCATTCCGCCCCCAGCCTTGGTTATAGTTACATACATACAGTTGAAATCCTCTTTTCAACACTCTAAAGAAGCAACCTGCTCCTTTTGAAAGGTGTTTCCCAGTTATCCCATGACCACCTAACTCACAGTAACCTGTCAACTAAACCACAGAGCCAGGAGCAAGAATAGCCAGTGAGCAGCACCTACCACTGCTGGCACAAGAGAAAGACATGTCAGGCTTTTGGATTTGGAGGAGAAATCTGCATCACTAGCCCACCTGCTGGAAGGCTTTAAGTGGCCTAAAAAGCACAGCCCTGAAGCTGACACCAGACTAAACAGGGAGGACTTCATGCCCTGAGAGCAGAGCACATCCTCACATCAGGCACTTTGCTCATTACCTGTAATGTTTAACAACACCTCCATTGATGTACTCTCAACAGCTCTCAGGAGCACTGGCTGGGGTAGGACATGGGGTGGGCTAGCTGTAATGCCAAGCTTAGGGAGAAATACTTGCATTTATATCACCATAAGATTTTATTAATAAATATAGGGGATCTTTCATCTTCACAAGGCTCCTGAGAGCTGTTGAGAGTACATCTTTCCTCTGTCTTCAGCTGTTTTGTGTTCCTTGTCCATCCCTGGGCAGCTGAAAATCCATTCGTGCCTCAGCATTTGTGCCTGGGGTCCTGCTGAACAGCTGGGAGCCTGCCCTGGACCCTTGGACCTTCACTAATCCACAGTAAGCATCTGTATGGAATCACTGGGACCAGAAGAACTCCAAACGCACCTGGTCTGGGGCTCCTTGCTGCTGTCTCCTGAGGGCGGACAGCCAGGAGACATGTACTGCGACTGAAGGAAGGAGGAGAAGACATAAACCCCTCTGTGTTGAGAAGATCTACCTTGAAGGAGGCAGTTTTCTTGGTTTCCTCATGTGTTTTCCAACACAATGCCACAATTGCCAAGTGCAATGTGTCCAGTACAGCTCCATCTTTGGCCCAGTGGCAAAAAGAAGCAACAAACAAAGCTGCTTTTAAATGCATGAAAACATGTCTTGGTTTCAAAGAGTACAAAACCAAGGTTTCCCTATGCAACCACTTTGATCTATCAGTCTTCTTCATTGTGATACACCTCACTAGCAGAATATTTCTGCTGTATTTTTTTATCCCCACAGCATGCCTGTGCCTAAGGAAACCTTAGGAGAGCAGTTAGGACAGCTCAGAGTCATGCTCCCATTTGGTCCCTCTTGCCTAATGTTTTCCTAAGTCTCTTGGGCACAGTGGTGGCCCATGTGGGGCCCAGGAAAGCCTTAGTGCTCAGTAGTGGTTTCACTTCAGCCAATTTCAGAGGCTTTGCAGGCAGGTGAAGCTCTCAGGCTGGCTCTTTGCCGTCACATTCTTCTTTGTGCTCTCTACAGACTCATTAAGCATCTGCTTTCTTCTCAGCAAATGGGTGGCTGGTGCTTCAGCACGGGCCAGACAGAAAATGAAAACAGACTGAAAATCCTATTAACAGTGGCGGTGCTGAGGAGGAGCAGATGAGCTGCAGACAAGAGGGCTGAGAGCTGGGGAATGCTTTATTGCTGTCCTTTAAACAAAATATTTGTCTCTGGCATAGCCAAACAGAAAAGGAACAGCACTGGGCAAGCATAGAAAGATTATGCTGTGTAGGATGTTTCTCCGTCCTCTCAAAAAATCTCTGGGAGTCCTTCTAGGTGGCTGTGGGGAGCCCAGGGATGAAAAGCTGGCAGAACCCTTGCTGGGTGGAGCTGGCCCTTCACCAAGGTATGAGCCAATGGGTCCTTCTGTCCTTCCAGCCTGACACATGTCATCTGTCACACCTGCTTCAAACGGCAGGAGAGGCTCCACCGCTGCGGCCAGTGCAAGTTCGCCTACTACTGCGACCGGACCTGCCAGAGAGCAGCTTGGCTGAACCACAAAAATGAGTGCTCCGCCATCAAGAAGCACGGCAAGGCACCCACTGAAAACATCAGGTGAGAGCTGAGCCCCAGGGGCTGAGCTGGCAGCCTGGGGACAATGGGAGAGGACAGATCATCCCTCTGGAGGGTGGTGAGGAAGAGCTGGGTGGCCTGATTTGGAGAGGGTAGAGGTGGGAGATGGTTTGGGAAGGGCCAGGAGTATCCTTGAGCTGAGGGGATGAGCACCTGGAGGAGCATCTGGGGTGCAAGAGAGTTGTGCTGCTGCTTTTTTTTTTGTTGCTGGGCCCCCAAAAGTCTACTGCAGCTGAACATGGTGAGGCAAACCTGCCCGGGGTGATTTAGGAGGTGTGGGAGAGTGGGGAGTAGGTGGAAAAGTAGAAGAGAAGATGGCCTCTTCCCCAATTTGTCTATAGGATACATTGATTTGTCTTCACATCCCAGCTCCATCAGGGAAAATGAGGGAATCCTCAAGGAAATGAGGGCTGTTATGGAGGGCTGGGGACCTGGGGAGGGTCTGTAGCACTTCTCCAGATGAGAACATAGATGCCGTGGCAAAACCCTGCATCTCCCTTTCCTTCAGAAGCCCATGGATGGTGACCAGCCATCAACCATCTGAATGCCGAGCCTGTCTCGGTCGGTCTGTCTGCACACAATTTCCCACCCATGAAATGAATTTCAATGGTCCTTTGGTCCCTCTCCTTGCAGTGGGTGGTGGTGGTGCTAACACTTGGGGCTTTCTCCTGTCCAGACTGGCTGCCCGCATCATGTGGAAGATAGAGAGGGAAGGCAGCGGGCTGGGAGAGGGCTGCCTGGTCTCCATCGATGACCTGCAGAACCACGTGGACAGTCTTGGCGAGGAGGAGAAGAAGGAGCTCCGTGCCGATATGGAGAGCTTCCTCGAGTATTGGCCGCCCCAGAGCCAGCAATTTGGCATGCAGTACATCTCCCACATATTCGGAGTGGTACGTTGGAGGAGTGGGAGTGCAAATGGGGGCTGCTTTTAATGCCAGCTTCCCAGAGAAAGTCTCCAACTGGCCTGAGTTGAGGATGGCTGAGTTCATCCTTGTCTTGGCCTTAAAAGGCCATAGCGTTTGGGATAGCTGAGACTGGCATTTGCTGCAGGTGGTTTGAATACTGCCCATTACCCATCTGCATTGCTTCTGCACCGACACTGGGAAACTGAGGCATGACAAGGGCAAGGTCTGAAACAACTTATCTAAAATTGCAGGCAAGTGGCTCACTCAACTGTAGGCTGCATTGACATCACAAGTCCTGCTGGGCATCTCTCTGCACCTGGGAGAGCTAAGAAAATCTATTTAAATATATTATTTAGTAACTATACATAGAATATATTTGAATGTAACAGAACTATTTTAGTATATGCATTAATGTCTATTACATTGTGTGCATTAGATTTTTTACAGGTATATTAGAAATATATATTATATACATTATAAAAGTAGGTAAAATATACTAAATATATTTAATAAGACCCATTCCGGACTTGTTAACTACAATTTTTTGTTTTCAGTGTAGCAGAGAGGGAAATTCCCAGAAGCCAGTTCAGGCTGAGCTGCTCTGCCTCCAGCTCCGGTACAAGTCAGGGTGTATTCCGGACTGCACTAACCTCTCAGCTAGCAACACTGCCCAAGGGGCCAGCATGAGCTGAGATGAGATGCACGCTCTGCTTGCACCTTTGCCAATTGCTGGTGTGGTGGAGAAATTGTCATTGCCAGCCTTAGCACAGAGAGGGGACACAGCATCCTTTCATACCCACCCCCCAAACAAAATCCAGTCCACTGGGCTCAAGGAGACCTATGTACTAGTGACTGACTTAACTTGCCGATGCAGAGGTAAGGAAGTACAGATAAAGTACCGAATCAGTTAAAAAAGGAAATAAGACTGTTAACAGAGTAAAATAATTAGCAACTGATTTGATTATTTCCTTTGGTATATCCTATCACATTTTCTCTTTACAAATACTTCCTTTGTTTATGTTTGCAGCTGAAAACTGTTCCGCTCATATGTGATAAGAATGTACCATATAGAAAAGTATAATAATTTATTCTTGGTATATATGTCAGCCAAAAGTAGTCATTCTGAAAATCATCTGAGACTCATAACAAACAGTAGTAACTGGGTTTTATAATCTCTGTGGGTCACCCAGTAAATATGGCTATGTTGAATGTAGCTCTCAAGGTAAATTTCTAACCGATACGTGTTTTAATAAGCATGAACTTTGCTTTCTGCAGATGCTTTGCTTGAATTGCCTCAAATTCATTTTCCCGTGACCTTTTTCTGATTATTTGCAGGAAGCAAATATAAGAAAACTGATGCATGGTGAAACTAAATTTATCTTAAACATCCCAAATGAATTAATAACAGCAAATGTTCTGCACAGCTCTGCTTTGGGTTGGTCCATCTCCATGAGTCCTCCATCACTTCTCACATGTTTTATCCCAGCTAAAGATTTTTCTACAATTACCTTCTGCAATAATCTTGTAGGCACTCCTCCTTTCTCCTTAAAGTTTGGAGGTGTGATGCTAGAGATATACCTCTTCTAAAGCATCAGTGGGAACTGAGAAATACTGAATGTAGCTGAGTTCAGCTTTTTCTCTGTTAATGCTTCTTACTGCCTATGTTTTGGGACCAGATCAGCTGCAATGGCTTTACCCTGAGTGACCAAAGAGGACTGCAGGCTGTTGGTGTGGGAATCTTCCCCAACCTCTGCCAGGCCAACCATGATTGCTGGCCCAACTGTACTGTCATCTTCAACAATGGCAAGTGAGTGGATTTCTTTCCTTGGGCACAGTGGGGAGGCATCCTAATGGGCAACTCAGCAGATTCTGCTAACCCCACGGTGTCAGATCCCTGCCCCAGAAAATCTATTCATTCTTGTTTCCTTCTCTAGCTTAGAAAAAAAAACAACAACAGGTTTTTCTTTCTAAAGAGGAACTGTTTTCTCTCTCATTATTGTTATTTTAAAAATTATTGTCTGATGCACTAAACAAATACACGAGATTTGACTCCAAATCCAGTGAACCAGCAAAGAATTTTCCTCTGGTTTCTGTGTGTTTTGAAAACAGGCTCAAAATAGGTTGATAAAGTACTAAGTAACTGCCTAGATTAACCCTTATATTGAGGCTTTATTTATAAATAGTTAAGAAACAATTATGGTTAATAAATTATTAAAGGTTATACTGAGTCCACAGTCCAAGATTTTCTCATAACTGAAGCTTGCAATCAGCTGTGTATCACTATCTGCTGATGTGTTTATAACCATTCCTAACACAACCCTCATCTTTGTGAGAGTGTACCATCTCTATTAATCACTTATTAACTCTTTAGAAATGGGATCTTAATGACAATTTATGACTGTTATTGCAAACCGAGTCATGTGCAAGGGCAGGTTGCCCTAAGCTGCTGGGCATTCCCCGTTCCCACTCAAGTCCTGTAAGAAAACTTCTGCAGGACATGTGAGATGGAGAGAGATAAAGTGGGAAACGCAGGGACGTTTCAACAGAGCAGGGAGTGGAGGCTGCTGCTCTCAGTGCTCGGGGCAGCCCGCGGGAGTGATGCTCTGCCCTTCCCAGCCTCCAGGCCGTAACAGGTATAAACTGCTGCTGATTCAGCAAGTTGCATCGTGTGCGAGAAATTAACTGTGGGAAACTGCTTGCCAAGAACTGCACAGCCTCAGTATTTAATCAACAATTTCTGCTAAGATTTTACAAGTTCCCGTGTTCACCAAACTTTAGTGCTATACTTTAACTCTCCATCCTCCCCTTCTTTAACACATTGTTTGTGCACTCCAGACCACTGCTGGTTTTACCTGATAAAACTGTACCAACATTTATCAAGCAGCTGGTAAACGAGCAAAGAGAAAACAAAACTGCATTAGGATGATTACCTTGCTGGGAAAGAGGGTCTGATCCAAAGTCAAATTGGAGTCTGCTCTGATATCCAGTTGCCCTGGATCAGATCCATAGTGGGATAATGGAGAACCTCTCCAACCAGCCCGGGAAGTGGAGGAGGTAACTAGCAGTGATAGGAAGCCTGAAGTCTGAGTTTCTAGGCGGTAAGTAGAGGAATGGCATTTTGTTTGCCTAACAGCTTGTCAAAGCTCCCCCATGTATCCCATTACTGACTTTAAACTTGACCATCTGGTTATTAGCCAGGTAAATTATGAAGGTTTCTTGTATCTCTGTGGAACCCTGATGATAAGCCCCTGTTGTGGGAGCTAAGCACTCTATCAGTGCTCATGGCATGATACTGGACTTGAGGACACACTAAACTCATCACACAGAGCACAGTCCTTGTGGCTGATACCCCAGTCTGATTTCCATTTCAAGCTGTGTTTTAGAGAGCATGAATACTGATGTCAGTGGAGACATTCCTGTGCAGAACTAGCCCCTTTGTGCCTGCCAAACATCAGAAGCGGATTTTGCAACCCCTGGCCAAGACCACTCGTAAAATCACAGTGCCAAGACAGTTCTCCACCAAATCTGCCATGTACCCCTTTTTTTTCTGTTGTACTTGTACCTGTGTAAACTGCAGATGTTTGTTTTGTCTTTCAGTCATGAGGCTGTAAGATCAATGTTCCACACACAGATGAGGTGGGTCGGTCTTGAAAGCATCATCCTCCCCCCTTGCCCTGTACCCTTAATGCCCCATGTTTAATGGAAAAGCTGCAAACAGCCTGAGGGGCTCCCTCTGTTTGCAGAAAATATCACTTTCCCTATTTTCTGAACTTCCACTCCTCCCCTGTGTAAAGCCCCACTAAACCCAAACCTCACTTAACTCTGCATTTTGTAGTAAATTAAAATCATAGTGGTAATACCTTGACTGTCTCCCCCACTGCAGATTCCCTCTTTGCCTTCCCACCCTCTCCCTTGGCTTCCTCCCTGTCAGTATTTCCCCTCTCCACTTCTCATTTCTCCTCCCCTGACTACAGCAAGAGCATGAAAGTCAGAACAAGGTCTCACTAATCTTGTACAGCCCAAAATAAAACCTTGCATATTAGGAGATGAGAAATGATTGCATTACTGACATACTAAATAGTCCACATTTCTTCTGCAACAAATGGTGCCCGTTGAATGCGTTGCCTACAGTAGCAGTACCATGAGATGTAGGTTTCATCCTTTTTTATCATAATACCTGATTAATGTTTTACCCTTTAATGATGCCACTGTTACCTGATCCAAAATAAAGAAATCACAAAAATATTTGCAAAAAAAGAAGTTCTCTGCTTAGCTCACTGTGCTTGGTATATTGTAGTCAGTCCTGTTAAAGGGACACTGTTGTCTTTAAACTTTAATTTCAAGCAAACATGCAATTTCCTCAAATAAGACATGAAATACTTTTGAAGTGCTCTTCTTCACCATTGACACTTACTCAGTGCATTATAGATAGGACCATAAAAAGGGACAAATGAGTTTCACTTCTGATTAGAGTTGCTATTTTGGGTCAACTTGAATTTTGAGCTATGGGGCACTCTCTGTGCCTCTGTGTGTGTGTCTTTCAAGGTCCTTGGTGCTTGGGGCAGACAGTGGGGAAAGAGCACAGGACAAGCTCGGTGGGGTGCTCTTGGCTGACAGTGTCTCTTTAACTATAGCATTTAAAATATGACACATGTTTGCAGGCTTATCCCAAATGCTATCAATCCCCTCCACACAAGGGATGACTGCTTAAAATATACCTACAGTGCTTAGGCTATCAGGGGCATCATAAAAGTCAGAGGCTTGATTTTGCTTCTCTGGTTGCATGACTCACTTTAACAAGGATCCTGTTAAGTGTGAACAGGAATGTTTACATGTGTAAATCTTTCTGATGGGAATTACTCTTTTTTATGCACTTTCTCCTGGAGTAGCAGGTTGCACCTTTCTCTGGCTGGCATTTACCTGTGGTTGCGACATAACTAATAGTTGCCCTTCATGACGATGGCATGTTTAGTGATAAATTTTATAAGAAATACGCTATTGATATGCTCTGACACACAGAGGAGGTCAAGACCAGCCTCAGAGAGTAGTTTTCACAGCAGCTGTAGTACAGCTGAAAGGCTCAGAGCTACGCCCTTGGTGCTGAGAGCTTGTAACAGGAATTGTAAGGGAATTAAAAGGGAATTGCAAGTCAATTGCAACTCCTTTGCAGATCACACATAAAAAGTCGTGTCCTCCCCAAAGGACTTTTAATGCACCTGGTGAGACCTTTGAGTCCTATGCTACCTATGCCTTTGGTGAAACCTTCACTGGGTCCCATCATCAGGTGGGAGCCAGCAGGTCCCCCCAGATCCATCTCATAGCAGTTGTGTACATCAAACGCTGTTGAACTCAGCAGGAGGATGATCAAGGCACGCTGCCCAGGGTAAGGGAGTCCCAGGACTGATGTACCACAGTGTAGTGCAATGGTAGGGTGGGAGCTCAGGCCATGGGACTGGCTCCACTTTGGTAAACTGTCAGTATGCCTACCTGCAAAAATAAGTTTAACCAACTAACTGGTCTGAGCAGAGAGCCCAAGGTCACCTGTCTCAAGTGCAGTGAATTATTTCTACCCATGAGTAGAGTCACTACTAGATGGGGGAGTAGTTGGACACAGAAGCACCACTTCGAAATTGGTATTTATGGAGCTTTTTCCCATTCTGGCCAAATTTTTCAGCTTGTCCAGTTCAGTTCAGTTGTGCCTGTCCAGCCCCCGCAACTGAGAGATGGTCCAGAGTAACTGGGAGATTTAGCATCTAGAGTGAAACAGCAAGGGAATGCTTTTGAGCCTCCACACCATTTAAGACCTTTTGCAGGGAGTGACATGAGAGAAAGGCAGGTACAAAGGTCTGGCTTTCCAAAAGCCTGTCATCAAGGGCTTGCTGTGGATGGCAACTGAGTTGTCATTTGTATTAGCAATAGGCATCAGATCAAATTAGCTATTAAAAAATAGACTATTTCCAGAGAATTGTTTTAAGTCTTTATGTAGAGATGCATGAACAGGGTGAGGGCACCTCTTACCCAGCACCCAGAAGGAATTTGTCTTAACTTTTTAGAGTGAAAACGATACCGAAAGCAGCTCAGCTCAATCTGGGAGTCTAGCCAGGGATGCGTGGGTAACATGCAAAGCAGTACTTAAAAAAAGACCCAAAGTCCAAACTCAGCATTTTGCAAGGCTTGTTGGGTATTTCTGATCTCAGGGTTTTCTTCTGGCGAGTACTCCTGCAACATAATAAAAGTTTATGTCTGGGTTCAGCCCCCATCCAGATAAAGTAATGGAGCCGTAATCTGTTTATAGCTCAGACCCTTACGTATCCCTGCCAGGGACTTGCAGAGGGGCCGGAGAAACTGGTATGACCATGTTTTTACTCTGTATTCAGTTAGCCAGACTTCTGCCTGTTTCTACATTGCCTCCCTGAAGAGCTAAAGCAGTACCTTAGGGCAAGGGGTCACCTCTGCAAGGCAGGGGTAGGTCACAGGATTTGTCCCTGATGGCTCTGTGGCTGCACCTTTGCTTCTGCTGCTTCTCCAAGTCAACAGCTCATCTCCTTTGCACCCAGGATCGAGCTGCGGGCACTGAGCAAGATTTCTCCAGGGGATGAGCTGACTGTTTCCTATGTGGATTTCCTCAATGTGAGTGAGGAGCGGCGGAAACAGCTGAAGAAGCAGTATTACTTCGACTGCACCTGTGAGCACTGCAAAAAACACATCAAGGATGACCTGATGCTAGCAGTGAAGGAGGGGGAAAGCAAGGTATGCTTTGTCCTGCTGTGTCCAAACCCAGGGGCAGCTGCATCTCCTCCACCAAGGCATCTGTGTGTCTCTGTGACTGTAGTTCCTCAGCCCAGGGACACTCTCAATAGGAACAGAGTCAGATTTTGGCAGAAGCATGACTAGTGCCAGTGTAAAAAATGAGAACAGAACTGAACCTTGATTGAGCACCACACCAATTCAAGCCCACTGTGCAAGGCCAGTTTAATCCCTATTATGCAACATAAGTGCAATTTTTAATTTAAAAAAAGCCCACAAAATTTGCCTTTGACTCTAACCTAAAGTCCACTAATAGGCAGAATGCTAAAATATTGTAAAATTAGGTATAAAGCTGAGAAAATGCTGGCATTTAGATTGTGGGTTTTTTATGAGGAACTGAAAGGGAATCAAAGTTTTGAACAGCAGAAAGGAAAATGTGTTGCAGGTGACTCATGGTGACAGGACTAACCAGCTCTGCTGAAACTGTATGGTTTGTAAAATGTGTACCATCGCACTGGCTCCAGGAATGTGGGAAGCCTGAACATTGTTTGACATTTGTGCATGGCTGCTGTGGGCAGACTTACTGTGAAGAATTCACATGTTGACTGTTCATTTTTAAGTAATCTGCATTTTTCTTGGAGGTCTCACAAGTCATTGAGTGGGAGGGTGTAAGGCTGTGTGTCTTGCTGTTGGCAGTGGGATGTGTTGCTTGGCCAGCAGCTCTAGTTTATGAACGTTCTGGTAGCTCTAAAATTTTCTTTTTGGTTCCTCTGCCCAGGGATATAGCTGGTCATATTTTTTGTCCTCTGTGGCAGCATTAGCATAGGAGGTTTCTACTCCTGCAAGCTTTACAAGGTGTATAAGGGAAGACAAAGCAAGGCAGGCCAATTTAATGTGTTATCAAGTCATTGATCTGCACTGTTGAGCAGCATGTAATGAATCAGACAGTACAACTCAGGGGCTGATGTGGGGCAGGACCAAACAGCAAAGGTGGAATGAGGAATCGTGATCTCAGACCAGCACTGCCACCAGGAGAGGTCCAGTGAGCTGCACCTTCCTGGGAAGGAGCGCAAACCCCTCAGCCTCCAGCTCACTAGTTACCAGAAAGACAAGCTCAGTCCTATGACTCTTTTTTCATATAGGTAGCAGTCAGGAAAAGCTGGATATTGCCGAGTATGAGTCTCTCCTTGAGAAAGGTTTGGAGAAATGGGATTGAGCTGGTATCAGGGACCTGCCATGGGAAATAGGACATGGGACTAGAGGACACCCTTTGCCTGCTGGGTCAAGTTCTCCTCTAGTGCAACAGACCCTGCTATATAATCCCATTACCAAATTATCAAGCTTCATCTTAAAGCTAATCATGACTGCTGAAACTCCCCACTTTAATGTAAAGCTGTCCCAGAGGTCAGTCCTCTGATGCAGAAGCATTTTAATCTGACTTTCTGCAGAAGTATTTTTGAACATGTCCTCCAGTGGACAGCATAAAAAAAATTCAGCTCTCATTCAACACCTGCTGTCAAGCCTTGACCGAGCAGTGAGATGCACCATCCCCTTTTCATAAGCATTAGAGGTGCTCTGCAGCATGCAGTGGGAAGACATGCACTTTCGAGAAAACGTCCTCCACTATCTGAATTGCTTGTATAGAAAAATGCCTGTAACTATGCCAGGTGCATGATTTCAGCTGTTAAAAATACACTCCCACAGACAATAAGTATCCAGACTGACCTCACCCACAGAACGTGTCTGCTTGCTATGGGCTGTATCACATTTTCTGAATTCAGGCTTACTTGCCTCAGAGCAGCAATGCTCACAGCTGCATGGAAAAAGCACTATGAATATATGCAAGATTGACAGCTTACATCCCCAACAGCCGCTCTGACCTCCAGCCCTTCACCCCTTCCAAATAGTAGCAAAGTTCCCATTGTTTATAATGACAACAGACTTAGGGGTCTAGTAAATGCACGAGAGGATTTTTGTGAGACAAAGCCACTGTGGAAGTGCTATTTAAAGTACCTATTCTGGGAGTCTTTACTCAGACAGCATAGCAATGTGATTTGCACTGACGTTAATGTTGCCTTTGAATGTGCTCTGTGCCCTAGGACACCCTGTGTGCTGCTCAAACAGCTGCCAAAATCTGATTAGCTATGGTAGCTTTAGTCTAATAATATAGACTCGTTGTCTATATTCATATATATATATATATATATGGTTTTCCTTCCTTAATAAACTTTCAAGAGCTTTTCCCAACTAGCTGAATTTCACAGATTCCTCAAAAATCAAATTGACTACAATGTGGGAAAGAGGCAATGGGACAGTCCTACGTCCTGACTTCAAATCTTTGTGTCCTTCATTGCAATGTTGGGTCTCTGCTTTTGATCTGCACCCAGAGGTCCTTCCTGGCTGCTGGGCACATGCCTCTGCTCTGGCTCTACTGCGTGTCTCCAGATCACGCTCTTTCTGCAAGCTCCTGGAGTCATGTGATTGTGGGCTGATTTCACATTTCCCATTTATGAAAAGGAAGGTCATGATAGCTAGAATAGTTTGAAAATGCAAATTTGAAAGGCTCAGAAAAGTGGAAGATTAATGATGGTGCTGGATATCATAATGTTATATTTCAGCATTAAATTAAGGAAGAAGAGGCAGCTAATTATGAGCTGGTTAACATTTTGCCAGGCATGCCTAGATGTGCATCATGTTTTCAAATACACGGTGAAATCCGAACTTCTTTAAGGTATGTGGGAAAACACATTTCACTCTCTGGATGCAGCTGAGGTCAACCATATTATGGTGTTTGGACCTAATGACAGCATTTCTCAGAGTGGGTAAAATTTAGTGATCTTTCCTATCCTTATTCCACCCATCTCTCATTCAAGAGCCTTATTTCTCTCAAGCAACTTCACTAGGGGCACCTGATACACACTAAATGGCGGCTTTCACAGCCTCTTTGGTGTCTCATGAGACATCCCAGTTTCAAGGTCAATTCTGTCCCTTTTTCAGAGGAGAGAGGTGGGGGCAAGAGTTGAGGAACCCAGTTATGCATGCCAGAGGTACGTGGCAGCTACCCTGATGAGCAACACACGCTGAAGTCAGCAGGAGCTTCACCTCTCAACTTGGCAGTGGGACCATTTCAGCCCAGTCTCGGGCAGGTCTGAGAGGCACGCTGGGATATACAGCCAGCAGTAGGAAAGTAGTGGGTAATGTGGGAAGCATCCTGCTGAGCTGATTTAGGGTTCTAGACTTCAGTACAAGCATCCCTTCAACTAGGGTATTTTGGCATGTGTCAGGCAATGTGTTTTCCTCACTGGTTTTCCTAATGTTGTCCCCAGCCCTCTGCAGAGACAGTGAAGGAGGTCGTCCAGTTCTCCAAGGACACACTGGAGAAGATCAACAAGGCCCGCATGGAGGGACTTTACCATGAAGTGAGTCCCAATACTTTTGCTCTCTTGCTGTATATGCATTGCCAGGGAAACCAGGTCTTTTCCCTCTCTACGTCAGTGATTTAAGGATGAAACAAATGCCCATTGCTGTAACCTGAATGCTGCCATGTGCTTCCTGCCTTTTTGGCAGCTCAGATTGCAAAAGCTGACACTGGTTTCTGTCCTCTGTAAAACATGACTGTATCTGAGACAACATTCCAGACTGATCTCTTTCATAGTGATGATACAAGGAGATTCGGGTGACTTCTAGCACCTCCAATTGACATAGGTGTTGAACCAAGGGCCTCCTGGGTGAAAAACATGAGTCACAGGGCAAGTGTAATGAGTCAACTCTGCCAGGTAGCCTCATAAAAAGGGGGACAGTGGTTTTGGGAGATGGCCAGGACAGTCAGGAGACTTGACACATAGAGCTGTGGGCTGTTTGCCTGTTGATATCCTTTTCACCTCCTGGCTCCTGCATGTTGCTCATTTGTTAGGTGCTGAGGATGGGTGTATGGTGTGCTAGACCTACATCCTACCTGGAGCACAGGCCACAAGGGCAAAGGGTGAGAGAGCTCAAGTCACATCTTCCTTTTTCCCTCTTTTGCTGGCCCAGGAAATATTTAATTGTTCTCTTCAGAGTATAACAGCTTCAGGAAAACACTCTAGGTTGAGCAACAGCCTCTGGTTTTGAACTTAGTTTGGGAAAAGGCTGAAGCCCCCCTGAGCAGTAATCTGGACATTGGGTCACAGCTAGGTGCAGATGTGACACAGTTGAGCAGACAGGTACAGCACAGTGCAGCCTCATATCTCCAGCCCCATGGGGTCATTAAGAGCATTCATTGCATCAAGTGCTTGTAGGAGGTTGGGTGGGTGGTGTTGGGGCATAAAAGTCCTGCAGGCACTTGGTATCAGACAAAACCCAACCTCCTGGTCCTGGAAAGACCTCCAGGTCTTTCTTCTCCTAAGCAGTAGACATTACTTTTTCCTCGCAGTTTTATGAATGTAACCCTGGGAGAGGTTGAGCACCAATCATTTTGCCAGGCTGATACTTCTTGATGAATCAAAACATATCCTATCTTCCCCAAACTTCACAGAGGCTGACTTGGCCTCTAGGACTGTTATGGACCATGCAACCCACAGGGCTTTGGTGTGGCAGCTTTGGGGCCAAAGGTGCTCTGACTTGCCTTTCCTCTCCCTGCTTCCTCTGGGCGCAGGTCGTGAAGCTGTGCCGCGAGTGCCTGAAGAAGCAGGAGCCTGTGCTGGGAGACACGAACATCTACCTCCTAAGGATCCTCAGCATTGCCTCCGAGGTGCTCTCCTACCTCCAGATGTTTGAGGAAGCAGCTGACTATGCCAAGAGGATGGTGGACGGCTACCTGTATGTCTGTGCCCTATTTTTGGCAGCTCTCTGTACTTGTGCAATGTTAGGCAGAGTGTTATAGGAATAATTTTTTTAGTCTGCTCTTGTCAAGGCAGTGGTGCTGGCATTCAAACTGGGACCTGATTATATCACCAGACAGAGAGAGACTCCTTCTTAAATGCACAAGAGCTCCCAAACACCTTGATTTACTAACCTGTAACTGGCAAGTGATCTGGGTACATCTTTCATTGGCCTTTTTGTTTTGCCTCAGAAGCATCTCAGGGCTGCCCTGGTAGCAAGACACAGAGCCTGGATACAGGACCAAGAGGCTGTCACTGCAAGAGATGGTCTATCCCCCTGCACCCTGCAGGAAGGAGAAGTTGCGGAGAAAAAAGAAACCATGTCAAATGGCTGTCACTCAAGATATCCCTTCATTCTTGAATAATACATGGATTTTTATCTTGGCTAATTAGTATACACAAATCCTGTGTAAAAGCTCAGTGAGAATAAAGAAATTCAGGCTTAGTTCACATAGATCCAGGGAAAACCTTACAGTAAAACAATGTACATTATTATTACTGAGGTTTTACTACAGGACTGATGAGTATTAAATAGAAAAAAAATGAAATTAAAAAGTAATGGAGACCATAGAGAAGAGAGAAAAGCCCATTGCATCATCTCGTTCACCCTCCTGCTGAAAGCATCTCATACCCATTGCTTTCTTTTTGGTCAGTTCTACCCCAAAAGGCCTGTGATATTTTGTTCATTTTCGTAGGGGTGACAGGGTCACCTCCCTGTCTTGAAGGCCTGACAAGCCACTTCATGTCCCAGCCCTGGCACTGAGCTAGCTGAATGACACAGAGGAAATTGCTTCCCTCCCACCGCCCTCAGTTTTTCAGTCCAGAGTGAGGACTGCAGTAATTTCCTTCCTTTCTTTAATATCTGCCAATTCAATATGCCAAATAAGACCTTGAAGGCAGGGCTTCAGTTAAGTCCAAGCAGCTTCTAACTCTGCCTCAGCCTCTAAAGTTGGCTGTAGAGGCCAAGCTTCATTTTTTCCACCTCAGGTATTGACCACAGGGGAGTGATCTGACAGTCCCCAGAGGCAGGGATGCATTTCCAGGGGGTAAGATGAACAATTCTGGAGTTTCTGGAAGCACCTGTTTCTCTCCCGACTTTGAATGAGAAGCTGGTAGTTGTTGCATTCTCAAGTTAGGCACTGCATTAAGTGCCTGAAATTAAGCTGGTGCCGTCTGGGCTGTAGGGTCAGATCTAGGTTTTGTTTGTGCCAAAATAATATGGAATGACAGAGCTTGGCATTCTCTAACCCAGGTGTGCAACTTTCCCCGTTTGCAGGTTGTTCATCCCCTTTAACAACAACTCACATCCTTGTATAACTGTGTCCTCATGTAACTCATGCCTGCCCCTTTCTAAGCGGGGCTGCACATTTCAGTGGCACCGAAGGCAATAGGCTCTTCACTTGAGTAAACAGTCTGCTCTTTGGCAAACATATCACAACACTGAAAAACATTTGGGAACCCAGATCTTTCCTGAACTAAAATTACTCAATGTTTTTCCAGGAAAATATACCATCCCAACAACGCGCAGCTGGGCATGGCTGTGATGCGGGCAGGAGTGACTCACTGGCATGCTGGTCTCATTGAAGCTGGGCATGGCTTGATCTGTAAAGCCTATGCCATTCTTCTGATAACCCATGGACCCTCCCACCCAATTACCAAAGACCTGGAGGTAGGTGTCATCTCCTGTGTTGTATCTGTTGTCTTTCTGGGCAAAATAACATTCAAGCTGTAGAAACAACCCACCTGTAAGAGCTGAGATATGTATCAAATACTGACTGCTTCTTACTAGTGCTGTGGTTTTCTCTGGATTATGTTACAGTCTGCTGGGAAATGCATGTCCCTTCTTATGGGAAATTTTCATCCATGAAAATTATATCCTGCACCAGGACATACATTAAAAATGGCTACTTAGCCCCTGAATCTTCTTTGAAACTGCTGTGCCAAAGGACAAAGCCCCCCATTCTTCACCCTGATTTTGCTACTCTCGAATGAATGGCATTACAGTTTTACTATATCACATTACATGTGGTTGATGTTCCCAGTTTACAAACTGATTTTCTTTTTCGGTGTCCATTTTTCTTTATTTACCACTCCTCAGTCCTTCTAAACTGCAATGTAGTTTTTCCTCAAATGACTGATAGGTGTATTTCCTAGCTTAGGGTCAAGAGCTACATATTCCAGGGAATTACAGCTGCTCAGCTATGATGAAATATTTACAGTTGCAGCTGGGGATCTATAATTTCTTTAGCCTTTAACCCACTTGATGTGACCTGTTGGCTTTACAGCATTCTCCTTTATTAGCCAAAACACTTACACAATACCAAATGAAATAGTTTATTGATGTCTTAGTCCCCATTATAGCAGAGCTATAACCTTTAGTAGTGCAATTTTATATCATCAGAAAAATGAGTATCTAGTACCTTGACTTGTCTGTTGACTGTTTCCCTATATATAGCAGAGGGCGAGACCACAGCACCTCCATTTCTGTATTTCCCTTTCCACTTACTTTAGGAGGAAAATAGTGGATATATGGCACGTGGTTATCTCTGTGCTCCTAAAGCAAGGGTTGAGTAAACTCATAGACAGGTGTAAAAAGATTTCCTGAAATCCCTTCTGAGCCTCTGCTATAATGCAGGACTATGAATGACTCTGCCCATGGTGAATCCTAGGATTCAGGGAGTGCAACTGTGATGTGGTTGAAGAGGGGCTGAGCATCCATCTCCTCTTCCCCTCCCTCCTCCCACAGGAGGTGTCCCCCATCCCCGTGATGGGTCACACCAAGGCCGTGATGGGTCACACCAAGGATCAGGCTCGGGGTGTGGATGGGGAGTGCACTCACTCTCTGGCTCTGCACAGCATTGCCTCTAGGTCCTGCATCAGGTTTGGGAGCGTCAGGCTTTCCAGCAGTCTGTAGAAGAGCTGGGTGCTGGAAGGGCTGATGCCTTCTTCACCTTCACAGTGCATGGGCAACCAAGTTTGAGAAAGTAACAGGATATCTGTGTCCAGTCAGCTTTGGTCCTGCTGGTGGGACACCTAGAGTAAGGTGCATCAGTCATTACATGGCCCAGGACATCCTTGAAGGACAGTCCCCATTTTCAGGCAGTGCGTTATTCACTTGTTTCGAGAACCCCTGCATCACAGGTTTTGTAACCCGTTGTGTTCCTCAGGTCATGCGTGTCCAGACGGAGATGGAGCTGCGCATGTTCCAGCAGAATGAGTACATGTATTACAAGATGAGGGAAGCTGCTCTCAAAAACCAAAAGATACAAGTCATGCCTGAACCCAGCAATGAGGCATCACCAAGCCTTTTCCACAAGAAGGAATAAACCCTGAGCTTGACATGATGCCTGTCATTCATGCCTGTGCGATAACATCACCTGTGGCAACTCGAAACATTGGGAATGTGATATAGGAATGTGATATATCCATCAGGATTATTTCCAATGGCACGAGTCTGACAGCATGGAAGTCCTGGGGGACAGTCCTGAAAAATGTTTTGAGGGCTCAAAGCAGAAGAGATCATGGCAGAAACAACATCCTTTTTCTACCACTAGCATTAAAAATCAAGCAAAAAACCCCTGTTATTTACATTCTTATTGGAAGCCAGTCCTGATCCTGAAGTCCTTGGTTAAATTTTATTTGTTTCTTTCCTAAGTGGTTTTTTCCCCATCATTTCCTTGTGATGGCGTAATTTCTTTCCAGTGAAGTCCATGGGTGGTTGACCAAGGGACAGTAGAAGTAGGAAGCTGATTCCAAAAAGTGTCATATATGCCTGTGGGCATTGAGTGCAAACTGAATAACACCCACAGATGGTGTTTTGTGTAAAGTGGTGTTTTTCTGATGAAAAACTGATGAAAAATGATTCTGCAGCTGACACGGGTGCAACATTAAACTGTGGGTACTTTGCAAGTGAGACTAAGTGGAATTCCTACATCAGAATAAATTAATTATGGTAAATTAGTCTCCTTAGTTAAAAATCAGAAAATGTCTGCAGTGATAGCAGCAGATGGACATGAGAGAAGTCCATGCCACAAGCCAGTTTCACTGGTGTACACTGGCTGTGTGGATTGCTCTAACTGAACAAGTGGTTTCCAGGGAGAGGGATCCACCTTTGCTCACTTTCAGGGTTAGTTGGGGGCTCTGATGTCTTTCAGCACCTGCCTTTCAGCTTAGACAGATACTTAATCAATTTTACACTGAGAAAAAAAAGGATAGTCCATGGATCAGCTGCCAGTGGGTAGCCAATGGAGCTAAGGAAAAGTCTAAAGGCAGTGGCTGGATTTCTAGCTAAAGAAAGGCTTTGCTGTCTGCCCATCTAAAAATCCAACTGGTTTGCTCCAGACCTTCACTGGCAGCCAAAAGATGAAAAGGGATGGTTTGTTCAAGACTGCCCTACCTGCTCCTCAGCAGAAGAGCAAGAAAATAAAACCAGAGCTTTTTCTCTTTGTCATTTCTCAGTGACTTTGCTGATGTTTCTCTAGTTCACTGGAGGCCAACATCTGCTTTTTACATGCTGTTGAGTTAAGCCCTTCCATTTGTCCATGAGGTGCCCATCTGATGCCCAGTTTGACAATCCATATCGGTTCAATTCTCAGCATGAGGATCAATGTCAACCTGTAACATGAAAACCTTCCCTGAGGAGAGAGGAGTCATGGGAGAGATGCACGTGAGGACAAATTGGTCCTTTAGTGGCACATGCTGGGGTTGCAGGAGGAGGTGGGAAAGCGCTTGTGGTGTTTTCCTAACATCCTGATCAGCTTTTAGCAGTTCTAAGAACATCATCCCAGCTAGGTATATCACACCAGCCATATACCCATTTCCCAGTGATGATTCTGAGTCATCATCCAAGCACAGGGCTTGGAAAAGGCAGCTAAGAAGGGTTTCCTCTCCTGTGTTCATCAACAAACCACATCTCCATCCAGCCTGCAGTGCCAAGCAAGAGTGTGGGAGATTACTTTGGTGCTCCTTCTGTATTTACACTGTGAACAACCAGCGCCCATCTCTGGCCAGGAAAAATCCCTGTATTTCACCCTGGGAAAAGTGTTCAGTTCCAGTTCAACCCAATTTATCAGGTGTGGTTTGGGGTGAAACACACACTGGACACCTGAAGGCTGTCTGGGGCCCTCCTGCTGGTGGGAAGGAATGGGGAGGACATGAGGATGGGGTGGCCAAAGCCTGTAGGGCTGGATCCTGTTGCAGCTGGGATGGCAGATCCCAGATGGCAGCTGGGACACCCGAACTGCCCCCCTACTGGTTGCTTCCCCAAGGCAGCTTTCCAGGCAGCATCACTGACATTTCCTTGAGACCACATAAACCACCCCATCCTTTGGCCCTGCCAGTCCCTTTGTGGTCACTTTGGCCATGTTTGTAAGGAAAGGGAACAGAGTCCTTTCCCTGCCCAGTGCTCCTCCATCCACCCAGCCAGGGCAGCCATGGATACACAACCCACCAGGATGTCCCCAGCAGGGTCCTGACATCTCTCCCCAAGAAGGGGCTGGAAGAGCACTCATTGGCATGGAGCACATCTCAGAGGATCGCTCAATGGCTCTGAGCCTGTGCCCTAGCCTGGCTCCATTCACCGACATCAGCACAGCTTTGGCTCAGCCTGTTGCCCAATTTGTACCAGGGCTTGTGTGAGTTTTGGAGGCTTGCATCTCTTTACAGCAACAGGGAAGAGGTTGATGAAAACGAAGAGGCCTTTAATATAAATTTTACTTTAATGGAAACATTTTACACAGTAAAATGATTGGCGTGTGCAGGGTTTCTAGATTCTCTTGCTGATTCTCTTGTAGGTGAGGTCTCCCATGGTCAGTGTCTGAAAAACAAATGGAGAGTGTTAGCTTTTTGTGGTGTTTGGCTCTAAACTCTACTTAGAAAGGATCTGGTCTTGCAAATCAAAACAAGATTGGTCCCCAGTCTATCTGCTATAAACTGAATTATTAAAGCTTTGGATTTCTTCATGAATACTCCAAAGCAGGTAGGGATAACCTGGTATCCCTCAACTGGGATCAGTCTGCTGCACCTCTCTCTTTAGAAGTGCCAAGCCCAGACACATACATACCTATACCACTGGGTGGGTGAGAGCATGCCCTTATTACATTAAACTTTGATCAGCAATGCCTACCGGGGTCTAAAAGAGTACATTTTGGATCGGACTATAATGAAAAACTGCCTTCAGTGCCTGGCCAACTGATTGACTTTGGCTGCAGAGGCTGAGTGCAAGCACATGCTCATCTCCAGCACCTCCCAAAGTTCCCCAGCATCTCTGTAGGCTTTCTAGGGCCAGACCGCTGAAGGCAGCTATATGCACCATTACTCCAGCCGTTGCCCTTCTCTTCTACACTTACATTGGTGATGGTGTCTCCGTTGAGTTCAGTGACAGATTTCAGCCCTTTCAGGTTTGCAACCAGTCTGTTATTACCCTCCATATGAACAACAGCCTGATAAGAGGAGACAGAGGCATTCACGTTATTGCTGGAGACCATTTCAACCCTTGCATTTTGTCCTTCCCCTTCTGTACTGAGTTGCCACCATCCCCTCTGCAAGCTGTTTGGAGTAAGCTGCTCCCCTGGTGATTTTGGCTTTCCTGGGAGGAGGAGAAGAGAGGGTTGTGGTGGTGATGAGTACAACACAAGTGTATTGATGTTTACTTTGGCCTCTACAGGGACGTGATTTTGCTGCTGTACCAACCTCTCTCCCCTTCAAATTGAGACTGAGTCACTGAGACTGACTCATGGCTCCTGCACTGTTAGATGCCAGAGCAGGGATCCTTGGCATCCCTTGGCATCACACCAACACATGAGTTTTGAGGAAGAAGAAGGAAGGCTCTTCACCCTGCCAATGCTGGTGCCTCCGTGCAGCCCTGATGCTCCTTGGGGCAGCCTCTCTTGCAGCACCCAGACCAAGGGGAGCTTCACACTCCAAGGAGAGGACAGCAGAGCTGGGCCAGGGCATTCTATGTCACCTGCTCTCCACCTCCCACCTATTGCATATTGCTGCAGCAGCCTCCTTTGGGGTGGGGTGACGAGGAGCTGGCTGACAGGATGGGGCTGGGGGGAGTCTTGGTCAAGGTGGAAAACTATTTCAGGAGCTTTCAGAAACTCATTCATAGCTGGAAAGCTCTCAGAGGGCCAGGCACATCTGCTGAGTCTCTGCCCCCAGAGGCTACAGACAGCACCAACACCCCCAGGGCAGCTATCACTGATCATTGAAATTACTCAAATAAATAACCCAGCAAAAAAAGTTTTTGTTCATCTGTCTGTCCAGCTAAAATACATGTTCATCTGCTCTTGAGTTGCTGCTTTATGGAGGGTAAAACTCTTCTAACAGCAATTTCCCCCTAGTTTATGCGCAAGGGAATTAAGTGATGCTGGAAATCGTGACATAGCTGGTATGGCTCTTGGAGCCCCATTCATTGGGTGATCATCCCTCTTGCTTTCAAAAGTCCCTGCAGTATCATCTTCTCCTGAGGTAGAAGTGAGAGGCAATATTTGCCCATGGTGCTGTCTTGACATTTCATGAGCCATTGGAAACTAATGTCCAGGAACGGGAGCTGACCCAGTTTGAAGGGTGATGGATCCTCATCTCAGCCAGTGCAAACAAAAGCAGTAGAAAAGGCTAGCAGAGAAGCTAACAGCCTCTGGGACTTAAAAGGAGAGATTTATTGGTTTAGGATTCATTGGCTGACTTTCCCGCACTACCTTCAAGTCAACAAAACAAAGGTGGGAGTGTGTTTCGTGTTGCAACATGACAGAAAGTCAACTCTTTTCCATCTCAAATCTTTCAGACCTTTTGCTGTCAGAAAAACTTACCAAAGCATCTCTATCCCCCTTTTCCAAATGGGCTATTAAAATACTGGCTTCCAGTGTTTTCCAAACTGGCTATTAAAATAGCTTTAGAAATGCAAGGATTCATCTGCAGAAGTGCTGGTTGGGGAGCTTGTTTTATAAAAGCGAAGAGGGGAGGTGGGAACTTCAGAGTCTCAGGCTCCGAGTTTCTCAGGAAGGTGGCTCAGAAATGGACTGTCATTTTCAGAAATGCGTCCCCAAGAGACTTGCTGAGGACCTGCAGGGCAGCGAGTGTCACATCTGCAGACTTGGTTTCAGCAATTAGCCCCTTCCCATTATATTAAACCATGCACGCAAATTGTGATAGACAGAACCAGGCTGGGGAGTTACCCAGGTCTTTTCCCTGTGTCAGATTAACACCTGTGGTCTGGTCATTCCCTTTGCTCAATGCAGAGGGAATGGCTGGAAAGGAAATTTAATATCCCTGAGCCCCTGCAGCCCTGGCAGAGGAGGAGCTAATCACTCACCTTGACTTTCTCTCCCGTCAGCATCTCCATCTCGCACTCCTCCCCAATGACGAACTCATTGTGCAGCACTTTGGAGCCAGTAGTCACAGTAATCTTGAACTTTTTTCCATCCTGCACGATTTCTGAGATGCTCTTGATGTCCTTGCCCTTCTGGATCTGGTCATCAGGAAGCCCTGCCCAGGAAAAGAGACTTTAGGTGGACCTTGGAGCCATTGGTGGGCAGATTGCTTCTGCTGAATGAATGTGGCAGGATTTGGGGACCCACAGGTGGGAGAATTTCTATACCAGTGTGGAAACATCTCCCTTGTCTCACTGACCTGGCTGGGAGCAGAACAGCTACCTCCCTGGCTAAGCATCAGTTGGAGAGAAAAAAATCCTGTTTTCCTTCCTTCACTGAGAGGCAAGCAGAGAAAATGGAATAAATTGAGGCAGAGTGGGGGAACCAAGTGGTTGGGTTTTTTTTATGAGACTCAGGGTCCTTCAGAACCAGTTCACTGAAGTCTTCTCTCAAAGAGCCCCTCCAGCACATAACTGTGCAGAATTAGTGCAAAGCCTCCTGAATCTCTGCAGGAGCACGTTGTCTGGCACAGACACTGGTGGAAATCTAGCTAGCCACATTAATCATTAAGCATTTAAACAAGCCTGACTATTTTTCTGACAAATGGTGGAATCTGGGGCTTTGTAGCATCGCTAAGCAGCAGCACAGTTGGCTGAGTGATGTCCTGCTCGCCATCAAATTTCACAGCCAGATGGAGCAGATCTACAGCCGCCCTAAGCCACCAAGGTCCTGCTGGCTTACTGTGTGTGTGCAGCACTCTGTCGCGCTGGCCTGTGGCTGTAGAACTTACTGGGACCATTTTCCTGCAAGCCATAAAATTTCACCTAGCATCTCCTGACCTCCAGGCACCAGGCAGAGATGCTTTCTCTTCTGTTTTGGGATCACATCTCCACACACATACATTTAAAAAAACCCAACGATTGCAAGATGACAGTCAGAAATAGGAAATCTGAGAGATGTTTTCAATCTACACCATGAGCACAGTTAGATTCCCAAATATCAGTAGGATCTGCGGAGGCAAAGCAGCACATAGCACATGCAGGCACTTACCAAGGGCTTTCATAAAAGGCTCAAAATTTTCCTGGGACTGGAGTTCATACTTTCCAGTGAAGCTCATGGTGGAAAAGCTCTCTGTGCTCCCAACACAAGAAGAGGTGCCTTGCTGGTAAGCAGAGCTTGGTTTTATAAGGTCCTTTTGCCTTAAAAGTTGGTCAGAGGTAAGATGATGTAATTCTTTTATGGCTGTGTTCAAACATTAACATAAAACTGGGCAATGGTCAGTGATAAATTGCTCTACATTTTGCGGACCTCGATTTACAACATGGGGGCAGGGAAAATTCCATAAAACTGTTTTATGGAGGTAGCAACGTGGCATCCATAATCAAATGATTTAAAAAAAAAATTTGTGCAAAGAGATTAGTTATCAGAGGAACGAGCCAAATCATCTAATCAGCTTGCAGTCTTGAAGTGCACATCTGGAAGAGGAAAAAGAAGTGAAAGATTATGGTGTCCCCTGGAGCTGACACTGGTAGGGTTTCTACTCACTGACATGTGCACACTGGGTGTGAAGGGTAGTGGCTGCACGTTGGCAGACACTAACTTGGCCATTCCTTCAGCTGCCTAGTGGTCCTCTGTAATGGTGGGTATTGGTGTAACCCAGATGTAACAATAGTCACAAAATCATCATTGTTCGCTAAGGAAAAAACATGACTTGAAATCAAATCCTAGGCTTGGACTGGCCCATGCTGAAGACTGCAGTTTAATTCAGGCTCCATCACTCTGGCCTTGCCTCCAAGAAAGGAGTTTCATGTGGATAGATGGACCAGTGCCATTAGTCATCTAGCAAGGCTATTGCCAGGAGCCACCACTAAAACCCCCTTTCCTCTCCTCTCCCCAGAGGAGCCACAGTCACTCGTGTACTGAAGGAGCATCCTGACCCTCAGAGCTGTATTTCCCCCAAATGCCACATCAGAAGTAGGGCCAGCGGCAGCCTCCAAGCTGAGCCCCATTCCTTCCTCCAAAGCAGGACGTGGGGCTGGGCTGTTCTCCCAGTGTGGTCCCCTTCGTTGAACATCCCAGGTTGCTGCACAGCGTCTGAGCATCCACCCCCCTGGGTCTGGACTCCCAGGCTCACCTTCTTTCTCCCATCCCATCCTCTGCCCCAATGAATTCCTCCTGCCTCCCAAAGTCACCACCTCAGGGATTTTCCCCCTTTTCACTCACATGCCTTCTGCTCTTTGCAATTCTTCCATTCTGCCTTCTCATAGCATCTTTGGCTTTTTTAAAGTGAAATTATGGATAAGCCTGAAAAAAACCTGTCTCCTTCCAGTCTGGAGATGGTGTCAGAGCCCTCTGCAGCCACCCGTCCTGCTCCTGCAGGGTCAGCCCGGGGCTGCCGCCTGCCTCCACTCTGTGCTGCAGTGGTGTGCAGTGACGCTGCCCGGGCTAGATTCAGCCTCTGTTTCTGGTTAATTAATACAGGCAGTGTCTGCCTGACAAGGCAGGAGAGGGAAAACCTCTGCCGGTGGGGTAGGCAGTAGGTGAAGTTGACTGGGGGGGTGTCCATAGGGGACATCACCCCTCTGCACCACGGAAGGGGTCAGGCAGGTTCAGAGAGCACTCACGGGGGGGTGGGTTGATTCAGCAGTTTCTCCAAACAGGTTTTCAGCTTTTTTCCCTTTTATCCTCTGCTTCCCAACAAGAATGACATCACCTTAGGAATTGCATTTCATTTTTTTCCCCCACCCCCGGTGAATACCTCAGGGTCATGTAAGGCCGCGCTGCCACATGTCCCTTTTCAGTGTCTTCTTCATGGGGACAGTGGTGACTGACCTCTCTGGCCAGGTCCTGGCAGCAGCCAGAGCTGGCAGCTCACTGCCTCCCACCAGGCAATGTCTTCCAGCCATGGGCCACTTGGAAGCACACATGTACCTCCCACACATTCATGCCCTGGACCTCCGGCAGCTCCTCCAGGCAGTCCAGGTCTTTGCACAGTGGGGAGACAGATTTAGACTTGAAAGAACACCTGAATATTTTTCCATCGGACTCATTTTGGAGCCCAGCACTCCCAGTGTGCTGTGGGGTGATCACCATGGGAAAGCTCCAGCTCTGCATGGCTCATTTTCACCCCACCATCATCAACCAGAGCAGCCTGCAGTTGTGGTTTCCATTCATTTTTCAGCAAGATGCGCTCCCAGACTGGCCACATCTGACCATATCCCACTGCTGGGGGTGGGATGCCCAGTTGTCACCCATTTCCATGTGCAGGCTAGGAAGAAGGGGTAACCACTAAGTCAGTAGGGAGAGACCTTTCTCAGGTAACCTCAGCCACGTCCAGTGCAATGAGTACCTCTGAGCTGACATTAAGGTAAGTCGAAGGAGAGAAATAGGAGAAACACGTCATGAGCAGTGTCCCAGGGCTGCCTATCCCCCTCCAGCCTCTGCAAAGGAAGCCTACATGTCTAGGGCATTTGTTTCATTTCATATAACGTTTGATATTATCCAAGATGAAACCAATCTTAGGTGCTTGAAGGACTTCCCTGAGGAAGCCTGACATCTCGGCCACCACAGACTTCCCAGGACCACAATCTCCTTGGGAGACCAATGCCAGCTTGAAAGGAGATACAACCACCAAGCTAATGACACCTGAACCTAAGACAGAATTTGGAAAAGCCCTCCAGGTTTTGTACCACAGACTTTTAAATGATTATCGTGCCTAATCTGGGAGCTAAACCACTTGGAAAACCACCAGAAACTGGGTGAGAACTCCTTCTGGGCAGGCCAGGCTCCTAAAGTCTGGATGTCACCCATCAAATGTTAAAAGGGGAATATAATTATTCAGGATTCTCTTCACAATTAGGCAGAAATTGTTTGAGTAGTTGGCAGAAACGGGCAACGCATGAGAGAATTCACCCCATTTGGGACCCAAGTTGTTTTCTGCAGATATTCTTTCCTCTTCTACTTATTGTGGATAGATATAAAATATCTATGCACCCAGCTTCAGTGTGTTGGATAAATGTGGACTATGGATCACTGCTGGCAAGTTTGGAAATGCAGCCAACTTATTTTTGATCAATAATAAAAAAATAAAAACTCTTTGTTTTGTCTGCAAGTGTTCTGTCAGACTTGTGTGCTTTTATTTCCCCTAGTAAAGAAATGCAGTTCTTTTAAAAAAAGAAGAAACCTTTACTGAATGAAATTTGGCTGGGGTAATTATTATCTAGCCAGGCCTGCTGAGCAAACAGCAGGTGAGATAAACTTAATCTCAATAGCAAAGTTCAGAATACTTGTACATCTCCCCACCAGAATACAGGATCTTTTAAAACATGACATCATTTTAGCTTTCCAGGGCTGAGAAAATGCACCTGATTTGCATTAACACAAGGCCGAGTCAACTGACCATTAGATTAAGACTAAATCCATACCCTAAAACCTGGACCTGGTTTGTAGAAAGAGGAAAAGGAATGGATCATTGTAAAAAATTATTGAGGAAGCTATGTCTTGTGGGAAGCCAGCAGGTACTTCTGTGTTTAAGTTGCTTTGAAAATAAAGTGTAGGATCTTAAAAGCTCTTCAGAAAAAAGGACACAAGTGTCTCGTTTCTGCTTTTCGCACCTGAATCGACGACATGGACATGCAAATCTTCTCAGCTCTCTCCCAGCCATGGAGGTATCCGAATGCTCTGTGTCCCAAGGTGATGAATCAAAGAAATGCTGGTTGGAGGGACCTCTGAAGGTCTCTGGTTCACCCTCTTGCTCAAAGCAAGACCACCACCACCACCACCAGATCAGCTCAGCTGTGGCTTTGGTGAAACCTCAAAACCCACCTCCTCTGCCTCTCTGGGCTGCACCACCCACCTCTTGAAGAAGAGGTGCTCAACCCAAACCTCCCCAAGTGCAATCTGTGGCCAGTGCCTCATGGTGTAACATCTGCCATAATCAAAAAGAGTTTGGCCCCGTCACCTCCAGCTGCCCATGGAGCTGTTGCCAGCTCTTATCACCTTCCCTCAATCCTCTGGGATTCCCAGTTCCAGCTCCCACTTTTACTCAGTGTCTGCCAGGACACTGGGAAACCACCCTCCTACATGCACTTCTTCTTGATGATTTGGATGTTATGGTGGGGAACAGGATTTTGAGCCTCAGGGCTCCTGCAGCAAAAATCCTTCTCTGCCTCCTCCAGTTTGAACTAGAACTCTTATTTAAGCTCTGACCTATGAAAGGGACTTTACAGCTGGAGCACTGTGTGGGGAGAGGCACTTCGCTGTAGCCCGGGATGGGGTACCTGGCAGCCCTGTGGAGGTCTGGAAATGTCTTCATGCACCTCTCCTCTATCTCTCTTGCTCTTCTTATCTGTCTCACCAATTACTCCCCAGACTTTGTGAAGCCTTTCGTTTCACCTCAGTGCTTTGGGAATCTGGGACTGGGCTCTATGCTGAAATTTTCTTAGCCCAAATGTGAAAGCCTACAAGCCAGGGCTTTTGCTGATTCAGTCATGGATTTCTCTAATGCAGGTCCAGTTGGACACCCTGAAACCGCTAGCCATTTTTTGAAGAGCTTGGTCGCAAGCTTGCCAATCACAGATCTGCAGGTGGGCTTCCGTCTGTCTCAACCCACAGTATTGCTTGGGTCTTTCCTGTTTCTGCTGTGCTTGTACCTGTGAACTTGGTCTGCTGCCCAGTTTTCTCATCTTTGGTCTGATTATTTTTAACCTTGAGGAACAAAGGTTTCTTCAGCAGGCCACCTGGCTGCATTGCTTCAAAAGGTTGGATGGGATGGGAAAAGATGCTGCTGCCACTGTCAGCTCTCTGTCCCTCTTGGTTTCTACCAAGTTTTCATTGTGTTGCATTACCCGGACAGCACTGAGATGAAATAAGGCACCTTTCCCACATTTTTCTCTTTTTAAAACAGCCATGGCAGTCTCCTGGTGCTGGCTACCTCCAAGCTGTAATTTCCAAGCCGTAGACATACAAGCACCAGTTCATAATGGTTTAGATTAGATATGCCATTATCAGAGCCCTGATAAGACTGCTGAAAGCGGCAGCTTGTACAAAGTGCTGCTGCTTGATAAAGCTTTTCATTAATGCCGAAATTCAGCAAAGGGCAGCCCTCAGCCCTTGACATCTTTTTTACGAAGGTCCCAAAGCGAGCAAAGGCTCAATATTGCTTCTTCAAGGCCAAGGCAGTGGTTTCACTGATAACATGAGACCTATCGCTGCCTTAGCTTTGCTTGCCAATGATCACCTGAGGAGCAGAGCTTATGGAAGAGCTGGGCTTTGCTGTCAGGGTCTTGCTTTACAGCAGGAATAAAGCTGTGCCACTTGCCTCCCATCCTCTTGCCTCAAACATCTGTGGTGTAGTGCTGTTGCCTCTCTCCAGGCACATGGCCCCTGGCTCGCCCCCTCAGAGGACATGTGTTGTCCTTGCAGCTTGGCCTTTGGTGGGATGAAGCTGTCCTCCATCACACTGTCCAGCTTATGGAGTCAGGGGATGACAACTGAAGATGGTGCTTGTTGCTTACGGAGCTAGTTTGTGCCAGGGCAGAGTAAGAAAATGTTGGGAAAGAAATGGAGCCATTAGCAGTTAATGCTCTTGAGTAAGGAAGGTCTGGAAGAGTCCCCCAAAGCAGAGCCAATGAAGATTTAACCAATGCAAATGTGTTTCACCTCACCCCACCACACGTCTGCAGTGCAGGTGTCTCCATCTGATCCAGGCGCATTAAGAGCCCCTGAGACACAGTGGGGATAAATAAACCTTTGTCTGACCAAGTGGAGACTTGCATGCTTGGATGCAAAGAGCAGCAGCCTCCAAGAGCCTACAGACAGACAGACGAGCTCCAATCCTGGAGGGACACCTGGCTGTTGCTGTGAGCCTGTGCTCACTTCTCCAGCTGGCCTGTGCTCTCCTCTATCCTGATTTATCAAGCACAGCCGCTCACTTAATGACTGCTCATAGTGGGTTGCAGCTAATTAGTCAAGCAGAGCTTCTCAGGCCCATATAGGCATGAGGAGAAGCCTGTGCGTCTGCATGCCCTACTGTTTGCACATGAGTCCTGATGTGCAACTCATCTCACCACACACATGCACTATATGACTGCCCTGTTCCCTGAAATGGCTTTTCATAAATGTAGTATCACTGTCAGAGCAATTGACTTGGTGTCCCACACCCATGATATCTAGCGGAGCCTCATGCTCCAGGGTGATCATCACCCTGGTATCTTCACCGCTCCAGAGTGAATGTGCAGATGTGCTGTGCCAAAGACCGCTGTTCCTGTCTCTCCCTGAGCCAAATATATAACCGCAGTTTATATTTAAAATAAAGGAAAGTCCAGACAAATGATCCCAAGACTTTCCATAGCAGATGGTGCTCCTTGGCTGGGGAAAGCAGTGACACAAGAGCTATGCACCAACCAGAGGCTTAGTGTTGAGGCAGGACACTGCTGCAAGGAGAGCAGAGAGGTTGCATGGGGACTGAGACCACTTGAGTTTTCACCAGGTTCACCACGGAGCACCAGGGAGATGCTCTATGGGAAATGATCATGGTGCCAGCAAGGCCAGAGCTGTGGACAAAGCCCAGGATTGCCACCGTGCGTGTCCCACTTGGTGCTGCTGCCATGTTTGCTATAGTTAAAGCACCTCCCTGAGCACAGGTATCCCCATTTTGCACATAAGGGAGCACACAGAGACTGATTGACTTTCCTAAAGTCACCTGGAGAAGCTGATAAAGCAAACATGCTGTAACTGCTCAGCCTCCACAGCATCTTCCTTGTTGAGTCCCTAGCAGGTGATCACAGAGCCCATATCCTATGGGACTGCAGATTTTGAGATAAAATTTGGCCCTGGGGTTTAATGTGAATGTTGGCATACTAGGACCAGATTGCACAACACTTTCCAGGCAATAGCATCTTCAATGTCCCACCGCAGGGGCCAGCACTGCACAATCCCGTCCTCGCACTTCCTTTCTGCTCCGCCTTTACGCGTGGGTCCTGCACTTTGGTCTACAATACCCAAACCACAACATGGGTGTCCTTGAGCTTGTTGTGAAACACCTCACAGTGAGGAAAGAGCATTGCACCCAGCCGTGGGGAAGGAGCCAATGCCCTGGCAGCTCCTTGCCCTGCAAAATCACCAGAGGTGGAGGTGGAAAAGCGTGTGTGTGAACATTTGTAGGTGAGAAGAGGTGTTGTCCCACGTGGAAGTCCTACGTCATGTCAGCTGAGATACTGACAATTTATATCTGATTTAGAAAGAGGGGAAAAGAGCCACATTTGCTGTAACAAAGGGGCAGCTTCATGCACTTGAATTCATTTACAGTTGTACATTTCTGCCTTGTATCTCCTTGATATGAAGCTCAAAGAAATGATTCTGGGTGCACGTTTGCCTGTGCAGCTGCAGACATTCTCTGCAAACTTTCCTACCGCCCTTCCTGCTATGGATCTCTGAACCTCACCAACATGTGGGTCTGCCTCTGAGAAAGGCAGAACAGAAATAGTTTGATTTCTGGCCAAAACCTTACAGTTTTTCTGAGGAATCTCCCTGTTTTCTCTGTCAAAGTTCATACTTCTGTGCATGAGAGGGCAGGGGACACAGAACTTCTTCAACAACCCCAGCAACGAGCTTATATATTTTTTCTCAGGCAACATAACACGCTTCCCACTGGGACGTACTCTGTATGGGGTAGTAAATGGCATTGCAAAACTCCAAACGTCCTTATCACTTGCTTACTGGACCTGCCTGACATTGCTTGGGTCACTTACAGCTCTGAAAGCTTTTGTTTGTACATGGTCTTCAGACACCAGACAGCTCGCAGGGACAGGACTGGGAGATATGGGGAGATTTTTTGTGCTGCTCAGGTTTATGTGATGCTGTTTTGTTAAATTTGGCATGTTCTGGTCCTGGTTGCGAGTTGGGGTCTTTCCATGTGCCCCTTTTTGAGTCTGTCCCTGGGGGGGAGAGACCCTGCTGGAAGGAGGGTGATAAAACCCCAGGACGGATCTCAGGGAGAAGATGGGGCGAACATGGAGAACCCCCTTCCCACCTCGACGAGCTCTTGTGTCAGCTCAGGCCACCCAGCTCCATAGCCTGACCTCCCACGGCGCGACATCGCCCATTCCTCCTCTTCCTCGCCTCCAAAGTGGAAATCTTTGGAGAAAAGTTTCCTACCTTTTCCTTGCAATCCAGGTGGGATGGCTGGGTTTCCAGGGCCAGAAAGGTGGAGGGACCAGAGGGAGGGTGGGAAAGGCTGGGTGCGAGCAGGGCAAGGCATCCCCGAGGCTGCAGCCTTCGTGCATCTCCTCCGTGGGCGCAAGGCACTGCCGCCATCTAGTGACACGGGGACTCGCGTGGGTCCCCAGCTCCTGGGCCCGGGGATGCTCTGCTGGGGTCGGGGGGAGGTGGAAAGGGACCCAAACCCAACGCCTTGCTTGTGCTTGGGACATATAGAGGGGGACGTTACAGGAGAGGGTAGAAAGCTGCTCAGCAAACACGAAGCTGAGAGCGTTGCGGGGCTGTACTTTGGGTACTGCAATGCTCCGGGGTGAGACCTGAATTTTTTTTTTTTTGGGGGGGGGGGTGCAGGGAAAAATTGGCTTCTCGCTGCTGTATGTGTCCTTCTGCTTCCTCAGTCCTCGCCGTGCTTTGGGATGCTTTGGTGAGGGGGGAGGCTGAGGAAATTCTGCCTGGAAGGATGAAAACTGACGCAGTACAAAAAAAAAAAGCTGGAGGTCTGACAGCAGCCTTAGCTGGGGTTTGCAATTACAGCTCATTTCTGACATATGAGTCCAAAGAGCATGAACTGCTCAGGAACAGACAAGGTCCAAAGTGGAAGTACAAATCCCAGCAGGAATATGGAGGTACTGAGTAAGACCAGGTTAATTAAAGGCTATTACATTTTCCAGCTCTTGATCTGTTGCTGCAGTGCATGAGCCCTGACAGGCTGGCATGCAGCAGCACGGCCACTCTCTTCCCCTCCTTTCTTTTAAAATTCGAAATAGTATTAAAGAAATGGCACTTTAAACTGGAATGCATGGCAATTGCAGGGCCGACCATGGGAAAAGCCCTCCCAATAAATGGCACTGTCCTCCTGGTGCGTGACCCAGGCACTTGCCCTGTGTTCTGTGCTCACCTGTGGCTGCCACATAAGCTATCCCTGCCATCACAGCATTAAATGATGACCTCATTAGCAAGGGCTATCACTGCTGATAGGCCGAGGGCATAGATAAAGCTGGCAACAGCCCTGCTGCTATTTCTGTCTGCAAACGCAGTGCAGCAAGTATCCTGGTATAACCCATTTTTTTGCAGGGTTCCTGCATGTGCCCCAGAGGGATGTAATGCTAAAGGGATCATCAATCTCATTGTAAGCTCTTCACTTGAAAAAAAAAAAAAATTAGATGAATCAGTGAAGTCATCTCACAGAGCTAATGCACACATTAAAAGAATCAGACATATGGTAAGTAAATGCCCAGAGGCATAAAGTCCCACGGTGGTGGGAGCAGGTGAGGTCCCATTGGGATGTGCTGGGTGATCTTCGTGGAGAGGATCAGCTGCACATTGGTGACATTAAATTATTACACTGGTAATAAAAACTACCAGCTTGTGTAGCTTTTCCTGGCGATTTGATCCTGTCCTCGTTCTAGCCAAAATCTGAGCTGGGCTCCAAGCGTGCTCTGCCTCTGCGTGGGCAGAGACTTGCTGCAAGGAAGGAAAATCCTGAATTCACCTTGGCACACTGTTGTGGGAGAGGTGAGAGCAGAGGAGGCAAATTGTCTATCCTGCAGCTTTTAGTATTTTCTTTATTTCTAGTATGTCACTGTTTTGTCCAGAGATGCTACTTGAATTTTCTGGTGTCAGCTACCACTGGAGCATGGCGGGGGGGGGCAATGGCTGTGTTTCAGAGACATCGGGCACTCGCCCCAGCTGGCCAGGTGACCCTGGAGGCTTTCTGTGACTCCAGGGATGGCCCTGGGGTGGTTTCACCATCGATTTAAACCTGAGACATCCCTGAAGAACAAGGTCCAACCCTGCTGCGTGTTTTTTCCAGCACCTTGTGAGAGGACCTGGGTACGCAGCTGGGATGGGGACAGATGCCCGTTTATAGGGTCAGCACCCCACTACATGCCAACGTGCCATGAGGACCCGGGGGCTGCGGGTATGGGGAGGACGCTGGGGCCACAGCAGGTTCAGGTGCCTCAGGCTTCATCTTTGCAATGTAATGAGAAACACTGAGCATGGAGATCTCCCTATGGTGGGGAGATGCAGGCTGGCTGGGTGATACAATTTTTTTAATTATAGATAAGTAGCTGCATTTCTAGCTGATTTCCTAGAGGTGGTCAGAAAATGGAGACTATTAACAGTGCTCTGGCCCACCAGGTAAGCTCAGATATATTATTAAAAAGCTGCTGTTTTCTTCCTGCTCTGCTACAGCTGCCCTGTTCAACCCTGAGCAATACAATCATGGGCAACTTTGCCCAGAGCCTGAAATTCAGCTTCTGCTTCCCACTGAAGAGCTTGCAGAAACGGTCCTTTTTGGATGCTGGGTGTAGAAAAGCCCATTTCCACGTCGGTGCTCAGGGCAAGAACTGAACCGCTCTCTACCAGAGACTTTTCTCATGGCTCCAGTTACTCACCAGAGGTAGAAAGCCAAAGCGTGTTGGGTCAGACTCTGATGCTTTGGCAGGCTATGTGTCTCTTACTGCAGACACGGGCTTCTTGATTCATGGTTGGCTGTTATCAGCCATCCTTTGTACCTCTGCACCTTGCCTTCCTGGGCTGAAGTCCCAGCACACCGTCCAGCAGCACACGCTGCGCTGCACCCCGGGTCCACACAGCCACCAGTCCTGTGCTGACCTTGCCCTTCAAAAATCACTTATTTATTAAACTAAAAAGTAAAAAAAGGGATGCACAGCCTTTCCCTGCAAAGGAGAACTGAATTTTTTTGCACAGCCTCCTGCGCGTCCCCTTTCACTTCTGTGCCTCAGTTTCCCCATTGGTGGGACAGGGTTGTTATGACACCCCAGCCTCACAGGCTGAACACTGGGCTTTGCACAGCTGATTTACAGACTGATTTTGGTTGGAAGGGACCTCTGGAGGTTTCTGACCCAAACCCTGCTTTAAGAAGGTTCGATCTCAAAGTTAAGTCTGACCTCACAGTTAAATCAGGTGGCTCGGTGCTTCCCCAGTTGAATTTTGAGTTTCTCTCGGGTAATACCGGAGACAACAAGCTCCCTATGCCCCATCCTTGATCACCCTTACGGTTAAAATAGATCTTCTAATATTTAACTAGAATTCTCCCCAGCTGCAGTTCATGCCTGCTGCCCCTTGCCCCTATGCCCGGCACCACCAGGAGCAGCTCGGCTCCGTCTTTCCCACATATTCCTATTCCCAGGCTCGGTGCAGGGCGGCCGCCTCCGCCAGCTGCTCCGCAGCGAGGGGAACGTTGGCTGGCTGCAACGGGGAGGAGAATTTTTCCGTGAGCACAAGTGCCAAGGGTGGCCAGGTTGCAAGTGGCAGTGAGTTGCTTGGCCGCTTTCCTGCTTCTGCGTGGGGTCAGGAGGCCTGTGGTCGTGCCGAGGGGCTGCACCGTTGGCCGGAGTGCCCGAGGTGGGAACGGCTCTGCGGGTTCGTGGGATTGGGGTGAGAAGGGGCCTCTCCCGGCAACTCTGGCGGCTGCTCCGTGGGATTTGCATGAATCTGGTGGATTTAGCTGCGCCTTTCATACACTGAGTTAAATCCTGTCCTTAGTTTAACCCCTTTGAACAAAATAAGCCTGCTCTAAACCCATATTTATTTATTTGTGGTTTGGTGGGGGGTTTTTTGTTTTGTTTTGATTTTTAATTTTAAAACTCCAGCTTTTGCAAATAGCCTGCAGGGGACATGACGTACTTGCGCAGTGACTTCTGCGCTGTCAGGGCTTTTGCTCAGGCTGGGAAGTGTCTCCGGGGCAGTGTGGGAAGGGCGCAGGGAAAGCGGGACAAGGAGCCTCCAGCCACCTCGGTGCAAATCTCAGGCAGTGTTTCCACTGCCCGCAAAATGCTGCGTGTCCTCCGCCAGCTCTATCTGCTCTAGCTCCCCACGGTGTGAGATTTTTTTAGGGGAAGAGGTGTTTTCTTCCCTGAGGAGTTCTATCTGTCCACATGGGAATTTTGGGGGGGAGTCAGCTTGGGATGCAGGGCTGTTCCTGGTGCCGGGGGGGGGATGCTGTGGGGCCTTGGCAGTGACTGCGGTGCCTCCCCAGCACCCATGGAGTACGTCAGCACACGGGGAGGCGCAGGGGCCGTCGACTTCGAGGGAGCCCTATTCTCCGGCTATGCACCCGATGGGGGCCTTTTCATGCCCCAGCGCATCCCCTCGCTGGACCGGGACACCCTTCGGAGGTGGAGCCGCCTTCCCTACCAGGAGCTGGTGAAGGAGCTGTGCTCCCTCTTCATCACGGCTGAGCTGGTCCCGCGGAGCACGCTCAACGGTGAGCCCCAACCGTGCAGGGAGCTGCTCACAGGGGTGCGCACCAGGATTTGGGGGCATTCAGATGCATTTGCCTGCCTTTGCCCCATCCTCTTTGCATCCCTCCAGAGGATGGAGCCTGTTGCACCGTTGCCTGCTCCTTTCTGTACCCTGTTCTCCTCTGTCACCCCGCTGCTATTTGTTACCTTCTGGAAAAGGTGTCCCCTTGTGTGCAAATAGGGATTCTGGTGACTGCAGTAGCGATGGCTGATGCCGTGGCCCTGCTTGCTGCTGGGGGGGGGCCTGCTGCTCTGCTGACCTGCTCTCCCACCAGAGCTTTCTGCTGCTCCATGCTGTCGTTGAGATCTGATTTTTAATGTTTTTAACATTTAACAGCTATCACTTCCACCAGAGGGCAGCTACAACCTCTGTCTCAACATCACGTTATGAAAAAATTTGGGTTTCCTGTATTTTGTATCTTAACAGAGTTTGCTCTGTGTTGGGTGTCCCCTGGGGTTACTTGCCCTACAGCTATCAAACACAATGAAGCTGATCTGGTTTACTCCTAATAACTAAGAATAACTTGTTGGATATGTGTCACCTTTCCAGCAACTGAGAGTCTGTGGGTGTGCAGAAAGCTTCCCAGGAGCATGAAGAGCACAGATGCAGGAAACCATGGGTCAGAAAAATACTCCTCTACCCAGTCGAACAGTCCCTCTAACCATTTTCCCTCTAGACCTGATTGACAGGGCCTTCAGCAGGTTCAGACACAAGGACATCATCCATCTGACCAGACTGAAAGATGGGCTGAATGTTTTGGAGCTCTGGCATGGGGTTACTTATGCATTTAAGGATCTGTCCTTGTCCTGCACAGGACAGTTTTTACAGTACTTCTTGGAGAAAAAAAAGCAGCACGTCACTATTCTGGTGGGTGAGTATGCCTCTGTGGGGGGTAAAATTTCTGGCAGGTCTTTACCTTGACAGCCATCATCCCACAGCCCTCCCCATAGATGCCCCAGGGTGGTATTGCCTTGTGGGTGGCTGGTGAGTGATCTCTGGGCAATGCTGGGGCCATAAAAATATCTCATGGAGCATCTCTGCATCTTCTTCTTAAATTGCAGTGATGCAGATTTGACTGACGCATCAATTTTTTGCTTTTTATTTGGTTCTCCCTCACTTTGAAACAGGGACTTCGGGGGACACAGGGAGCTCGGCCATTGAGAGCGTGAGAGGGCAGAAGAACATGGACATCTTTGTTGTGCTGCCCAAGGGGTTCTGCACCCAAATACAGGAACTTCAGATGACCACTGTCATTGAAGACAACGTCCACGTCTTTGCTGGTTGGCATTGCTGTTGGAGTGTTCAGTTTATGGCCCTGCTGTGTCAAAACCATGACCCTAAAAGTGTCAGGGGGCTGCTGCTTTAGCAGCTGCAGCCAGCCAGGTCATTGCCATCATGGTCACCATGCCCAGACATCTGGCTAACAGGAGCCTGTAGCAGACATCCCCTGTTTGATGACCAAGTGGTTCAAGGCTTCCTTTTCTCCTGGCCACAGATCAGAACTGCCTCCATGCAGGCAGTTGGTGTTTAGCTGCAGTGAATTTAGCACCATTTCTTGGCACTAAAAGGATCAAGAGTCACCCCTTCCCTCTGTCCCCTCACCTTCATGGGTTGTCCATCCCCTACCGCTGTGCCGTCCCCGTGGTTAGGAATCACCGCTGGGTGTTTAAGCTGTCCCATGGACTCCTCTGCTCAGCCAGGTTTCACCTTGGCATCTCAGAGGGGATGCAGGCATTTGCCTTCCTGGCAACTATATACTTGGTAGAAGCAAAAGCCCAGAGTGCAGTGTTTGCAGAAACCACCCAGCATCCACGTGGTGCTACTCAAACCCAGGCTTATAGAGCCCCTGAGGCAGATGAGCAGCTCAGGACAGCCCTGGCCACAGAAAATCCCAGGGCTTGAGACTGGCCCTATTTCTGAGCAGAAATACCTTGTGCCTGACGTGCTGATGTTGGCAGATCTAATCTTTCCATTCTTTTGACAGCTCATGGGAACAGCGATGAAATCGATGAGCCTATCAAGGAACTGTTCGCTGATGTCAATTTTGCCAGAAAATACAATCTGATGAGCTTGAATTCCGTCAATTGGTCTAGGATTATGGTGCAGATTGCTCACCACTTCTATGCTTACTTTCAGTGTGCCCCATCCCTGGATACCACCCCACTGCCAGTGGTAGAAATTGTTGTGCCCACAGGAGGAGGAGGAAATATCACAGGTGAAGGGAAAAAAGATAGGTCAGATAAGGAAGGGAGAGAGTGCAGTGACCTATGGACTAAAAGCACTTTACAGATACTGGGTATTGCTATTTATTAAAACACCCACTCTCTGGTAGGATTTCTTCAGAACCACTTATATTTTATTACTCATGTATGGCAATTACTCATTTGGGTGTCACTGATGATTTGCAAGGTGCAGAAAATCCCAAACCAGCCTTTGATGATGACTGTAGCTATCTTCAGGATGAGCGCATTAGAAGAGGGCAGAATATGTTTGATCCAGAAAAAAGGGAAAATACTGTGGCTCTGATTTCTGAAGTGAGACATTAACAGAGATGTGGAGTCCTGCCTGGTCCTACTCTGGTTAGCATGGTAGTGCGCAGTTAAGAGAACCACTCTTAATTGCATAATCTGGCCTTCTAAATGCAAGTCCTTGATTGCCTCAATACCAAAATAGCCATACAACTGTCTTATGAAAACAATAAAGGATTCAATGTACTCAGTACTTTCACCGCACTTCCAGGCTGCCCATCTGAGGCAGCATTAATAAGCTGCAAGAGCCCAAAAGTTTCATCTCTCTTGCTTGAACAGCAGCTGCCTGACCTCTTGGTCCCCTTCCCATCCACCTTTAAATTGGAAATGCCCAAGGGTCAGTGTTCGATGGCAGGTGGAGCATTGCATCCCTGGATTTTATAATCTGGTACTTTATCAAAACATTAAAGATGTGTATCTCAGAGCCCATTAGGGAATGTCATTTGTGTCTGCTTTCTGAACTGTATGCTCAATCAATTTGTACAATGACTTCTTTGCTAAATCTCCTTTGAATGTTTCTTCATCAAGCATACATGTATTTTTTCACTTTTTTTCTAGCTGGCTGTATTGCCCAGAAAATGGGTCTCCCAATTCAACTTGTTGCTGTGGTTAACAGCAATGACATAATTCATAGGACTGTTCAACATGGAGATTTCTCACTGTCAGAGAGTGTGAAGGCTACGTTAGCATCAGCCATGGATATTCAGGTATATGTAATGAATTGGCCAAAATGGGAAAATACCAAATATATATATTTATAATTTTTTTTTCCTTGTACTCTGTTCTGCCTGGTTTATGAGAGCATAATTCTGCTGCTGGCAATGCCTGTCAGTGATGCATTAAGCGATGTGACTCATATTGAGCATTTATGCTGCAGACTGCTGAGCTAAGATAGATCAAACACCTTCCTACTCGCTTTTCGGGGCTTGACTTCATAATCTTCATTGTTAAATGATGGGTTTCTGGGGTTTCATTATGTGCAACGTTAGCAAGAGAGGGACATTTTCTCAAAATGTGACACTTAGAAAATTATAAATCCCATCATGTCTCCAGGGGTTTTGTTGATGCTTCTGAAAGGTTCTGCCAAGAGTAAGAGAAGAAACCAGCAAGAAAGTAGGGAAGTCCAGTAGAAATGCCTCATCTATGGCCATCTGCAGCTTGCTCAGAGCAAAACAAGTCTCAGCAGGCAGGCAAAGGCCTCAGAAATGAAAAGTCATGAAGGTATGGAAACCAAACACCTGGAAGCAAATTTCATGTGATCTGCAGGGATTGGATCTGCTTCCGAACAAGTGACCAAAGTGTGAAACACTTGGTGTTGGATCACTGTGGCCTTAAGCTACCTGGATTTTCCAAAAGCTGTTCAAACACATTAGGAGGACCTGGGAGCCTGGAGGAACTGCCATGCTTTGCAGTCAGTAAGTTATTATGGCCCCATCCCCAGGCTGCTGTGGTCCGCAGCTTGGCTTTCCTTCTGAGGCATGAATTTTTTTGGCTCCTCGGAGCTCAAAGGGTAGCTGGGCTCCTCTTTTGTCCTGTGTCCCTTCAGTAGTACCGGTCCACTGAGGCACCTAAGCATGTGCCAGACTTTGGGATCATGAATGAAGGCAGCCAAGCGAGGTGGTGTCCAGAGATTCCCGAGGAGCTGGATGGGTGTATCCCCTGCACATCCCTCTCCGTGGTTGCATGGGACATCGTTGTTCAGCTCACATCTGAAGCATCCATGCAAATATTTCCATAGCTCAACAGATTATTCATGCTGGAGGGGAATTTAGGAGGTCTGTAGTTGCCACCTGCTCAAAGCAGGGTCAACCCTGAGGCCAGACCAGGTTGCTTAGGGTTTTGTCCAGTCAGGTGTTGGCAATCTTCAAGGATGGAGAGTGCACAGCCTCTTTAGGTTGTCTCTTCTGTAGACTAAGCTAAAGCAGAGAAAACTTTCCAGTTAAACACTGACTGAAGAGTTGAAGGTGAAGCAGAAAGTCTAGTGTGGATGAGCCTTGTAAGGAGCAATCCCAGGAGAATCACAGCAGACTCTGTGTCTTTGCAGTACCTAAAGCCAAACGGGAGCTGTTCTCTGGCCCTGAGGTCAGGAAGCACCAGGCAGCTCATGTCCACATGCCACAACTTTCCTTGGGAACAGTCCCCAGCATGATCTGTCCTCCAAACTGGTCCTCAATGTTCTCCTGGACAACTCTAGTGGCATGGGACAAAACCAGACCAGAGACCTCGCTAATAACTTAAATGGCAAGGCCAGTGCTTGCACCAGTGTCCTGACCCAGTTTGTCTTACTGGTGTCAATGTAGTGACCTGTAGTGGAAACCATAAGGCTGGTACAAATGGAGGGTGAAGGGGATGGTCTGGATGCGGGAGCAGCAGAAGGAAGGGCAGGAGAAGGGGTGTCAGGAGGACGGTAGCAGGCCATCGAAGTCCAGGCAGACTGACATGTAGTTTCTCAGGACAGCCAGGTTTGGAAGCAGAGGACAGCCTAAAACAGGGGACAGCCTAAAGCAAAGGGCAGGCTACGCCCAGACTAGACTGAAGATTACAGGCTGGAGGCTCTGGGAGATGATGGTGGGAAGATGAAGAACAGGACTCGGGCCATAAACCACCCGGATTAGGACATGAAAGGCTGAGTAAATCCTGATGACTCACCAAGGTAGGACAGGATGGAGAGACAAAAGGTCACAGGCACTGTCCGTTCCTAAAAGATATAAAAAGCTCATCCAAAACCAGGACTTGAACCCAGGAGATGTGACAAGGACTCGGTAGTCAGTGCCCCTTGTCCTGTCTGTCCCGACAAAGCATCTCGGTGAAACCACCTGGATGAATGTTTCTTGGTGCTTGTGAGCACGCAGGAATGAGACAGCGAGCAGTGAAATTCGTTTGGGACCCTCCTGTATGGTCTTGCACCAAGTTTTGCTGCAGTGTTGCAATGCCGATTGCTACATAGCCATACAGGCTAGTCAGGCCCTATATGTGCCTTATATGTTCATAAAGATTATCAGTCAGCCCTGCAGGGAGCTGGGTGTCTCATTAAGTCACGCGGGAGCTGGGTGACTCACAGCAGCATCTACAACACTGAGTAAACAGCTGGATATTTCTGGTTCTCAAATACATAGTGTGTTATTAGCCTGGGTTCCTCAAGGTGATTGTACAGATGTGGTCACACTGTTGATTAATCAGTCATCCCTTCATTAGGATTTTTTTAATTCGATGGTCACTACCAGACTGCTCTGACAGGTCAGAGGTCTGAAAGACATTGTGTTCTCAAAGACTTGTCTTGGGATGTAGGTATGCAGGGGGAAGACACAAAGCCCACCCCAGCTTCCACCAAGAAAAACATGGCAGTAGAACCTCAACCCTAATTAGACATCAGAGAATCCACACAGGTGCTCTCCCCCTGAGAGAGCTGCTCAAATTTCTGCTGCTCACCTATGGTCTTGTTATCCCAGGAACCTTACAACATGGAGAGGATCCTCTGGCTGCTCTTGGGCTCTGACAGCCACCTGACGAAAATGCTGATGGAGCGATTCAGCATGTCAAAAAGCCTTAAGCTGCCGGAGGATTTGCACAGAAAGGTCAGTTCCTCACACATGCAGTGCCATGTGTGTACGTGTGTAAGGAGATTTACTGCTACCAGTTGTTTTCAACCCATTTTCAGAATTAAAAAATCATAGCGGAGAGCTTCCAACCAAAAATTTAAGTGTGAGGCCAGAGGAGTTTTGTATCAGTGTGTGCGCATAGAGATATTAAAACCCCTTTTTATTTATTTTTTTTTTAAAGAAGCCTCTTTCTTCTTTGCAAACCCAATTAAAAACTGCCTACAATTATATGAGTAGAATATGCAACCACCCCTTCCTTGGCCACTCCAGTGCCGGCATCAGCTGTGCACCGAGGCTTTGTGCAGCAGGTGCCGGCACAAACCGAGTGTGCCTTTTGGGACTGTGCTTGCTGGGTTTGGTGCTGCAATTCACCCTTGGTGTTGTGGCAGATGGGAGCATGAACAAAAAGCCAAGAGAAATACAAGAGAAAAACAAACATAGGAGTTGTGAGGCTCTTTGGACCAGATGCAAAGTCTGGCCTCTTCCCATCCAACAAGTGCTGTTCCCCACTGAGCATCCTTTGCCCGGCACCCCCTTCTGCTTGTGCAGCAGCAAAAAAAAAAATACTAAAAAACTGCTTTATTAAAAGAACAAGAGCTACTACACTGAGGTGGGTTTTACAAGCTCTCAGAAACTCCTTTGGAGCATGTAAATAGCAGTGCAGAGCTGAGGGGCTGAATCTCAGCTCCTCTCCACCCATGCTCCCAGCACCAGGGGATGGAAACCCCTTGCTCGCACCCCAGACCTGAAGCCTTTTCCAGCAGTGCCTCATCTCCCGGCTGCAGCAGCAACCCCTTTTCCTTCAGTCCCTAAGGAACCCCATCCTCCAGCATCCCTATTTCCAACTGCTTTACCAACTGCCCGTGGCACAAGCCTAGCTGGATACGCATGGGGGGATGATGCCCTGTGCCAACCACCCCATTTCCCCCGGGGCTGCAGCTCTCTGAGACCCTCCATTCGTGCTCAGCCTCTGACGAGGACATCGTGCGAGCCATGCAGCGTTGCTGGGAGGAAAACCACTACCTGCTGTGTCCCCACTCTGCTGTGGCTGCTCACTACCACTACTCGCAGCCGGACGGGTAAGGAAAGCTGCGGTCGGGAGCATCGGGGACCAGAGCATCAATTCTCCCTTTGCTCCTGCAGCATCTTCAGCTCAGGGCTCGCTTATATCAAAAGTTTTCTTGCTTTTCTTTCCTTTTCAGCATGCCCCGGTGTTGCTTGGCTCCAGCCTCCGCAGCCAAATTTCAGGAAGCCCTGCTCCGAGCTGGCCTGGTTCCCCAGCTCCCCCCTGAAATCACTGCCTTAATGGCGATGGAGACCAGGTCCACTCCCCTGGAGCAGGGACAGGACTGGGCACAGGCACTCCGGGAGCAGATCGAAGCCATGGCACGGCAGTGGGAGATCGCTGGGCAGGGAGTCACACAGACCTGATCTACTGGGGCACGGCTGGCCGATGCTTCCCAGGGCTCATTTTCCATTCTCAGGAGAGCCCCGTGTTATGTTGGGAGAGGAGCCAGTGCTCTCCATGCAATGAATTATTAGCAAGAACACACTTCACTGTTGAACTGTATAGACTATTTCGTAACATTTTCACTAAAAAGCTCTGCAATTGTATCCCCTTTTTCCTAGTAATTCATAAAAACTGATTGAAACCCTGAATAGACCCGCCTATTCCATCATTATTAGCTATTACAGAAAGCTCCCTTAGCCATACCCATAGACACCAGCTTCCTGAGTGTTATCCAGCGATTCTGGCCCTGTGCTGGGATGTTCAGCCCAGTGATCCTAGTAGCACCCAAGATGCTCAGTGAGAAACGTATGCACAGCTGGAGTGGATCTGCTTTACCCATCCCTGTAATTTAAGCAGTGCCAGGGATCATTCCCAGGCATCGAAACTTGCTCAGTCATAGTGTTAGATAGCAGATGTTTTTCCTGGATGTTTTTATCTTAAGGAGCTACTTTCCAGTGCTGTATCTTGCAGCTTTTGGTCTTAGTCCTGCTGCAGACTCTTCCCGGGCAACTTCCACTGAAGCAAATAGGAAATGGGAAATTCCCCTTATCTTCTACCTGAAACTTCAGGTCTTTCAATGCCACGTTCCCATCATATACATATAAATATATAAATACCTTGTGTGGGAGCTGCCTCCACAAGTCGTGCATCTGGCAGGAATCTCTTGTGCCTAAAAAGGGGGGAAAAAAATAGGAATTACACCAGGGGGGAAAAATCCCCCTTTGCCATCAAAAAAAAATTCCCCCTTTGACATCAAAGGAAGTCCCATAATGGGAGGATTAATTTGAAGGTTTAGTGGCATTTAGCAGGGTAAAAGTAAATTCTGTGAAGTGAATCAGCATGGGATGTTGCAGAATGTGCGGGAAGGGTGGGAAGCTTTGCCTGGGCTGCAAGCCGCCTTGCTGGCACCTGGGCAGCCTTTTCCTCGCTCCCCCCGGCACAGACGGCCCCGTGCTGCCTCCTTCCATCCCACCAAAACCCTGCAGGAGAGGAGGGACCAGTGCCTCCTCCAAGGTGGGGGCTGAGGCTGCCCCATCCTAATTAATGGGGTTGAGGGAAACAGCTTAGTTGAAAATGATGCAAAAACCCACAGGGCTTGGATGCTGGATGTTTTTAATGCTAACAGCTCTACTAGTTGCATGGATCAAGCAGCTGGGAGGAAAATGGTGGGGGGGTCCAGGAAAGGTCTGATGCTTCATGAGGCCATCATTTACCCCTCTTTAAGAGCCAAACCAGCCAGCAAAATACCTCTTATTTAAGCAGCAATGCAACCTTGTCCTCAGGAATAACCTTGCCCCAAAGGATAGCTTTCCACTAGGGGCTGGTGCAGCAAGACACTGGTGGTGCCTATGAGAAACCCCCCCTGATCCTGTTTGACCCCCACAATCAGCTGCCCTTTTCATTGATGCACAAGTTATTCTTGTTGGACTCCACTGCCTTTAATAGCTGCCTCCCCAAATCTTGCGGTTCTCGGCCAGGGATGGCTGCCCAGTTATAATTTAGCTCTTAATCATAGCTTAAGACACCCCGTGAGGGGGGAGAGGCCTGAAATTGCACCCAGCTCTGCATCCAAGTGAGAGGTTGCAAATCCAGCCTGCTGGCCGGGACTGGAGCAGGAGTGGGGGGACGGGAGGGTGAGGGGCCAGACCTGGATCCCCAGCCAGGGATCACTGGGAAGCACGGGGCTAGGGGCTTGCAGCCCACCAAAGCCCTGGTGTGTTTTGCAAGCAGAAAGTGCGGCAAATACATCCCACGCTCCCATCCCAGTGCCCCGAAGCAGTAGGATGGGTAAAGGGTCCAGCCTTGCTGCAGATGATGCCCATGCGGGGTGAAAAGGGGTTTAATTCTCAACCATCCCTGAGGACACCCCTATGGGGGGAGGGTGCTGCTTCTCCCCCTGTCCAAACCAGACGGTTTTTGGGCAGGACACTCCAAAAACTCTCTCTGTGATTTCTGGGGCAGAAGCGCAGCAGGAAAAGCCTGTTTCATGCCTGAAGTGGAGGCAGAGGGAGAACAGACAGGCTTGGCTTGCAGGCTGGCCACGTTCCCGCAGAGGGCAATGCATGGACACGCGGGGTGGCCTGGGTTCCCGAGATGTGGGAATGAACCTGGCCTCATGGGCATGCCGTGTCCCACTGCCTGCTCGGGGACCGTGGCATCCCTGATGGCTCCCACACCAGGAGCTCCCACTTCGGCCCCAAAACAGGTGCTTGGGGCTCTGCTCACTCCTCAGGTCTCCAGCCGAGAGGGAAGGTCAGCTTTGTTTCACGGAAAGATGGAAAACGGAGAGAGGAAAGTCGTGCAAGAAAGGTGGTATCTCCTCACCCGACACTTTGATGGGTGTCTGCAGGCTCTGGCAGCTTGACATGCTCCCAGGGATGATGATATATTAGTTCTGCACCTCCCAATGCTGATGACAAATCCAGGCCAGATTTGTGAAATAATTAATCTCATACATCAACTGCTCACGCTTTTCTCCAGCAAAAATTCCCATTTCAGGTCCTTCACCCCGAGCAGATCCAACTCACGTGCTCCAGGAGACAGTAATGTCCACAAGCCCGTGGCCATCCTCCCTGGGGACCCCATGTTCCCCCAGAGGTCGGGACACCCTTCACACTGAGGGTCATGGCTGGGATGTGTTCCTAATGCCTACGTACCTTGAGGACAAAGTAATGTGTTGGGATGGAGATGCAATGTACTGGTATAGAGGAATTGGGCCCCCATGGCTCAGCTGGAGGTTTCTACCCAACAGCTCACACATTCCAGAGCATCTTGCTGTCCTGTAGCCATCTGTTGGTATGTCCAACAAGGGATTGGGGTGCCTGTCCCAGCGTGGGTTGGGATCTGTCTGGCTACACGTGGGGTCTACACTTTAAGCCATCTGCCTCCAAGCTAGCAGTCGTCACCTGGTGTTGCACCCCATGGAGACATCAGCAGCAGAGTCATGCTGTGGTTCATCACTCCAAACATTAATAGTGCCATCAAGAGTACTATTACTTAAAGGGGGATGTGGGATGACTGGCTGTCTGCAGTGCTGGCTAAGCTAAAATTCGGGGGGATATAAAGATCCCCAAGAGGCTGTGGATAAGGATGCTATCTATTTTCCACAAGCTGAGCAGTCCGGCCTTCCCCCATGCTTTGCCATAATGCCCATCCCCATCTTCCAACTCATGGCCACCCACTCCATCTCTCCCACCCAAGGAACTGATTTTGGGGCATTTCCTCTGCTGACCAGGACGTCATGTCCTTCTGCTCCAACGTTACCTTTGTGGGCTGGAAGGAGGAGTCCACAATATGGTGAATTATAAGCCAATGCTTTAAAACAGTGTTCTGAAGGTTTGGGAGTTGAATTATTATTTATAATGCCCTGGGGGCACCGTGTAATTTATGGACAGGTATGAAGACAAGTAGGCGCTCAGACATGGGGATGAGCCCTGTGTAAATGCCGAGATAGAAAGATAGATAGATGGATAGATGAAGATAAGCTTCTTCACCAGGAGAGCTGGAGACTGAAAAGCCTGCTCTTATAGATCTCTGCTGTCCTAGGGTAATACCTATTATTCCAGTACTTTCACTCCATAAAAAGTCATCTCAAATCTGGTGCAAACCGTTTGTTTACTCTTTTTTTAAAATTAATTTATCCCAAGTGCAAGGGAAAAAAAAAAAAAGGAGTTGCTTTGTTGTTGCAATTTGCTGCTAGGCATTCCTATGTGTGCTAATGATAAGTATTAATTAAATAGCTTGCTGTTGTCTTTTAAATGCAGTTCTTTCAGGCTGTAATTAAACACAGACACCCAGCCCTTTCTGTCTGCATAGAAAGAGGCAGGCAGGCCTCCGGAGCTCTGCACTTCTTTCCTTGTAGCAGGAGAGAAGTGGAAAATGAGGCAAAACCAGTTTCCATTGAAAACTCACCACCCTGTGCATGTCCTTCACGGGGAAACCAACCAGCTCAAGGAAATTAAAGGAATGCGACTTCCAAGATCCCAGCCCTGCAATCAAAGTAAGTTTATATGCCCTTAAGATCTTACAGCTTCATACATTTTAAAGGCAGAGGAGATCACTTTGTTTGATCTCCAGCACAGCACAGGCTGTTGAACATCACTCTGCCCCGTTCATTGAGCCCAACAACTTGTTGGCTTATGAACATCTCAATCTGAAGATCTAGAGATAGGATTCCATCCCTCTCACTTGCTTCTTGGTTTCCATCGTTTTTTTCACCTTTGCTGTGAAAAAACAGGCACTGCTGTAAATCCCCATCCCCGTGCTGCTCCCGTGGTCGATATTAATCTCCGAGCGCAGGGTGTGCTTCCCGGGGAAACCTGAGCTCCCACCAGCCCTGCTGCCCTCTTGCCTCCCTGGCTTCAAATAGACACTCAGAACTAAAGCCCTCTAGAAATGCAAATTAAAAAGTCAGATGGTCATGTGATGGAAAGCAACCCCCAAATAAAATTTGTCATATGACCACAATGCTGAATGACACCTACACCCAACATTATTCCTGCCCTCAAAGGCAGCTGGGCTTCGCTTATCTAAAATGCTGCTGTTAATCAATAAATACATGAAGAAACACCGGCTGTCTGCTGTATCACTTCTAAGAGTGGTGGGGGAAGATGCAGCCTCCTTGGATAGTGCCCTGGTCTGAGCTGGGCTGTGAGAAACAGATTTCCATCCCACAGCCACTGCGGAGAGCGTGGGAGGGAGGAGAGGAGTCATAGGGGGAATGGAGGCAGCTCCTGCTGGTCATCCCAAATCCACACGTCAGCCTGTAGCTGGACCCAGTTCTCTACAGACAGCGACAGCAAAAAGCTTGACCATAGTGAAGACAGTAGGAAGCGTGTTCAACATCTGCACATGTGTATTTTTTTGAATGGAAACTTTTAAGGATGCATTTGTGTAATTTATAACCTGAGATTTGTAGAGTATGTATAATAAATATACAGAGAATATAAGACAGATGCATTGCCTGCCTGCGAGGGGCTCCTCAATTTGGGGCAGTGCAGCCTTCGGGCATCCCAAGTGATGCTCCTCTGCCTTGACGGCTCCTCACATGTTCCAGAAAACAGCCACGGCCCTTTTGGGGTCCTACCAACCCAAGTCTGGATTTGCCATGGGCTTTTCTGTCCGCTCCCAGTCCCCTGGCTGGGTCTGTCCCATGGTTTTGATGCAGGCAGAGGAGTACACACAGGGAGTGGGGAACACGGGAGAGGGTCTGGGACCCTCTGCAGGCTCCTTCCCTGGCGAGGGAAATGCAGGACTGGGAACATCCTTGGGACTGTCAATGTTAGCAGCAGCAGCAGAAATGGCTCAGAAAATGATTTTCCCCAATTATTTGCATTTTAGAAGTGAGAAAAGGGGAGAAAAGAGAAGGGAAAAGGGAAAAAAATGGAGAAAGTAAAGCTAGCTTGCATTCAGAAATTAAATATTTAATTGGAGAGGAATTTGAATTTTTTTGGATTGTAACACAAGACTTTGTTCCACCAAAAATGAGCTGATTTTGAGTAGAAACTTTAAAAAAAATATTTTTAGCTAAAAAAAAGAGATATTTTGAAGCCAAAAATGACTCACTTTAGTCCAAGTGATTAAAATTGTGTTTGAGTTTTGAGAAAGGAAGCAAATTTAGAAATCTTGGCAATTTTAGAAATCTTTAAAACACCATATGACAAAAAAAAAAAAGGCAATATGGGGGAGATGAAAAGTGTTGCCTTACTGGAGCAAGAGGGCCGGAAAAGAGAGGAGCCAGAAGCTGCCCTGTGTGGCTCTGTCCTTGCCCTGACACCCCTGAGATCACCCTGAGCGCTTTAAGATCACGAGATACTGAGAACAAAGAGTTTGTGTTCTCTTTTTTGCTCTCTGGTTCCCTGCCTTTTGGGGCTCTCAAAGCTGTTCAGTATTTTTAGGGCAGGGTGGAAACCGCTTCTAAAAGAAAGCAGTGTGGAAAATCACATATAACATGGCTCCAGGCGAGTGATGCTTTCAGAAAAATAGAAAAATTATGATTCCTGGAAAGAAAGATAATTAAAAGTGATGAGCACAGGAGGACAGTGATATTTCATGCAATATTTCACTATCCATCTCCCAGCTTTTGCTTTGGAACTCCTTGAGCAGAGAGTATTGTGGATGTTTGCACAGGCTTTTGCACATGAATATGAAACAGCAGTGGGATGCTGCAGTAAAGGATGGGGAAGGCAGAAGGGGCCATGCACGAACACAGCATTATTTTGGTATCTAACGTATGGAATGGACCAGGACTCACGGTGTTAGATCCTGGACAGACACAGAAAAAGAAAGATGACATATTTGCTGTTGAAGTTTACAATCAGAGCTTTAAGCAAAAGAGTAGCTTTTGGGGATGGGGTCTTTTCTGTCACTGACTTTCTGTGTGACCCCTGGAAGTGTCAAGATGGGGTGAGGACCGGGGGACCCTCCCGCATCCCACCCGGCCCTCGGCACCAGCCCGGGCGCAGCGATGTGGGTGACTCCTGGGGTGCCACGATGGCTGGGGACGGGGCTGCTGCCACCTCCTCACCCCGAGCTTGGTCCTCTGCGGCTCTGCTCCATCCCTACCTGCCCGGCAAAGCACCGGCATCCAGCCCCTGGGAGCTCCTCGCTTCCGCTCCTTCGGGATGCTTGTGGGGATTAGCCAAGTTATGCTCCCTAAACCCATCACATGCGTTTCAATAGTTTTAATTGTTGCCTTTAAGATAATTACAGGCTGGAGAGAGCGGACAGGAAGAGCCCTGTGGATTTGCACCGGGGCTCGGGCGCAATGTTTTGAACGGTACGGGAGGTTTGCCGCTTAGCAGTGTTTTACCTGCTTGGGAGAGTGTTTCCGCATGCCGCAAGGAGGGACGGACTGCAGGTCCCTGCTCCCCACGGCTGGAACAACTGGAGCAAGGGGATCCCCTGGCACCCCACTCCGCCTGCCCCGGTGGGGAGAACATCCCTCAGCACCAGGCTTGGCAGATGCTGACTCTTGCTCCTTTAAGCCACAGCTTTTTCCTGCTTGCTGAGCCCGTTCAGGAGGGAACGCACAACTGAAGTGAGCAGGATGCCGAAAATCAGACCCACAGTGGGACAGGGATCATCGACGGCCGCCCTTGCCCAGAGATGGGACATCACCTTCACCCAGCCTCAGCACTCTGCTTGGCTCTTAGTAAGGTGGCCCATACTTGGGCTTTTTAAAGATATTACTGTGTATCCTGGTCCCTTGCTGGCTAACCATCCTCCGTGGCCAGAGAAAAAAATCTCCCTGATGTTAAAAGAGATATCTGAGTCTCTCCCGGTAGCCTGGAGTAATTCAATATTGAGTGAGAGGCGACTGCTTTTCCCCTGTTTGCACTTTTCTTGCAATTATTTTGTTGGAGCTCCCTGCTGGGGAGCAGGACAGGCCGGCTCTCAGGGATAACATGACGTCCCAGGTCCTGCCTTGCAGCAGAGGAGCCGGGGCAGCACTGAAGACCCGTCCCAGAACACAGACCTTCCCCAGCGTAGCCTTGTGCACATTAGGTTTCTCATCTAAAAATGCTGCAGCCTCTTTCCGACCCCTAATGAAGTGCATCTTGAGCACCCAACGTTAGAGCATCCAAATTAATCTATCTAGACTCACAGGCCCAAGGGCACCAGTGTGTTTTGCTAGCCAGGCTGTTGCTTTGCCATGGTTTAAGGTGCTGCTGCTCACCAGTGGTTCGTTCACATCCCTCTCATGGATGGGACCAGGCCGGTGGCTGAGCAGCAACGGTGGTGCACGATGCTGAGCCTGGAAGGCTTCGCTCTCATCCATCTGACGTTGCGCTTTGTCCTGGCACCTTCCCCAGTAGGAGATAGGACCCTCCCCCCCTTTCAAATATTTCCTGCCAGAATGAGAAAAACAACACAAACCCCAGTTTTTCTTGAGATCGTCTCCAGCCCCGTGTTTCAGCATGGAACCCAGCAAGGGATTCTTGCCCTTGCTTTTGTAGTAGCCTCTTTATCACTGATGCATTTTTAAATGAAGACAAGATTTCATCTAAGTACAAGAAATTGCTCTAGTTCAATCTGCTGATTGCAGGGTGTCTCATGGCTGGTGCTTTTTGGAGGATCAGGCTGGTTGCGCGCAGACATAGAAACCAGCAGTTAATGAAGGGGTAATGTGGGGCCCAGCACACTGAAGATGCGATTTGTTTTAGTATTTAATCCATAGCAATCCATTTAACAGCACTGCCCCTAAATTACTGTCCCTTTTGCACCCTAACTCCTAACCTGGAAATAATGCCAGCAGGATAAAAAAGTGAAATAGCTCAAAAAGTGCTGTGAAGGTGAGCTAGCTCCTGGGTGCAGGTGGAGGGAACGGGAATGGGGCCCATCGCTGTTGCCAAGTCGAGTTTTGGGGACCCGCTCTGCCCTCCTTGTGAGGTTCAGACCTATATCTGCAGGCTGTGGGTTAGATGTCAAAACCACCCCAAATCCAGAGCTGAGCAGCCTGAGGGGCTCCTCGAGGGTGGGATATTCTCCTCCATGAGCTGCCAGTTTTGCACCAGCAGTCCTTTGCATGCCAGCCCTCTTCTCCCTCTCCCCTTGCCCCTTCCCTCCCCTTGTGATATGATGCATTGGCAAAGAAATAAAATAATCAGCTATTGCTTTATTACTTTCCACCCGCACTTCCCTCACGGGCATCTGTATTTCTGCAAATGTTTTTAATATTTGCTAATAAAAGCAACTCCAGTAATGACATGCTCGCTCCCCAAGACAAAATTGCTGGGACTGGCGTTATCTAACAAACTCATTTTGGCACAAGCCCGTCTGCGTAAGAGCCGTTTCTGCCCATTCACGGGATTATCAGCCATCTCTGCAGCCAGCCCCAGCCCTCCTCTCTCATTCCTAGTTAATTGGTGTGAAATTGGAGCAAGTTCTCAGGTGATAATGTGTTTGCATTTACTGCTTCACTGAACCACCCTAGCCACTCAATCCCAGCTTCATTAAAGCCTCAATCTCAGCTTTTGCTCCTGGCTGTGAGCTTCAAACCCTATTTCCTGCGTGGCAGACATACAGCCTAACACATGTCAGGAAGACAGCTCGAGCAGAGCTGCTGGGAACAAGCAAGGCTACTGCCTGGGCGCCGCTCCGGGAAAATCACGTTCGCGGCGGGAGAGATGCTCAGAGTCCCCACGATGGCTTCACGCTGCGTTGGTTGGCTCCCCACACTTGAAAAAGGCATATTTTGTGCCCTTTAATTATCTTTGATTAATGAATTAATTTTTTTTTCTGCAGCACTTTGAAGATAAAAAGCCTTCGTCTGAATTCTGTGATTAGTATTTAAAGACTCAAGTGAAATATTTGTAGGCAGAAAAACCTAACCGAGGAATGCCTGTGTTCAAACATTCAATAGGGCCTATTCACAGGATCAGATTCCAGGGTTATTATTAGCAATAAGGTTATCTTTGGCATAATCTTTTTATGCACAACATGCTATTGGATTCCACCCTCCCATTTCGCTCAGGCCCTGGGGCAGAAGGTATACAAATTAGAGCTGGTTCAAGCCTTGCAAGTGTTTTTCATGCAAGTGGAGCTGAAGTTTGGTGAGGTCTGCCATGTTTATATTTAGGACCATCCATAAGATTTTTCGGTGCAAGATGCACACCCCGGGATGCTCCCATGTGGGGCAAGAAGTGTGTTGCCCCTGGGGTAGCTCCAGCCCTGCCAGCACACCCTGCCAAAGACCTGCCATGCCTTGGGGACGTCTGTGACACCCGATGGGGTGACCCTTCAAACTGTGGGTGGAAAGGGATGGGTTGGGCTGGTCCTATGCCCGCAGGTCACAGGGGCAGCTCCGAGCATCTCCCTGGCACGTGAGATTTCACAGGTCCAAACACAGGTCTGGGTTTGGACAGGTCTGGACACAGCCAGGGAGAGCGAAGCCCTGCCAGCCGCACCGTCTGGCAAATACCTCTTTTGGGGAACCAAAAGCACCTCTCTGCCAAGGTGGATGTGCCTGGGGGGTCCCGCCTGCCCCCAGCCCCAGCTGGGAGGGCTGAGACACAACGGGGCTGGTTGGGCTGCGGGCTCACGGGAATGAGTTGATCTGGGCACAAAAGCAGAAAGCAGCTGCCTCCTGCCTCTTAATTTGGTTGTATTTCTACATCTCGTAAAGCTAAAAGTAGGAGTTAGGGTTTTGTTGTTGTTGTTGGGTTTTTTTGGGTGGTGTTTTCTTTTTTTTTAATGGATGGTGGGTGTGATTTTTCAAACGCGCTCCCCTTTGGCACGTCTCTGCTGGCGACGTCAGTGAGAGCCCCAGGATGCCTCTGCCAGAGCCCAGGAACACCTTCCTTTGAAATCCGCCCCATGCGTCTCCCCAAATCCAACGGCTGAGCATTGCGGGTGGGAGGTGGTGAGGCCACATTCAGCGGCAGTCCTTCACCCCAAATGGCTCAGCTGCTGTGCGAGGTCCCTGGGTCACCCCGAAACCAGCTCCAAAAATCCATTGGGCTGCTCGTCCTTGGCCAGGGACCCCAGCCCAGACGTGGGCAGAGCTGAAATACATAGAGGCACATTAAAGGATGGCTGGTGTGGCTTTGAAACGGTATGGCAATCCCCTGTAGCCTAGTTTTTAGAGAAAGTATTTTGTAGCTGGTTTTTCTCTTTGTGACTAAACATGGTTATTAGGCCCCGAGTGCATCATTAAACCTGTTATTAAAAGTAAACATGTTAAGGAGAATATACTGGTGTGCAGCAAGCTCATTCAGGGCACTGGACCCTCTGGAAAAGTCATTAACATTTGTATTTAAAGTGAACATAGTTAAGAACATATTGGACTAATTCAAGGCCTTAGAGCTATTGAAATGACTACCATTAAAAATAAATATGTTAGGCAGAATATGTTGCATAATTAGAATTATTACAGTGTTTATTCTGATTGGTTTTTATGCTGCCCTCTCATTTAAGAAGTTATTTGTATGTATATATAATATATATGTGTTTTATATATATATATACACAGTAATGTTTCTAACTATATATATTTGGTTATCTACTGTGCTAAAATGACTCTGTAGAATAAATTTGACTTCCTTGTTGCAGGATGAGACAGAGCCCTGGCAGGATGAAGTCTTGGATAAAACCATGAGGAAAAAGAAATAAATCTTTGTTATATGTAAGTGTTGTGGCCACGGTCCAGTGTCCGTTGAGTTCAGTGGGAACCTTTCCTTGACTTTGCCACGCTGGGTCAGACCTCAGGAATGCGCCTCCCGCTTTGATGGTTTTGCTATTCAGCTTGGAAAATCAAAAAATCAGCAGCTTCACTTTCCACGGGCCATTCCCAGGCTGAGCTCCACCAGACTCCAGCGACTCGCCACGGCTCATGCCATCTTCTTTCAACCCAGTCTCCTGCAACTCACATGTCCCTGGGGAGGTGATGTGGTGGAATCATCTCCTTGTCATGGGGCTCTCCCTACCTGGGGTCCCAGTGCCTCCCTGCGTGGGAAAAGATGCTCCCAGGGAAGAGTTTCTCCCAGCAGTTTTGAATGTGAGAAGTGACTTTTGCCTTGCTGATGTCTGAGACCGATGGCATCTCCTGCCACGGTCTCTGCATAACATATATACAATCTATATAGTGTGTGTGTATATATATATATATCATACAGTCATAGAATAGTTTGTGTTGGAAGGGGACTTTAAAGTTCATCTAGTCCAACCCCTCTGCATCTTCCACTAGATCAGGTTGCTCAGAGCCCCGTCCAACCTGACCTGGAATGTTTCCAGGGATGGGGCATCGACCACCTGCCTGGGCAACCTGTGCCAGTGCCGCACCACCCTCTCCGTAAAACATTTCTGCCTTATATCTAGTCTGAAGTTCATGTAGGGACCATTGTGCTGAATGCAGGTACCTCTCAGGGACTTGTATGGGAGCTGAGGCTTTCATGAGGCTGGGAAGGACCACTAAAAAAAATCTTAGCCCTTACCATACCAGCTAAGGGACTTTCTCCAGTAACTCCTCCAGGAGCCCCAGTAACTCCAACACCCCACAGGATCAGAGGAGGTAGGACCACAGATCAGGGAGGAAAAAAACTGTACTAAGGAATTGTATGGGATGGGGGATGACCCTTGAAGAGCAGCCTGTTGGAGGGGTTTAGCTTTGTTCATTAATTACAGTGAAGGGGATAAGGGGTTAATTAAACCTATGGAGTGGCAGTGACCAGCACCTTCCCCTCCAGCTCTTCTCCCAGGGGTTCTCTGATTGTGCATTCCCGGTGCCAAGGCTGTCCCAACCACGGGCCCACCCTGGATGTCTGTGGGGGCCTCAGGCTGCCTGTATGCCCCGGCCCTGTGTGTGGGTCACTTGTGGGGTTGCCGCACCGGCATGGCCCTATGTGGGTGTTTCTCGGGCTGGCATGACCCCCAAATGCCCATCAGCATAAGGGAGAAAAGCATCCACCCCTCACTTTCTAGGAACAGAGTTATTAATGTCAGTAGATGGCACTATTTCTTCTGCCATAAATGCAGGTGGTTCCCGTCACTGCTCTGAACCATGAGCTGGACCTGGCAGGAGAAGCACAGACTGAGGGCAAGCTGCTTCCCAGGAGCCCCATCAGCCCCAGGAGCCAGTGGTGGGCTCCATGGGGGGCTGTGGCTGGCTGATGCTGGGAGCTGGGCAGTCTCCAAGGTCCCTGCGGAGACCTCTCCTCCTGGAGGTTGCCTTCCCATTGGGTTCAGTGCCCAGTGGCAAGTCAATGATCATCAGCCCAAACCTCAGGCAGCGCTGCCAAACCACGGCGCTGCTTGTTTTGTATCGGCTCTTTTTTTAGGGTTGAAATTGGGTGTTTGCTGCTGATTCTCCAGGTGGAAAGGAAGGAGAAGACAGATTCTGCACCCCTCCCTGCTCCCCTTTGCCTGCACCCAGCTCCAGGTGACACTGCTGTGACCACTGTCCCCAGATGCTCTCATCTGGGAAGGTGCCTACAGTCGGGGTTCTCATTTGGACAAGTCCCAGTGGGGGGCTCACCACCTTTATAGGCACTATAAGCTTCTAATATCAGCTGAAAACCCCCTTTCCCAGCCCCGTCCCAGCCCTCGGGGAAATGCCGGACCCTGGGGCCACTGCCTCCTGCCCCATCCTTGCGTTCACCAGCACCAGGGCTGCTCCCACGGGTGCCGCCATGCACCGACGGGCTCCCGGCCATACCTGTGCTGCAATGGTGGCAGCCCGTGGCCAGCCAGGGGGTCATTCCCCACCTCGCTGAAGTAAACTGCATCTCCGAGAGGCGCTACTGAGCATAACTGAATATTTAAATAATAAAACGAAACCCTGCTGGTGGGAGTACAGCTGCTATTACACTTATTATTTAATTGTGGCGGTGTTTCAGAGCCCTAGGCATGCACCTGGACCCCTCGTGCTAGGTGCTGTACAAACAGGACGGAGGAGAAGACTTTGGCGTTTAAAGGCACTGAGTCATTCCTTCGCCCTCTCATCTGAAACCTCAGCTTTGTCTAAAACCTTTAGGATTTTGTTTAATGGGTGCAGCTAATGGTGAGGTAATCAGGGAGCCTTTCGACACAAACCCAAACGATCAGTGGGTTGGATGCCTTTTGATCTCACTGCGGAGCAAAGGCATTGCGAGGAGAAGCCACATGGTGGGGTTCCGGGAGATGCTGTATGAGTGGGCAGCTGAGACTGGCCCGGGGCCACGTCTCCCATATTGAGCCCCTTGTGTCAGGATCCAGCCCGGGACCATCACCCTCGTGCCATGTCCTGGAGCACACTGCAGCCTGATGGGCACATCCCTGACGCTGCTTAGATGCCACACAAGAGGAGATGGAGACTGCCAGGGGTGACCGTCCCTCTCTATTTCCTGCAGAAAGGGGATGTCTGTGCAAGACTTGCTCCTGGCAGGACACCGATTTTGCCCTATCCTCCCTGAAGGCATCCAAACCGAGCAGTGGGTGCAAGCCATGCCCTTCCCAGGCTCCTGGGTGTCCTGCTTCTGTCTAGCCAGTTCTATAGCTTTGCTTCCCAGAGGAAAACCATGGAAAGAGGAAAAAGTCCCCAGTAGGTTCCTGCAGCAGAATGGTGGCCAATGGATGCCCTGGTGAGGGGTGAACGGTCGCTGCTGGGTGGTTAGCTGTGGAGCCTGGGCTGTCCCTCCTGTGGCTGTGTGCATGGCACACAACAGGCCAGAGCAGAAGTCCTCTTGGTGTCTCCTCTCCTGAGGGTGACTTCACCCGAAACCTTTGCTGTATGGCAATATCTGGTTGGGGCATGAGCCGCGGCAATAGTTCTGCAATGACAGAGGCCCCAAGGTAAATCCATGAAGTTATACTTGGAGGTACATTCTTTCACACTGATCTTTTGCCTGGCAAGCTGGTACAAGCTACACCTGCAGGACTCCTTTCTCTTCCTGCTGGTGTGAGCTAGGTGTACCTCAGGAGATCAGTGCTGGCACAAGGTGGGTGATGGGGGGACACCAGGGTGGTGCTGCTCCTCTCCCATCATCTGGCACAGGTGTCATGTTGTATGGGCTCAGGCGTCATGTTTGTAGCCCCCAAGATCCCAACCTTCTAGAAACAACCATTTTCAACTCAGCGGGGACCACGCCTTGCCAGGTTAGCGTTCAGATGGATGAGCCACTGCACAGTCACAAGGAAGGGGACAAGGGATATTTGGATAGGGCAGGGGACAGATGGACTTGGGTTGAGCATACAACCTCCTTCTCAAGGCTCACACTAAGGTGATATCCTTTGAAAGGACCTTAAAGGAGGGTGTTTAGAAGTGCTACAGTAGAAACTGTAGCACTGAGGGTCTCCTTTTCAGTGGCAGCCAGCTCATGGGGTGGGGAAAAAGAGATGGTTGGAGGTAGATCTGCTCCTGCTGGTGTCAGATTAGGAGGCCCTAGTCTGTTTAGGAGATGTAATATAAAGAATAACCTCCTCTACAGTTATCACAGCTTATGGACAACCAAGCATAAATGATAAATGGATAAATTATAATTTTATCATAATGAACAGGGTAATGGAGGGGCTAATAGCACATGGCAATCACAGTTAAAGCTGTAGCTGAGTGCAAGATCATCCTGTTCAGCACCAGAAGGGAAGGTATGTTGCTCCGCTTTGCATTAAACATCATGTATCTGCAACATAGAGATGTCAGCTGGGAAACCAAGCCACTCACAGAGATGCTTCTCCAGCAAATGTGGCAGTAGACCTGAAAAATGACAACTCCCTTGGGTTGGTTTCAGCGTGGTGGGTTGGGTTGGTGCAATGGTAGGTTAGCTAGATCAAGCAAAAGCCAAGAGCCGATCTGTCTCACTGTGTCACTGCATGGCAGCGTTGAGAGCCCAGGGACATGCCACTCACCCTGCAGGTTGAATTTAGGTGGAGTGAGGAGCTGGGATCAAATACTCACTCTGTCCTGGAAGCTGGCAGGTCCTCCCTGCTCCAAGCAGTCATCAGAGCAGATCCCATCCAAGCAGGGACATCCCTGTGGGGCAGATAAATTTTTCACCCCCAAACCCATTTTGCTGATCTTTCGCCTTGTTCCAGTCATGGGGCCTCACCTACCCTGGTTTCTCCTCTATTAATGCAAATCCTTATCTCACCCAGCTTCAGTCACCAAGGGTGGGAATTATATGACTAAATGTAGACAGGTAAAAGGCCTAGAGGTCTCGCTATGCTCCCTTTATAGTTGATGGAGATCTAATCTGTACAGCCAGGGGAATTTAGGGTGCAGTTCATCTTGTCTTAAAGCAGTTGCTAGCAGGCTGGGTGAATCGCACCTCCAGAGGACCTTTGGTGACTACAAAGGGAGCTGAAGTACCCACTTGGCTCCAGAAGTCATGCTGCAGAGACTGGTGAGTGATGTGAATGACATCCCAGTCTCACTTGGCTGCCTGGGCTCCTTCAGTAGAGAGTAGAGCAAAATACCCATGTCCATAGGGCAACTCAGTCTACCTGCCCTAGACACATCTCAGAGGATGGAGCAGGATGGTCCTCTGGGGCATCCTGTCTCTTGCTGTGGACTGCAGATGTGCCACAGGTAGCTTCTAGGAGGTAAGTTAGGAGGTGAGCATCCTCTCTTCCTTTAGCCTAATCTTGCTGCCTCCAACCAGGCTCCTGGAGAGCTCGTGAGTGTGGGCTCACCACTATGGATGCAAGAGGATGACTGCAGGGCAGACCTGTGTGCTGGCTTCCCCATTGCAGGGCATTCCTGTGCCCCACCAGCATGCCTGGTGAGTCCCAAACAGGGCTACGTCTCTGGCCTGAAAGGCTGGGGGCCATGGGAGAGCCCACCTGAAGAGATGAAGCTTGTGGCTTGGAAAAGGGTATGAATGTGGATGGAAACCTTAACTTGTTGTGAGGGGGCCATATCAGGGTCCAACATCACCAACAAAGAAACCTTGGGGACCAGCATATGTTTGTAGAAGGCAGCATCTCGTACCCGGTTCTCCCTCATGTTTCTTCTCCTCGGATCCAACCAGGTGACACTTGGGGGAGTTTCTGGGAGCTACCATCACCCTCTACTTCCATGCCCATGTGGCCAGGGTGGTGGTGTCCAGGCCTGGGACCTGCCAGACCACTGAAGTCATCCTTGGCTTTCATTGACATCTGCAAGCTTTGGGCCAGCCCTCAATAACAGGACATAAAAGAGACCTGCAGAACGTTCCAGCAAGGGAGAAGGGCAAGTGGCACAACATGACTGGAGCCAGGTAATGGGATGCTTTTCCCAACACCCCACCATCTCTCCTGATCACAGCACCCCCCCGCCGGGTGCTGAGGGTGAGGTGTCATGCGAGTGTCCCGGTGCCGATGGGCCGCTCTCCCTCCCTTTATCTGCAGATCGCGCTATGCTAACGAGGCACACGTACAATGTTTGTGTGTGCATGTGAGAGACAGAGTGCTGACTCCCAGCCAACTGAGAAAAATCATTAGTTACAGGCTCTGCAGGACTGAACTTGACAAGGAACTTGGGGCTTTGCCCCGACAGTGCTAGGCGCTGGTGCATTATTCAGTTTGTGGCTATGTTGATTTGCAGATCTAATCACTCCAACAACACATACAGAAAATTAATTTGGACACGGGCCTGGTTTCTAGAGAAAGTTGGACCTAAAGGCGGGAGGTTGGTCGTGTGGCTGAGGCAAAGGCTCAGGCTAGGGAATATCTCTTTCCCAGCTCTTGAGCCTCATGGAGGAGACGGGATGGCGATGGAGCGGCAAGGAGCCATGGGGGTTAATGGCACTGGAGCATGTGATAAATGGGACTCATCCCCACTGTGCCTTCCTAAATCAAAGCTCTAATCACTCAGGCCTGGCTGTGTTCATACCTCTTGTGCTGGTGGGAGAGGAGTGGGTGAAGGGGGCAATGGTCTCCCTTCCCCAACCAAGGGATGGCCCCCAAGGGGTATTAATTCAACAGATCAATTCAACAGACATCTAAAAACTATCTGGTTAGAAAAACATTGCTATTTGAGAGTCAGATTAGACACACTATTCCTGGACTGCTGGAGCCTTCATCCCCTTTCCTCCTCCTTGACTCACTGATGGCTCCTGCCTCATCAGAAATCAGTGTCTCCTCTCAGCAGAGAAATGAGTGGTCTCCGACAACAGAGATTCCTCTGTGGAGAAGAAGCCATGGATTTGGGGTGTCCCCAGCTGCAGGAGGATGCTGCCTGCCCTCCTGCCCAGCCTGTGTGAGCCTATGCCGTGAGAGCCGGTACCTGCCCAGCAGCCCAGCCGTCTTGAATTACCTGGCGAGCACTCTCCCTCCTTTTGATCGCGGACCCCTTAACGTTGCCTTCAGCCAGGGCTGTCTCAGCCCTGGACGTGCTGAATGGCTCCCTTTTAAAATGGGATTTAAGAGGGCATTAGGGACTAATTAGGTCTAATCAACAGCAGTGGCTGTTTTAGACCTGGTGCCTCCAGTTGACATCAAAGGGCGGAGGGGATGGGGTGAAGCCGGAGGAAGTGTTATCAGCAGCAGGAAAGATTTAGACCCTGCAAAATCCCCCTCTAGCAGGGGGTTTTGTGTCCCTAATCCCTCTATGCCCAGCAGGCAGGGAGGCGGCGTGGTCCTCTCCCACTGGAGACAGGCCGGCTGGAGAAATCCTGGTGGGAGCCCAGCATCACCGTCCCTGTCTCCTGGGGTCCACCTCCTCCGCCACCCCCCACCATGAGTGGCTGCTGATGGATTTGGGGGCTCTGGGGCCACCCCAAGACCTGGGACACCAGGATGGGACTCCCAAGGATGGAGGCAAGGAACAGAGGGGGAACAAGAGTGGTAGGAGAGGGAGGAGGTGGAAGGGGACACAGGGACACATTCAGAGCTGGGGGAAGAAGGGAGGCAGCTATCTGCCTCCCCTGGAGGCTTCCTGAGATGCAGGCAGGGGTGAGTCAGGGCTGCTCAGGCACAAAGCTACTCATTAGCAGTGTGAAGTGTGTTGGATGCAGGACCCTGAGCCAGGCAGGGTTTATTTGCCCAGGGTGCAGCAATAGCAGCTGATTCACACACGGCTTACCCAAAATGTAAAAGTTTCTCACCATTTTCTTCATGTCAGAGGGACGTCTATTGTAAGGACCTGTATTGCCTAAATCATATGACGTGGTCTGAGGGCACAGGCACTGTACAAACCCAGCAGTACCTGCCTCCCATTTAAAGCACCACCAGTTATCTTTTTTACAAGCACTGTGATGGCTTGGGTGGTTTTGCCACTGCTGGTAAGTCAGGGGTCAGGCTCAGCACCATGGGTGCCGGTTTCTGCCATCCGCTGAAGGCGATGGTCCAGGATGAGAAACATGGAGTTTGCTGACAGAGATTTTCCTCATGATTCAGTTTACACGGCAGTATCGAACAGCGGTTTAGTTGGGGGGGGGGGGGCTGTTATGGATATCAAATCCTTTTAATGGTAAGTCAGATCGTGGCAGACGGCATTTTGGAGAGCGCACGGAAAACAACAACTATTTACAGGGTTATGGACGCAAATGCCCTTGAACGATACAAACCATCTTAAGGGGAATTTTTGCGGCTGATTAAGTGTAACCACAAAGCTTCAAGAAAACATGTGTTTATTTTAAGTAAGTAATGTTGATTACTAATGAGAATACTTAGTAGATATGATCAAAGGTAGCTGAAGTGCCGTCATGATATCAAAGACTGGGATGGAACGCTTAATTTAGATGTTGAAAAGCCAATCTAAGGTGAGCGTCTTGAAAGTAAATATCATTAACAGTATCTAGATTAGACCAAGGTATAAAAAGAGTTGGAGGTAACAGCTTTCAAATCTCCCGTATAAACAGGCAGGTGATGCTGTAGCTGGGGGAGGCGAGTCGGACACGGAGCCTGGGGTAGGGGATGGAGCGTGCATCTGGCGCACACAGCCCCTGGCCGGGCTCCCGGCTCTGCCCGTCGGCATCTCGAGGGATCTGGCTCTTGGAAGCCAGGGCGGCTCCTTTCTGCTCCAGCTTACCCAGGGGGAAAGAGTGGAAATGGGTCCCTCTGACCCAAGCATCTCCAGCTGGAGCTCTGGTGCAGGGCTCCAGTTGAGGAGGGAGGGCTTGTGCTGGGACTCCAGGCTGGGAAGGAGGTGTCCCCAGGATGGTAACCGCTGTCAGGAGGTCAGGCAGACAGATGGACGGACGGGGCTGACAGCATGACTCTGTGCTCAGTGTCAGGTGTCTCTACCTCCTGTTTCTGAAGCCTGTTTTCCTCTTCTATCCCTGTCTTGGCTTATTAGGCAGGATGTTCTTGGGGAAAGGGCTCTGCATGTCCCCCGTGTCATGAGCCGTGCTCCTGGCTGTAACATCCCTGCAATGAAGCAGTGATGGGATTTGGGGCAGGCAGGAGCTTATATCCTCTCATCTCAACAGCTCTGCAATGCAAGAGGGGATATGTTACTCATTTCCCCCGTATTCATCCCAAGCACCTGGGCTAGAAAACCAGCCAATGTTAATTGGAAAAAAAATTGGGGCATGCCTGAGCCATGGTCCGTGCTGTCTTCTGCTAAAACCATGTGCCAGAACCCTGGTCTGTCCACCTTCCTGGTGGCTTCAGGGACCTGTCCCCACTGCTGGCTTCCGAGAACCATTGCAATCAGTCCTCTCTCCACCCCTGCTCCTGCTGCCAAGGAAGACGGAGCTTGTCTCTGCCCAACATTAGCAGGGACCCTCTCAGCCCAGATGCCCCTCCGATGGCCAGCACCCCTCGTTTCACTCCCACACACCCCAAGAGCCACCTCGGGACCTACGCTTTGCTCTGCACGTTTCCCTGGACCGAGCCCCTTTGATCGAGCGCTGCGGGGCAGTAAGCGGGTGCCAGATTTTTGCCCTGCCTTGTGTAGGTTGGGAGAGCTTCACCTTCCTGTTCGGGGCCCAGGGAGGGCAGAGGGAGCCTGGAGACACCACCTGCATCTCTGGGTCTGCTGGGCACCCTGGCCGGCTGGCTGCGGGTCTAACAGACCCTCGGCATGTGAATCATCACCCCTTCCCCGCCTGCACCGGTGGTCCCGTGTTGTGCTGGGAAGGCTGGAGCCATGGAGAGGTGTTTCCCAGGGATGTGTCTCAGGAGCGTTAAAGGAGGGTGGCTTTGGAGGCAGGAGTGCCTGCTGATGAGGGCAGGTACTGTTCAAGGAGCTGGGAGGGCTGGGTGCTGGTTCCACACAGGCTGACACTTTGCTGCATCCTTAAAAAAAGAGTTTAAAAAAGTGCTTTCCAGAACAATAAACTTGAAGCCTCTGTGTGCTACTTTCAAACACACACTTGAACCCCAGCCTCGCAGAGGTGCCAAAGGTAAAGGGCACTGAAAGCTTTCCAAAGCCCTGGTGTTCCCATGCCCTGGCTGGATACCCTGTACAACCCATGTACGACTCGGGCACCGCTGGGCACAGCAGCTCCAACATCTCAGCTGGGGTCGGAGCATCTCAGCTCTGCCGAGTGGTGCCGGTGCTGTGCTGAGGACTTACCAGAAGTGTCTTTGCTCCCAAGTGTTTTGCAGGCTCTTGAGTTGTAACAACAATAACAACAGAAAGGTGGTGATTTAAGTAGCCTGAGAACAAATCACTTCCCTGTTTGCTCGAGTGTCACCTGCTCAGTACCTGCTCCATGATATGGATGTACTGTTTTCTCTTGAGTCATGAAGATCTGCATTTCTAATACCTTAGGAAAAAAAAAAGAAAAAAATCTAACATGAACAAAGTGATTTCTGGCCCTCTCTGCATATTACAAAGGAGCAAGATGGGCACAGACCCAATTCCTTTGTTCTTTTCAGATCTCTGCTACTGCGAGCAATATTTGTCAAGAGATTTGAGGCTGCAGATGAAAAGTGTTACCTATGGACTGAGTATTATTACTGCTTTAAACTCATACCCTTTGAGCCAGCTGGCTGTCCCTGTTTAAAGGGAGGCGTGTGGCCAAACAGGTAGGACAGACACTGGCTGCCAGGATGCCCTGGGTCCTTGGCTCATCCTCAACGCTGACTGCTCAATGGCCGTGGGCACATCCTGAGTGCCATCCAGCATGGACCCTCGACATTGCTAGCACTGGGGTGGCAGCAAAGAATGCAAACCTGGGGCAGGGAGCTGCTGAAGAGCATCTTTTAAAGAGCTAGATTGCGAGCCGGAGTTGAACAAGCTACTTCAACTCTGGCCGTGATGGCTTTAACACCAGAAGGTCATTGCACATGGGGTTTGGTGGCATGGGGGTTGGTGCCGAGCAGCACAACCTTGGGTGGACATGCAGGGACGCAGGATCTCTCCTGTCACACAATCATTTTTTCAGAAAAGCTGGGCTGAGCTTACCACAGCTCTCCATGGCCAAAGTACAAGTGCATGGGGAGGAGGGATTTGATTTTATTTTTTGGAGGATACATTTACACTGACAAAACTTTGCTGCACAAAAACAACTGGGAGATGCCCTGCTATGTCCTGCCATCCCACAGGGCTGCAGCCCGCGAGTGGGGAGCTGTCCTGGGGTTCCCAGCACCAACAAAGAGAAACCCATCCATGACATTACCCTCTGCACAACAGCAGCTCAGATTAAGAAGGGTTTTCTTGTGCTGGAAACTCCATGAATAAGAATGTTAGGAATTGGCTCAAGCCACCAGTGACATAATTAGAAGGCTTTTGATATGCCAATTTGGCTGATCTCAGTTACTTCCCCCTGGTGCTGGGGAGTGTCAGCGGAGGGATTAGCCTCCAGTCACTTCCTGACACTCTGCTAAATCTTCTCCCTCTTTGTTCTTCATCCAAGACAGGGGAAAAAAGGAAAAACAGGGAAGCAGCTCAGGAGATACTGAAGCGAAGCAACGTGCACCGAATCCCTGACCTGCCTTCAGTTTACACTACAGGCTCTCCTTAGGGGTGTAATGCAATTACAGCTATAACTGGGTGCTATACATTTTAATCCTATTAGAAACAGCCCTTTAACAGCTCCTCACTGACTATAATATGTAATCTCATTAGAGACACTACCTTTATACTTTGTACAAGAACATCCAAGCAGAAATCAAAGGCTGGGATAAGGCTAACATGGTTTTCTTCTTTTAAAACACCGTCTGCTTTCTTGCTTGTGTTTGAGGTGCTGGTGCTCTAGGAGGGCACAAAGGCTTTGGTGGGGTGACATCCAGGCTGGACAGGGTTTTGGGGTCACCCCGGTTTCTCTGTTGTGCCTTCTCCAGCACCCATCCTGCCTTGCTGGGGACAGGGTTCCGCTGTGTTTGGAGGAGATGCACCGCCCTTGTGCCTGCCCGGGTCTCCTGGCCTGGCACACATGGGGACATGAAGCTGTCATCGCTAACCTCAGGCTGTCTTCGTGCAAACTCAGGACAAATATTGACCGAGGCTGGGCCAATGCTGCAAGGATTTCTCCTGCCGCAGCGTGTTTTTCTGCACCACCTCCCACGAGAGCACACGCTATGCTGACCAAAGCCCTTGCGTGCGGGTACAGCTGTGTCTACACCACGTCTGCTTGTGTTGCTCTGCCAAAGGGGGGAAGGAGAAAGGGAGGGGTGATTTTTTTTTAGCTGTTTTCCTCAAGGATCTATCAGCTCTCAACCGTCTCCTTCCACAGCAATCTTTGAAGATTTGGGGCAACTTCAGGCAAATTTTCAGGGGGGGAAGGAAGACTTGAGGACATTCTGTTTATACATCTTTTATGAAAATAGACTCCTGGGCAGTTTCCAGGTAGATTTGGCCTCAGTAGAGATCAGCATCCACATAGGAGACAGACAGCGTGAATGTCCCAACCATAGGCCAAGCTTGGTGGGGTTGTGCTGCCTACCCAAGAATCCAAACTCTCAGCTGAGCATCTGACCACAGCTGCATGGAGGTCCACATGTCACTCTGGTCCTAATTCAGCTCAGATGATGTTGAAATAGCAGCTCAGCCTAAAAAGCTGGGAGGGAGAACACAAGGCTCGGACAGAGCAGCAAAGGTCAGGGAGGGAGGACAGGAGGACGGGACAGACCTGTTGCGTGGGGACTGCAGGGAGGTCCTCTCTCCACTGCCAAAAAAACGAGATACACTAGCCAAGGAAAGGCAGGACCCAGCCCTGGTCTCTTGCTGAAGGGAGAACAGTTGTCCCTGGCTTAGTCTGAACTGTGGTATGAGTCAACATGGACCAGGGTGGCAGCCAACTACCTGGGCACAAATCTATTAAAAAGAGGGGGGAAAGGGTGCTGTTGAGCTGACCCACACATCAGTCTGGTGTTTGGGGGTCACCGTGCTTGTCTTTCTGATGGGATTTAAGAGATCTTGATGTTTGGGATCTTTAAAGACTGCAGAGACACTTATTTTTGCAAGGGGGAGATGTTAATCCCAGCAGATTCAAAGGGGCGATAAAGCACTCTGTTTCTTGCTCTACAGTAATTGCAACTTCTGACAACTCTGATAAACTAAAATGAGGTTCTCAAAAGCATCCACCCAAGGCTTTGTGGGGCTGCAGTCAGGGTTGTATTTAAATGCCCCTAATGAGTACCTACAGCAAATGGGAAAGACATGCAAATCAGATGTCTAATTGAATGGGCCTTTGAAGGAATATCCCAAGCTGCTGGGTAATTGATGGGTTATCTTTCCACCAGCTTGCCTTGATTGCATCTTCTTCCGCATTAGTCTTTCCTAGGAGTCTGGTTTAACAGGAAAACTGGTGCACCAGGATTAAATGCAGATCTTCTTCACAGACTGAATAAGGACATTTGCTGTCCAACAGTACAACCTTTTTGCAAGGCAGTCATTATTAAAATCTCTCTAGACAGGTGTTTCTTCCAGGCATGGAAGTGCCTTATCATATTGAATCTGAACATTGCACTCAATAAACTGCCTTACGACCTGCTTTGCAAAATGAAGTCATGACAGATGAAATAGCTTTCCTACCAAGTTTGTCAGGTCCACTTCTCCAGCAGGTGTAAATTGATGTGACTGCCTTCATCTGAACATAGTGAAGCTGATTTACGCCATATGGAAATGTGACCTGCCTGACCCATCGACTCCATTGTTGTCTTGTGAGGATTTATCAGTGTTGCATATATGAATTTTGCTTTGCTTAAGAGCCTTGTGTCTTGTTTGTGCAAGAGACAGTTGCTAGTAGCCACCGTTATGGCTGAGAAAGCTTGCAGCTCAGTAATGAGCAGGAAGAAGATTCCCCAGTAGGAGCGTGGAGTTACTCTGAACCTATTTGGACTCAGAATTGAGGCAAAAATCCCTAAATTTGGGGATGTTTCTATAATAGAGTCTATAATATAATGTGAGCTCTCTCCAGCGTCTCTGCTGAATCTGAGGGCCAAATTTTGTCAACCACATGTGGCACCTGAGGCCATTTGAGAGGTGCTTGGCTGATTGAGACATCCTCAAGGGCTGGCTTATGTGTCCACAGGAGACTGGTGATCTGGAGCAGCAGCTGGGGGCTGGAGGGGATACTTAAGTGCATATCAACACCTCTCTTAAGGCAACAGATTTTTAGCCAAACAGTCTGCTTCTCAACTGGGGTTAAAATAATTTTCTGTAGTCCCTGACGATGACAGGATGGGGCAGATTTTAGCTGTAGCTTCAGTTTTCCTTGTGTGTGTTTCTACCGCTTTCAGAGCAGAGTCTTAGGGATGCTGAGCCAGGACTGTCCTTGACACTGAGCCCAATTTCTCAGTTTATCTTCAATCCTTCCAGGTGCAGTTCAAGCCCCCACACCTCAACACCACTCTCAAGTTCCCCATAGAAAACCAGCACCAGGATCCTGGCTGTAGCTTGTTGCATTTGAAGGGCACAAACACATTTGTCAGTGTGCACGCTCAGCCCTGGCTTTACTTTGCATCCCTCCTTCTGCTGCTCAGACCCAGACCCACGGCTCTCTCCTGCCTTCAGCTGCCTTTGTCATTTGTTGTAGTAAATCATCCAGTTCCTGGCTACATTCTTGCCCATTATTTACTGTTCCTTTCTAGCCCGCACCTAAATATCATGCTTTGCTCTTTGTCTTTAATTTTCCAGCCCAAACCAAAATATTAATACCAATAACCTTGCAGGTTTCCCAGATCCAGACTGTGCATTAGCAGCTCTGCCTTTATGCCTTCCACCTTCCAGCACTTCCATAAAGACTTTGCTCCCACGTAGCCCTGGGATGGGGCAGCGTGAGGCTGGTTTGCAAAGCCCCCCCGGGGGCAGCAAGCAGAGCACAGCCCTGCTCTTGCTGGCATCTGGATGCTGCGACTGTCTTGCTTGCCATTGGGTTTGTCCCAGTGTCATCATGGGTTGGCGCTGGCAAAGCACGACATGTGGGGGGTGCAACACAGGGGCTTGGGCTGGAGCGAGTCTCCTCACAGCCATCCCCATGCAGGATCTCAGTCCAAGTTCCTGCCCGCTGGCCCCACTCACCAGTGCTAGACCGCTTTTGGTCTCGTTAGTTTGCTCGCCAATGTTGGCCACCTGGCTACACCGCAGCCTTTGCACTGCTGGCCCCTTTCCTGAGGAGCACGCTTCCCACGCAGCTTTGACTCTTCCACCAAAGCTTTCACCCAGACTGTCCACACACAAGCCCTGAGAGCCAGGGTTAATGCACGGTGTGAACCTGGCTGTGTGCCTGCCCAGGCATATAGGTTACAGCCTGGGTTTCGCTTCAAAGCAGGCTTTGACCTGTCTACTGTGCTGCAAGGATGGAGTTAAAACCTGGAGAAACTCTGATTTGGGTAGCTCGCCAATGGTGGCCACAGTTCACTGGGACTGTATTTCTGACCTCTGCATCTATTCTTTTGCTTCCCAGACATCAGAAATGGCTTGCTGTTTTCTGCTGTTAGTCCAAGACTCTCTTTGGAGATAGGTCTCAGCACAGACAGACACATGTGGTGGACACCAAGCTGCTGAGGTCTCTCCCAACATCTCTCTCCCAATGTCTCTGCTCTCATGAGGGAACACCTCCAGCCCAGCAGCAGGAGGTCCCCCAGGTCAGAACCAAGGCGACCCTGTTACAGATGCCTTGAGATGGCCTTCACTTTCTTCTGATGTCTTTGTACCCCACAGGATAAATGTGGGCACCTGGAGGGAAGGAAGACAAATGTCATCCTTCAGCTATTAATGGAGCTGAAATCCTTCCCGGCTAGGACAGATGAAGTAGGGGCTACTACTGTATTACATGAGGTGCAGAGGCCTTGGAAGAATCATTCCCTCTTCCAGATTTGCCAGGGAATAAATGTTCCTCAGACATCACTGCAGCACTGGTAGGAGGCCCAAGGACTGATTATCACCACTCTGTTCTGACTTGATGATGAACCTCAAAATCTCTACTACCGTGAGCTGGGGATGTGCTAGCAGCCAACTCCAAGCTGGTTAGCCATCTCCTGCCACTGCCTGGGGTAGCCAGCTCCTTGCTGTATTGCTGTGGTCTCCCGCACTTCTCTGTCCCAAGCAAGCACTGCTGTGTGACCACCTCTTCCTAAAGCAGATATTGCAGAGATGCTGGCGATGTCCTCGGGGCTCCACATCTTTGTGATTTCACCCTGCCATGTGCCCTGTCCTGCAGCACCTGTTCCTCTCCATAGAGAAAACCACGTATTAGAGCAAGCATCAGTGTTTTTTTGTTCTATGCTGCCTTGCATGATGCTCTCATACATAGTGTATGTACGGCAACAGCTATTATTGCTGCTTCCTACCGGAGAGCTTAATATCTGCCATGAATTTCAGCCATAGAAAAGTCAACACATGTCTTAGGTGGACCTGCCTTTCTCTCTGCACTGGCTATATAGTACATTTGGACTACTTTCAGATGGCCGATGCAGGGTGTCAGCTTGTCTTCTGTGCTATTCAGTGCCACCACACTCCTGGTGTCCTCGCGGTTGGAGTTAGACAGTTTTTCTGGACTGCTATTCATGTCTTTTTCCAGAGTGGTTATGCCTTCCTTCTTCCCCCATTTTTTGAGATCAGCTGATTTATCAGCAAGCTGTTGCTTTTTGTGCTGAAGTCACCAGGGAGGATGTGAGATGATTTCCAATGCTGAACCTTAGGGACCCCCATTAATGATCTCCCTTCCCTGCAGCTGATCTTTTCCTGCACAGGTTACTGCTCTCTTGCTCTCAGCTGGGTTCCCCCTTCCCTCCAGCTCATGGCAGCACCCAGCCTCTCCAGAGGAACTTGCCATGCACAGTGTCCACTCCAAAGCCTTACAGCATTTTTCAAGTCTCCAGAACATTTACACTGTAAAAATGTAACATTGAGAGATGTTCTGGCACTCACCGTGCTGTTGATCCCAGGCCAGAGGGCTTAGCTGGACAGACCACTTCCCCCTTCTCAAATATAGGGAGCCTGGGCTGTTCTTCAATTGGAGGTGGCCGTCACTTGTGCCTTCCTCAACTTGACAGCTTTTGCAGAATGAGACAATCTGGTTCCCTGGACTTGAGCACCTCAACCCACTTCCTCAGCTGTGGCCACTTTCTCCTCCAGATTCCCTCTTCCCCCGAGCCCACTGTCTGCTCCTTGTGGGGACGGAGCAGAGAGTCACTGGGTACCTCCGGATGACTTGAACTAACTCCCCTTTACCTGTCCTTCACTTCAGCCCTTCTTTCCCTTTTTATTTTTATTTAAATGGGTAAAAAAAACCCCAAACTGTTACTGGTTGTTACCTTTCCAGCACCACTCTTTTTTTTTTTGGTTGTTTTTTTTTTTTTTTTAAATTTTTGTTCCTTTAGGTTGTACCTTTCTTTGTTGACCTCTCTCCTTTTTCTTCCTCCCCTTCCTTCCTTTCTGTCTCCAGTTAGTATCCCATTTCTCCTAACGTACCTGACACCTGCCCATGGGTTCCTGCAGTAACTGGGGAAGTGCAGCATTGAGCCTGCTTTTGTTTGAAGGCAAAATGAAGCACGGTTTCACCAATAAAAAGTTCTGACTGTCAAGCAGTGTGTTATTCAGGGCTGATGAATAACTTAGAGGAGATCAAAAGATATTAAGCTAAAAGAATTATTATACAGGAGCCTACGGGACCACACAGATCTCCTGTTCCAGCTAAAAAAGTCCCAAATTAACCCCCCACACCTCTCCCCCTGAAAAAAAAAAAAAAGCGTGTGTGGTCTTGAACAGCCGAAGAAGCAAGCCATTATTTGTAAGTCTGCTATATAAAGCATAATTATTATCCTTTTTATCATCCAAGTTATGGGGCAGGCTTTTCCATCTTTACTCACGCCAAGTAGCACCTCGTGTCAGAAATAGCCTCACTGGTTTGAAGGGGATGAGTCATCCCACAATCAGGTAGGAGGAGAACAAAGATAGACACGACTTCCCGGACTGGATCACCCCACCACTCTCTCTCCGATGCACGATCTCACTCCACGGCATCTATCAAAGAGCAACCGCCGGGAGCGTTGGTGCAGGCGTGCCTTCCCGATGGCCTGCAGGCTGGAGACGGCCCACCAGAGCAATGCATCTGGTCCACAGCTCCCTCCTTCTCACTCACCTTCCCGACAGCTCCTCAGATGTGGGCAGGAGCACGCTGTGGGCTGTATGTATGAACTGTTCTGGCAGCTGGCGGTCCCACTCCCACTCGCCTCCTTTCCCATAGCCCCACAACCATGGGACCATCACATACTGGGAGGACTCCAGTTGGGTTACTTGACAAAGAGGCTCCTGTCCAGTCATCGGAGGGCCCTAATGCCATCCCACCATGGCCAAGAGGACAGGCACTGCTGTCTTGGAGGATGCCGAAAATAAACAGGGATGCCATGGCTCAAAAAATGTATATAATGGACAAAAAAACCTTCCTGACCGCCACCAGTGGCCAGGAGGTGCCTGGGACCAAGAGCCTGCTTTTGTCAAGAGCCCTATTTTGCTCTAGCTGAGAGCTTGCACACACCTTGTGGAACTGCAATTTAGATTTTCACCACTTTTTTGCCATTTTTTTAACAAACAAAGGAATTCCAAGGGGAAAAGAGGTTGGTTGCTTCCTCTCGCTCACCCTTGCTGTTACAATTTGAAACCTGCATCTGGCATTCCAAGTGTTGAGAACATCTCAGAGTGAATGGATTGGACTGATGAACCGCCCTGGGTTTCGGGGGAATTAGCTGTTTGCCCAGATGCTCTGGGGTAGCTCTTTAATATCCCAGTGGGAATAACACTACTAAAAAAGGAAAACCCATTAGTACACGCCTGCTCTTGCAGAGGCTCCTCTGCTCCTGTAAGGGTGAGACCTTATGGAAGGCTCCTGAGTTGTTACAGATTGCCTCGGATGGCTCTGACGATGAGCAATTTTAGGGCAATTTTATTCCCAGCTACCCCAAACCGTCTCCCCAGCCCTTGCAGTTGCTACCATTGACAATTAGAAGTCACTCTAATTTAATCAACCGGTCTGTTCACTGTGGTGAGCGCTGTGCTTTGAAGATGCATTAGAGCACACATAGGGAAACACTGAGTAATGCAGGAAGATAAGCAGCTGTGTTTGAAGCTGAGGATCCAAGGAGCCATGGAGGAGTGCAGAAGGTACATGAAAAAGTGGCGTCATCCCAGCTCCCTGCAGGAGTCCCAACGGCCCAAATCTTTGCCTTCGGGTAGGTTGGTTGCTTCATGTTCAGCATCCAGCCCTGCCTCTTGATGTTACATGCAACGGCTTTTGTCCCTCTCTCCAGCCCTCCTCTCTTTTGATGCTCCTCTGCTCCATGGTGGTGGCCACCATTTTGTCTTGCGGCCAGTTTGGGTGGAGGAATGGGTGAGAGCAAACTGATCTGGTTGCCTCTCTCACGTAGTCCCTGCCTTGCCTTGCTTCCTTCCTTGGGTTCATTTCTTAGTAGTAATAACTTTACTAATGCAAAGCTAACAGCAGAGTGAGGCCGCCCCAGGCTGGTTCTATGTGGAGGAGAAGAGATGAACACCAAACCCTTGGATCCTTCAGGTGGAAGCTCAGACACTCCTCAGAGACGCTTGGGCCCTATAGGGATATACATGAGTGCAGGAAACCGGACAGACTACTCAAAGTCATACCTTAACCCAATGACTAGGGTATGGGGACAACAACGGGAAGAGCTCTACAGACCCCCCTAGAAAAGGTGTGACCAGCACGTCTTTAGAAATTATGTGATCCTTGGGATCCCTCCATGGTCACTGGTGGCCATGGGTAGCTGCTGCCACTGGGAACTAGACTGGCAAGGAAGGCAGAGCTTAATTTTGAGCACATCTTGTTGCTCAGTCCCTATTTTAGGGCAAAAGGAATAGCAAAGCTTGGGAATTCTGGATCTAAGGAGGGGCAGGGCTCTCAGCTTCTTTCCATAAGCCCCTTTTACCAGCTGCGAACCAGCTCTAGACCACCCCAAAAAGCAAATTATGAAGATAGTCTTCATCTGGAGACATTCACATACCAATTTTTGTCTTGCAGCATGTCTCAGAGCTCACACAGGACCAATGGGTGGTTGTCCCAAAGCAGGCCACCAGGACATCTCTGAGAAGCTCCCTGATGGAATAAACATCCCAAAACTCATGAAAGGCAAATTGCCTCCTCTAATACCTGGGTGCTTTTTCCATGTGAGCAGGTGCAGATGTTTTCTGGCTTGTGCCTGCCACCGGGCGTAGGTTCTGCAGAGCTGTTATCTCTCTCATCAGATGATACAAGTTCGCAGGCTCATCTCCTTCCAAGAATGCAACTGACTTAAAAAGAGTTCAAAAGAAGATTAGGTTTCAAGGTAACTGGAAGCTATTCAGTCAAAGCCAAGCTGCATAAAGCGAGGGGAATCCTCCTTCTACCTCCATGGCTGTGCAGGGCAAGTGGGAACATGAGAAGGGAGCTGAGAAAGTGTGTGTCTTCTTCACAGACACAAACAGGACTGCAAATTGGAGACAACCGCTACAAATTTAGCTAAAGATGCTTTAGAAATTGCAGCTTGCCAATGTTTTGCTTATCAAGCTAGTGTTTGCTGGCAATTATCTCGGCAAAGCTAGCAAAAATAAAAACACATGGGATCTCGTCGCTAGCGCTCCCTTGTTTAGCGGGGAAGGCAGCGCTCAGGATGGCACTGGGCGGCAGAGAGGCCTCAGCAATGTGAGCAGTTGGGTGCTCAGGTGAAAAGCCCCCAGCTCACAGCTGAAGGGTCCATGGTGCTGTGCTGGCAGCAGGTGGGAGCTGCAGCCTGGGGACCCCCCCTCCATTGGTAGCTCTTTCTGCCCATCCCTATGCCTCTCGTCCATCCAGAAGCAGCAGGAGCAGCCACCTCCACTTTCCCAGCTGTACTGCTGTCGTCCTGCCCTGCCTCCCCTCCTCCCATAGCAGGAACACACAGCCTCAACCCACCTCATCCTCTGACCAGTTTTTGTTGCCCAGCTGAGATGCTGTGAACCAGCCCCATGATAGAAATAGTTTGGGGCAAGAGCAAGAGAATTAGATGACACCAGACAAGGTGGAAATAAACACCAAAAGGTAGGGATGGCCATGGCTAGAGCCTGGTTTGGAGGATGGGTACTGCATGGGCAGGCTGCAGGGAGACCTGTGCGGTGTCCTGGCTTGCCCACACACCCTCTGGAGGTAGTGGGACCAGATTCTTATGCCTGGAGACACAATGGTGCCTGATTCCTGGTGGAAACCCATCCATGGACCTGGGAATTAACTGTCCCATACTTCTATCATGTAATGTTTATTTTACACCAGGATCCTGTTGCACTGGTTGGGACGGTAGTGTCATTATATCAAGAGACAGTATGACCCTAGCCCTGTCTGGAGGAGTTTTGGATACAGCTTCATTACAGAGCAGCACGTGATGTGCATCTAGCTTCTCCTGCAGTCATAGGGAAATTCCTCAGATCATGGGATAATTCAGGTGTAAAAGGACCTCTGGAGGTCGTCTAGTCCAACCTCAGCTCTCCAAGGCTTGGCATAAAGCCCTGGGGCAGCCTGACCCAAAGCCTTGCCGTCTGGAGACATGGAAAGGATGGCTTTGCCATACACCATGGGAGAGTGTTGGTCCTTCACGAGCCTCCGAGGCTTGGCCACCATGAGGGCACCTGCAGCTGAGTCCACCACCACAGAGGTACCCACCACTGAGGGCCAAGGTCACACAGCACACACCTGTTTGGGCAAGCCAGGCCCTTTTATAATATGACTGCCAGAGAGGTGTCCACACCCTGGGTTATTTTAAAGCTCTCACCCACCACCACCCAGCCTCTCCAAGCCCTGCCACAACCACAGAGCACCTGGCAGAGGAAAGTTTAACCCCACAGGGCTGGACAGGAGGAGAAAGTGCATTTGGTGGCCAAAAGCCAGGCAATGCTGCAAAGCTGTCCGTCCAGCCAGTGCCACCCAATCCACTGGGTGATGCCGGACCCCGCAGAGCTGCTCTGCGCCTTGCTCCAGGCACACAGCTCTGATAGCTGCTGTGCATCCCTGATCATATGAAGGTCTCATGCTGCTTTCATGGTCAGGCATGCTCTGCTTCCCTCCTCCAAAACCTGACACCAGGGTGCTGGGTGGCCAAACCAAAGGGACTGGTAGGTCTGAAAGCTCTGAGAAATGTAGCAGAGCTTTCCGTAGCTGAAAGGGTCACCAGTGGGAGATCCTCTACAGACCTTTGCTGGGCAGCTGCTCAGACAGCAGCCTGCAGTGCTCCTGTCCTTGCTTTCTCACCTGCTGGGCGCTCAGGGCACTAGGTGGGCATCCATTTGCCCTCTCCAGGGGCAGATGCTACTCTGCCCTGCTCCACGTTCCCCATCACTAAGACATGGACTTTTTCTTCCCTTCCTTCCTCCTCTCCCCATGCAATCTGGGGAAAAACTTTTCTCCCTCTCCACCACAGCTTGATCAGGGCTGCTTTTTGGGGTCCTGCATGCTGGACCCCCTGGCTGCCTGGGTAAACGCTGTACCCATGTGAGGGAGCTGCAGCCTGGTACCTGCAGCAATAACTCTCATACTCACTAAACCTGTCATCCCAGTCCAGATTTTCTTTTAGTAATCAGACAGGAGTAAATGATTCATTTGTTGCTCATCTGAAGTTTGCTTTTCCCCTGCTGGAAACCAGTGCTTTGGGAAGGATGGACGGTGCCAGCCAGCTCTGAATTGCCCCTGTTTCCCAGCACTACTCAGCGCTGACCGTGCTGGCAGAAGAGCCGGACGTGCCTGGGCACAGGATGGCCAGAGCAAATCCACCATCACCTTGTCTGAAAACCTGCTGTTTAAAATGAGGTCCTGCTATTTCACTGTTTCCAGTCTCCTCAGCCCATTTTTGCTCAGTTTATTTCAGAGGACCCCTTCTACCACCCCCCCAAAAACAAAAAAAAGGAGGATTTTGCTGCCATTGAGCTTGGGCACGGCACCTCTGGAGCTGCCATTCTTTCCCAGAAGAGTGGAGCATGAGGAAAAGGATTGCACCCGCTACTTGTGTCTGTTTATTTACAGTGTAAACAGCTTCTGTACTGGAGCTTTGAAGAGGCGCCGCACATTTGTACACCGAGATACCTCCACTCTCTGTGCGGTTTTCCCACGTGATCTGAACCCTTTGGAGAGGGAGCTTTGCTCTTTTGCCTCCATCCCAGAGAGGATGGGGAGGCCCAGAGTGATGCAGAGCCCCAGTGAGGGGTAAAGCCTTCAGCAAGGGAGGTTTGGGCTGACCCAATGCAGCTCTGCTAACGGGTGGTTAATTTGGTAAATCCCCATTAGGCTGTTGACCACGAGCCTTAAAGTGACTCTTGGTAAGGTAAGTCGTGGCTCCCATCAAAGTCAGCTGAACTACAGCAGCAGAAATAGCTACCTGCCTGGACTGAGTGCTGGGTTTGGATAAAACAGATAAAAATAGACAGATAAAAGATAAATGGATAAATAATAGATGAAAATACTTAAATAACTCCCAGAATTGTCTCCCAAAATAGTCATGCAAGAGTTAATTAAGATGCTATAGGGCATACTACCCATTTACAGGAAATTATCACCACTGCAAAATCAATCTTTGCTAGAATCTCCTTGCTAAACTCAAGAAAGCCTTTTAACAAAGTGAAACCACGACAACTTCTTATCATGCTCACAACCTCTTGGGTTTGACAGAAGCAATGATGGATGTCAGAAATCTTATCTTAGCAAAACAGCTCTTAACAATACCCTAACCCCTGAACGTGATTGTTATCCGCTAAGTTGCCTGACTTACCTATTTACTATAAGCTATGAGTATGACCCTGTGCCCCATAATAAACTTAGGCTACTTCATTCCGTTGGTTAAATATTAGATTTACATCACTTCAAAATTAGGAATGGGATTTAGGTCATCCAGCAATTACCAAAATTTGGTCTAGTGTCTTGAAATATTTGGCATCAACACAACTGTGCTCCAAGGAGACTTGGTACTGAAATGTTTTTTGCCTTGCTAGGTGCTCAGCACACCAGTGGCATTGCTTCATTTTTGCTCTTAAAATAGCTCAGGGGTCATGGTCCAGGGTCCTACACTGCTTCACACAGGCTCAAACATCTCCTCTCTACCCACCTTCTCAAGAGCTGAGTTGTTTTTTCTACTGTGCTAAAGGCTTTAAGACAGCAGCTGTTTACCAGCTGATGAAGAAGAAAAATGGTATATTCCCAAATCCTGGGTCTGTTGGTGCACATGGATCTTTCCCCCATGCCTCCACTGTCACCTGTGAGGCTTTTGCTGTGTCTAGGACAGCTGCAGCCTCCCAGCACAGCTGAGCCCTGCTAGCTGGGACCTCATCCCAACTGAGGCCACCCACCCCATGGGGTGCTGAGCATGGAGGGACAGGAGCACCAGTGGGAATCGTTGGGTGTTTTGCATCAGAGAGGCATGTCTGGGGCAAGCCATCCCTCTCCTGTAGCCTTGCCTGCCAAGCTCTCAGTTACGCTCCAGCTCAAGTCCTTCATGGTGTCGTATGGAATATCCCTGCTGATGGACCTCCAGGGACCTCTCCTACAGCCCCATGTGTGACCTCCACTAGGTGTGCGAGGGCTCCTGAGTGTCTCTCCTCTCCTTGGTGGCCATACCTGGCTTTAGTGACAGTTAGAAGAGACCTGTCTGGAGGGACACAATGCAGGTGGCACTGGTGGAAGCTTGTGCCTCACAGGTTGCCATTAAGCTGATGCGTGGCCTGGGCAGGAGGATACAAGGCACCAAGCACCCATTGGTGTCCCTTAAGGCTTAGTGCTGCTTTGCAACCAGACGTGAGGTGTGAGTATTACAGAAACAATTATGCTGATGTACCCCAGCATCACTTACACTCCCTTCTAGGGAAAAAGACCCAAAGATAGTTTCTGTGCTCACAAGAGAAACCCTGCAGGAGAAAGAGACCGAAGTAGAGGCATGTTTGCACACCAGCCTTGCAGATCCCCAACCCTTGATGCCAAGTCCTGGGTTGAACCCCAGCTGCCCCAGAAAAGCAGACCCCTCCTGACCCTGGGCTCTGCCATGGGGCGAGCGGGGCTCCACGCAGCTGCAGAACTCCCACTGTCCCCATCGGCTCCGCTGCTGCTGTGCCCGTGGGATGGAGCAGGGGATGTAGTGCTTTTGGGATCAAGGGTGACGGCTGCTGCGTGTGGGTGAGGCTGCCTCAGCCTGGAGACCGAGCAGTTAATTTGTTTGTTTCCTTTCTGTATAGGATATTGTTACCAAAAAAAGAAAAGGAGGGGGGTGGGAGTGGGTGGGAAGAATGAAAAAAATAAAAGGCA
>JANZLQ010000056.1:41364066-41398741 GCA_026212715.1 Elanus axillaris
GGGGTGGGGGGGGGTGGGGAGTGAAGCAAAAGACCAAGAGAAAATCCCCTTTTCTCGATGCGGAGAGGACGTTGCCTGGGTGCTGCAGACCGAAACACCTGCTGCCCGGAGGGAAAGTGAGTTCCCAGGAAATGCAAGAAAGGCACTTTCCAACATGGAATATGTTGAAAAGCAAAGAGGAGGTGAAGGGGAGGGGGGTGGAATGGCTGCGGAGATGCATGAATATTAAAACGATTATAGCGCTTAATAAAGCGCCGCACAGGGGAGGAACAATAACAGGTATTGTTGGCAAGCCTGACGCTCAGCTTCCCCTTGATTTGATGGGGCGATAACCATCGCAGTATCTCTTTCATGATCCCTGGCTCCGTATCTCTCACATCCCGGCAGAGCCACACACATTCCAGGCGAGACTTTGATGTCTCTCACAAGGCGCAGACCTGCCAGCCCTGGGCAGGCTGCGCCGCGCGGCGGTTCCCCCGGCGAAGGGCCGTGGGTGGGGGACGTGGGGAAGGGGCTGCAGAGGGGGGGCAGAACGTGGGGAGAAGCAGCCAGCAGCCGTTCCCCTGAGCCCATGGGTTTGCTGCCCCAGACCCCCAGGGTGGCCCAAAATACCCGGTCCCCTCTTTAGGGTCACCCCCAAGAGCTGAAATCCCAAGAGACCGAGTTGCTGGACACCGTGGTCCTATGAGTGCCCAGTGAGAGATGCCCAAGGGGGTTGGCCAGGAGGGAAAAGGGCGCTTTCTATTCCTCCATCTCCCCAGACAGGCCAGGATTTGGGATGGACAGAGAGACCCAGTTAAAAAAACGCCAAAACAGAAGAACAATTTAGGGATTTTTTAAAAGGTTGAGCAGCACAGCTTGCATGCCATCAGGTGATAGTTGTGGTGGGAGAGCAAGGCTGGCCTCAGGGACAGGCTGGGGGGTTTTATCCCCTGGAAGAAGGTCTGGAGCCCAGCAATGCATTTTGAGGGCTGGCAGAGCAAGCCCCTCTGTCTACCCCTTCAGGGGGACACAGATATGCCTAGTGTGACACGGGAGTTCAGCCATGCCAAATGGGTGAGCTGGTGGCTGTAGCACAGAAAGACACGGCTGTATGTTGGCAGGAGCTTTGGTTTGGGCTGACTTGGTGGCCGAGACCAAAAAGGCACCAAACTTTCCACAACAGATGAGGAGGGCAGATGGGCAGGAACAGGAAGAGACAGTGGGATTTTATCCCTGGAGAAGAGGATGCCCCCAAAATATGTTTAGCAGGGATGGGTGATGCACTTACACCCATGAACACAGCATCTCCCAAGCATTTCTCCCTGCCCCTCTACGTCTGAGAGCTCTCTGATTTGGGGGCAAAGTTGCCTTATTTAGGGCAAGGTTTTGAGCAACTTTGTGGATACTGATGATAGTGGAGTGGAGCCAGTGCCGCTCAGCCACAGCCATCCAAATGCTCCTTTGGTGCAAACCAAGAGGGGTAAAGTGCTGCCATAACCCACATGCCAACTCCAGAGGGTCCCATGCCATCTGCAGGTCATACCCCACGTTAGCCATGGTTTCTCACCCGCTTTCCCTCCCTCCCTCCCTCTCTCTGACCATCTGTATGAGACAAACTATCAGGGCTCCCAACCAGAAGTGCTTGCTTTGCTGTTTTCAAATCAAACTTCTGCCGGTAGCTTAGACCTCACACTTAATTTGCTTTAATTGTTGTTGGGTTATTTTTTAAATTTAATTATTGGTTTCAGAATGCAACAGAAAAAAAAAAATTCAAGCCCTTTGTGCGTGCGTGTTTTCTTTCTCGTGGGAGGCAGCCACAGTGGGTTCACTCCTCCATGGGTCCGGCTGGAGAATATGGGTGCCGAGAGCCAGGAGGGAGCCAGGGCGAAGCCGCCCCGTGCTTCCATCCTCCTCGGCATTGTGTCCCAGGGCTGTGGCACAGCCGGATTCGGGAGAAGAGGCCGCGATGCCTTTGATGCCTGCTCTTCCCCCGCGAGACCGTGCCGATAGGCGTGTGTGTGTCTCGCGTGTTGGCTTTGCCTTTGAGATTTGCCCCTGGTCATTTCTGCTGGGAGGGAGCTGAGGTTGGTGCTCTGATGTGGGTGGCCCGGAGTTTGTTACCCGAGGACAGCTGGCTTACCTCTGAACTCCTGCCTTCCCAACGGTTGTTTCTCTGCTTGTGCCTGCTTGCATTTTTGCCGTGTGTCTTGCTGGTACACCTTGACCAAGCAGAAGCAATCTGTTCCCCAGGGAAGGGGCTGGGGTCTGGATGCTGGGGGGGGTGGTGGGAGCATCTTCCACACCAAGGCTTCCAGCCTTCAGGCACACATAAAGGTTTAATCTGGGTAAATCCAGCACCCATAGGGATTTGGAGTTGAAAAGGAAGGACCTAAAGGCAGAAAACTCCCACCATGCTATGGAGGGAGAACAGGAGATCAGAGGGAGGCAGTCAAAAATCCCGACAGAAAAGACAGCCTGATGCTGGTGCAGGGCTTTGTCCTGAAGTCCAGCAGAGCCATGAGCAGCTCCCCCAGCCCCACTCGTTGCAGATGCTAATGGGAACGTTTCTCAGGGACCCCATAAGCACCTATCATTCCCTCTGTAATTTTTCGTAGGTATGCAATGCGGCAAAAAAAAGGAAGAGTTATAAGAACAAGAGAGTTTTTTGGGGTGAGGCTCAAACTGTGCTGATGTTGAGCAGCTTCCGAGCCCAGGAGGGGAGGGAGGGCAAAATTCCTCCCTGACCCTGCAGGCAACCAGCTTATGCCTTGGAGCAGAAGATTTGATTGCCTTTTACCATTAGCTCTGCTTGCGTTGGTACAAAGAGTTATAAAAATGATCCCCCCCCCCCCGCCACCTCCCAAAGCACAAAGGCAGAAGAGCGGCAGCACGCAGCCCTCCCAACAGCCCAGGCTGCGGCGGTGACCTGCAGCGGGGGGAGGACGGGGACGGCAGGGGGGTGGTGGAAACACAGTGAAACAGAAAAAGATTGACCCAATATCACCCAAGCTGGAGAGACGTTGTTATTCCATTTAAACCCACTGAACAGTGCCACAGCAGGGAATCTGTCTGTCTTGGTTAAGGGTCTCGCTGCCAGCCCAGCCTTGGAAGTGCCAACACTAATCTGCAAATTGTTGCAAACCCTAAAGAGCCGCGGAGCTGGGAACCTTCCTTCAGCCCAGACCCCTATGGACTGGGATGCCCTTCCCCATTAACGTTCTGCTCCCCGCCGCCGCCAGGCAGGCTCGGTCAGGCACCGCTCGCTCCAGACGGGCTGTAGTAAAACTCCCGGGCATTAAAATACCAGCTCCTGCTGGCAGCCCCGTTGCAGTGGGAATGGGATGTTTGCCACTGACAGAGGTTAGTTGCAGCCTGGGGAAACTCTTGCGTGCTCTGGACTAAATTTGTGCACGTCTTTCTGATTAGTGTCTTTCGGCAGGTCCCCAAATAGATGATGATTCTCTTGTCCTCTTCTGACCCCATAGATCACATTCAGAGCCTGTAGCTTTTGCTGAAATGCCTGGTTTTTGGCCTGGAAATCTCTGGTACAACCTCTGGTGTTGGCCAGGAAGAGGGTTGTCACATGTGCTCTTAGACTAACAAACAGCACTGTTCTTCTAAGACCATGGGTAGCAATAATTCAGGGTCAGTGAAAAGGGCATATCTAATAAGAGGGCCTGGTCTAGAGGATAAAAAAAAAAAAAAGGGCAAAAAAAAAAGGCAGCTAAAAGAACCTGGCTAGCATGAAGGAAGGAGACGGATGTGGAAACCTGGCTGTGGAGCTGGAGACATGCGGCATCAGGGAAAACAAAGTGATTCATGGAGAGGGATTGGGGATTGGGAAAGCCTGGGCTTAGCTGTGTAAATCACAGCCCCTCCAAGCTCCCAGGCAGGTAGGAAGCTGCAGCACACCAGCAGCCGGGCTGGCCCCTTGCTGCACATCCTAAGGACACCAGACAACTTGCTGGGAGGGTCGCCACAGAGCCTTTATATGGTGCTGATTTTTGTTCAAGACAAACAGTTAACCTGAGGAAGAGATCTGAGTCCAAATAAAAGACTGGGGCTGACAGAGGTGGTAAACAGCTATTCTTAGTAACCATATTTATTATTAAAAATATCAGTTGGAAGGAGAAATGTGAACAGCAGATTTAGAGGAGCATGAATTCCTTTTGGCAGGAGCTTTAGAAGCAACCAGGGTTTTAGTCAGGTTTTCTGAGGTATTTAATGAGATGCCAAAAAAAGCACAAACATTCTTAAGAACATTAAAAAAAAACAAAACCTAACAAAACCTCCAGTCAATCACAAAAGGGGAAAAAACAATGTTACTATAAAAAAATTGCACAAAGAAAAAAAAAGAAGGCTCCTAGAGCATTATTCTTAAGTCATGTAAAAATCAAAAAACCACTATGCAAAAAATAACCTGTCTGCGCAGAGACTTGCTTATGCATATGACTGTAGCGTGTGCCTTTGCTTGTAGTAAACATGCCCTTTGCCTTCCACTGATGACATGACACTGGCATGTCACAGCTGATTTATAAACACAATTGGATTTTCAATCTTAAGGTCTAAATTCATTGCAGTAGACCCCAGCAGGCAATGTATCTCTGTTTATCTATAAATACCAGTTACTGTGCTTTCCTGGATAGAGGCAGGTACAGTAGGATGTTGTTTATTTTTACTTGCTTGCAATAAGAGGAAACAGTGTTTGGTATCAGTCGTCATCATGAGCTAAGTGGCTGCAGGGCTCTTTCGAGGGCTCTGAACTGCATAATCAAAAATGCAAGCAATGCTCTGCAGTGAATCCTTCAGCTATCGCTGGGGACTTGTCTTGCAGCTCAGCGAGACCGAGGAAGAGGAGCTGTGAGGAAGGCTTAGAAAATACAGCAGTGATCAAAACTGGGGTGGAGGCTGCAGATATTCCCAAACCATGGGCAAGATGGATTCAGGGGGAGCTGCCATGCCCATGCACTGAGATTCCCAAACAGCAGTGTTTCATATGAGGTGGGCTGGGTAAGGGTCTTGGACTCAGCCCTGGAGGTCCCTGCCAGGGTGAACACTACATAGGTGCACGTAGGAGATCCAGGTTAATTTGGTTCCTCCAGCCTCCAGCTCAGGATCACAACAGCTGCAGCCACAGGACACTGCAAGTGGCACACTGTAGAAACATGCCAAATTGCTCACCCTCTGCAAGGAAGACCTGGGCTTCAGCAAGCTTTCCTGGACCAGAAGCAGAGGCCTAGGCATGTAGGTTGAAGGTGAAGAGGTAAACCTACCTCTATGATTTCAGCCTCCCTCTTGCAAGCCAAGAACCAAAAAGCCCTGGGACCCCACTCTCCCACCCCACAAAGTTACGTCCCTTAGAAGCTACCAGGCCTCCAGCTCCAGGCTTGAGATCTAGACATCCTGGGACGGGCTTTTAGGATCCTGCATAACCTGACATGGGTTTGGGGAACCTTGGACATCTGGGACTGGCAGCTCTCCCTGGGCTTGTGGCATCTCCTGGCCTCCCCCAGGAGACCTTGGAGCCTGCAAGCCCTGAAATCTCCAGTTCACATGGAAAGCTGGGAGCTGCTCAAGAAAATGGCCATCCTTGCTAAAGCTCCTGCAGCTAAAGGTGGTGGAGCATCAAGTTCAGGTAGTAGCCACCAGGGAGAACCTTGGTCTGCAGAGATGCCTATCAGAGTTCAAAGGAGCTGAGCTTTTGCTGTAGGCAATACGCTGGTTGCTTGACGGGAACAGAAAAGGTAAAAATGGGCAAGGATTTAAAGGTGCTTGAAAGAGACTGAGCACAGGGAGAAACAAAGCTGGGAAACAGCCCTTGATGGTCCCTGAGCTATTTAAAAGGGGCTTGAGGAGATTTGGTCAAAAAAATGACAACAGATTAGGAGTAAAATCGAGTAACAGCAGCTATGTGTAGCCCTGTGTGGCTGAATAAGCATGAGCATCAGAGATAATCAGTATCCAGGATGGTTTAACTTTGGCAGAGGAAGAAGAGGAGGGAAACAGGAAGGAGACAGGGGAAGACGTGTTCCCAAGTTTGGTTATCAGATTGCCCATGGAGGGGCTGATTCTGCTTCCAGGACATGGGTAGGTGCAAGGCCAGTGGGTCCAGTACCAGAGTAGAGCTTTGGGTTAGACAGAGCTTGTGTGGCACGTGCCCCTGAAGGGATTCAGGATACCCCAAGGGCTCATCTCCCTGGTAGACGTGTCCTTCCTCAACTCTGCAATGTAATAGACTACACCAATTGCATATAGAACCTGCGATCTGCCTGTGATGTGTGTCCATCTTTATTTTTCTGAAGGTGACTAGTTCTCAATGCCCTCAGCACCTCATCGTGCAGTGAGGTTCAGGTGGTTCCCCTGGCAGTGATAATACACTCAAATGCCACAGGCTCCAGCCACTGAAACAATGGCATGAAAGGCAGCTCATCTAGGCTTTTCTCTTCTGCATGCGAGGAAGAGCTTTCCTGGACTCTGTGACGCACCACCAGCCTACGGGGGCAAGGAAACCAAACCACTGTTTAGATAAGGAAAGCCCTTATCAAGCAGAAAGGAATTTTTAATGAGAGCTCCTGCCAGTGGCTCCATGTTAACAAGATTTTCCCATAAGCCGTGATGTTTTATATCTAAATGTTTTCTAATATGGTAACATTCCCAGAAAACATATTTAGAAATAGCCATAGATCCTCAAAGCCTTGCCGGATGGAAAATAACAACAGTAACTGCCTCGGTCTAAGGAAAACTTCAAAGCCTTGGTGTCTTCTTGTCTGTCTCAGGCAAAATTGGGAATGTGCATGCAACAGAGTGTGAAAACACAGTATGGGTCAGTATACCACAGAGCTTAGTCCCTTCCTCAGGAATTTCATGTATAGCACAGCATGGCTTGGCATGGTGAGACTGTTCCTCATTCTTTCACTGTTTTATTAAGTGATCCCGGACACATGGCTGGTGTCCGATGTCTTGAGATGATCTATCTGGATCATCCAATGGATACAGGTTTTAAGGTCCAGTCCCGAGTTAAGTGTCTCTTGAGATGGACTCAGTATCAATAGACTTTCCTGGATGATTTCCACGTGGATTTAGGTCTCCTTAGGCAACATCCATAAGTAGGTCATCATAACAAAGTGCCTCCACTCACTGTGTGCTGATGCCATTAGACTTTCTCCTACTGCCACCAGAAAAGCAGAGCTTTGTTGTTTCAAGGTTTGATGATCAGGTTTACAGCTTGTAGAGAAACTCTCCAAGAGCTGCAGTGAGGTGATGGGAGAGCTTAGGATGCCCCAAGACCCTCAACTCACTGCCTAGGAGTGGTCCTGGTCATGCTGGGGGCTTGCTCATGGGCTGAGTGGTGGAGGTCAGGAGGGCCAGGCAGCTTCTTCAGGCTTGCAACAAAGCCAGATGACATCCAAGAGTGGAGCAGGCCAGCCCAAGTACTGAATGCAGGCAGAGAAAAGCTCAGCAGGCAAGCTGCACACAAACAGCGCGCATGGCAAACAAACAAACAAGTCGAGCAAAGGCCACGCGAGCAAGCCAGAAATCACCGCTTGGTGCAAAGGGTGCTTGGGCCAATGGTTTGAAGATGTGAGAGAAGGGCATCTGCCTTGTCTAGAGGGAAAAGCGATTGCAGCTGGACTAAAGCGGGCTGTAGACGGACGCATGGTCAACCGCATGTGGACATTTCTAGATGGGCGTGCGAGACAGCTTGGGCGTGCAAACATGTTCGTGCAAGATACAGGCGTCCTGAGCAGCGCACCCTTGGCACGATCCTTCCTCCAAACCTGCTGTACCTGGCCACGCTCCCTGGAAAGGCTGCAAAAAATTTGGCCATTGGGTTGAAGAGTGAAGAGCATGAAGCTACCACAGAGGAGCTGAGCTCCGAGTCAAAGCTCCACATGTGACCCATTTCATCTTGGAGCGAGGCTGCCCTCAACAGTCTTAATTGCATCAGAGGAGGAAGCCATTATCGTTAGCCAGATCCCAAGGTGTCCACCCAGTGGTATGGGCAGGTTTGACTCAACTGGGCTAGATCCTGTGGAGCTCCCTGGGATTGCTGTGCCCTTCGTACTACTTACCCCTGGAGGAAGCCCAGTTTCGGAGTGAGGGGCACGCAGCAGTGGGTGGGATGTGCCTCTCGATCACGTCGCAAGGGCGGGAAGCCTGATAGAGGAGGGCTCTGAGATCACAAAAGCCTTTTCAACATTGGGAGAGGGGAATTTTCAAAAAACACCCCAAGCAGAGAGAACGTGTGCTGTTTGGGTGTAGGACTGGATCTCCAGCACGTTCACCTCTGGCGTTTGTTTTGGGCCCATCTCTTCTCCCCAGGGCCTTGGGGCAAGCAGGAGTGCCATAACAGGGAGCCATGAAGAGAGAGGAGCCAGCCAGCGGCAAGGATTTTGTTAGTGTTTGGAGGAGAAAACAGGGAATTTCCACATATGGAAAAATGTTCCTTTAAACTGTGATTATGTAAAAATACAAAGCCACAACTGATAATATCTCTCACTCTGGGGAATGATGGAGAGTGTTTGTTTCTTTAATTGCATTTAATACTCATGAAAGTTACCAGCTTGCCACCACTGCAAGTGAAGCTCGTTTGTTAGATTGCAGTACGCACAACACCAGCTTCCTTTCCGTGCTCCTTCAGCAGTGCATTTTGCACTCGTTATTAGAAGGCAGCTCCTAATTTGCCACACGTTTGTTCACCGGTGTGTTGCCTACAAATTACCCATAGAGGTGCGAACTAAAATTAGGTGTGTGATGAGTTTCCAAATGAGTACCCTTGACTAGTCAAAAGCGGGCTGACCTCTGTTAGGTGGGAGCAGAGTCACGAGCCAGGCTCTGAGCTTGCCCCAAGCTGAGCATCCCATATCTTAGGTGGCTGCAGACATTCTCATTATCCCTCTGAATGGTCATCATCTTTTTGAATATCACCATTTTTTTGTCTCAAATTTAACAATTCAACAAGTTAACCAGGGCCTGGATTGGAAAAGTATTTCCCACATTGGTTTTGGATGTGCCACCTTGGGATTTTGCTTTGATTCCCATTCAGAAGCTCCCCATCCTCCTTCCCTTGGTATGCTTTTAGCCCATCCTCTCCTGTATGCCTCCTCGCTAAGGTAAATGATCTGGGCTAACGTATAAAGGGATGCAGAGGAAATTCATAGCACAGGCAGGAGCCTGTGGGAGCTGACACGGGCTATGCTCCTGTTGCTGCTTTAATTCATCAGCATTGGAGCATGTAAAACCAGGACAGTCGCCGAAGCTGCAGCACATGAATCACCCTTTGAAAGAAACGTGTCTCTGCGTGCTTCGACAAGCCCTTCTTTTCAAAGTGCCATTGACAAACCTGGCTTGCTAAGAGCGTGGATTTAAAAAGCTCTCACTGCAAAGGTAAATTATATACTGATTCCTGCCTGGAGTTTGGTGCTGTGCCAAATAGGTGCTGAAACCTCCCAGTGAGTCATATAAATCATAGACCAAAACCCTGAGGGAGTTGGATTAATACTGGATCAATGCGAACGTGCCACAAAGTTATTTGATCGCTACAATGCTGGTATTGACTGTTATACACCTGTTCTATCATTATGGATTACATCTGTTGTAAACATGCTGTTTGATGTTGCAGGCTGTGCTAACCACATGCACCATAATCGTGGCTTGTAGCTGCTGTGGTGGCCTCAACATGCCCGAATGATGCTAATTTTCTTGTTGTGTGGGGTGGCCCGACAAAAGACGTTTGTTCAGGGTGAGCCTGTGCAGAGGGAGAGTGAGTGCAGTACATGGGGGGAGACAGGGGAAGGGATGGGATGACAGTCTGCATTGCAATGGAGATGACTGGGGAGGAAGGTGGGAATAAAAATAATACCAGACTATGACAGACATCGGCTGAAGGAGAGAGCTTCCTGGTTCTGGCTAAAGTTCATGTATGACTAGGGTAAGGTCTGAAAGGATGAAAAAATCAAATAAGAATGGGCATGTGGCCGGACAGGCATGAGGCAGAGTTTTAGGTGCAGCAGGGGCTGTTGGTGATGGGAAGGAGTGAAGTGAGGTTGTTCAGCTGGGGAACCACACCACAGTGGGGTGGTGAAGCAGACCAGCTGATGGTCCACTGCCACCAACAGCAGTAGCAGCCTCAACAATCCCTCCTTCAGTAGAGTGTGCCTGCAATTTGGGACCTTAATGGAGCAATTTTGAGTTCACGCTAGTGGTTCCCAAGACAGTATCAAACCCTTCCTTGCTGGGTGTATTTCTATGATCTCTGTTTTGGCAACTTAACACTTTCTTAAGCCTGAGAGACGAGTTACCTCATGCCAGCAGCTTTCCTAATACTTCCTCATTTTTCCTGTCTCAGATGCCAGGTTTCTCCCCCTTTCATTTCTGCTTCCTGCCCCGGAGAAGAGCCAGGCTTTCTCCAGAAACTATCTCCGCAACATCCCACATTGGACATCCTGATGGCGGGACTGGGAACCAACCTCTGGTGCTGCTCTTCCAGCTGAGCGTCCAACACCGACGGAAGACCTGACCTAAACCCCTGCATTTATATTAGCTGTGTCATGACTTCAGCGTAATGAACAATCTGTCCATGCTTCCAGATGGTGGAGCAGAGTAGGACACCCTTCCACCTCCTATATCTGGGTGAGGGCATAGGCCACGGGCATGTGGTTATTCTGTTCCCACATGGGGACTTGCCCTCTTTGCTCCCCCGGGAGCATAGTGCCACTGCAGTAACAGGGCTCAGCCAGAGGAACAGGGGGTGAAACATTTAGAATTAGAAGTGGCATCTCAAAAAAAAACCCAAAAAGGGTCTCTGAAATGTTCTTTCCTTCTGCATTTGCCATGGGCTGAAGGTCCAGACAATATCTATCGTTTCCTAAATTCAACCCTTTCTCTCCCTATCCAACTTAACTGCCTTTTTTTTTATTTTCCCTAGCAACATTCCAGGGCTGACCCAATACCTGCTGGAAAACTCATAAAGATTTGGGGAAGAAGACAATGCAGGAGGTATTCCCCAAATATTTCAAAACTTTTGGGTCATAATTTTTAACCAGTCCCAAATTGTTATTTGCCTGAAACTGAAAAAGAAAGATGATGCCAAGACTTTTGAGCTTGGAGGGATGAAAACTCGGTACCATTTTGCAGTCCCTTCCTGGAAGTATCTAGTGAAGGGTCGAGTTAGCTGCCTGACATATTTGGCCACTCCAAAGCTGTGCTGGAAACAGGGTGTTTGAGACTTTCTGTCCCCACACTGACCCTGCCCCAGGCTAGTGCTGACAGAAGTAGCCTCTGGGTCACCCTCTCCTCCTTTGCATCCAGAGGTCAGTTCAGTGATGTAACTTATTGGAACCTAGAAAGAGAGAGAACAAAAGTGATATTTTGGAAGAAGCAAGTGAAGAGAGAAAAGGACACCTGAACAAGGTCTGACCAGGGGAATGGTCCTCGGCTGGCAGCACCTTGGGGCTCAGGGCAAGCCTTGCCTGTGATGTTTGAAATACAATGTTCAGGGTGGGAGGAATGATGGGTGAAGAGGATTAAAGTCCTTCTTTTACCCCAACCCCTACAGATGGCTCAACGGCGGAGTAAGAAGGGCTTTGATTGGGTGGGAAATGCTGAGAAACCCCACCAGCTATGAAGAAGAGCACCTCAGCTCTTACCCCATCCCAGGTAAGCATAAGTCAGGGTTGGAGATGGCTCTGAGAGCTGTGGTGTGCAGACCTGGGTAGGAGCATGTGGGACTGTGTCTCACTTGGATTCCTGTCACCCCTCCGTTCACCTCCTCCTGCAATCTTTTCCAATGCTTCAAGAGCATATGCATGAGTCCAGGTTGTCTTTTCTGAACTTTACCTGGGAATTCCAAGTTAAAAAATGCCCTATAACTGTTGTGATGCCCTGGAAGTACCATCAGAGCCCTTCAACTTGTGACAAGGTTTTCCACTGAACTTTGTTCCCCCAAAACAACAGACAGTCAAAGTTGGTCTGTTTGGCCTTTGTTGTTATGGCCGATGTTTTGGCTTTTACCCAGCATCAACCCAATGGGTACAAGACCCAAAGGGTGCACTTTGAACTTGCCTTGCTGTCATGAGGAGGAAAGCAGGGAGCAGGGTGTCCTGAACTTTGTTTTGGAAAACAAGTCTCTGAGTGAGTATCACCCCGTGGAGCCTGGTGGCACCCCTGCTCCTGCCTTTCTCTTGCATTGCTCACACAAGGCAGATATTTGGGGCATGTCCCTCTTGGTCCAGTGAATTACTAAGGCAGTTTGGAGGCTGTTGGTGTGGGCAGCGAAGGCAGAGCATTGCAAAGGGTGCTGTGGCAACAGAACCATCCCCATGTCAGTGGTCACCTGCATCTCTCCTGGACAGGGCTCTGGGCTTCCCCCATTCCTTCCTGGGTCACCAGCCAAGCACTGCACTGGGCAATTAAGTCACGACCAGGGATTATCAAAGCGATGATCACAACAATCAGTTCGCTCTGACCCAGCTGCATCAATGTGACATCCAGCCTTTGTCGTCCAGCAGTGTATTACCCAAGGACAAACTGACCCATCCAGCAGCTTCTGGGGTCTTTTCTGCTTGTCCAGGCAGTGCAGAAATACTCTGAGACACCTTCATGGGGTGCCCCGAGCTCTTCCTCATGCCAGGTCCTGACACAGGGGCACAAGCCTTGCAAAGTGGGCTGCTCCGTGCCTAGTGATGTGAACTTATTCCCCCAGAGCAGATGTACAGTTTAACTGCTTCATACCATGGCGGGTATAGATGGGTTCTCTCTTTCTGGGAGCACTGACTCATACTTTGGGGCAGCAGCATCCTTCTTCCATGCTGAGACCTTACTGCAGAGCTCCCCAACCACCCTGGCATCCCAGTAGCCTTTCCTCATCCATCATCTTATTTCCACCCTTTGGGTACCTGGGCCCTCCATGTGTTGCATATATGACCATGGCCCAAAAAACCACATTCCCATTTCCCCTGTCCTCCATCTCCTCTGTGTCTCGCCCCCCTCCCCCCACCTGGGGATGAATGAGATGCTCGCTGTGGCTGCAATATATCATTCTTACTATTTGTTATGAGGTTTTAATGAGTGCGGAAGATTAGGATGTTTGCAACAGCGTAACAATAAAATACATATCTCGCTCATTCCTTGCCAAAAAGTACTTACAAATAATAAAAGTGAGGCTAGCTGAATGCATAAATCTCCTTTCACAAGCCCCCACCCACTGTGCAATAATTAGTACAAAGTGCAGTGCTAATAGATCATCTTACTTGTGTGGGAAACTTGACATTATGCTTTGTTTATATTATCCCTTTGGCAAGAATCTGCATGGCAAATCCTGGCAGCCAGCAAACAAGAGGCTCTCAAGGAAGGTTTCCAGACTGTCGTGCAGAACAGCAAGCCACAGGATTGCGTGCTGGTCAGGATGCCGAAACCAGCTGGGGAGCTGAAGCGTTAGATCCAGCTTTTATGGAGTTGAGCTACCAAGTTTCCAGCTGACTAGGAGCAACATCCTGCGACTGATTTGCAAAGGGCTGTTCCCACCCCAGCCACAACAAATCAGTGTGAACCTTGGCTTCAGGATGGTGCCCTTTGCTTAATTATATATTCAGGGCCCAATTTACCGCCTGGGCCTCCTAATGGGAACAGACGGGGTCGCCCAGACTTGAGACAGGCACTGAATACGGCCCCTGCAGTCTCTGGCTGTGTAAGTAGAGGGTTTTCATCCAGTGCCCAAATAGCTCCAGCTCCCAAGACCCTTCTCCTCCACTCAGCCCCTACAGAGACCTTAGCTGATGTGGGAATCACCTCCACTGGGACATCTGGCTGTGTCCCGTGGTCCAGGGTTGCTGCAGTATGACTTGCCCAGGGCATGAAAGGTCTCAAAATGCTGCCGGTAGGTGCAAGGGCTGTCTTCAGCTCTCTGATGACCGCAATGAGCAGTGGGTCAATGCGCTGGGTGGAAAGTCAGCCCTCACTCCCCATGCATGCTGCTCTTCACCCCACAGCCCCCCTCTCTGTGGTGGTACTCAAGTTCCTTCCTTTTGCTTGTTCCTCCACCCAGGGAGCAGTGGAAAAAACAGAGCCCAGTGCTTGGACGTAGGGATGCATTCCTGTCCAGTGAATCACAAACCATTAGCACCACAGGTCCAGGTATATTCATGGGAGGGCACATTCTAGGGAGGGAAAAAAGGGTTTCTTGCCAGTTGGGAGAATGGGGAGGGGTAGCTTTCCTTTCTCTCTCTGAGAAACTTGGGAGTCACATGCAAGCTGGCTATTTTGGGAATTCAGTGAGGGAGTGCCACCAGACTGGACCTTATCCTAAGGATATATCCCAACAGTGACAGCTTGTGTTTGAAAAGACCTTACAGCTCACCACCCGGCACTTTACTCTGCTGAAGGTCTCCCCAGACTTGTCCCAGTGCTCCCCAGGAGGCTTTTTCCCGTATGCTGGTCTGGGCAATAACAGAAAGCCAACAATGCCAAGCTACACGCTTCCATGTGGGCTTTTTCACTGCTGTGTCATGAAGCACAGTCTGCTCCGCTGGGTCCCTGTGTTCTGCCACGTGAGGTCCTGGAGCATCGGCCCCTGACTCAAGCTGGCATTGGGGTGTGCTAATCATGGTGTCCTCAGTACCTTCCCTTTCTTCTGAAGGGCATTCGGAAGGACTATCCTGGGAGATGAGCTGATCGGTTAGACAAGCCCCAGCAACCTCCACAGCAGCAGGTGTGGCTCGGACTCCACCTTCGGACAGGCTTTAGCCCTGCACATCCAGATTCACTCCTGCTCCGGCAAAGTCTCAGTGTGCCCTTGATTCCCCACTTCCCTGCTGGACCCCTCCTCATTACATCCCACCCACTGTTCTTGCTCAGGGCTAGCCTTCCAAACGCACTGCACTGGTTATCCTGCTGCATGGCAGGGGAATGGAGACAAGGTGTCTTATCCAGATGGAGAAGTGACTCATCCTCCTGGGAAATATGTGGCAGAGTTGCCCAGTGCAGGCTGCCCTCTGCCCTTCTCCTCCAGCTCTGTGGTGAAATCACCAGGAAAGGGAGAAGGTTTTTACCCAAGGGCCCAGTGGACATGTTCATTTGCAAATTTTTACCCTGCTTGTTTTTTTTAATTTGGGTGTGCATTCTCCCATGGGTTCACAGCAGTGTACTCTACTGCTGGAAGAAATCTGGAACCAATTCCCTGACTTTGCATGGTATTGTTAAAGCTTTAAAGTAAGAGTTGGCAACTGTGGCCCCGCATGGGCATGACAAAGAGCTCGCTTTGTAAGGCGTTGGTCAACTGGGAAGAGTATTGCAAATGTGCTCTTCCATGCCAGAAGCAGCTTGCTAGAACCACTTCAGATATATTTATTATTTTATTTATGCCGGCGGGCTCAAGGAATCCTGGTAACGTGCGAGTAATCCTGAACAAAGTGTGAACCACAGAGGCAGCATCGCCATGCTGACGAGGCTGGTTCAGGCAGGAGGAACTGGGCAGAGCCCTGACATTTCAATGACTGGTGAGGTTATTTGAGGGGAAAGCGTTGGGAGCCTGGCGTCCAGCAGCCAGTGCCGGCAGCAGCCTCTCCTGCTACCCGTGTTGACTCTGCTGGCTCAGGACAATGGCAAATGGGCTGAAACATTGACAGTTTCCCCACAGACTCTTCCCAGAGTTACTAAAATTAACCTTTTTATTCCCCCCCACTGGAGGAATATAAAGCTTTTACTTCCCTTAACCTCTCTTTCCCACCCAGTGGGCAAAGAGTTTGTCAGACCTACAGTTAAAATAATAAGTTAAGGATTTCCAATGGTGCAAGTCAAACTTCACATTTCCTAATGATTCCAGATGCCTTTTTTGTCCTCAGACATTTCGAGTTAAACCTCTATGAAACTGACCTTTTGGCTTGTCAGTCTCTGTAAGGACCCCAGAGATGAAACACTTCTTTCAGTCTGTCACTACTGTCCATAGACTGCCCCCCCCCCCTTGTCCCCCCTCCTCTATTTTATCAGCAAGAACCCATAATTGAGCCCCTTGACAATAGCAGGACTGTGCATTTCTTTGTCAACAACAATGGGCCGTCCAAGTTCATTACTGGAGATTGTTTAAAAATTGATTCATGGGCCAGTAGTAGTAGCTTATTATACAGCATAAGTGACAGTGTGATCTGGATGAAGGCCGAGTCATTCTTGACCAGTCATGTCCAATTAGAAAGAACATTGCACACATTCCTGTTGGAGCCACATTAATGAATTAGTCCTACCACAAACTGAGAGAAGCTTGCAGGACCCTAATACCTTTTGTTCCTAAGGATAATTCGGTAATTTATAAAGAGAACAGTGCAGAGCACATTAGCAAAAGAATAGTAATCGCAAGATTCAGACAGTCCTTACACTTGTCCTTCCTTTCAGGTTTCTGGTGAGCTCCGTTCCCTTCGAGGTCTACGTTTCCCCATATAGCACAAACCTCCAGCAGCCACCTCTGCGGCTCCCAGGGCTGTGGTTGCAGTGCTGGGAGTGACCAGGGCTCTGCGGGCCTGTGTGCACCTGAACTTGGGCCAACATCTGGCATCCAGGCTCTGCCTCTCAAGGTAACAGAACAGCCCAGGCACACAGTACATCATCATCATGCAAAAGTCACATCCAAGGGCGTTAATGTATTTTGGTGCTTCCTCCTCGCTCTGCAGACAGGCACTGGTGTAACTCCGCTGTGTTGTCCGGCCAACACCTTGTAAAAAAGATGTGAGGACCATTCAAGGCACAATTTTCAAGCTTAGAAGTCTAGAATCTGTGTTTAAGCTCTTGCAAAGCTGATTTTTAGGTATGCTGAAATCAATTTAACTTGAGGGAGCAGCTCCCTGGAATAAGGAGACTTCAGTGGATTTGGGACATCAGACACCCAGACATCAGAGGAGTGTTTGTGTGTGTAAAGTCCTTGCAAAGGCTGTGTTAGGGGGAAAGATGGAAAGAGGTGCATGTGTCCAGCTTGCCAGGTGCTGATGAAGTCCATGAGTGGAAGGTAGGAACACTTTCAGCTGATATCTGAAGGATGCTGAGGAATTTCTTGCATAGAAATTGCATTACAAGCAAATGCAATTCATGGACTGAATTATTTCAGCAGAGAACAATTGTAATTTGCCATGGGAACTGCAGAAAGAGCAAAATCAAAAGAGTATAAACTCCCAAGAAAGTTAGCAATCTTCTCCATTACAAAATCAACTCCCAAGAGGAATCCCCCTCCCCAGGGATGTTTAGATGTTAACTGCACAAAACACAGTTTAGTGCTACCTACTCAGTGGATGTGATCACAAGTGGTTACTGCCGTCATTCTCTTCTAATATATAACAATTTTTGATATGGAGCAGATTCTGCCTATTGCTCAGTAAATGTCCTTTGTTAAGGACCATGGAAACCCATTCTTGGCAGGCCCACATGTCCTTAAGTAGCATTAGTGGTAATAGAATTAGTACGGTAATGTCATCTTCCTAATGACATAATAATATTGGGACTTCTAAAATCCACCTGAGCAGATGAAAAATAAGTAATTCAGTGATACAGTCAGTGATAAGAAGCTGTGTTACTTTAATAAGAATTGTTATTTGTCATCAAGCTGTCCTTGTTGTGGTTGTAATGTTCATATGCTGTCACTCAACAGCCTGTGAAATTTTAATGTTTACAACTTCAAAAGACTTGTGAATTTCTGTAGCTAGTAATCATTGATCTACATTCTCCCTGTCTATGCAAGGTTTTAAAAATACACAGTTCACCATATACACTACATCATACCTGTCTAGGTCATGCAGTTTTAACTTTGTGTAAGCAGAAATGTAGTAAATGTATATATGTAAATGATTGTTAAATTTGCCGGTATCTCAAAAAACAGAAGAAATAGCACATAATTTGTCTCTAATCTTAACGCAGTCACAATTTAAAATGTATATAGTTAAAAGTTCAGTGATGAGTCATGCTACTCAAAGGTGTTTACATATCTGTTCTGAATACAGCCTGCATCATCCTGAGGATGGATAAATAAACATTTGCTTTTGAATGAGAATATTTGTTGGAAAACAGAGATTCCACTCTGCATTCAGTACTACACCATTACCACCAGTAAAAAAAGTCTGAAAATGAGAGTATACAAATTCACATACATTCATAGTAGAGGCCTAAGTACACACACACATGCCGAAGGCTTACTGAACTGCAGGTTTATATTCTTGTTCACCGTTTTGATAAGACAAGGACTTAATGGAGGGCTTCAGCTCCTCTTCAGATTCATGTACTTTGGGGTTTATATCATGATTTTATAAATTATGTCTTTTATATCCTGGTCTGGCAAACTGTGGTGTGCAGGTAATCCTAATGCCATTATATTGCTTCTCCTCTGATTAAAATTGTCAACACCGGGGCATGAATTCTACCATCTCCCATTTAAAAACTTTAGGGAAAAAAAGTGCAAAGATATTAGAAATCCAGTTGTCTAACCAGTGCCTCAGTTTTTGGCATCATCGTTGGACTGGAAGTGACTTCAAAAAGTCTATCTTCACACCTCAAGGCTGTTCCACACATTGAGTACACTTTCTGAAGATGTCCAGTGATGCAGGCATCCCAGCCTCCTCGCCAAAACTTCCCCACTGCTTCCCGACCTTACTGCTGGAAAGGTTTCCTAATGGCTAAAAATAATTCAGAGACCATTACTGCTTGTGCTGCTCTATGGACATAGAGAACAGACCATTCCCTTCTTCACAGCAGCCTTTTACGTATTTGAAGGTCATCAGCCTATTCCCATTCTGTCTTCTCCTCCTTAGGCTAAGCAATCCCAGTTTGTCCAATCTTTCTGTGTAGGTTATGATTGATATAGGAATTTTTTGTTGACAGCTTCTAGCATCTCTCTAGTGGCCCACATCTTCTTTGAATGGTTATGCTGAGAAACTGAAATACTATTCCAGCAAAGCCCCACTGGTGTTGAAGGGACTGAAGGATTGCTTCAAGGGGTTGGTGTTTACACATCCCAGGATGGTGTTTGCTGCTTTCACAATGTGATGACTTCAACTCTTCAAGCAGCCTAATCCCCAGGTCCTGTCACGAAGACTACTACCCAACCAGGCATTGTATATCTGTGCAACTGAAGTAACAACATTTTGTTTTCTCCAGCCTAAATCTTTGACTTGGCAAGCTCATTCCAAGTCCCTTTCCTCCAATGTGCTGGTGTTTCCTCACACCTGATCCTCAGTGCTGGGTTTCCATGACTATGGCTTGGCACATCATCCCCTGTGTTGAAGGGAGAGCAGATACTTCTGAAAACCTGGATGTGAACTAAAAGTCACTCTTTTGGTGAGCTAATACCAGTCTTCTGCTCCATGCATAGACTCAGTCTTTTCTGCAACCTGCTGTCCTTATGATCGAGGAATGTTCCCCTGAAACCAACTACTTTCCTTGCAGGATGGTCTGCAGTACTGAACCCTTCCTAACATTTCTCTGCTGCTTGACTGAGCCATCTAACCTCACCCCCAAGAGCATCCAAGCCTATTTATTTTTGAAGGAAGTGCTGACTTTGCCCAAAGGTCTTTCAACCTCCAAAATCCAGGGCTGAGCTCTGAAATGCATCTGCTCATTCCTCTGTGCCTGTACTCAGACTTATAATTAGAGCTTCCTCTAGCAGATAAAGAAGACAGGAAAGACACAGAGGTGAGTCTTTTGAGATTCCACCTCTTAGAGTTGAGATTTACTACTCTGTTATTTGTAAAAGCTGCAAAAAGCAGCAGGGGACCTAAAGTGGGGTCAGTTGAAGAGGGAAACAAACAGTTATTGAATAGAGTGTGGTCTCTGCAAGTCATTAGACGGTGACCATAATGGCTCTTCATCCACAGTTAATTGTTACCTGTGTTTGGATTTTGCTTTGCCCTTCCTGTTGATTTCATTGTACCCTGCATGTACATTTTGTACTGAATCATTAACAAAATTGTGAAGAACAGGACAGGCAGAGTAACTCTTTCAACATATGCCAATTTGCATGCGAAATAATATCTATAGTGTTTACTAAAATTATAGGCAGAGTCATCTTACTGTCTCAGAGAAGTTTTTAAGAAGGGAAGCTATTTGTTTCTCAAGGCGACCTATTGACTATCTATTGTGTGTATTAAACATCCATGAGTTCATGTCTTACATGGAGAAAAACCCTCCTCTTTTATGCATAGAGGCTTTCACACTCTAGACACCTGGTCATCACCATGGTTGGCCCCTTGTCACTGCCTTGTGCCCTGCACTGAACAAATCTTTTAATTTTTAGCAACCCAACATATTTTAACAATTGGCAAAAGAAACAGAATTATATTTCTGGACTGGTCAGAAGCTCTGTCTCACAGCAGAACCATCCATTATAGGTAGTCACCTCCCAATAACAAAATGCTGATTTAGGGTCTTTGGACCACATCTTAGGGAACACATAATTCTTACCATCAGGTTGCAGAGGTACCGACCTGCTGGGCTGAGAGAGCTGGTGCAGAGGGAGGGAAGGGACACAGCAGTGGCCACCAGAGCTGACCAAATTCAGAGTTCTCCCCACAACAACTCTACAACCAGAGCCCATCCTGACAGAGTTCTTCAGGGATAAGCATGGAAGACAATCAATAGGAATAACAAAGTATCAATATCTTTATTTTCTAGGTGGGGAGCTGTCTCACAGGCATGTAGGTATCTATTCCAAAGCCACGACGTAACTTAATTTTCTGCTTACCAGTCCAGTGCTCTGACCACAAAACTGCTCTGGGTGTGAAAGTTCCCATAATGGTGAAGCAGCAGAGAAACCGTCCAACTCTCATTTGCCTGATAAAAAGAAACGTCTGCAAGCTGGGAAGGTAGCTGTGGGAGACTTGGAGAGCTACTTTTACAGTAAAAGATGTCAAACCATTTGGCTAAGGGATACCATGACAAGGCTGATGCTCGGTCATAAAGCAGAAATCCATACTCATGGCAAGACAAATCTCTTGAACATCTAAATGTGAAAACAGATGCCAGAAATCCCATTTTCCACCATGATACATAAGACAATTCTATAGTTTATCTAAAAAAAAGTTGCAAGTTGCAAGCTGTTCAGGTGTGACACAACCACAACTACTTGAGTTAAGTTTTTAGGGCCTGGTATGAAAAGTGGCCGTGGGCTTTCCCATGTAAGTGAATGACAGGGAGTGCTGGACCTGTATGAAGAAGATCACCAAACTACTGTAGAACTTTGGCTGTGTGCTCACATTCACTGGGCAAGTTTCGGAGTCTCTCCTCTATATTTTCATATTCTGTGCACTGAATATCACTTGGAAGATGCTGAACATGAACAGGAAAATATACAAAGGGTATCTAGTCCATTTTGTGCACACTTAAAAAGTGCAGGAAACCATGCAAAAGCAATTACCTTTTAATACATGACCCCCATCTTGCTGTCTAATCAAGAACCTGCTTGAAGGCACCCTGCTCCATCAACACACCACAAGACCTTTGCAGGGTTCATGATACATCCTATTCTGGGACGGACAGCCAAATGAAAGTATGCTTGGAAAAGGAGGGGAAGGAAGCTGGAGTGATCTGGAAACTGCAGGGAATTTTGAATACCTTAATTTCTGCATGAGCAGATTCCTGTATTTAATCTACAGAAGCTTCCCCTCCAACAGCCAAACACACTCAGGGAAGGCAGATATCTGCATGAGAAGAAACTCGGATGACTACACATATTTTGAAACACTTTAGGGTTCCAGCGTCTGCCATGGCAGAGAATATACTCATCGCCATAGATGTGGAATCCAGCTCAGCTATGTGCGCACCAGCTGTCACGACTGCACGCAACCCATATTGGAGGTACGCGTGCATGGGAGGCACGCCGACTCTCCTGACAGCGAGCAGTCCTCCCTAAATATGAGTACATTATCTGCAGGCTTCCCCATATATACCCTATTAAGGAAAATTTTAAAGAGTGGGAATTACAATGCAACTCCCTGGGCAGGAAGGGAGGCAATGCAGAGCTGGAGGCAGGAATCTCTTTATCCAGGCAGGTGAATCCAGCAGAGATGTTCCCAGCCTTGGAGTAGAATGAGAATCTCAGGGAAGATCAGGAGCAACGTTATCTAATGTATCTTGCTGCCAAAGCCTCCTTTCCCTTTCTGCTCTGAGAAGTCTCTCCTTACCCTGTGAGTACTTCCACACTACAAATCTTGAGTTTCCTCTGAGCTGATTGAGGCTTTGCCAAATGGGGTTTTGTTCCCTTTTGGCTAGTTTTCTGTTAGCTTTACAGCAAAGGTGTCACAGCTTTTCTTCAGCTGGGTGTGTTACATTGGATTGTATTAAGGTATATCTGATGGCACTAACATACAGTAAGATTCAAAGTCATGCAACATGTTCCGGCACAGACAGCATTATGAATTTACACACAGCATTGTTTAGATCTCATATCGAATATCCTCTGGCATCAGATCTGAAATGAATTGTATATGGCAACCAAAGAAACACTCTATCTGTCTGAATAACAAAAAAATAAAGAGAGAAAGATATTTGCTGTATCACTAACTCTAATCTGGACAAATGGCAAGCATCCCAGTGAGCAGCAGACAGGCAGCCCCATTACTGCAAGCCCTGTGCTGTCCCCTTCTTCCCCCCACACCTTCCTTTCCTCTCTCCTGCCTGGACTCCCTTTCTGCCATGAAGGGTTTTCCAGACGTCCTGGCACTGGAGCTCCTCTCCACCTTCTTGCAGCTGAACAACGGTCTTGTCCACCACCTTCTCCTGGTTTGGATGGTGACTTCTCTGGCCATGTTCAAGGCTCCCTGGCTGTCATTCAGCAAGGGTGTAGGCAGGTCTGATATTAATTTAAGCCACTGTTAGTGTTTGGTCAGCAGAGGTCTAGAGGCACAGCAGGCAATCAGTTTCCAGCCCTTTGGATCCATGAGCAATGCAGGGCACGGCGAGAGCAAGGAGCAGCAATCACTAAAGCAGGAGTCCTTCGGGAAGACAGATGGGCCAGGTTGGGTTGAGGTCTGGAAGTAGCCTGAGGACAAAAAAAGCTGCCTGTCCCTTTCACAAAGACCCACCACCACAGTATCTTCTTGAGTAGGAGAGGCTACTCCCTTGCTCCCAGCACCACAGGGATCCTCAGCTACTCTCCATGGCCCAGGGTGGTTATAACAACTCACACCAGCTACAGGTCTGTCTTGAGACTTACAACTGTGGTTCACAGGGTAAGTGAAGTTTTCCAATGAGTAGTTCTGCTTAGACGACTGACTCCCTGTTGGTTTCCCAGTCAGTGCCCTAAAATCCACTTCTTTCACTGGATTTCCATTTTCCATCTACCAGTGTCATCTAGAAGGACCTCTGTACCATGGTACCTGGAGCCAGACGGCTCTGCCACACCAGCTAACACTGGAAAATTTTAAAAACTCTCATCCTGTTTTCTTAAAGCAATGAAATGAGGACATGGGGCATGAGGGACAGCACTTATGTTGAAATTCACAGTTCTTCCACCTCTTGTCTGATCTTGTCCAACCCCACACCAGACTGGTCAGAACTGAGGGGAATGATATCCTTGTGAATCCTTCTGCTCTGTTGTGGGCCTCTTGCATCACCCCTGAGCATGTCAGGAATAGGCATTTAGGCACTTAAATCCCAGTAGAAATTGATTTTAAGGGGAATTAGGTGCTCTAATAGAATTGACACACTGACGTATTTTCAAAGATGTTAATATCTGACTCTGCCTCTCAGTGGATGGCGAGGAAAAGAAAGCCTGTGAAGATCGTGAATACCCTGGCTAGAAGTCCCTATGAACACAAGAAGGTGCATTTCAGTGGTGCTGCCTGCGTACGGGCACACATGAACAGGATTTATGTTCCCCACCTTCAGCTATCTGAAGGTCCAGGCTCTGCTGTAGACTGGTTTCTTTGGTCTCCTCTGAGGGTGAAGGAGAGCCCAAGAGGGTGTGAAGTCTCGCTGGGGGGGACAGGATGCTTCTGCCTCCCCCTTACGCAATGGGGCTACAGGGAGAGCACTAGCTTAGGCACAGACAACAAATTTGGTGAATCCAAACCCCTCTGTGTGTCCATAGTGGGTGAAATCATATCTTTCCCCATTAAAATTTTTCCAGCTTTGGAAGGAAACCGGGATTATACTTCATCGAGCTGCTGTGTGCCTGTATGTACATTTTACGTAATGCCATTAGTCCTCAAAGTCGCCTGAACTCGCTCCAGACCTTCCCAATGGGAGTCTCTGGTGTGGAAGGTGACGAGTAAACGTAAAACATCATTGTTGGCCTGTCTGTAACGCTACAACAGAGCATTAAAATTTTGTGTTAAAGTTTCTGAACATGATTTTAGACAGCGTGTTAAAGGAGCTGGGTCATTGCTTTGATAGCTCTGACTGTGAATTGCTCGGGTCTGCTCAAGCATGCAACCCCTTCGTGAGCCACTCTGTTTTTGACAGTGCCACAGACCACCGGTTTCACATCACAGCTTCTCCATCTAGGCCTCTCGCTGGCCAGCGTGCCCCACGTGGCTGCGTTTCCCATGGAGGAGACCCAGGTGCCTGACGTTTGCTGAGACCTTGCAGGCTTGTGTCCCTCTGAATCTCCTGGGAGGGTCACAGCTGTCCTTCTCATTGTGGGGGCCTGGTTCATAATCACCCTTAGATGGCTGCTGAGCTCCCCCCCATCCCTGTAAACCGTGCAACTTCAGGACCAACTTAAGCCAGCTGAGCATTTGAGTGTTTATGGGCATTCAGCTCTGGCTGAGCTGACATAATTTTTCCCTCCACTATCACAGAAGGCTGTGAGGATGCCAAAAGGAGAGATGCATGCACAGCCAGAGCTTTCTGGCAGCCACTTTTAGTGCAAATTAGCTCAGTGCTTACCCCCTTGCTAACTCCAAGCCTCATGGCCCTCCATGCTCCCCAAAGAGGCTTCCCCTTGTCTTTGGGCTGTGTTTGGAGATTCTCTCTGCAACAAGGATCAGCAGCTGTGTGGCCCCACCGAGGGAGGAATTAGAGCCATGGGTCAGGCTCTGCCTGCACCAAAACCAAGCCTGGCCGGGCATCGCTGAGGGCAGCATTGTGTCTCAGAGAGCTGGATAAACCAGAAAGTTTGGAGAACCCCAAGAGCAGGTAAAAGAAAGCCCTGTTAAATCATTGCTTTTCAAAGAACCTACCCTGGAGCTAGCTAACTGATCCTGTTAGATCTTTCGTAAGTCAGATAAGAAAAATAACCTGGCAGTAGTCATCAAAGGTGGAACGATGCATAAAAAGTCCATTGTGTGGAGACCCTGGAATCAAAGGTAGAGGGTTTGCAGGCAAGACTGGTGGGACTCAGGAGCACCAGCCCCATGGAAATTTCCACTCCCTTCCTGGTTGTAGGAAGCAGGTTTGCCCCACTGCCCTTGACTGAGAGCTGCTCTTCCCATTGATAGCAAATGCCTCCTGCCTTCCCTGTCTCAGATGGTGACTCATTTCCAGGGAGCTGGGGATGAAGAAAGGAAAGGAATGACAGTTAAGGGAATAATCAATCCTTTATTATTATTTTAGCTTAGTGGGAAACAAGTGAAGGCTGCATAAAGGTAAAAACAAGGGTCTTGCCTTATCCTTATACTCCTTCCCCAAAATCCTGCTCTTGGTCCTGTTGGAGACAGATGTCTGGCCCACTCAGAGGGGTGATCTGAGCCAGACTGGATGCTCTTATGTTCTTCCTTTTCCCGATGATAAGAAAAATACCCAACAACTAGATGGTGCTTTAAAACACTATCTGGCCCTCACACTAGCCTTTGAGGTGGATAAAAGAGGTAAGTACCACTCTCTCCATTTGCAGCCTGGGAAAATGGGACAAAAATGTTCTCTGAGATGCTTTATCCCTTGAACAGCTTGAAGTAGTGTAGCTCTCAGCTGTGAGAATGTGTCTAAGTCACAACTGGCCAAGGAAGATTGGGGCCCTCTCATTGAAGGCCTACAGATGACACGAAAGAAAAAGAGGACAGAACAGCAGAAAAGGGAGCTGTGCAAACACAAGGCGTTGCCTTAGGATCCACCTTATGTCTTGCCAAAATGCCCATAAGCCAGAGATCTTGTCTTATGTTGCCATATGTCACACACTATACATAAATCAGTTTAGATTTGGCTGCCTGCTATTCCTCTTGTTATAATCTCTTGTGTATCTTTCCATGTGTAATTAATAGTCAAGCCCTTGGAGAAGAGGGAAAGTCATTAAATGACCTGCTGGCATTTCCTTTGAACAATCTGCCACTTGAGATATTGGGGAAAGGCATAGAAAAAGGAGAAATACAAATAAGGTGGAGAAGCTACACCTCCAGGTTAAAAATCCAAAGATAAGCAAATAGTTACCTTTTTACTCCATTCCCTACCTGTTTGGGACTCAACTCCAACAACAACAAAAAAACCCCATGGCATGAAAAAACAGTCAGTGAGGAGAACAGGGGGGATGCCCAGGAAGAAGAGGTTACACATAATTGTCCATCCTCTCCTTCCCTCTGAGATGTTGGTGCTATCTTGGCTGCCAAGCAATCTGCAGATGACCACGGAACTCCATTCCTGCTTCGCAGTTGTACTGGGATGTCAGAGTTGTCCACCCCCAGACTGAGGACGGGATTTCTGGACATGACCTGCATAGGGTCACTGGGCTTTCTGGGCCAGACTATGAGAGGTCCATGGTGTTCCTCAAGGGTGCGGTATGCACATGGGGATGTGTAATACAGGGTATATGTGTCAAACCCATAAAAAGAGATGATGCTATTAGTGCCCCCTATAGAATTTAGCTGGAGTTGTATACACACCAGAGTTCCTATATCTTTGTTACTACAGGGTTTGAGTCCTCACTTCAGTTCCACGCTGAAAGGGAAATAGCTTGAGGAAAGGTAGCTCACGGTGCTGCTGTCCCAGATGTCCAAGGGGGTAGATGTGATGGGCAGTGCCTGAGGAGCTTTCCCACTCCTGGCCTAATTGGCTGGCATTTCAATGGTTTTTCAAGGAAAAGGAAGATGAATAGCCAAATCAGTTGTGGATAGAGAGTCAGGACTCGTCTTGCCTAATTGCAGATGTCTGTATTGTAGAAATCTACTTCTGAGCTGTCCACCCCACCTTTATACCTCCATAGTCAACAAAGCAAAGTAGGGCATGTTTCATCAGTCAGATGCAGATGTTGGATTAAAGAACGATGGAGTCAGGTTCTGAGAAATCCAGTTTCTCTCCCCTGATGAGAAGAGAAGCCCGGGGGGCTAGCTCAGATGGAGGAGCGGGCTGGGCAGACACCTACCTCTGATCAGATGAGCCTCACCTATTTGGCCCCTAAACATGCTGCACCTCAGTTGGTACTCCAGCAGCAGAAATATTCTTCAGAAAAAAATGAGTCTCCAGGTGTAGCAGAGGACTGCTCAAGTGTTCTTGATAGCAATGTTGCAAGGTTGTCCAAACCAGCCTATGCAGCACTGGCTCAATCTCACAGTACCTGGAGCTGGCAAAGTCCAACCTGCAGGAGAGACTGGAGGGAATGAAGCTGCAGCAGCTGCTAGGGACCAGCAGAGCCATTGGCCTTAGCATCTGCTGTCAGCCAGAGGAAGGGTTTGCTTTTAAATGGCAGATCCTCAAAAGAGAAACTTTTCTTCAGACGGGGTTCATTTTTACATTTGTCCACAATCATTTCTAAGTCACTTTTGAAGCTGGTTTGATCCTATCTTCCTGGTTTCTCCCTTCAAAACTGTCAGGTGTAATTATCAGTTTAAAAAACATTTTAAATTTTTTTCCTAAGGAAAAAATATCAAAATCAAACCCAAACATTTTGGCTTGAATTACTATTTAGAGCATTAAACCACTGAAATTTTGGAAAAAAGTATACTGAAAATATGTCCGCATGTCGACACTTTCTAATTTATGAACATTTTGCAGGGTGTTATTTCCAGGAAAAATGATGGTATTTTGGCTTTTAATTCCACTTTTAGAAATAAATAATTGAAATAAGAGAATTTCCTGCAAGTGGGAAATTCTGGTTTTCTGAAGAGGTGTCTTCATGACTGAATCAACTATTGTGCAGAAAGCCATAGTCTGATTTGTGTAATGACCCTCACAAATACTATTGAGACATCTATGTATTTATACATAATTATAATCAAATAGTGACTGTTCTCCATCATTTGTAACATGGCTTTCATTATGCTGTCAGAAGAGCTCATACCATTTGTTAAACTAAGGTGTTCTAACTCTCTGTTCCTTTTCAATATTTGAAGCTATTTTAAACTCCTGAGGGAAGGGATTTAAATTATCAACAGAAAAAAGAATTATTTTTGAAAGAAAACAATTACTCTGACTACTGCTGTGCATACTAATCAAGAATAGTTTCTTATGTTGAGTTTATGTTTACCAAACTCACTTTTCCTTGCTCCATGCTAATTATGAGGATCGCTAGATTATGTATTTGGAGGTTTTGTTTGATTGTTTGTTTCCAAACAAGGTTAAAGTATCTTTTAGAACATTTGATAATGGAAAATTATCTACTCACTGCCTTACCTGGAGTCACTGACATCTCTCTGCAACATGCCTTACTTTCTTACTCATTTCCAATTAACATGGCCCAGAGACTAGATTACAACCCCACCAAAGACTACAGCCCAGTCAAAGCATTTAGCCAATGCTTTTTATAGCATTTCATCTTTAAAGACTCTAAAGCCCAACCTGAAGATATTAAAATATCAGAGTTTTAGAGGTTTATTTTGATGTGTAATTACTTTTGCTCCATATTCAGGATAGAACTATCTCAACAGTATTTTAAATGAGCACATATGGGAAATTCATTCTGGAAGTGTCTTAATACTTACGAGAGGAACATCTTTTTGCCATCATGATACACAATGAATCAGGGAAAGCTTCAACCTTGAAAAGAGTCTGGTGGAGATTTTCCTTAATTTGGTTTCATATTATGTGATGTTTAGCAGGGCATTTCTAGATCTCCCCTCAGGAGTGTCAATTAGACCAAATGCAATTAGTCTATAGCATCCTTATTAAGGCAGAATTCCTACATTAATCCCTAGGAGTTTGGCTGAATTAAAGGATTGTCCCAGGTCTTCCCATGAAACGATACTGACTTGGCACAGGAGCCAGAAAGGATTTAGAGGACAGAGCCAGCAAAATCTGTTGAACCATGGGAAGCATGAAGAGAAACCTCAAGTTTTAGCATCACCTTTATCCTGTGGTGGACCTTATCTCCCTCATGCAATGGTCGACTTCAGTTGACTTCAAGGGTGTTTGTCATAGGGCTCGTCTGCTCATGGAGTGCTCATTGTATTAGCTAACAGTGTGAATTGAAAATTCACACACAGGTGGGATTGTGACCTTCTAGGAGCTCCCAAAGAGAATGATTTCTGGGCAGATGTTGGGGTTCTGTGTGCAGAAGTTGAGCCTCTAGCTCTCTCCTGGCACAGTTCCTGGGGTGCTGAAGGAAAATGCTGGGTGGATACTCCAGCTTTGCCTTTTGAGCTTGCACCGCGACCTGGCTGGGGTTCACCGCAGGCTGATAAAGGAGGTGACGCTGTAACTCCATTACCCTTAGTGTTGCCACCCAAATCAGAGAAGGAAGAACAGATACTAAGATGGTAGAGAGGTATGACGGCACATTGCTCTGTCCTGTATTCCCTCATAGAGCAGAAGATGCAAGGTTGCCCTCAGCCTCATGAATCTGATGAGGATTCCTGAGGACACAGCTCTGCGTATCACAGCAGATTGGGTTGGAAGGGACTGCTGGACATATCTGGTCCAACCTCCTGCTCCAACCAGGCTCAATACTGAATTCAGAACAACTTATCCAGTTGTAGTATAACCAACAGGGCTGCAAGAAAATAGGATAGGTAGCCTGCAGTTAGGATCCAGTTCAACTTTCTCTGAGACCACATCTCTTCTTCTTCCTGCTTTCCAAGCAGCTACACTTTTTATTAAGGAGATGGCCTGGCTCCAGCAGTGTGCTCCGTGTGATAGGCACTTGCCCAGAGGGTGCTGGGATCGCCCTGAACAGCACTTCTTTTGGGACTGGGGTCTGAGCTTGCACTGCCTTCCTGCTCTTCCAGCACAGAGAGCTAGCTCCTCTCTGCATCTTCCCTTGGACATCAGCAAAGAGCAGGAGGAAATGCATCAGTCTGATGTTTTCATCCAGCTTAGAGAATCCCACGCCTGAAAAAAAGTTAGACGGAAAAGACTGGTTTTGCTCCCGGGGTAATGCTCTTGGGATTTACTTGAAGGAATGAGAAAAGCAACTTTGTATGTGTTTGTAAATCTTACAGTGGAGAACCCTGTTCCCCAAAAGGGTTAAAGCAACCTCTCTTTTCCCCCAATAGCTTCATGGCCCTAACAGCTTTCATTGTGAAATGGGTGCAGGTGTGGGCTATGCTTTGTTGATCACAATCCCTTTTGCAGAGGAAGCTTTGAATATGTTTGACATAATCAGCTCACAGCCTTTGCCCGCACTCTTTCATAAACAGGCCATTTTCACATCCTTTTCATGGGATCCGACAAGCGGAAAAATAATTAATGTTACCTCAGCCTAACAGTGACCCAGCTTTGATTCAAGAAGACGGCATGTTGCATAAACTAACCATTTAATTGAGTGATAGAAAAAGCCCACATGTATCAATTCTGCCTCCACGTATTATGATTACTGGGGCTTTGCAAGGATTGTGCTCCCTTGGTCATAAAGCAGAGCTTAAATTCAAGCCCATGAAGTGGTTTCAGAAGGACCAATTGAACATGAGCTGGGGATTATCCATGTTTACGGTGGCGGGACATGGGAGCAGAGGAATATGTGGGTACCCAGCCATCATGGCACATGTTCAGGTTATGTCCAGGTTATGTCACATACCCTTGTGTGAATTGACAGTGGCCAGATGTTATCCAACCACAGGACATTTTGGATGCTGACGGCACAGCACTGCCACCTTGATGTGACCTCAGGGCCAAAGCTAACTGGTATATAACACAGTTAGGACTACGCCTAATATGAATAGGACAGAGTAACCCTTGAGGTAATCCTCCAAAAAGAAATGTCCAAGATGAATCTCAGTTAAATTCAGATAGGGTCTTGAGGTAGCAGTGGTTTATCTAATGAACCATCCTCTTGTGGTTGCAGAAAGACAGCCATTTTAGTAGAAAGTGAATGAAACCAGGAGCCTCTGTTACTAACCACCATGAGTGACCATGAGTGCAGTGGGGAGGTGTCATGCACTGGTGGAGCAATGTCCTCCCAGGAGTGGTTCAACACATGCTCATCACTGGCTCACTCAGAGACAGTGCTGGTGGGGCCACTCGTATTCTCCTGGGGAAGGAGACTCTGCAAACTACCTGGCATCCCTTCCTTAATACATCACACTATAGGAGCAGATGAAACATCTTGAAATGGATCTGCTTCCTCTTCTCAGGCCAGCCATAGGCATAGGCATAGACCATATGTTCTTGTGATGTTAAATGGAAGGGCTTTCATAAAAGCAGCCATGGAAGTAGGTAAACCCAGATAGGTTTGTATCTCACCAACTCTTATAATGCAGGGGCAGAGGAGTGTTATCACAAGTTCAGTGGGAAGACATTTGAACCCAAGGGAAGGAAAAGTCTTTCCGCACAGGTGCAGCTGGCTTAGCAGACCCTGCTCTATTAGATGTCACTCTTGTCTAGAGCTTAGAGGATTTTAAAAGGGTATTGGCTATTTCTATGCTCACAAGAATACACCAAATTCAAACAGGCTGGGGACAAAGAGGAGGACTGAAATACTCCTTCTCATAAAGGAGCACATAATAAACAGGAGCTGGACTATGGTCTGATCCCAGCAAGGTAATAACTGTGTTCCTAACCCATCCTACCTTTGGGGATCTCAGGATGCTCAGAGTCCTTCCTTTTGCTATTTGGCATCTGTACAACCCTGCTGGGTTGGCAGCCATCTATGCCAGGCCCAGGTCCAAATTTCTGGGACTTGCAAGCACAGCATCATTGGCCAGGCTTGAGGGAGATCCTCCTGGCACCACTAGTGCTTTGAAGGTGTGCTGAGAAATTTACCTTTCCTAGATCCACTTCAAGGAGGGTAGTCACAGTGCAGCACGCAGTCAGCGTGAAGCCTTGGGCTTGTCTGGGAGCCTCCAAAAAAAGGTCCAGGTAGGTGGCAAGGCACCCACCTCTTGCTGCAGCTGGTCAAAGATCAGGCTGTGTGTCTTCAGGTGAGGTGACATCCAGGCTCCATACCATATTTCAGAAGGAAGGTATCTTCCCCTTTGACATCCAGCATTGGGCAGGCAGAGGGAATGTCATCCCCTTTGAGCCAGCAAGAGGAAAAAAAATCTCTGAATAACGCTACCTTCATAACAACACCCTGTTGAATGCATCACCTTACATGGCCCCCACCAGTAATTTTGATGCAAGCCCTTCTTGCTTACACAAGAATTTCCCCCTGTAATGTAGGAGGGGAAAAGACTGTCCTTTCCCATAGTCTGAAAAGCCCCGATACAGCAGGCCAGAAAAACACTTAGCGAGACAAATAGATCGATATTCGTGAAGCACTTTACCAGGGCTTCAGAAGACATACTGGTTTGCTGGTGTAAGGACTCCTGTGCTTAGTGTGGGTGCAAAAAAGGTGGGTGAAATGAAGTCAGTGCATCTTCACAGCCACGGACCCTCAGAAAGCTGCTGGAAAGACGTCACAGGCTGTTTGTCATTGAGATGATGTCAAGTGCCTTCATGATTAGGTCAGCTAGGAGTAGGTACAGAAACCACTCTTCCTGAGAAACATTTAGTGTTCTCCCAGTGGGGCATTTTGTGTCTTTAGCAAATATTGTCTTTAAATTTATCATAAATACTGATGGAGGAGCTGGGCAACAACCATTGTACTTCAGCTGACTGCATTTAATTTCATACCCACTAACACAACCCTCTGTATTTGCTCCCTCTCCTTTAACTCATCATACCTCCAGGTATTGGTCATGTTTCTGGCTTGTCTGCCATGCTGTTCACACTAAATTACTCTCTCTGTCCCTCACTTACTCTCTTAGCTTTTTTGTTGGTCTTCTCTGAATTTTTTCACAGCTGTCCATGTTTTTTCCATGTCTAAGTATCCCAGTCCAACCTGCTGGGGAAGGAGGGCCTGAAGAAGCAGCACTGATCTCTCTGGGTGTTTGCCAATGGTGGTGATAGTACCTGTGGCCACAGGAACCAAAATATTGTTCCTCCACTGGCTGGTGTGCAACCCATGAAACACCATGGAGGAGGCCTCCACGGTGTGTCTTCTCAAGGAAAAGCTTGGTGGCACTACAGGAACCAGACCTAAGACTGGTTTCTCCAGCTCCCAGATCTGTGCACAGATGGGGCTGGGTGACTTCTCCATGTCTTGGAGACACACATGACCTTCCTGCCTTCCCTGCTGTGCATACTGCCTCTAAAGTAAGTCTGCAAAGGCAGGGACTTCTACTTCTCTGCTCTTCAACTTAAAATCTGTCCCCAGCATGGACATGCCATGTAGAGAGTATCCCAAGCTTTGCTGCTTAGTGCTCCTAGCCTGCCCTTCTCTGAGCTGCTCTTGTCCCTCATCATGGGACCATTACGCAGAAGTCCTGTGGGTGACCCAACTGCAAGACTTGGGTCAAGTGCTTTCCCTGGAGATGCCTGCAATGAGGCAGTTGGCTTGGGTGGGCTGGGGTGCCCCTGGGAGCTCCTGAAGCTGAGCACTGCAGGTATTAAAATGAGTAGGTGTTTCCCAGGGCATGGAGGTGGGCAGCAGAAAACAGGTCTGAAGTGCTGCTTCCATGTAGTGACGTTCAAAACATTTTGGGAGGAAACTATTCAGTGTTTGTAACACAAAAGCTCTACGGTGACACAAAGGAAAGGCTTGTTTAAATCCCAGTAAGTGCATCAAAGACAATCTTGCAGCCTACCTGCCAGCTCAGGGAGTGCATGCTCCTTAACTCTGATTCCTCTCTAATAGTCCCTAATGCACAAACCTTCTCCAAGTACCTCTCTATTTTATATAATTAGTCACTGCATAATTTCCATTCATTTGTATTTGGGAAGTCAAAAGACTGCAGACTAGGATGCTTTTAAGTGCCTAATTCTGCCCTCATAGGAACAAAGTAGGGACAACACAGGCAGCTCTGAGATATTCCTCAGCGGGAGATACAGGCAAAATCCTGGCCCTGGTGAGGTTTTATCCTCAGCTGGAACCAGAATACGCTTTGAGGCATGAACTGCACAAACTGTCTAAAAGCAGTGCCATCACGTTCACCTTTATTTTGGAGGAGGCTACAGATTCTATACCCTGCAGGGATAGCAACTAGCTCGAGGACTGATCCTGCCAACCCTACTTACAATGGGTATTACCTTACTCTGCCTGTTCATTCCCGCAGAGCATTGGTACAGTAGGATGCTGTTCAAGATGAAGGTGTGCGTGGGGGGATCAGCCCTCGGTAGAAGAGTTTTAACGTGAAATAAGATCAAACATCACTGCCACACCTCTACCTCCAGCAGTTTCAGCCTACACAAGAAAGGGGAACGTGCAGGGAAGCAGAGTGCTAGTACTGGTGTAACTTCTGGAAGGGTTTAGAGAGGAAAGAGGAGAGAATGGCATAGGAAAGGGGAATGAGAAGGGGAAGAGGAAAGGGAAAGGGAAAGGGAAAGGGAAAGGGAAAGGGAAATGGACAGGGAAAGGGAAAGGGACAGGGAAAGGGAAGGGAAGGGACAG
>JANZLQ010000056.1:41399010-41411056 GCA_026212715.1 Elanus axillaris
AGAAAAAGAAAAAGAAAAAGAAAAAGAAAAAGAAAAAGAAAAAGAAAAAGAAAAAGAAAAAGAAAAAGAAAAAGAAGGAAAAGAATGTCTGGAGCTGAAAAGTGAGTTTGGCTCTTTACTAACGCCCATGGACCTAATTGGATTTACTGCCTGAGTGCAGGAAAACTTGAAAAGATTATGGAAAGAGAAAAGAATTTGAGATTAACACATACAGTACATTTCAATACAGGTTGTGGGACAATTGGAAATGTAGCTAAGCTTTGGAAAATCTTTATAAACCTGGAAAGGATTTAAGTCTGAATGTGATTTGGTGTGCCCAGCCCTGATTTTTGTAGACCAGCCAGGTGTTGGAAACACAGTGTGAAAGGATGGTTTGGGGGCTCTTCCTTCCCTCTCTTGAAAACCTTGAGGAGAGGGGAGGAAAACACAGAGGACCTTCTGCCTCCACTGGCCCCTGGAAAGGACAAAGGGAAATTTTCCCCTTACTTCCTAGGACTGGTGGTGGTGGACTCCAAGCAGCAACGCTGGTGGAAAGCCCGTCAGTTGGAAGATAAACCCGCCTGTGTGTTTCCAGTGAAACACAACTGGAGCAACGCACTGGTTAGGAGAGCCCATGCGGGCTGTTTCTCTTCACTGCTTGAGTGGCATTTAACAATCAGAGCTATTGAATTCTATTTCTCAGTGTCAGTCAGTCAACCTGGGCCCAGCGTGGCTCCCTGTGCTGCTTTCAGAGCAAATGAAGTTGTCCGTACTGTGAATAGCGGGATGTATCCAGGGGGATTTACATCAGAAGAGGGACTTGGCCTCATTCCTTCAACAATTAGAGAAACACAGTGGTTTCTCTAGGTGTTAGAGCGAAAGAAAAAAGACCTCTTCCATGGGCAGTGAAACGAATGAATTGTTCCTAATGGGTTTGTCTTATCTCGCTTAACCCCTCTCTCCCTCCACATCTCCCACCTCGCTCTCTGGGCACACAGCAGCATGGTCTGAAGGCCAGGGTTGCTGAATTATAACGGTTTCCCTGGGGGAGGCACTAATTTGGGTCTCTGCCTTCTATGCCCTTGATAGCTTTCACGATATTCGCGGTATTGCAGGGAGGGAATTGAGCCGACTAAAGCAGATCTGCCCCCCTCCATTTGCAGTAGAGATCTAGGGATGGATTCATCCATTCCTGAAAGAGATCTCAAGAAAACCAAAGCAGGTGCATTGTACCCACTTCTCTACTTCAGCTCAAAAGGGAGACAAGGGTGATTAGCTCAGATGCAGACATCTGTGCTGGAAACACCTTAAGTTGGTGAAACTAATCCCACTCTTAGAAAGAGGAGTTTTGGTGAGGATCTGAGCCAGGCATGTAGGTGGGCAGGGAGGGCAGGATGCAGCTTGCAGGTAAGACACTGAATCGTACATGTCTGCAGGTGGGTGTCTATAAGTGAGCAAAGTGTCCAAGTCCTGTAAGAAGGAGGGGAAATATGCTCTGTACAGTCAGAGGAGCCAAGGGAGTGAGTCACACAGTGAAATGTCTGACGTGAAGTGAGCTGGTGCAATTCCTCTGCTGCAAATTGACATGTTTTCCTAGACTTACTGAACCAACACCTCCCAATAGCTGAGGATCTAGTCACCGTGGCTTGGCCAGGCAAAGGCCACTTCTGAGGTCAGTTCAGAAGTCATCCCTCCTGCTTCCAGCATTCTCCCCAGAGAGGCACTGAGCATCACTTTCTCCTAGTGGAAACAGATTGCCCATGGCAAGGGGGAAAGCATCATTCCTGCATCCAAAGCATTTCACCAAACCAGAGGCCAGGAGCTCAGCTATTCACCAAAAACTGGGGAGAAAACTCCTCCCGCCCCTGGGAACAGGGAGAGCAGATGCTCTCAGTGCGTTGCAGCAGCTACCTGGAGGTGCCCAAGTGCAAGCAGCATGTGTTACGTGGGGAGCAGGGCTGCTGCTTGGAGAGAGCTTAAACTGGGTGGAATCAGATCGGTATCACTCCTGGATGCAAACATGATTGCACTGGGGGTAGAGAAGGGACCTGAACTGCTGTAATTAGTTTATCAGATCTCCAGAGCAGGATTCGGCTCATAACACATTTTAACCCTTTCTTCTAAGATTGTGGTGTGCAAACTAAATATTGCTACTGTAAAACCTGAGCAGATTTGTAATGCATGGAAACAGATTACAAGTTTCTGGTCACTGTGGCTCCCAGCTGCTGGTATTATTTCTGGCCGGTTTAACACATTTCCAGTTGTTCTGTGGTTAAGAACAGGTCTTACACACTATGGAAATCCCTTGGGAGAGAACCAGTCTCTAGCTGTGCAGGCAACTTGTGGGGTTTGGAGAGAGGAAGATTAAATACTATTGCATTTCCCTAGGCAGGAGCAATGTTTCCCCAGCAGCACCCATGCTCCTGTGTAAAGCAGCTACAGGTAAAATTTAGGCAAGAAATGTTGTGAACCATTGTGCTTTCCTGTAACAGCGCCAAGGAAGGATGAGTCTGGAGCCATGCCAGAGTGTTTCAGGCTGACTCAGCATGGACAGTTTTGTGATGGAGACATTGGGAAGTATGGATTTGACACCTAACTCTGCTATAGCACTGTGTGACCTTTAGCAAATCACTTTCCCATGATGTTCCTTGACCTCTTGCAGTAAAATGGGGCCAGTAACACTTCCCTGGTCATACTTGTCTCTTTGGATTGTCACCTTTCCAGGGTGGGGAATGGGGTTTTGCACTGTGACAAGCAGCTGCTGTCTGGAAAGAAACAGCAGTCAGATCTATGATAAATGATCTTAACATTCATGACATGCTCATTGCTCTAGTCTTCAAACTGCTCACACATTCCCTGCCAGGGACAGTGAAAATAAATACAATCCCTTGTTCAATTATAATAAATGCATTCCCTGATACTTTGAAGGGTCTCCTTGGTTTCTTGTCAGGTCTGCTTCCCTGCCGTGCAGCCAAGGATAAGCTGCAAATGTTGGAGAGGAAGAAGACAGTAATTTTTTCTCCACCAAAGTATGACAGCTCTTATTATCTTTTGACAACATATATCCACATTTAGGCACACACTGCCTTGGCTACTGAACCCAACTGCTCTCCATTAGCTCGCACAGGACAAAATGGTCCCTACCTTCCCCATGAGCTGAGAGCACTGTCTGAAGAGACTACGGTTTATTTTCACTTGCTAACTTATAGGAAAGCCACAGACTCACTAGGATGTAAATCAGTTTCCCTGAACTTGAAGATGAGCTCTGCTCTAGTAAAGGGCCTTAATGAAGCTTCACCAGTGCAAGGCCAGGGCATCTTGCCATAGCTCTCTCATGAGTGTTGCTCTCCTGTTGCTCAGCAAAGGTTGTTCAACCTTCTGCCACTGAGACGTCGGATGGTTTTGATGCTACTGATCAAATAATGATTTGGGCTCAGATTTCAAAACTGCTGCCCCAGGTGCTGGGGACAGCTTAGGGTGCAGTGGAGCTGCAAATCTCAGTGCACCACAATTCTCACCTCCTGCTGTGTCCAGCCAGGCTGCCCTTCGCAAACAGCTTTTTCTATGAGAAATGCAGAGCAGACCGGACATGTAGGAAACAATATTTCCCTGAAAAACCAAAAGCTTTACACTTCACGAGGAGTTCTTGTACCAGGAAAGAGAGAATACACATGACATATTGATCATGTTGCACTGCTGGAAGGTGCTACACTGATTAGGGCAGTGCATGAACAAGAATACAATAAGTAGAGTTAAAAAGCTCATGAAACCTTCCTGTCCCATCTCAAAGAGATTCCCTGGCTCTCCCCAGAACAGAATGAACCGAAGCAAGGCTGAGATGCTGCTGCATGGGAGAAGGAAATGCTATGCAGGTGTTCTCTTCTCCCGTAACTCTCCCACGACTAAGGAGGCTCACCTATGGATTACAGCTGTGTTTTACTTTGAAACCTCCTTGGACTCCTCCATCTCTGGTGGCCATGGCACTGTTTGTAACCAGATATAAGACCACATGTGACAGAAGCCCCATATCTGCAGATATCCATGCATTCCTGCCCTGAGGAACGTCTAAAATCTTGGCCTAAAGTAGCTCTCCAGGCTTCCTCTGCATTGGATGGAAAAAGATAGGCACCTGCAGAGAGCAACTTGTCTGTCCTAACTTAGCCAGTTTTTTTTAGGGTGAGAACTGCTGCGGCAAGCTGAGTGTCTTCAGTGCTCATGCAAATCAATAGGATTGGCTAGAGCTCTGCATCAGCCTGTACTCAGCTGGAAACTTGAAATGATGCTTTCAACTGCACTATTATAAATATAGGAACATAAAATGGTTCTATTGGAGCAGACTGTCGAACTCACTGTCCTGCCTCACAGTGCCAAAAGGTGGTGGCCCAGGGAAGGCTGTCCTGTCCTTCCCCAAAATATATTCCCATGCTCCAGCACTCTGAAGTTCAGAAACTTTCAGCCTAAAGGTGGGGGTCTTTGCATTTCCTAACCCCTGCTGGGTCTCCTTTCTGTGAACCCATCATGCTTCCCTACAAGCTGCCATCCTCCTGAAGCAAGGAGATCCCCAGGATACCTCCACCTCCCCTGCTCTGCTTTGAACCTGTTGCCTAGAAGCTTTCCCAGATGTCCATTGTTCAGACTAGAAAGAAGAGCAGTTACATGGGTGTAAATATCATTCCCACACACATACAATATCATTTAGGCCCATTTGAGTATCATTCACTTTGCTGAAGGGAGTCCAGGCTTGGTTCTGCTACGTGTTAGCTTTGACTCCCTCCACCTTCTTGGAGTTGAGGCATGTTTCAGGATCACTATTTGTGGTGGTCCCAAAGTGGGAGGGTGAGGTGTGGGTTCTGCAACTGGCCTGGGAGGGAAATGGCAGAGCTCAGCTCTGCTATTTACTTTAATTAGATATAAAATCAGCACCACTTGAAGGGTCCAAGGGCAGATTAACCATCAGTCCTGACCTGATTTGTCACTGTTTATTCCAAACGTGGACCGGGCGTACGGCGAGAGCTTTGCTTTGCTTTGTCAATAAATCCTGGACACAATGGACTGCAGGAAAGGGAAAATGATCCAAGGAGCCCAGGCGGACGGGGGAGACGGCTTCCGCTCTCCTATGGCAGCCAATTACCTGGATCAGGTCTACAATGTTTAATTCACAAATGTGCAATCTTTAGCTCCTTTTACGTGTCCCCGGGCAGTCTCGTAGACACCACCTGAAGTATATTAGAGCCTGGCTGATTATGGGTCTGCTCCAAAGCCCTCTGAAGTCAGTGGGAGTCTTTCCCCTGACTTCACTGTGTTTGGGGCAGGCCCTGGATTAATATCCCTCAGGTTAGACAGTTTAATCATCCATTCAGCAGTACACAAAGCAGATCACATACACTTTTAGCCTGCATTGTATGGTGTTATGAAACGAGAAGATTATTTGATATGATTCAGAGATAGCTCAGGTATAAGGTAAAAAAAAATAACACCTTTGATGTTTTACATTATACTTCAGTTATTCCTTGAGGGGCAAATTCTCGTCACCTTACCCAGGTGAATATTGTGCTCAGTAATTTGGTCAAAAACATTCCACCAACCTTCTTTTTAATAGAAAAAGGGGGGGGGGGGTAATTCAGCTTGATAGAGATTTCTGCCAAAAAGGAAGGAAAAAGAAAAGATAAATCCATGTTTTGCTTCTTTCAACAATCAGAGAAAAAAAAAATTGGGAATAAAAATCTGTTTTGGAGGGATTTTCTAACAGGACAATAAAACTACTCCTTTTTTTTTTTTTTTTTTTTTTTTTGCCAAAGCCTAAGGAGAAACAACAATTTCCCACCAATTGCAGCATCCATCTGGCATATCTATTTCTAGCTGAGGCATCAGCCATCCATGTACCATCAGCCAGGCCCGATTCTCACCTTGCCTCTCTTGGGTCAAGCTACAAAATGAGGCTTTGTCCCTCTTATTTTGTGTGCTATCAGAACGAGACTGACAGGACAACCTTCCATGAAGGAGCAGGGCAGAATTTAGGTACATCACATTCAAAGTTAGGTGAGATCTGCAGGGCTTGTGGAGGCCTTATCTCAAGAAGTCTGAGGAAGATTTTCTATTGCTAGAAATACAGAGAGGGCAAGGGCAAGGTATCTGTAGTTTCCTTGAACACTACTACATCTTTTGAACTGTTCCTAAAGATTTCAGGGAAAAACCAGCCTCAATCAGCATAAAAAAGGCAATAAAACCTTCTGTACAGGCGCAACATACTGTGGCCAACTTTCACGGACTTTTTGAGAGATGCAAACCACAGTCCATGGCCAGTGGCAGTAACTGAAGCCCTATTTCCAAAAGAGTTGGCGGGCGATGAAACCCAGTGCGGATGGAGATGTTCTGCCTCTTGAATCCCCTCCCACCGCCCCGCAATATAGTCGGTGTTGCTGGGGGTGGGGGCTTTAACTTTACTGGCACAAGGGTTTCCTTTGTTGATGGGAGCTGGGTCTCCTCTAGGGGACTGGGCTGATCCAGCTGTACTGGCAAAGCCTTTGTAATGTGGAGTAGCTCAAGTGCAGACCTGCAGTGGATGCCTGCCTGAACCTTTGCTGGCATGTCGATAAGGCCAGCGCTGAGCAAAGTTAAACGACCCCATGCTGGAGAAGTGCCACACGTAGGAGCCAGCATGCATCTGTGTTACCGATCCAACGCATCTCTTGAAATGCCTTTGGACTGTACTTCTTTTCAGGCAGGGACTGCCTTTTTTTATTAGCTGTGTGTGCTGGAAGAGCCACAGTCCTTGGCTGGGAGCATCAGAGGGTGCAGGCAGCGCAGGGCAGAGGTACCAGGCAGTTGTTCTTGCAGTCATCAGCACGAGCATGGTTTCATACTGAGTACCGCTGCGCTGCACCAGTCTTGCCTAGTTGAGGTGGCATTGTTCAAGATGCCTAGAAAGAGTGGAGAAACCCAGCAAAGATGAGGCTTCCTCCAACACTTAGCTTTAGCGTCCAGCAGCCAGGATCTGGGGGCTCCCAGCTAACCCCCGTGAGATCACCGGACCCTCAAAGCCAGAAGAAGTCATTTTACAGGTTGATGCCTATGGCTGCCGGAGCAGAGAGGAGGGAGGCCTGAGCCTCTCTCCAAGGGAAGGACGTTTCTCCGCTGACTTCTCTGGGCGCAGGCTATACCCTGGGCTGCTGGGCTAACACACCTGACCCAGGCTGAGGAGAGGCTCTTTGTGATGGAGAACTGTCCATCCCAGGCATGGCCTTGGCACCTAGAGGGGAGTCGGGAGGGATGGGACCAGCAGGCTAATTGCCTTTGTCTTCCCCCTCCTTCAATGGGGGAATCGCAGTAAATCCCCAAAGCCCATGACAATAGCCCTGCTTCTTTTAAGTGCCTTTCATTAAACTCAATCCTCTTGCCCTCCCTCTCCCAAGATTTGCTAAAAGAAGATTCTCTTTTAATGACAAAAGGAAACCTAAAAGCCTGCCATTAGCTCATTCACTTGGCTCCTCTCTGCAGACTAGGTGTCTATTTGCTGTAATCTACTCTTAAGTGTCCCTTGTGCAGGTTGCTTTATCACGAGCACACCAGCCTTTGGGGTAGTGTGTCCGCAGGAGGGGCCACAGCCCCCGGTTCCAGCCAAGGGCTCACTTTCCCTGGAGGGAGCAGGATTTGGTGCTCATGGCAGGAAAGGTGCACTGGGGACAGTTAGACCTGCCAAAACCTCCCTGGAGCCCACCAGCATCCCTCACGAGCGGGGCCGGAGCACTGTGGTGGGTGAATCCTTCCCTGGCTCTGCTCTGGCAGGTTCTGGCTATGCCACCACCCGACTGATGTGGCATGAGAAGGTCTGTTGAGCCATGGGATATTTGCTGAGGACATACTGCCAGAGGCAGACCTCGCAGCAACACAAATTTGCAGATCCGGGATCCTCAGGAGCAAATGTTTATGGGTACTGTCTGCAGAAACATAGAGCTGATGGAAGTGGCAGAGAGTAAATCCTGAAACAAATCCGGGTAGAAGAACATGAGCTGGACACGTGCAAGTGTCCCACACTGGCCTGCTGCTTGCTAAGGTCTAGCAACAGGATGGTGGAGCAGAGGAGGGGTGCAATGGTCACTTAGATCCGTGAGTAAGCAGTACTGGTTACTTAAGGACTGGCTCTAAATCTTTTGAAGGTGTCGGGAATCTGGAGATCCCTCCACTGCTTTTAGATCAAACTCAGGAGTCCAAAATCCAAATACAGCTCTTCCACACCTGGTGCGACTGAACTCCAGCAGGACAAGACTGACCACCTTGTCTTTTTGCTAGTGGCAGTCTGCCCTTTCCCTCCCATTATCACTATCACTGCGTCACCTGAGACACAATTAAAAATCAAGACATGGAGGAATTAACCCTAAAGCCAGGAAGATGGTATCTGTGCTGGGAAGGGGTGAGCGAGAGGGGGATGAGGTGGGAGTTGCCACCCGCCCACTGGTCTCAGATATTGCACAAATGGCAGTTGGCCAGTGCTGGGGCAAGTACTCGGTCCCGATCCCAAGCACGTGGAAGTCATCTGATGTTTCGTCATGGCTTCGTTATTTTTTGGATCAGGCCAGTGGTTTGTCTTGCACCACTACCCTGTATGTTATGCAGGTAGCCAGTGAAGAGGCGCTGCGTCACACTGCCAACAATTTTGTTTTCTGAATAGCCTGCAGGGAAGGCCTTACATCATGGCAGATGCATATATGTTAAATAGCTGCAATTTCATACTTAACTTCATTATTGATGCTACATTCCTCATGAAGACATTTATATTTATGTTCTACCCGCACACAGCGCCCCACAAACAGCTTATGCAAATGGCAAGAATTGGGAGTTGATCGTTTTGCATAATGGCTGCTCTAAGATGGATTCTTCTTTCCCAGCAGCATGAATCAGGAAGGATTCTCAGGAGTGCCTGTTGACAGCAGACGCTCCGCCTGGCCCGCTAGCTGGCGGGTCCAATTTCTCAACTAGCCTGTCATTTTAAGCAGGTGCAACTCTACTTGAAAAACAGATTTGTAAAACCCATCGAGCCACCAGTCAGGCTCAGACTTCATACCTCCTGCTAGCTAGCACCACGCTGGAACCAGCTCCGCTTCTTTTACTTTTGCAAGCTTTTATTTTTTTTTAATAAACCAGGCTGAAAAAGGACAGTTGTAATTCAGACCGTTGACAAAAACAAACAAACAAAAAAGCCCAGAGTGCCCACTCTGCACAGTGGGACTGTGAGAGGCTGCAAGTCAGATCAGATGTGTCTCCTCTGGGCCCAGAGCAGTTTTTTTCTGTCTTACTGCGCAGATAAAATTGTTCATAAATCTTTGCACCTTTTATCCCAAACCACGTGAAAGCAAAACCTGTCTCCCACAGAGTTTTGAAATACCTCAAACGTACTGAGGAACAACCAGGCAAAAATCTAACAATTGTTAACGTTTTATTCCCAACAGCTGTTCAGCCTGAAAAGTTTCATTAATACACTAACGAACAAAACCAAAACCAACAAAAAATTCAAAACAAATAAAACAACAAAAAAGGGGAAACAAAGTAAAATAAACTTTAACAAAGTTTAAAACACATTATAAATAAGTACAGCTCCAGAGCATAATTTACAATATAAAACCACATAGAAACATATGTACAGAAGAGTTACATTACGTACAAATATGTATAAAAATACCCCAGTGTTTATTCTCGTGCTAAAGCTGCATGGCTAGAGTTATCTTTGGTACTAAGCTCTGGCAAAAAGATTGTTTTACAAGACACAGCCCTGGCTGTACAATATAGCATACACAGGAAGACCAGAGCAAACCTCTGTGGGTTTCGAGGAGGTTTTGGGTGGGTGTTTACCCAAAGTATATCCCCCCCCCCCCCCGTGCGTTGCATATTGCAGGATCAGGGCAGAAAGCAAGGGCTTACAGAGGCAATTGCTGGCAGAAGAGTTTTTTTAATACATTGTACAAGGCACTTCATAAGAAATCTCTTCATTTTTTTTTCTCCTGTTCTCTTCTAAGACTCACTGGATGTCTACACTTGGCTCTTGCTGGTATCGTTTTATGGTTATAGTTTTTCAATTTCTTATTCTACATTCAGGATTAGAAACCTCTGAAAACATTAATTCAGTTTGCTTTCATCTGCAGAATTTAGATGGCAAGCCATCTAAACCACCTAATGTTTTCCAGGATGGGGAAAAGACTTTGCATCTGCCTTCTGCTGGTGTTTAAGGGGTGTTCTTATTTTGAAAGGTGAGAAGATCTGTCCTCCTGGAAGAACTCCTGGGAAGTGTCCACATTGAAATGCTGTTTGCAAACGCTTATGGTCCTCCGTGCTGCGAAATACACCTGCAACTCCCATTCCTTTTGCAGCGCTCGCTGGCCGACTGCCCCAGCATCCTACACCTCCGTTCCATCCCGGGTGTAGATGAGGCTGTTAACCGTGAAGTTGTAGTAGTGGTTGTACTGGGCTCCCTGGCTGCTGCTGCTGGGATGGAAGGAGCTGTAGTATGCCGGGGAAGGTCCCGCAACCCGCTGCAGCTGGTCTGGTGAAGGCACCTCCTGAGAAGAGCTGCTGGAAGGGGTGAAAGTGCCACTGCTCAGCTGTCCAGCAGAGAAGTTCCTGTGATGCAGGTCGCTGCCGAGACCCCCTGTCAGCCGGCTGCCTCCACTGCTCAGGGAGCTCATGCCGCTGAAGAAGGTGCTGAGGCAGCTAGGTGTGGATGAAATGATACCGGAGGGAGAGGAGCTTTTTGGATGGTCCCTGGCAGAAGGCGAGGGCTCCAGCTCTGGGGGTGGGCTGTTTCCACATGGTTTGCCTGCGGCTGGAATGGGTCTCTCTTCCTCGGCTTTCAGGCCCCCCAGAGAGGAGGCCGCAGAGGCAGTCGCGGGGGCATTGGGCTCAGAGCGCCGTTTGCGTTTACGACGGAAGTTCCCATTGTCAAACATCTTCTCACAGTTGGGATCTAAGGTCCAGTAGTTTCCCTTCCCTGGTGGAAAACAAGAGAAACAAGACAAAAAGTCAACTTCTGTGACAGCGAGCCCAACTGCAGACAAATAAGCAATATCCATGTCTTGCCCGATCGGCACAGAACCCACATCTCTCCTACACCTGGTCCTCCTCTGCCTGTTGTCCAGTTCAAGGATCCAAACCCTGGCTCCAGGACATCATCACCTCCACCCCTCCGATGCCCAAGTGAACCTTAAGGTGACACGGAGGAGGAGAACCTCCCCATCACAGAACATAAACCTCCCTGGAGGATCTGCACCTCTGCCTCTGACCTGGCCGAAGGGAATGGGAAGCCGGGCTCCCTTGCTCTGGCTGCCTCAACAGCAAGCAGGGGCACTTGCAGCCTTCTCAGCAGTGGGTGACACGCTGAGGCCCCTGCCATGGCTTTTCTCAAAAATGCTGGTGGAAAGGTGGTCTGGCGCACTCAGGTACACCGAGGGCAGCGCTGAGCTGTGGGGGCTGCAGACAAGCTGCCCACGCCCCAGACCGAGTGTGAGGGGGCTGTGGTGGTATTAAGCTGTGTCCCCACACGCCTCTTGCCCGTGCCCGGGCCTGAATGGGAGCAGTGACCCCACAACGTCCCCCCCGAGGCTCCAGACCGGCACGTCCCGTCCCTGCCGGGCCGGACCAGCGCTGCCCGGGCGCGCCTCCGCCCACTCCCGGGCACCGGCGGTGCCCCGGGGCCGGGCCGGCGAGCGGCTGGCAGGGAGGGGAGCCGTGAATCACGGCCGAAGGAGCCGGGCCTTGCAAAACCGGCACTCCCGGCCTGCTCGGGGAGGGGGTGAGGGCTGGGGGCAGCTGCCCCTCGCCTACAACTCCCGCGGGGGCCAGCGCCGGGCCAGACGGGGGCGAGGGAGCCCGCTCTCCTCACAGCGCCCGCCTGAGGGGGCGACGGAGCCCGCTCTCCTCACAGCGGCGCCCGCCTGAGCCCGCTCTCCTCACAGCGCCCGCCTGAGCCCGCTCTCCTCACAGCGCCCGCCTGAGGGGGCGACGGAGCCCGCTCTCCTCACAGCGCCCGCCTGAGGGGGCGACGGAGCCCGCTCTCCTCACAGCGGCGCCCGCCTGAGCC
>JANZLQ010000056.1:41412267-41451418 GCA_026212715.1 Elanus axillaris
AGCCCCAAACCAACCCCCCCCCCCCCCCCCCCCCCCGCCGCGGCTCTCGTTCCCGTCGCGGGGGTCTCTCCGCCCTGCCCAGGGATCCGAGCCCGTTTTCCCAGGGATGCGATCGTCCCTGATCCCTTCGGCCCCGAAACCGGCCCCGAAATTGAGGTCCGGGGCAGATAGCATCGCTGCGGTTGCCCCGACGGGCGCGCGAAGGGTGAAATTCCCTTAAACTCTTTGTTATTTGTGTGTAATTTTGCCTCCCGTCTCACAACAGCCGGGGTTGAGATGGCAGTTAATTAGCTCGGGATAAGGAATTGCCCGAAATTAAACAAACAAACAACGTCGGCGCGTTCGCTCGTACTGCGGGAGGAAAGGGGTGGCCGACGCGGGGCGCGATTTAATGAATAAAAGTCGATTTTCGCCTTCGTGCCTCGGGGAAGCTTGAGGGAAAGCGCATCCTCTTGCAGAGAAAAAGCTCACCGTGTTCCTGACGATCCCGACACCCCGGGGTTTATAGGGGGACCAGCTCCGGCAAACCCTTCTCGTCCGGGGCGAAACACACCGTCGGACCCACACGTATAACAAGAAAAAGACGGCCAATGGTGCGGGAGAATTTAGAGAGTCTTTGTCTGTCGCTTAGAAGGTGTAAATCCCCGGGTCTTAAACGGGGTCGTTACTCCGTTCGCTGCTGGTGAAAAAGCGTAAAAATCCCCTTTCTGGGCACAGATGCCAAGCGCTCTCCCCAGGGTTGCCAGCGCCGGGTGTCTTGATTTGACATCAGGATTTGGGGGAGAGAGGAACGTTTGGGAGAAGTCTTTGCGCTTTATGTCTTCGATAAAATAGTTACAAACGCACATGTAAATCAGTGAAGCCATACCGGGCAGCTTTCCCGGGCTACCTCCAACCCCAAATTTTCATCCCTCTTGTGATCTAAGCAGGGATGTAATAACTGGAGGATGTGCACCATTATTTTTCGTTTTAAAACAAGTGGACAGACAGTTTGGAGACAATCATTTAAAAGTGAGTGTGATAAAGAATTACCGTTTTGGGTTTCCTCCTTTAATCATAAGGGGACGTGTTTGGTTTTTGAGGGCTTTTTGGTGTTTTTTTTTTGGGGGGGGGGGGAAGTTCTGTTGTTACTTTGTTTCTGTCACTGTTGCTGCTGCTGATTTTATTTTGCATCTTTTGGGGAAAGAGCTTACCCTGTGTATGTGGATAGCCAGAACAGCAGGAGAAAAATTTACATTATGTTTCGCAAGGTGCTTTTTCCCCTTCTCAGCTTCCTTGCCTTTATCATTTTTAACAGTTCTGCATCTCTTTGGAGAAGGCTCGCACTGGAAAATGCTGATCTGAAGTCTGACCGGACAGCAAGCATCTAAACCAAGCAGTTTATGGGGAAATCACACCTAGAAAGGACATCTGAAGGAAAAGAAGTAGGTAGATTTTTAAAAAGCAACTTCCCTCTGTGTTTGAAGAGCTAAGCCGAAAAGGTTATTCTCTAAAATTACAACAAATCTGTGTTTATGCGTTTGCTTTAAAACCCCACGATCTTTGCAAGAGGGAGAGATATCACCGTATATCGCTCGAAATTGCGATTTTTTGCTTCAGGGATTTGATGTATTTGGGCAAAGGCAGAGCCATCTAGAGGAACAGCCCGGCTATGACGAGGCGGGGAAAGCAGTTTCCCTCAGAGGCATGGTATGTTGCTTTCGAGTTTTCTTTAGTTGATTTCTCTGCTTCCAACAAAGGAAATGGGTGAGAAAATAATGCTGAATTAGCTCTAATAAAAATGCCTGTCCTCAGAAAACTCCAGCTCGCTTTACCAAATAGTAAGGAATGTGAAACAAAAATAGCTTTAGAGAGGTTATTACATAGTTGGGATGGCATGGATATGCAAACCAACACTTAATTTAAAGAGTGGAGAGAATAAAGCTTTGATGGTGTGACGGCTGTAAAAATGTTTAATTTTCTTAATGCGTTTATCCTGCAAGTAGCATGCTGTGTTGCCTCGAAACATCGTCAGCTCTCAGTACAAACCTGTTGCTGTTCCCTTCTGCCAAGGCACGAGGAGAGCAGTATGAAGAGATCCAACACTCTGCCTCTCTGCTTTCTAAATGCTGCTTTTTTCCAGAGAGGTCTGGGAGATGTTTCCCTTTCAGAAACACACCGAGAAGCTGGCAAGAGAGGTGCCAACATGCAAAACTTAAATCAGTTTCAAGGGAAGAGTCTGAGGCTATTGTCCATCACTGCAAGCAGATTCAGGGTTTGGCTTGAGCAATGCCATGAAATTACTCTGTTATTACCGAGTCTCTGAGACTTTTTTTAGCACTGGCGTTACAAGTGTGGCAGTGAGTTCTGCCGGGTAGAGGAGCTCATGGCACCTGGGAGTCGGGGCTGAACTGTATCCCCAGCCAGTTGCGATTACGTGCAAACCTCTCCAGCCAGCTGCCTTGGAAAGTGTTTCAAGACTTCCCGAGGAAAATTGCTGCAGGAGAGCAAGGTCCTCCCTATCCTTGCCTTGTGCTAGCCACACCATTTGCTTTGGTGTTGTGCTTGTCCTTGTCATGCATGTAGCAAGCGCTTTTTCCCCTGCTAGGAATACACTGTCTTTGCCTCTAAGGCCCTGCTCCTCTGAACGTGTAGGTACAGGCTTAACTTTCCTGTTGTGAATCTCAGGTGCGTACAACTGAACACACAAACCTGAAAATTCAGACCTGAGCACTCAGCCTCACAGCGGCAACCGATACTTGCACCCGCCTGGGTCTCTCTCTGTCTCCCGAGGATGCTGAGGTCTAGGTACAGGGAACGTGTTGGAGGATCAGGACCTAATAGCCCATATTGGCTGCTATTGACTTTACCAGTAGGAGAGAGAGACCAGGATCCCTTCAATAGCTCTGAATTGCTGCAGTGAAGCAGGAACCACAGGTTTGGTTTGTTTTGGCTGCATTTGCAATATAAGTCTCACTTTCTCCCTAGGGCTGGCAAGAGGCAAGGCAGTAACTCGATGGCCCACATATAAAAGAGTTCTTCATGTGCAGATGGTATCTTTCTCCAGAGGCATCAACAAAATTGGGAATGAGTTTTTCATCCTCAGGGACAAGACAGGAGAATTATCTTTTCTCTCACAGTGGTCCAGGACTGTGGCTCCACTCTCAAGAATATCAAGGTATTGACTAAGAGCAGCTCAAGTTAAATTTAAACTGTAGTACCACTCCCTTATTTACAGCTAAGCCTATTCCTTCCTAGACTGGGTGCTTTACACCTATTAATCTGGTCCAAGTAAGTCTCTTTTTTTCACTCACCCTCTGATTTGTCCTGTAAATGGGTAATAGAGAGAGAATATCTGATGGTGTGCAGTAGATGTTTCACTGCCATGAATTTGGGAAGGGTGTTCTGTGTACGTGTATACAGGTTTAAGTAATCTTTATCCCTTATCTAAGGAGAATAATGTATATTCCTCCCTCCCTGTATCTAGTCATCTATTGGACTGAAGTTCTGGTGATCAAATTTTGCCAAATTACCTTATGATATGATCAGAGGTTTTCAAATATTTCTTGATTTTTGAGACCCAACAACATTTCCTGGGGACATGTCCTCATTCCACGATTTTCAGGCTACCGACAACAGGCTCGGCTTGGTTTTGTTTCTAGTTCACAGTCTCTGTAAAACTGTGGGCTGCAGACTGAGGGTTAGCATTTTGGAATAGCAAATGTTTTTGTGGTGCATTTATACGGTGCCATGCGTGATGGAGCCCCTGGACTCTACCACAAAGCAAGGAATAAATCATAGTTGATTGCAAGCTGTAGTTACTCCAGCACTTTAGGCTGCCGTGAGTGAACACCGTTGCTGAAAGAAGCAGTTCTGCTCTGTGTCCATTCCTGGCTGCTTTTTCTGGCTGCTGTGCTAGCACAAGTGTTTCTGTGGCTGTGGACTGGGGCACTGATCCAGGTTGAGAGAACACCCTCTTCCCAATCCTTTTTTTATTTTTTTTCCTTTTTTTTACCCCCTCAGGTTAGTTTTAGCCTGGGCCTGCCTAGCCCCTTCCTGAATGAGAGCTTGTTAGTGACTGATTAGCCAAAGTTTTGATAAAAGCTTCATTGTTTGTAACCTCTGTAAGCTACCCGGAGCTGTGCTCCTAATAAAAGTGGGATTAAATAGACAACTCGGGAGTGAGACAGTTGCAAGTGGGAATTTCAGAGTTTTGGGGCACAAAGGGATGTGGCCAGGCTTCAGTAGCTCTGCGTATCAGAAGTGATTTTACTAAAACTGGGAGAGAAGCCTGACTTTGGTTTTGGGGGGAAAGAGGAGCCTGGTGGGAGACAGAAAAAAGTCAGCTGTTTGCGGGTGGATTAGGCATACAGTCCAGGTGTTTGGAAACACGTCTGCAGACACTCTCATTGCCCTGCATTCTTCCTGGCTCTCCTTGGGCTTAAGATTCATAAAATGTATTTAAAAATCCCCACTCTGATCCCACAAATTTAATCCTTCCTCATTTTATTTTTGCAACCATAAAAATGTTTATCTGACAATGAGGTGTGGCTAAGTCAGTACTATTGGATAGTGTCTTTTCTGAGAGGAGTGTTAAGCAGGGGGCTTCATCCCTCCTACTTGAAGCTAGAAACTCAACTGGGCTGAAATAAAGCAACATCTTTGTGCTTTTTACACATTTTTGATATGTAATGGGATATTTGAAATGGAGCTTGGTGTTCTGGGCTGGTTGCCCTATAGTGATCACTCCTACTGAGTAAGGTAAAGCCATTACTTTTTGGTCTTAATTCATCTGAATAGGCCACCTCTGCCCTGGAATGAGTAATGGAAGTAGAAAAACAAAGATAAATTTATGGTCAGCTAAGGTAAAAATAATCAAAACTATTAGTAGATAAATGCAGTAACTGCCATTACTACCACCACAAGTAAATGGAGGAGTATTAAATTAATATTTCTTTTCCATGTTTGTCTGGGGGAGAAAATCAGATAGTGTATTAGTATCAGGTGCTGGTGAAAGACCATTTTGGGCTCCATTAATAACTAGGGATTATGTTAAGTAGCCACAACATAAATTAAATATTTTATGATCAGCCAGGCCCAGTAATTCACAGCCAAGAGTTTCAGAACTCTTGGAACCAGGAACATATCATGTGGGCCATTAATGCTGACTTTTCATTTTGGGGCACTAGAAAGATTTTAGAAGTCTGAGAAAGCTGATACTGGCTCATTATTTAAAAGGATTGGGCAAATTATTTGGGTAATGCTAGGACTGTCAGCCTGTCCCTATTAAAGGCAAGAAATAGTGGGCACATCACTTGATTAATGAATTCTTAAAGGAAGGCAAGGAAATTGATACAAATGAGTGTGCGTATATAGAAAATAAGCCTTGTCAAATCAATTTGCTGTTGTTCTCCAGTGAGAGTGAGCAACTCTTGATGTAACTGATTTCTGAAAGTATTTGGTTAATACCATCTTGGAGGTGGATTTTTAAAAAAAATGGTATAAAATCAGCATGGTGCAAATTAAGTGGAGCTAACTGGTTAAACAGAGATCTCAGAATGTCACTGTGAAAAATGAATCCTTGAGTCTCTTTGCAGGGAAGTCCTGTGGAAACTGGTTCTTTATTCTGTTTCTGTCATTGATTTGGGGAAAAAATAAAGAATCATTAGCTACCTAATGTGTAGGAGTCTAAAACTGGGGCTCTGGAGTGTTTAATGAAGAGGACTACCTCCATCTCTGCATGGGAACTGGGAGTAAATGCACAGGGTGTATTTCAATATGGAAAAGCAAAAGGACATTTTTATGAAAAAAATCTGAGATTGTTGAGGTGATGGAGTCCATCTCAGAAGTTAATCATTTTTCAAAAAGTTGTTCTTGTTCTTGTGAATAATCAGCTGTTCCTTGTTGTGATCTCGGGGTAAATGAGGCACACGAATAAGGAGTTATAATAATTTCATATTGGCACTGCATCAAATTATGATAGCACCTAAAAAATCGTGAGTAGCAGGGTAAAGTAACAGGGATGAAGTTTTCTACTGTCCAGTCAAATACAAGAGCTATGGGACATCAAATAAACCTGGTAGGAACCATGTTCCTGAGAAGATAACACTGCACACAATGTGGAGCTATGACTTGGAAGCTTCTCAAGGAACTCTTTTTAATTACTTATGGGAAAGGAACATTATGGGTGACTTGTTTTCAGTCTGTAAGTATCTATGCAAGAGCAGAAGCATAAGGGTAAAGGGCAAAGTCAGAATCAGTGGCCAGAACTGAAGCAGGACAGATAGAAGGGGCTCGATTTAGCTGCTCACGCAGGGGTAGCTGGGGCTATTGGAGGTGCTTTGCAGTCTCCAGTGGTCTCCCACTGGTGCTGTTTCAAATATGTCAGGCACTGCAGACATCTCAGATATTCTAGGGAACCTCAGACAGCTCTGAACACCCTTGTGTGCAGCTGAATTAAGTACAAAGTATCAATTTTTACTATTGTGCATAGTTATTAGAACAACTTACCAGGACTTATTGTGGATTCTCCACCAATTTTAAAATGAAGATGGGACATGTTTTTCTAATACATACTTGAAAGAAGACAGCTACTAAGAGAAATCTTAGCCTGGATCCTTCTGCATGCATGTGGGCCATCCACGGTTATCTCCCACTAAATGGTTCCCATTTACCCACCAGCAGTCCTACCTTGAACATTGCACTATAATCCAGCTCCAGACTCAAAGTTTTTCTCAGCTGGCTTGCTGTCTTTGCACTGTGCTTATTTGGCCCAGTACAGACAAGCTCAGTGTATTTCTGTCCAGTCTTTATTGTCCAGCCAGGCAGGTGATTTTGTTAATGTAGATACTGCTGTGATGCCTAAATAAGAATTGCTCTCTCTTGGAAGTGTGGCTCTTATGAGAAGGGCTGAGCCCCTTGTTATCACCTAAGTCAAAAACCGACTCATAAGAAGTGCTCAAAAGATGCAGGGCAACATGTGCTGAGACCCATAGGGCCGTGCCTGCCATGAAGGCTACTGGCAAGAAATGTTTTGAGCTCTGTTCAGTCTTGGCCATGTAGATGCTATCTGATGTCTGTAACTAGGTCAGTGTCTGATGAGGGGAAGTGGTCCAGCGAAAGGATTGCTACTAATGGAAGCTTTGGCCAGCAGAAACAGGAATGCAAGATCATTTTGGGTAAAATCTCACTGCTAATGAGCAAGTTAGAGATGTACCAGCATAATACTGTACACCTTTTGAAAATCAGGTGGACAAACAAAGTAGCAATGCCATATGGGAAAACCTTGTTTTAAGGCAGTGATGCAAAACACAAGAGAGGCACCAGCAGGGATCACAGTAATAAAAAGAAAACCCTGGTCATGTCAAGGTTTGTCACCTTTCAGAAATCAGCCCTTCCGTTTAGGGCTGTGGCACAGTTTCTCTAGGGCTTATAGACATATGGGGTCCTATGATAGATACTGAGGAAGAATTTCCTTGATTTCTTTGGAGAATTTCAGGTGATTTTGCTACCAGGCATGCCTAAGCCATACCTTGGGAATGAACCAGTCATATACCCAGTGACTGATGGGCACAGGCTAAAGACTGGCAAAGACAATACTAACCAGGAGCAAGTATGGCAAGCACCTGCAGACTTTCATGAAGCTCTGCAGACTCTACATATGCAAAAAGAGGTGCAAGTGGAAACTGAACAGGTAGCAGAGCTCCTGCTCTGACTGGCATTTAGGAAGACCAAAATTAGTAAGTAGAGGAAGAGCAAGCACTGGGTATCCCCTGGAGCAGTGGTCTTCTGCAGTCATAGCCTCATCATCTGTCTCAACAACATTTATTTAACGTGCTTGGTGAGAATGAAAGCAAGCAGCCACTGAGCTTGGCTGTTGGAAGACATTCTCCACCTGGCCAGTGCTAAAGCAGAAGGCATAGGTGAAAAGACATACCCTGAGCAGGCATACCCAGAGCTGGGCAAAAGTCAAATAGCAAGGGCAATCCAGGAGAACTGGTTTAAAAAAGCAAGGCAGCATTAAAATGTTCTTCTGAAAGTCCAAATCAAGATGGTCTTTTATAATGGAGACTAAGGAAGAAGAACTAGCGTATCCTCCGCAACACTTATGCTTAGGAGAGCTCCCTGCTCTCAGAAAAGGACAGGCTGAGGAGATGGGTGAAATTACAAGTTTTTACAGATGACTGATCAAGAGATGAAGAGATTCTCAGTGTTTTGGAGATTATAACGCTTCAGGAGCAGGATGACAAGAAGAATCTTGCTAGCAGAGGCTGAAAAGAAGGGTCAGGAGACTGAAGAAATCTGAGGGGCTGAGAATTGATCAATGGGGTTGTAGCATGGGTCATTGACCCAGCCAAGCAACTGTGTGTTACCAGGCAAGAAAAGATCCCCTAAACGAAGAAAAGTGGATCCGAGTAAGTGAATTCCCACAATGGTGACTTTCCAAATTCTGTGCATTTTCTGATACCTAGGCAAATTCCTCACTGTGTTCCTTGCTGGAGTATTCAGAAGGTAGGTTCAGTTTTCTCAAAGCAAGAGGGACAGTATAGCAAAACCAGTGCAAGAGGCTGGTCACTGACAAGTTCAGAGATACCAAGAAGAACTTCAGTTGCACAATTTCAAAAAGTCATTTGACCCAGTGTGTTGCAATAGGTGTGTGGAGTGTCCTAGGGCTATATGATATGTGTAAGAAGCTGCTGAAAAACATTATGAAGAGGTGAGGTCAGCAGTCCTGGTCAAGAGCAAGCTGAACAACTGGTTCAACACAATGACTGGTAGCACACAGGGTGACTTGATAATTTGCAGTAACTTCTGGAGCTGCCTGTAGAAAGTGAAGGACGGAGTCAAGTCACCAAAGACTTTGGGCAAAGTCAGACAAGGAGATCAAAAGCTTGAGGATGATCACATCTTCAGCAGTGGTGCCAGTTCATCAGATGTGCCAAACCAGGTTGCTCTGTCCCATGATGAATGACGCAGATCAAACATTGATGTGAACCAGACAAAGACCAGGAGGAAAGGGAGAAAGGATGAGAACTACACAGGCAGGCAGCAGCCGGGTGGACAAGATGGACAGCCCCATTTATCTGAGAAATTTCACCATGGAGGACAGCAACAGATCCCTCTACAGAGATCTGAAGGAGGATGTAGCTGGTGCACGTGGGCCTAGATCATCTGAAACAGTCATGAAAAGACACAGGCAAATCAAGGAAGCAAAAATCAGGCTACTTAGTAGGTCCCTGACCTTGCTCTATGTGCAAAGAAATGGATGTTCAGGAAAGGCAAAGCAAAAAAAGACAGCCGGTCTTTGCAATGAAATATTACAGATTGTGAGGCCATGTCAGAAATGGGACAGTCAGCAATACAATATACATAAGGGACAGTCATGTGTGTGAGGAAACTCCGGCTGCTGGCTGGCTGGATAATCACTTGCAAGCTACCCTGTTCTTTTTTCTGGCAAAGGGAAGAGGATTAAGATCCTTATTGTAGGAGAAACAAGATTATTGGTTTTCATTTTGGGTTTTCTTTTTTTTTTTTTGTTTTACAGTTCTCTCAACAGAGGTGTGCACCCCTATGTACTGAATTTACACCTACTTCTGTAAGCTGCTACTTCTTAATCTTCTTTCATAGACCCTTTGGGTTTGCAGTCTGTGGATCGAAGGGGTGGAAGACATAAGAAAATGAGTCTGTATTTGCTGAACACAGTGGAGCACTTGAGAATGACTTGTAACTGTCCTTTATGGTCATTAGTCTGTGGGACAAAAAAATAAAGAGAGGGCAAACGTGTCTGAAAATGGAGATGACAAGGGAACTGAGAAGGAAAGGGGGCAAACAGAAGATTTATGCATGCAGCAGTTTCAAGTTCATCCTTGAGCAACAAAGCCACTTTGAGTTTCCAAACACTGGACCTATGACACCAGATCATTCTAATAGGCCAGGCAGGCAGAGCCCTGCCAGACAGCAGCCAGCACCAAGTGTGCAAAAGAAGAGGCAACATCCAACTCAAATTTCCACACTCTGCTCTTGATGGGTAATCTGGCTCTTTACAAGTCAGGAGGTTTCTGCAGAGCAGTGAATTCACATTGTGTAGTCCCAAAGTGTTGGATGGGATCCTAAAAAAAAAAAAATTAAAAAAAATGTGCAGGATGGAGAGAACCAGATGATTTAATCTGGGTTGTAGGAAGCGTGAGTGAGATAGAGGTGATTGAGCAGCATCAAAGGGTGACAATCAATTTGAATTTCCCCAGAAGTGATGTTGATGCCTGTGTTGCTTCTCCCTGTGCTTTTTCTTTAATTAAATACTGAATGTTCTGTTAGTAGCTGGAATAACACGCTGTTCTTGGGGAAAAGAAAACCCAAGTAATCCCTTTATCTGCTAAAATAGATGATTTCTAGTAGATTAAACAATGGCCTTTCAGCTACCAGAGCATAGTTCAGGCCATAATTGAAGTCCTCTCCTTGGCCTTTCCTTGGTCCCTCGCAGCCAGTAGTCCGTAGAGCCCCATCATCAGACATAACCTCGGTGACTCTTGTCTGCAGTGAGTGTTTCTCCAGATGAGGAGATTAGTCAGAGATAAAGCATATTACCTGAAAATAATAAGTGATTACGGTCCTGGACTGTCTCTCCACATTCATTTCATGCTGGTTAACCCTTGCAAAACTGGCTGCTGGTAGGCTTTAGGTCTTTAAAGAGGAGGGAGAGTGAAGGAAAGTTTCCCACGTCTGAGTGGAAAAGGAGAAATTTCACCTTTTGGTTTCTGCTTCTTGCCCTGGGTGGGAATTTCTGGTCACAGCAGGAGGCACTTGGCTCATTGCATTGCTGCAGCCCGCAGCCCATGGAGTAGCCGGAGCTGTGCCTTGCAGTGTCCGTGTGCGGTGCCATCACCCTTTGCTCCCCTGTGCTGGTCAGCTTGAAGCTGTGAGGTCTTAAACTCCCTTGCAAGTCGTTTACCATTTACCTGATAACAACACAGAAAAATACTGGATGCCCGGTATGTGTGCACTGGCTGTATTTCCACTGCTGCATTAAACAGGACCTGGTCATGGGCCCAGCCAGTGACCTACAGTAGTCCATGCTTTTAAATTATTAGCACAGGCCAGGCATATTTTGGGATTAACAGTACTCTCCCATGCCCAGGCATGGCTCAGAGGCTATAAACTTCTCAGGCAGCAGTTTCCATGGGACCACTGTGCTACGGGGAGTCCTTACTGGGCTGTGTGGATATGAGCTTGGGGCCAAAGAACAGTCCCTGGTATTTTTTCCAGCACAGATGTAGCTACTCTGACTTGACAACACAGAATCATTTATAGTTTCCCTATTCATTCATCAACAGGAGATCCAGAGAAATACAAAAACCTTGCAAGGTTTTTATAGCAAATTGTCAATGTGTCTAGGAGCAAAAAATGAACATATTGTGGTTTTCTAGAAATTCATGTTGGTTGCCTAGATAGGATGAAGAGAAGAAATGTAAAAGAAAACTCAGGTTGAAGAAATGCCTTGAAATCTGCTTATGGGGCATTGCTGTTGTTATCACTGCTGGGAGTGAGCTCCTACACAGCAGAAAGCATGTCCTGATGGGAAGATCTTTTCTTTGGTCTCGCTGTAAATATTACAGGTGAAGTCCTGGCCCCGTTCAAGTCACTGGGAGTTTTGTTAATGACTTCATTAAGGCTGCTGCTGTTTCATTCATAAAAGGCATCTTCCCAGCTCTCGTGCCATTACAGCGTCCTCTGTCTGTCATCAGGCTTGTCTCTGTGAGTGAGGGACGAGCGGGTTCATCCTTCTTTTTCTAAATGCTTCATCAGCCGCTCCCTTGAAAACTGTAAATAAAGGCCGCTGGGGATAGCTTTTCTGCTTGACCCCTCACCTGAAATGAAAATAAAGGTGACTGAATTTCATCCTGATGCGGAGCTCCTTGCCGGGCTGGCTTTCCCGTAGCTGTTGACAGTTACCTGCCAAGCCCCATGGTTACCTTTGATTTTGCCGTAATGACATCTCAGTACTTAGGATGGCTCTGGGACTGTAATCCTCTCTGCAGCCTTAACCAATTTATGGGGTAACCTGAGACCAGGCTCTTACTTCCCCGTGATTTCGCCTCTTGTTAACACTCATCGAAGATATCAATGAGCTAAGTGCAAAGGGTTTATTTTATTGCATGCCCGGAGTTGGCAAATATCTGCATGCATGCCTGCTGTAAATCTCTGTTTTTAGAAGGTAGCTGCATGCACTTGCCACATTAAAACTGCACAGTATTTTATTTCCCCAAAGTGTGCTGCTAAAATAGATGCTTTGTTAGCAAAAACCAGGCAGCGCTACAAGGAGCTGTTAAGAGCAGAAGTGAGGATTCAGCAAAGTGGGATTTATCCACAGTTTTGCCACAGATTTTCCGTGTGATCTGTAGCTTGCTTTATCTCAGAGTGCTTTGTCTTTAAAATCCTTCAAGTCAAAGTCCTTTATCTGTCTTGTGTGTTTAGACTGTAAGCTCTTCAGGGCCAGGGCTTTTTTGTTTGCATAACAGCTTTTATAATAACTCTCCTCTGATCTTTAGGGGACCTACCTGTGTGTGTATAATACAGTTATAAAAGAGCAGTCTCAGCTTCATTGCAGTGAATGATCCTGGCATTAGAGGAGGACACAAGTCCTGGGCCCTGCTCCCTAACCTGTATTAATTGGCTTTTCTAAAGGAAATCTCAGGGCAGATGATTTACGTGGTGGCGGAAGTAGGAGGAGGATCCCTGGGAAAGCAAACACTTGAGACTTCAAGGTGGGATGACTTCGGTGGCACACTTCTCTAATGACCATCTGATCCAGGAGGTGCCCACTTCCTAAGCACAGATCAAAGACAAAAGGTGACTTCTGAAATGACATGCAACCACCTCTCGCATTGCTTAAATTCTCTCCTCCTGCTAGCGTTTGATCTCACTTTACTTTTCCTGTTACTGGAAGCAGGTGGTTGCTTTATTCTCCCCGACAAGTTTAGATCAGCTGAACAGCTAATGCCTGCAGTGGGAAAGTCTCCCAGTTGCATATCCAGTCCAAACCTTGGTGCAGTCAATGGGAAGGCTCCTCTTCACTGTAGCCAGTTGTGGATGAGTTGTAGATGAGCTGATTTGGAGTGGTCATTATCCTGCCAAACTTGCCTTTAAGAAGTAGATGTAATTGTATTGCAAGGTGAGACTCAAGGGAAGTCCAGCCAGCTGAAACCCATGAGTGCCTCTAGACATGTGGGCATATGGCTTGAGGATTTTCCAAGATATGCTATAGATGCACATTTCCCCTATATTTACTGCTAGCAAAGGCTCGTGCTTGTTATTCTAGGCCCTCAGCTCTATACGGTGGCTCCACTGACTGCTGGTGAAAATGTCAGGCTCTTGGCCATCATGAGATCTGCGATGGATGTGATTGCAAGTGACAGGCATAAGTCAAACCAATGTCGTATTGTAACCAGAGTTATGTTAGATCAAGGGCCTGCCCGAGACTTGGGTCACTTGCATGCACTGCGCTGGATTTCATCTGTTATTCTTATTTGTCCAAACAGCACCAAGCAAGGTGCTGTTCTGCCATACTCGTGTGATCCTAGGTCTAATTTTAACCTTCTCTTTCCAAGGAGAAAGAGAAGCAGAATTTACCTAACAGGCAAGCTCTTAACAAAGCCTCGGATATCTGATACACATAATGGTCCCAGAGGCATGTTTACCTTGGACTGAGTGAGTGAGTTGAAATCCATTTTGGAAGGACTTTTTCACCTCTAGTGACTTAACCTAATGAGGAGAAAAGTGATGTGGTTAAAGGGCTATTTAAACAATGGCATTAGTGAGCAGATTTAGGTTCTTCAACAATACATATATGTATTTGCCTTACACAGGTGGATAAATATGCATTGATTTGTATCACAGGGCATATCGCATAGACAGTGATGAGATTTCAGCCATCCTTTTGGTGATGGATGCTTTTTTGGGGGGGACCACAAGCAAACAGCTGATTTTTTCAGCAGGTTACAGCAGAAATACCCAAAGATTTGGGAGACCACCACTGAATTACCTAGCTGCCCTTGTCTTCTGCAGAGAGGAGTGTCTGTGGAACAAAGAGTTTGATTTTGAGGGTTCAGTCCTGTAAGTGATTTATGTGGCTGGAAGAGAACTCAGGTGCCTCAGATTTAGGCTGAAGGACAGTGCTTATGTCTGATCACATGATGCTATAAATGCCTCCACCAATTTATCAGGAAAATTGGAGAGAAGCATGAAATAAATAACTTCATGGGAAACCTTCCCATGCTGGATTGCCACACTGCCACGAAAGTTCATGTTTTTAGACCCAAATGGATGACTGACCTCATGCTGACAGAATGGGCTGTCAACACTCGTCCCTTGAAGAAGAGTCTCCCCTTTGCGCTTTGTCTCCTCGTGGTGATAACCTGAATGGAGATTCACAGATTATGCCCTGCCTCTTTCACGCGATGGGGGTCCTGCTTACCGATCACTTCCCTCTTTCAACATCTTCACGGGGGCAATGAATCTTATTCCTAGCTCAAAGAGAACTTGTCAAGAGCTGGGTTGACAGGGAGGTATGTCCTCCTTGGCCATGTTTTCTTGCATTGAATTGTTAATAGCTGAGATGGTTCACCTGAACCCCGCCAGTACCCAGTGCAGCGCCTTGCACAAGAGCAATACAGGATTAGATAGCACATTTCACAAGTAGAAAAAGATAGCAAATGTGGGAAGTTAGGGCCAAATTGACGTGAAATTCACCTCTGTGTCATGTTTCATATGCTACTGCAGTCTTACTGAGGCTATGAAATTGAGTGTCCAGAGGTATATAGATACCTCTAAGCACAGGGAAATGTCAAGCAGGATGTCAGGAAGGAGCTGCACAGATCAGGTGCACAAATCTCATTGGTTTATATTATAATTAAGATCCTTGATTTCAATTTAAACTCTTGCATCTGATTTTAAAGGACCTGAACTCAGCTATCATGGATTTGGGCCCATTGGAAAATTCTCCCAAGGTGCTACTAAAACACATAATTGTCTGCCTTTGACAATCAAGTCCCAGCTGGCTTGTTGTAATTTTCTTGTATCCATGCACAGAGAATGATGTGGAGAAGTCAAAAGCACCAGCACCCTCTGAAAACTGCCCTGGATGTTTGGGGTGATCATTGCCTTGAGAAAGAGGGGCACTTCCATTCAGGTACAGGATTTAGGCTCCTGACCCTGGGAGTCTCAGCCATCGCCTCCCTGGAGTATTGTGAAAATAAACCAATTATTTAAGAGCAATTTTCTCCTGCAGGTGTTTATAGCACAGTATTGGTCTTCTAATTTCTGTTTTAGAGGTGTGCAGAGAGCTGCGCAGACAGCAGCCATGCAGTGAGCCCTCTTCAATAAACTGCTCCTAGGGCAGGGAAGCTTTAGAAAAACATATAGAAAGTAGTTAGTTGGGGGAAAGTGGGGATGAAAAGGCACAGGAAAAGCTGCCTAGTCAAAAAAATGCTGACAAATCAACCCCATGGCTGAGATTCCCAGGTAACACTGAAGTGCCTGGTGCTGCTTTGTATAGCCCAGCAGAGTTTGAATGATTATGCAGTGGTTAATGCTGTAGGGAAGGGGCAATTCCAGCTTATGCGAAGCCAACACAGTATTTCCATTCACTCCAGTTGGATGTCTCCCTCCTGGTGCTTCTTGTGTGCAGCCTGTGCTGTGTGCAGGGATGCCAGAGGAGGGATCTGACATGCAGGAACATCTTTCTGCTGAGTTTCCGTGTATCGGGTGGCTCAAGAGAAATCTGGGACCATTGCAGGGAATTGGTATCGCAGGAGAGATAATGGCACTGCAGCCCACAGGCATCTGTGAAGGAAGTTTAAAAACAGCCCATATGTATAAAAACACTTTTAAAAAGAGGCATGTGGCTAGTTTATATGTTCTCCGTATCTGAATTGGCAATGAGGAGGCAGATAAGCTCTCTTGAAGGTAGAGGAAGATGAGAGCTGGGACTTTGGTTCCTACCCACTTCTAATTGGATTATGTTGGCAATCATCAGCCTCATCATTTGGTATTTGGGAAGAAAAATGGAAGCTGAACAGCAATAGTGGGCTGCTCCTGCATGAACTATCCTGGCAAAATGCCTTTTAATTTCATGTGAGCTGCGCCTGCGAGAAGGCGGAAGGATCAAGCCATCATCAAGGAAGATTAGGATTTGGAGCCAGGTTTTGGAAATTGTCTTCTATCTCAGCAATGAATCAGACACCTTAGGTGAAATTCGGATCCTACTGAATAAGCATTTTGTTTTTTGAGTTTAGCAGGGCCAGGATTTCACCCCTAACTTCAAATATATCCAAACACTGCTGGTGCCTGCAGCTTGGAGCTAGTTACCAGTGTTACATCCTAAAATTGCATCTCATTTATCTTAGTCTTGCAGGACCTGATTCTGCTCCCCCTGTAACTGATGGGGGTTCAGATGCTGAGTTCAAGGTGATGGGACTGTCCTTCCTTTACGGTGTTGCTTTACAGAATTACAATATTTTAAAAGTGAATCTTCTGAATTTATATTATTCCTGATAATTCTAGAGTGCAGGCTTGGTTTCATTTACATCAGAAATAGGATCCATTTTCCCTGCCCTGGAAGGAAGACACTCTCAAAGGCTTACTGATATTTGTGTGTTTGACTTTAAGGCAGAAGTTTGTTCCTAATTAATTGAGTAAGTGCTTTAATCCCTGGCCTGAGGGCTTCCCATAGAGCATTAGCTGTATTAAGAAGGAAATGGAGTGTAATCCCTTTAATATAAGCACAGGAGAACATGAGAGTTTCACATTTCTGGAAATAATTTCTTTCCTTGTTCCATCATTTATTCTAATATTAATTTGCATAAAATACAGTGAGGACAAAGGGCTTCTCCTTCTGCCTGACTCCAGTGCTAAGCTGTTAGCAGCACATAACCCTTGCCAGAGCAGTAGCATCCCTGGGCTCCAGTTATACACTGGTGCCTAACGGTGGGCAAAGAGAAATAACTAGAAATCAGCTCATTCTGACAGTGCCCATGAACACAGGTCCATGAGCGGTTCTCCTCTGTGGAGGATCCTGGAGCTGAGATGTCATGTTTCTGACTTCTGCTTCATTACCAGCATTTACTGCTATTTGCATTACTGTAGTGCCAGAGAATCTTGTTTCTGAACCAACAGCTAGGCTCATGTGTAGCTACAGAAATCGGACCCTTGGATGAGATTTGGCTCACCAAACCCAGTCTTTCTGAGAAAGCAGTTTATTTCATCCCCAAGTACATACCTACATTGGTCACGTGAATTGGGCTAAACAAGCCAGGAAGGATCAGCTCAGAGGGAGACATCTGCTTTGTGGACATCTAAAATTAGGTGACATTAGTCTTGGATGAGGTGCATCCTAATCTGGTTAATGCTTGACATTTTTTAAAGAGTGAACACTGCTTTGTGAATCTGATCTGGTGTTCCTGTCCATTTGTGGGACAGAAGACTAAATCTGAGCATCCCCTGCTGTCTTACATTGCAGGTCATCAGAGGAAGAGAACTGCAGCATCTGGATGGGACAGCTCAGGTGTACTCCTCTGCCCTCCAAGACCAAGTGGAAATTCCTGCCTGCCTTACTTCTGCAATGTTTCCCACTCTTCCGTGTGATGAGGTAAGGATGCTGTTTTCTTCCACTCAACACTCCCACAAAGTAGGTCCTTTCCTTCCCAGTTTCCCCACCTTTTGCTCCCATCTTTATCTTTAGCAGGAGCTGGGGATACTTCAAGAGCTTATGAAGGGCAGGCTTTGTCCCTCTCCTGGCCGCCTGTCCCCAGCATGGCTGGCTACAGCTGAAGGAGTGGGTAGGAGCGCCCCAGCTCTGACTATGGGGTGGCTTCTCCTCCAAGAAGCCCTCACCCCACGCATTCCACCACACTCCCTCCCACCAAGGCCTCCAGGGTTCTAAAGTGTGGGTGTCTCACAAAGGGCTGGAGTTTTCCTGGAAACTGGTTTTGACCCTGGAAACACTGTGGCCACACAAGCACTGGTGGATCCCGTCGCACATGTACCCTGTCCCAAGGACACCCATGCTCACCCACTGTCTGGCTCTGGGACTGCTGCTGGTGGGTGCTGCCATCTCTTCCCTGCTGGGTCTCACGAGGCTGCATGCCCTGAGGTGTCCGGCTCTGTGCGTGCTGGTTGCTGCGCTGGATGAGTATATTTTTTTGTTACTGAAGCTGGATGAAGTCACTCTAACTGCCAGTTTGAGGTGCACAGGGGTCTTACAGCCTCAGCTGAATCCCCTTCCTCCTGCCAGTATCCATCTCCCGGTCTCTAGATCCCTTATCCTTTGGGGTGGTGTGGAGGAGCAGATCTGGCTTGCTGATTGTTAACTGAGTGACTTTTCTGGTCCAGGTTCCTGGTTCACCATGGTGGAGACAAGGAGGAAAACAGTGCACTCAAAGGTGATGTACACATGGGACTCTCATCCTCACTGGTGTTTCAGTAACAGGTTTGCAGGGTCTGCCAGGCTGGGAAGGTAATAGGAGCTGGTGACAATGAGGTCTGGGTCCTGGCCAAAGGCAGCCACTGGTCTGGGAAGCCCAGAGGGGGAAAAGAGTAAAGTGTTAGAAAAAAGGTATGAGAATATAAAATATGGTTTTGCCCATAATGGGTGACATTGTTGTGAAGGCATGAGGAGCCCTCCCTAAGGTGCTGTGTGCTGGTGCAGTTATTGGTTCCTTTTTATCACACGTATGTGGGAGCTCATACCCATGACTTGGCCGGCCAAGCCACCCCTGTGTGGTGGACGTGTTCGTGTAGCAGTGGAGAGTACAGTAACACCTTCAATTACAGCATAAGAGCTCATCTGCCCCAGCCCTCTGCCGTGCATTGACAAGTTAGCACATTTAATGTTTTAGCATAAAAACAGCTCTTGGGTCAGCCTGAAGGCTCATCTCACCTGATTTCCTGGCTCTGGTCAATGCCCATGGTGGATGCTGAGGGAGAGGACACACATGTAGTGCTTTTTCCCTAAAATCCTCTCCCCATCTCCGGAAGTTTACACTAGAGATTTTCAGTGTTAAGGCAGGTGTCACTGGCTTAATATCCTTTGGCAGTTTTCCTCCATAATTTCTCCAATTGATTTGCAGAATGAGTATTGACATTAGCCAGCACTTAACTTTAAATATGTGATAAGCACATGGGAAATATTACTGAAATAGAAGATGGAAGCACATGGTGATTTAACCTGCGTGACACTGGACCTCAGCAGCTGATCAAAGTATTTCAGCAGCTTTGTATTAGTCCTGTGTTTAGGGGCATCTGAGCAGTCAGAGGAGGCTTGAGAAAGGTAGCAGGAAGGTGTTTGTTGCAAGGGACCATCTGGGACAAGAAGAGCCCGAGAAACCATTGCCAAAAGAGTGTAGGACCTTCCTGGCCACCCTGCTTGGGGCTTGACTGAGCAAGAGGTTGCCCCTGTTGGACTGGCCCCAGGTGTACCAGGGGATGGAGGCTATGCCCAAAAGAGGAGCTCATCCTCTCCTGATCTATGAGGGAGCATTTGGGGTTTGTATCACCACTTTTGAAGGCTTACCCCAAGTCCTAGCAGCTTCTTGTGTTTGCCTCCTCTCATTTCAGCTGCCTGTGTCACCAGACATGTACAGGAGTTTGTACAAGAGAGACTACCGGTGGTGGAAGCAGTACAAGCCACCCAACAAGGAGGACATGCAGGTACCATAGGCTTTTCCTTGCTTGGCATTTTAGCCCATGGTGTCAGGTCCCCTCTCATGGCTACAGGACAGCAGGCATGGGTGCTGTCTGCACCGGCAGGGTCTGCTTTGGTCCCCATCGCTGTGACCCACCAGCAGGTCACATCATGCCCAAAGGCCCTTGGCTTGTGTCCCCATCCCTTATGTGGGAAATCCCCCTTACACCCTCCGGTAAAGCTGTTTGGGGCGGGCAATGCTAATTACACTCATTAAGTCAGGGCACTAACGACTGCTTGCTGAACCGGTGCCGAAGCCTTAGACTCCTATTGCTCCCTGTGGGGCTGGTGGAGTGTGTCAGGATTAGACCCATCCCAGTACTGCCCTGAGGAGGGGGGTTGCATTTGGCATGGAGATGGCTCCTTGCCCTGACACAGGCCTGAGAAGACTTCTGCAGGGAAGCTGAGGTTGTTTTTTTTCTAATCTCCTTGCAGTGCGAGCGACCCCCTGAGCTATTTAATCTGATTTGCCTCGCTCCGCCTGCCCTGGCTTAATTGCTTGTGGCAGCCCGGTGGGGACAGCTGCAGTTTGCACTGGGCCACTGCAGAGAAGTGGCGGGGGGCATGTTCAGTTGCTAAAGTGCTTTGGGCTCATACACTCATGAGAGGGGCGGGGGGGAAAGAAAGTTCAGGCTGGGGAGGAAAAGGAGGGGACAACAACAGAGAAATCATTGTGTGAAGGTGCCCTCTGGGGCAGAGGGGCTGTCTGCAGCCACTGCTGCCATCCTTGCCTGGGCAGCAGCCTAGGCAGCCCTCTCTCTCCTCTCTCCTCTCTCCTCTCTCCTCTCTCCTCTCTCCTCTCTGGGCTCCTGCTCTCCTCTCTCCTCCCTGCTCCTGGGCTGGCGAGCACTTCCCAGACAGCCCCACCTTAGGTGGCTGCTCAGCTTCCAGGAGCTGAGATCCTGGCTGGGAGGGTAGGCTTTAACCCCTGCCTGCTGGAGCACAGTTTCCAAGCTGTGCATCTCAATTTCTTCTTCTTTTCTGCTTTTCTTTTTTTTGTTTTTTTTTTGTTTTGTTTTTTTTTTGTTTTGGTTTGGTTTGGTTTTTTTTATTTTATTTTATTTTTGGAAGGCTGCACATTTCCTGTGGAGGTCATGATGTAGTTTGGGAGCTAAGAAGGGAGGGAGCACCTGAGATATGTCTGCTTTCCTTGGGTTGCAGCTCCCTTATTAACTCCCAAGGCCTGAAGAGGAAAGCTGTCCCACTGGATAGCGTGATGGTGGGGTACCCGGGAGGCCCAGGTTTTCCTCTTAGCCCTGCTAGTATTTGGTGTTTAAAAAAAAAAACTGCAGTGGTGTTTTTATCTGTGAAATTTCAGACAGTAGCCTGCTACCAAGGGGAAGGTGGGGAGCTCCTTGGGTTAAGGCAGAAAGTACTGGCTGGTGAGCCATCCCCGCTGTGAGCTCCTGGAGGCTCCTGTCTTTCTGGAGATGCCTCATGAGGAGCTCTGGCCATCCTTGGAGGGGGAAGCCCCCAGATACAGGTAGTTCCCATAGCTCTGCAGCCTCCACCTGCCCTACTGTCAGCACGGCAAAGGAGAAGCCACCTTGGGGAGAGCCCTGAGGACCCTGGCATTGAGAGACAAACAGAAACCCATGGAGATCCAAACGAATGAAGGACAAACCCCATAAGGATGGTCCTTGCCAGCCCCAGGAGCCTGGCAGAACTCACAGCAGGAGAGTCTCTTTCTGAGCCCCCAGAAAGGAGCAACTGGCTCATGATGGAGCTGTAGTGTGCCACTGAAGAGGCTGGAGCCACCAGAGCCCCCCATTAGCCTTGCCCTGACATGAACCCTGAAGCCATTCCCTCTCCCACATCAAATCACTGCTTGTGCTGGGGCTCACTCCCTCCCTCTTACTGTCCACCTGGGGCCCAGCAGAGTCCCAAGCCATAAGAAGGGCAGAAGGAGCAAGCCGTGATGGTTTGTGTATTTTTAATGACAGTTACGGAGCTGCTTTGTGGCTGCTATATCCCCAGGGCTGCTGACCCACCCAAAGCCCAGGCTTTGCTGTGGGCAGGTAGCGTTGCTTGATGATTCTTTAGCAATGTCCTTCCCACTTGCTGTCTTTCCATTCACATCGGAACTTTTTCTGCAGAAGCTGCAGGTTGCAGACTCCCAGCTAAAAGCCAAGGAGTTTGCCATACCCTGTGAGGAGCGGGCGATGATCTACAGCAACAGCGTTGTCGGGGAGAGGAGGCAAGTCATCCTGGCACCAAGCATCAAAGCCAGAAGTTGTGCTACTGATGCAGGAGGGAAGGAGCCAGAAAGCAGTGCCTCCAGCCCTAAAGCCTTGCAGCAGAGAAAGCACTTTTCTTCGGCCCTTCCTGTTGCAGAAAGCTACCTGTCAAAGTACTACTCTGCCACCAAACTGGCAGCAACCCAGGCAGAGAAATCGAAGAGGCTGCAGGCTCTTGCTGAGCTGGAGAACGAGCTGTCTTATTGCCAGCGTCTTCCAGCTGCTGCTCAGACTACTGGAACAGCAGGTAACCCCCCACACTGGCGCCAGCCGCTTGCAAACAGCTGACTGGCTGTATCCAGCTACCCAAGGGGCTGTCTGACTGGGCCTTTGCCAGCTGAGCCCCCCCTGCCCATGGTCCATGCTGGCTGGACACGTGCGGATGGCAGCATCCTGGTGAAGCACCGATGCTGGACTAAGCCTGGTGAGGATTAGCAGCATGGGCACAGCACCCTGTCACCATGAATATGCAGCTCCCAGGCCAGCTCAAAGCACAGATGTAGTGAGCTGGAGTCTTAGAAATGTCGCAGAGCCATGCTTGGTGCATGAAGGGCCCCTGCTAGCAAGGCATCGGCACTGCAAAGTCTCTATGGGTTTTATCTTCATAGCTCCTTTGGGATAGAAGAAGGTGCAGTTAACCCCATGTTGCAGGTCATGAACAGAAGTGCAGGGAGGCAAAAGGACTCTGTGGTTGAGCACAAGGGACATGGGTGCTTCAAACCAGCAGCCCTTAGTGCCCTTCTGCTGGGGATAGCTGTCTGGCTACAAATGCAGCAAAGGGGCTGGTAGCCAGCCCTCAGCCATGCCATTTAACATTATTGGTCACCAAACATCACCCAGCCATGCTTAGCCTTCCCAAAGCAGCAGAGGTCTTCCTCTGAGCTCCTGTGTGAGAGGGAAGAGGGCAGCATTGCTCAGCAATGCTCCAGCGTCAAACAGGGGGACATGAGCAGGGGTGTTCTCTCCATTCCCTGAGCTCACCTCCTCCAGCATGTGATGGCTGTGTCTGCATCTTTTCATGATCAGTAAGTAGGGAGAAAAGACACAACCACCTCCTGCAGCTTAAATGCGACCTTGAGAATGAGGTGAAGTAAGCCCTGGCAGGTTTTCTCTCTCTCCATTCATTAGAAGGAGTGTCTGGGAAAGCAGCTCAGACATCTCTCCATTTGGACAGATGTCCATTTGGGCAGTCCATTTAGACTCCACTTAACATCTGAGGGCTTCAAGCAGCTCCTTGCCAAGCCCATCTGAAGCTGTCGTGTGCTAATGACAAAACTACCGTGAGCTTTTCCTTCCCTGCTCTGCCCCTGTGTAGCCCAGCAGTGCAGTATTTCCCACAAAGTCTTTCCTTTTCATACACAAACCTCCTGCAGAGGGTCTCCGCTCCTCTTAGCACTCCAGGGCAAATTGGAGATGGTGTGGCTCCTTCCACTTCCTTCGCATCACCATAAATCCTTCCCCTACTGGCTTCATGAACAAAATCAATGCAAAATTGATGCACCTCAGCAAAGCTCTGCTGAAGTGAATGGGTCTCCCCTGATTTATGCCAGCTGAGGCTCCAACTTGCTGTTGTTGTTTGCTTGCTCCCACCCAAGGGTAGGATTTGGGTGACTAATTGATGGTGCTTCCTGACTAATGCACCCTCTTCTCCCATCTCTTAGGGACGTTGCTGCACAGGCAGAAGCTGGCCCCAGGCTGGGCCACCTACCAACAATTCACCCAGGAGATGTACCAGGCAAGGCAGCGTGAAGCTCAGCAAAACAGGAGCATGATCCTGGGCTCATCTGTTTTAGTGGAAGGTCAGTGGATGGAGGTTGTGGCAGCTGCCTCATGTGGGTGACTTGTGGCCTTCAGCCTGGCTTTGTTTTTTTTAATTTAACACAGTGTCCCAGTTTGGGCTGGAATAAAGTTAATTTTCTTCTTAGTAGCTGGTATAGTACTGTGGTTTGGATTTAGGATGAGAAGAATGTTGATAACACACTGATGTTCTAGCCGTTGCTAAGCAGTGTTTATACTAAGTCACGGACATTTCAGCTTCTCATACTGCCCTGCCAGAAACTGGGAAGAGACACAGCAAGGACAGCTGACCCAAACGAGCCAAAGGGGTTTTCCATACCATATTACATCATGCCCAGTATATAAACTGGGGGGGGGTTGTCTGTCGGGCACCACAGCTCAGGGATTGGCTGGGCATCTGTCAGTGGGTATTGGGCATCACTTGTTTGATATATTCAATTTCTTTTATTATTATTGTCATTTTATTATTATTATTATCTTTATTAGTTTCTTCCTTTCTGTTCTGTTAAACTGTTCTTACCTCAACCCACGAGTTTTAACTTTTTTTTCTGATTCTCTTCCCTGTCCCACCGGGTGCGGTGGGAAGTGAGTGAGCGGCTGCGTGGTGCTTAGCTGCTGGCTGGGGTTAAGCCATGACACCCTAAAAAGCACAAGATAAGCCCAGGCATTAGGGTTCACAGTACAGGGACTCAGTACAGAGAACCTCTACCTTTCCAGGACCGGTTTTCAAGAAGAGCTTTCTGAAATAACATCCATCCCAGCAAACCAAATCTGTTAAGACATATTTTTCCTTTGCCTATTGATGTTTCCACCCTTTTGGCCCTCCTTTCAGTGCCTTTATTTAATGTCTGGCTTTTTTTAAAGCTAATTTGTAGATACAGGGTCTTGATATGCTCAAAAGCTGGCCATTACCTAGTCTTCTGCAAATACAAGCCATAGAGTTCTTCTCAGATGTGGAATTAAAGCCTGTCTTTTGGAAAGATATTTAATCTTGTGGTGAAAAGTACACACACAACACTTGAGGACTTTCTTGCCTCCCAAAGAAAGTTGTTTCTATGTTTAATTTACCTCAGCTCTAGGAAACCAAGTCTTGTTTCTAGGCTGAATTCATCTTACTCTATGTGCCCATGCACATATATATATTACATCTCCTTTTGCAAGAGCAAGAAGTCTTCTACTATCAGATTTCTTTCCCGTGCATCAGTACTTAAACCATAACCTTGGCTTTTCAACTAGGAAACCAATTTAGAATAGAATTTCTATTTGTAAACATTCTGATTTTCCATGCTGGGCTTAAGAAGGGTTGTGAATAGTAACTGAATGCTTACACTTCCCCATGCTTTCAAATACTATCAAACTGATAAATAGGTTATATTAACACCATATGAATATCATATTGCTTACACTTGTTTAAAAGCAAGGATGATGTCTGAGGTGAAGCTCCTTTCCTCACATGAATGCTTTTTGTTCCAACAGACTCATTATGGCCTGCAACCGAGCCAGCCCTGTTCCAGCGTATCAGATGACCTCAAGCCAGTGCAGCATGTCTAGGATGGCAGTGTGTAATTGTAGTATCAATGCTATGTCTGTAATTACCTACCAGGCATACAATAGGGAAAAACACTTCTTGCTAAAAAAATAACAACAGGCTTATTCTTCTAGTGAGTGCTGCATTATATGTTCACAATATTTTTTGATCTTAGGGTCTATGGATAACTGCACATGCACTTAGTTAAAATACAATCATTAAAAATGTCTTTACTCTTTTGACATTAATAATAGTCAGTTCAATGTCTCTGGGTTAGAAAACAAAACAACAAGAACAAAATAAAAATTTCCTCACAGAAATACAAATGCAACTGTTCAGATAGTACAAAACTGATCCATTCCAGCAGAGTGTGTGGCCCATTTGTACACTGTTTTGCCATATAATGCCTCCTTACTGCAGCCTCAAAAATCCCAAATAACATGTTAATCACGCTCCCTTTTTGAGGTAGCATGAAAATGGACAACTGGGACACTTTGAAGAATCATATGACAGATTCAAAGGTGATCCAGCAGGTTCTAATGTTTTTGTTGACAGATTTAAATCTGAGAAAACAGTATGATGGAAGCTGTATACATTGATCTCACACACATGGTGAAAGTTAGGAAACACATTAAACAAAAGGCATTATTCCAAAGTTAATCCAAATAAATGAAAATTAGTTGCTGGTTGACATCCCTGAAAATCAGGCCACGTCTTTACTCATGGCAAAAAAGCAAAAAATCCTTTACCTATAAACAGAAGCACAAAACATGATAGGTATGTGACAATGCAATATAAATAACAGAAATCATACATGGAATCAATACACAATGAATACGTATCTATTCAACATAAAAGAAAATAAACATTAATAGTCACAAATATGTGTCTTACATTGAAGATCATGAGCGGATGACCACTCCAGTGGGAAGAAAATTCCACTTACCTTATCCACGTTCAGATGCTAGTTTTCAGTGAAGGTCTGAGGGACTCTCAGGCTAGGTATGGCTTCAAGAATGAAACTGTAGGGACAGCAAATATCTTCATCAAGGAACCATCTTTTATTATGTTATTATTGATCCAAAATTTTCCTAATGTATACCAGACACTACTGAAAGAAGTTAATCTGTGTAAATATCTAAACATATTGTATAACCCATATGTGCACATACATGAGTGTATAAACATACGTGTGTATATATATATTTACATGCATATATATGTGAATGTATATCTCCATTGTTCGTTTCTGGTCAAGCCTGTTTTCTGTCTTCCACTCATGAGAAGACATGGTTTATTTCCACTTCTGATTCTTTTGTCATTCTGGTAGCTATTCACTCGTGCTTTAATATTACGGTTTCTTCATAAAACCAAATGCATTAAGGTTAGATGACAGATTTGAACTCTAGTTTTGGAGCTTGTGGCCATCAGTACCTGGAGACTCCCTGTACTGTCTTTAATCCTTTAGTCCCGTTACAGAAAAGAATCATTGCCTGGTGCAGATTCCGTGCAAACTATGTGAATATCAACATGTGAGCTATTGCTGCATGAGCTAAAGAGCCCAGCTCCGTTAATCAGCAGCTCAACAGTATCAGCATTTGCTACCACTATTTACTATTACCACCACACATCAAACAAGAGCAGATAGACTCGGCTGGCTGAAACACTACTAAGATTGTGCCTGCTCAGCCACTTCAGGAAGGGAAATACACCCAGAGTCTTTCTGTGCATTCAAATTGATTATAACATATATTGGTTTGTTTTCATTTTCAGAGGTAGTGCTCAAGTCAGCAAGTACATTTTCGCCAAAGGCTTCCCATTTGTTAGGCCTTCGGTGACCTTTATGTTTTCAAATTAAGTCTCCTTGTAGCTCCTTCCAAGTTTACAATGGCATTCAGCTTAAATAAAGCAAAACAGTTTGCAAAATATCACTTTCCATCTCACAAGCCTCTGTGCCCTCCATCGTGACAAGTTAACCAATCTGGCAGTTTCAATTCTCATAAAAGTGAAGATTTATATGGATGAGCTGAGGTACTTATGGCCTTTAGGTTACTAATGGCCAATTGAAAGAGACATTTTCTTGAGATGTAAGAAAATGTATGCTTTGTTTTGGACCCCAGAGGTAGCTCCTTTTAAATGACAAAAACAAATTATTTCCTTTATAAAGGCTGTAGGAACTAAGTCAGTTTGAAAGGACAGCTTTAAAGCTTTTATGATTATCTATACCGTTCTATCACAAGGTATATAGTCATCATCTGTGACATGGACTTTTTTTTTTTTTCCACTCACTTATATGCTGTAGTTTCATAATATGTGAAGCAGTTGCTAACATGAAAACGATAAAGACACATGTAGTAATTTTTTTTTCTCTTTCATCTTTCTGGGGGAATTCATCAAACCTAATTTGGGGTAGTAAGCAGGAATGCTGTAGAACCTGTTCTCCTTTGTGTAGTTGTCTTTGGCAAAAACTGCAGGATTTCAGTAGAACAGATGTGATTGGGGTGAGGTGGGGGGCCATGAACTGCTCTGAGCCACTCACAGCTGCTTCCAGAATGCTCTGAAGCCAACGTAAGCAGCCCACTGCACACCAAAACCTCCGCCAGCCAGAGGAGCACATGGCACCCCTGTTGAGACATATTTTAGAAAGTGTGGCCGTTGCTTAGGGAAGGAGACACAGAGGAGCCAGATGGGTGGAATGGAGGAGTCACATAAAAGGAGACGTTGGGGGCATGGCTGGAGAGTCCTTTTGGAAGGAGGTGCTTCATGCCAGGGCAAGGACATCTCTGAGGATGAATGCAGCCCGTGGGAGACTTACGCCGGGGAGGTTCCACCCCTAAAGAGACTGCATGACACACAGCAGAGCAGAGACAGCCCTGAAGAGACTGTGGCCCATGGGCAACCTGAGCAGAGGAAAATAAGTAAGAAGCAAGGAGCGGCAGACAGAAACCATTACACACATGATCCCAACCTCCTGTGCTGCTCATTGCTTAACCAAAGGATGGGATGGACTGAGTATAACCAACCCATAGTGCAAACAAGTGTTTGAGACTAAGAAGCAGAGATGAGAGGTGCTGGGTTGGAATTTAGCCTAGAGTAGGGGGACATGTGTCTCCCCGTGTGTTTGTTTAATTGGTTACATTTTCTTCTTTTTTCTCAATAGTTAAATCACAAATGAAAAGTTTAATGGGCAATAAATTAAATTCAGTAAAATTCCCCAAGTTGAGACTGTTTTGCTTGCAACACTACCAAATAGAGAGTTTGTATAGCTGCAGGGAAGGTGCGGAGCCAAGGTCCTGCTTTCTCGATTGTCCAGAGAGGAGATTTAACTGGAAAGGTGCTATAGCTCTTCAGTGCCTACTGCCTTTCCACTGGATGGGTTTCACTGCTGACATGGACTCAGGATAAAATCAGGTTACGTACGTGCAGATGGAAGACTCAAAGCACTTTTGGCATTCACAGCTTAGAAATCAACTAAGAAAGATGAGCACATCCAGAAAATAGTCAGACCAGCTACAGGAGAGACGCATGGAGAGCACAATTAAAAATAACCAGTGGCTACAAAAAAGCTGCCAAAAAGCAAACTCCAGATGACTGAAAATTGGAAATACCTACAAAATACACATCTGGCAGTAAAAGTTCACACATAGGTATATGATTTGACACTAAGCTAACATTCTAGTGTGCTTTTTTTTCATAATTAAAGCAACAGATTTAACATTGTATTTCCACTTCCCTGACACTATTGATACTGCAACTTGCATTTTAACAGACCAAAACCATTTCAAATAGAAAACAAACTCCTGTGACAGGACTCCCTCCTGTCTTCTGATCCCTCCTACATTTGGAACGCAACTAAGCTGCCATGAATCTTTTCACCGTTATGCTTTGACTTCAGGTTCTCATAGCATGTAGAAGTCCATTAATATCATGGGAGCTATGCCATGATACTGTACTTCAGTTAGGACACAACCACAAAGGGAAAATGGCTTGGATTTCTTTTTATAATTGTCTTGATGCATTTTAAGCACAGAGAGGACATTTTTCATAAGAGAAAGAGTTATGAGCTTAAAAGATTTATTAATTGGTTTGGTTTTGTGTTCCAAGTGTGGATTAAAGAATACTTTTGGTAAAGCGTCAGCTGAGCAAAATGTCTTGCTGCTCTCAGTGTGACATTCAGACCAGATCCTGCTTGATTTACCTTGCTGAATACATGTAATTCCCTGATACTTTTTTACTGCCAACAAGACTGGGTGTGAGAGAAATGTTGCTGGGTACCAGGGTGAAATTATGTATGATGAGATATTACCATATTTCTTCCCTTTGACAAGGGCACGTTTCCATGGATGAGGATGCATTGAAGAGGCAGAAAGGAGGAACAAGAACTGAAAGCCATCAGGGAACCTGCTCTCTATACCCTGCTTTCCTGTATTTCTCCACTGAAATTCATACCCCTGCACAGAGAACTGTTGTAAAAGCAAAAAGAGAAGGAAGGAGGGAAATACCTACGGCTCAGTCGTGAGGATTAGCCACCAGTTCTGTAGCCAGCTGTAATCGTGACAACTGCTTTGTCCAAAACAAAGAGAACCACTTCCAGCACAGCTGTGAACAGATGCCCACAAGAAAGAAAGCTCGGCTACAAACGTGCAAAGCACAAGGTGCTTCCGATGTAGCATACAACATCAGGGTGTTCACCTGGGGAGCTCTGTTGAATAGCTGATGTGCCACAAGTTCAGTCCCAGTAACTTGCTCCTGTGCTCCTATGTTCACAAATATTATCTGCCCCCAGAAGGTTTACAAGCTAAATGATAGAACAATGCATGGTACGAAACCAGTACCGTTACAACCCCTATTTCTGTGGACATGGCTCTGCCTCACAAAAGAAAATCTGTACAACGTTAAGGAGTGTACCACATCTCCTGATTCCTGTACCTCTACCTGCAGTTTGGAGGTTTGATTTCCTCCAAAGGGAGGGAGGGTTTCTCACAAATTCCTCAGCAGACCAAAACAACTTTCTGTGAGGTCTTGGCCTCTATCATTAGACTGCTTCGCAGTAAGTAGCTCATTGATAATAGCAGGTATTTCTACGCTATATCCATACACTTCCATAAGGCTTGTAAATTTATATTCTCAATTCAGAGAACAAAACTACTATATTATGGGTATAATTTGCTATCTTGTTTATAATCTGATTAGTCCTTGAAAATCAGCCTAACACTCAGATGCAGTCCTCTCTGAGATGAGCCTAGCAGAAACACCAAGAACATGAACCTCAAGGCTCTTCTCTTAAAACACAGGAACCAATCCACTCCGGCAGAATCGTGCTCAGCCGCAGCCAGGAAGTTCGAAGAAGTAGTCAGAAGGAAGAGTAAGAAAAGAACAGAAGAACAGCCGTGCTGTGTTTTTCTACAGGTCCTGTGGCTCCTTACAGCCATTCAACCATCAGGTCTTCATTCATGCTTCATACCTCTAGCTAACAATAGAAACCATAAATACACACACAAATGACCCTACACTCTTGAGACATACATGAGTGGATGCCCTTCCCCTCAAGTAACATAAAAATTGCCTACTCTGAAGAAAGGTGTTTAAGGTGAACTGGTTTCATTGTTTCTAACCACTTGCCATTATTACACACCTCTTTTCATTTGAAAGCTATAAAAACATCCCTTTTTTCATACATTTCAGACAAAGCTTCTGTCTAACAGAGCTAGCTGAAAGGAGCCATCTTTCAGTCTGACAGTGTAATAGTGTCTTTTCATCTCAAACAAACAGCTTCTGCTGTAGAATAGTTGTGAATTCATAATAACTTCTCTGTACAAGAGTAGCGTCCTTTCAATTCTGCACATCACTGTTGTTTGAACAGTGGATTCCTCAGTGTCAGAATTTAGAAACTAACTCATAGATACAGTTGTCCAATAAATGTGAGGCATTCATTTCTTCTGTATATTATTCCCCTGAGATTTTAACAGTAATTTATCATTGTTTTAAAACAAGCTGGATTGCTGAGCTGACAGAAATACACATGCTAATTTTAATATTTGCATACAAATAAACACTGTCAGATATGGAGATTTCTAATAGTAAATATGTACATAATTGACAACACACTACATGCCAAATGTCTGGTATAACCAAATAGCACTTAAAGCAAGATTCTCCACTAAACTTAATTTACAGAACCAGTGCCTATCAAATACATTGAGCCCAATTGTTTCCATTCCAGTAGCTGTTCAGTTAAAACCCAGATAAGGAGGTCATACCCTTGCCATTATTTGCAGAAACAGTTGAGATATTAAAGACCTGTCTATCCTTAAGGTCTTATGCCTCTGTGACAGAAAGGGTGGTTTCATAATGCTTAATACAGACCTGTTCCCTACCGCGTCACTCAACAGAACAGATTTCATCTGAGGACAAGATTTTGTGTTTCTGCCAAATTAGTAAGAACATACATTACAATGTATTCACCCACTCTTCTTTTCATTACAAATCACGGAATCGCAGAATGGTTGAGGTTGGGAGGGAGCTCTAGAGGTTGGAAGGGACCTCTGGAGCTCATCTGGTCCAACAACCCTGCTCAAACAGGGCCACCTAGAGTCAGTTGCCTAGGACTGTGTCCAGACAGCTTTTGAGTATCTCCAAGGATGGAGACTCCACAACCTCCCTGGGCAACCTCTGCCAGTGCTCGGTCACCCTCACAATAAAATAATATTTCCTAATGTTCAGAGGGAACCTCCTGTGTTTCGGTTTGCACCCATTGACTTTGGTCCTCTCACCAGGCACCACTGGAAAAAGCCTGGCTCCATCCTCTTTGCATCCTTCCCTCAGTTATTTATGTACATTAATAAAATCCCCACCCCCCCCAGCCTTCTTTTCTCCAGGCTGAAGATTCCCAGTTCTCTCAGTCTTTCCTCATAGGAGAGATGCTCCAGTCTCTTCATCATCTTCATGGCCCTTCACTGGACTCTTTCCAGAATGTCCATATCTCTCTTTTACTGGGGAGCCCAGAGCAGGGCACAGTACTCCAGGTGTGGCTTCACCACTGCTGAGTAGAGGGAAAGGATCAACTCCCTCAACCTGCTGGAAACACTCTTCCTAACACAGCTCAGGATACCATTGGCCTTCTTGGCCAAAAGGGCATAGTGCTGACTCGTGGGCAACCTGGTGTCCACTGGGATCCCCAGGTATTTTTCTGTGAAGCTTCTTTCTGGCTGGGTGCCCCCCAGCATATACTGGTGCTTGCGGCTGGTCCTCCTCAGTTGCAGAATTTTTCACTTCCCCTTGTTGAACTTCATGAGATTCCCGTTGGCCGATTTCTTCAGCCTGTTGAGGTCCCTCTGGATGGCAGCACGACCTTCTGGCTTATCAGCCACTCCTTCCAGTTGTGTGTCATCATCAAAATTGCTGAGGGCACACTCTTACCCATCATCCCAATTGTTAATGAAGATGTTAAATGGGACTGGAACCAGTATTGGCCCCTGGGGTACACCACTAGTCACTGGCCTCCAACAGCCTTGGTGACACTGGTCAACACTCTCCAGGCCTGGCCATTCAGCTGGTTTTCAATCCACCTTGCTGTCTGCTTATCCAGCCCATATATCAACAGCTTGTCTATGAGGATCTTATGGGAGACTGTGTCAAAGGCCTTACTGAAGTCCAGGAAGATAACATCCATTGCTGTCCCTTAGCATACCAGGCCAGTCATTTCATCCTAAAAGTTTATCAAGTTGGTCAGTGTCAGTTCTATACTGACTGCAAGAAGAGAGAGGAGTTGATCCTAAAGGTAGGATCAAAAGAACAATCTATCTGCACTAACTTAAAGTCTAAAGGAGAAAAGTTATCCCTTTAAAGTCTACTGACCACATTTAAGCCAGGAAAGCAACTCTACACCAGGTCAGTGTTTTGCAGCATATGGCCATAGCCGTTTTGGTCCAAGACTAACAGCTTAAAACTGAATTTACCAACCGATCATTTCACAGCCCAATTCATTTCATCAGGGACTATTCTAAGATTTCAACCAACAAGCAGTTTCCAGGACTGGAAATACAAGAGGCACTAAACAGCTGGCATTTTAAAAGTAACACCCTAAAGAAAAAATTCCTCCTTCTTTAGCCAAACACAGAATTGTTCCTCCTTTCAGCTATAAAAAGAATGAGTTTAGCCTGAGATCCAAGCTATAGAAGCCAAATGCACCAGTGAAAATTTTCTGTACATGCTGCTTTAAAGTCTGTTAGTTCCTGTCTGTGCAGGGGTAGAAAAAGACTCTATACAGCCAAGAAATAAAAGTTTCTGAGCTTTCTAATGACACCCAGCACTCTCTACTGACCCTACCAAATCCTAATCCACAGGTATTTTTTCTGCAGGAATTACGTGGAGGATTCTAATTTCTTGTATATTTTTTTTTCCTTATTCTGGTGATTCTGTGCTATTAAATATTTATTTCATAGAATTTAGGGATAAATTTTATATATTGCAAATCCTAGGGACGTGCTTAATTTTAAACACTGTTGGTTGTGCTGTTGACTTTGAGAGCCACATGCAAAGTTCAACATACCCATAAACATTTTCAGGACTGTAGAACCTGAAATAGCATGTAGCAAATTTCCCAGTTACATGTAAACACCTGCAAATGCTTTATGTGCACCTAATAAAGGATATAATTTTTTTGGAGGGTTGGAATATTTACTACCTTTCAGTTAGAGCAAAACTTTGCCCTCACTAACATCAGCAGGAGACTTGCTATCAAAGGAGTCAAAACTTTATATTTCTTGTTCAATTATCTGCATTTCTGAGTATCCAGCTCTTACCATAAACACAGACAAGAAAAATCATGTTATATACTCGGGAAGAAAAACATGAAATGGACACCCTAGTAAAAGAAGGGAAATAACCACACTCTAATAATCTAATTGTAATTATTTATTTGCCACAATTGTTTGCATGCAGCTAGGATACACTGTTATCTCTACTTTCTTCATTTTCAGCCACTTTCGTCTGTTTTATCTCAGGATTATACACCAGCTCCATTCCTTCCTCGTGTACAGGTCATTAGTTATTTCAATGGATCAGTAAATTTCTAATTGTGTTCCTTCATGTGTTGGGTCAGAAAACTTAGACAGGAATATGAAATACTCATTTTGCGTTGGTTTGGTATGGGTCTGAGTTATGAAGAAACAGACTTGGGCTCCTATTTTACCTGATCCTTATTTAACTACACTGTTCAACATGGCAAGATATTACTGCTAAAGAGGAGATGGAGAAGATTCAGAAATAGTCAAAAAAATCCAAAAAATTCGAGCACCCTTTAATCAAAAACACAATGATGAGGGTGACATACTTAAAACAACTGAAAAAAACAATTTTGCTAAGAGTTTCGTATGACCTAAACATTAGCTTCACAGACTCGCTGCACTGAACTCTCCCCTACAACATATATCTCGAAGTTCAGATTGTTCCTTTGTGCTCTGCTCCACTGACTCCATTTCCTTGTTTCCATGATGGGAACGTGCTTTAAAAATAGCATTGTTTAGCCTTTAGCTAAGACAGCTTCAGATCACCACAACAGATGCTTTCCTGAGCCGATGAGGTGAATTCCCATCACATTTTTCAGCTGATGGCATTGTATTTCAGCTTCATTAAATGAAGTTTAAGTAGCGCGAGAAAAGCCATTCCTGGGCTATTTCATGCTCCATATAATCTTCAGTGTGCTGTTTTTCACCAGCTTTGAGGGAGAAGGTGAGGGAGAAAGGAAGCTGCTCTCACCACAGGTAGCAGGGAATGGGAGTGCGGTCTACCAGCTTACACGTAGTAGTGCTAATAAGCCTGCTGGAAAACCTAGAGAAAAACCAAGCCCAAATAAATAAATGAATAATGTGGAACAGTGAGTTAAAACAGCAAAAGTGACTCTGTGTGGCAGAGAGGTTACAGTACAGTGGGACCTAGTTTAAACAGGCATAGTGAATGCAAAAAATAGTTAGAGAAAAAGATTTGCAATTGGATGTTAAGAAAGGAAAAAAAAAGGTGCAAGACTCCCTCTAACACTGTTGCTGCTGATACTGCTTTAATTTTCCTTCTGATATATGGAATATTGAACTTCCTAGACCTTAGGAGCAATTTAGTAGCAACTTATTCTGAGACAAAACTACAAGCTAGACATATACAAGTATTTTTAAAATAACAAGTATCTAACATGACTGATTCAAAATAGAGAATATCAACAACAAACATAAAAGTGAACAAAACCAATCCTGTTCCCTTCCGTAAAGACGTGGGAACTATGTAACACTTAGCGTGGTTTCCTTCAGGATACTAGCTGATGCTTTTTAAACCTTTCTGAGATGAAGGTGTTAGACAGTGTCCACTAACTGTGCAGTATTACATATTATAGCTGCTTAGACAACACATTCTCCTCAAAGATGAATTTTTTTTTTTTGCCTAAAGACTGCTAACACAATGCATCTGTAAGCATATGAGGTGCTAAGACCAGCTAAATTTAAGTGAAAAAAACTCAATATTTTTACTCTGCATAACATGATCTCATTTGAAAAAATGCTAGTGCTCCAAATCAGAACATCTCAGAAATTGAATTTATAAAATTTTTTTCTTTTGAAAAATGGTACCCTCAAAATCTTAACATTTCATTTGCAGAGTGGAATTATTTCACTTCATGTTGTTTTGATTTTATTTATATGATTTAATAACAGTTGTGGCTAGGAGTAGAGATTAATATACACTATTACTATTATAACTTTTTATTGTCTTTGTAAAATCGTTAATGATGGCTTGCTACTTAATAATGAATGGAACGCTACCTATGATTAAAAAAGTATCTTACATTGCAGTAAACTAAAGTATGTATTCAGTACGCTATGTCAATACCAAGAATTCCTGGCAAGCAGCATTTCAAAGTCTATGTTCAGGAAAGGAAAGTCTATACTAAGTATTTTGGGTATCCATGAAACCTGTAAAGTGCACAGAATTGAAGATAGTTCCCAGACAATTAAAACTCTGCTAGTGGGCTTGTCCAGCAATGTTGGAAGACTGTTGACTCATGAACATGACCAGAAATGGCAACAGTTTCCAAAGTTTTAAAAACTATAATAATAGATGAATGATTATTTTTTTCCCTCACTCATTCCTTAACTTCAACTCCTACCAGGAGGACAATTTTTTTCTTGAATTCTCTTCTAAATCAGCATGGAAAACATGAGAGAGGAGGCAGTAGAAGTGAAACTATTGGGCTTGCACAATATCAAGTAACTGAAAACAGGAGTAGTCAACAGTAGCTTAGGTACAATCCTGTTATAATACAAGTTTGAATGAAAAATCAGGGTCTGCAGATTTTGGATTGGTTTGGATGGGTTTTTTATGGAGCACTCTTGATTATGAGACCTTTAGGGAACAGATCACAACTTAATTTTATGTGTTCTCACAAAATAATTACTTTTAAAAACCAGTGATAGTCAGGTTGAAATCCTAGAAATATATCTGAGATTTTTCTGCCACTTCCCCTCTGGTCTTCCAACCAGGAGAGCAGCAGCAACATTCTCCTAGACACGTCCTGCCGCCACAGGGTAGCCAAGCATCAAACTTCAGCTTCCAATGCCGATCAGATGCTCACTTCATGTTACGTAAGAATCCTCAGGTACTCTGTTATCTTGACACACACAGACAACCAGGCTGAGCAAGTCATCGATTCCTATGTCCTAATTCATGGAGAAAACCAGCCACTTCCATAAGGTGGTTTATCAAAGGTAGTTGTCTACAATAAACCAGAGAAGTGCAATCTGTCCCTTCCTGTTATAGTGGAACTTAGGCAATTAGGTAGAGTAGAAACTTAACATTTATGTGGCTGAAATTCAGCAAAATTGATCTCAACTGCAATAACTCTTCGGTCCAATTTCTCTTTCCTATGTCTGTAACTTCTTTATCCATTACCCTAGAGACTCTCTTCGCCTCCATGTTCTGAAGGCTCAGCGGGCCTCTCTTCTCCGTTCCTCAGCCTGTCAAATAGTTTTGCTTACTTAAGGCTTAAAACACCCAGTTCATAATCTTCAAGTTAAAAACTAGAATATATTCACCTCCTGCATCCTCAGTAAGCCCATTTGCCCTTCTTCAAGTAACTCTGGAGCACAAGCAATGATGTCAACTGCTCTGTACATCAAGTCACTCACAGAAGAAAAAGTTGCTAACCCATTCACCACTTCAATCAAAGTGAAAGGTTATTCATTCATTACCAATACTAAATTGCCATTGTGAAATGTTTTCTCACCTTCAGACGAGGGATTGTTACTCAAACTGGAAAGAAAGTGCATTAAAAAGAACTGTGAAAAACAAATCCAGTGATACTGCAGCCTTGTTATGTCCTGTTCACTACGAACTCAAAGGAATTTTGCCTTATGTAACATTATTGACCTTGATAAACAGAAGGCTTTCTTAAATCACATTTCCCATGACAATGCTTTTATTTTTTTACCCCTGAAGAAGTGATCTCACATATGAACTTTGGAACACTTCAGGAACAGTGGACTTTGAAATCATAGTTAAGTAGCTGATTCTTACCCTTTTATTTTGGTATCTTCATAATAAAGACAATAGAGGAGTTCTCCAGTGTTAATGGCAGAAATTATTTTTGTGACTGTTTAGCCTGACCTTCCCGTCTAACAGAGGACAAAGATTTTCACAATATTGTCTATACCAACTTTTTGATTTACCATTAAGAAAGATGTGTAGTCTTCACTTTATGACTTAAGTCATCAGCTGATGAGTTTTCCCTGGAGTTTAGCTAAATCTGACCTTTGGGAGCTTAGCTCAGCTTGATTAAATTCAAATTTTTTTCTTTACTTATAAATTAGGGGCACTACAGACCTCAAAAACTCTAGAAAGCTAGATGTCCCATAACAAAACTGATGTCCCATAACAAAAGTCAACAAATGAAACAAAACTTTTTCAGATGTAAACTATGCTCCAGTAGAAGTCTAAATTTCTGTAACAGAAATAAGTAAACCTAAGTAGTGTTTCTTTTTAAAGATTCTCTCTTTTCTAGTAATCTTGCTGAGTTGTTGCAAACTAAGCATACTTCTCCAACCAGGAAATAAGTGACAATTACATATTTACAAGCATTTTTATTTGGAACAATTAACATTAAGTATGAAATTGTAGCTGCTGTTTTCTCTTCAGGAGTTTGTGCTCTGTTTGTCCCAAAGGTGTCTGGTAAGTTTCCCACAGAGTAACAAAACTATGTGTTACATACAGCATAGGTAGTTCCTCATCAGCAGGTTGCTGGCTCAGTTTCCATTTACAAGACAATGGGACTTCTGTGACTTTCTCAGTGGTTACTAAGACTTCAACTCCCCCTTTGTTTGTGATTATTTTCCTTTTTATTGACTTTTAGCTTCCAAATAAAAATACTGTTGTTAAATTCTAAGCCACTATATTCAAATTCTTTATCACAGAAAAATGAAGTCAAAACTAGTTTCTGTTTCCTTTATAAATCCTAAGAAATTTACATTTGCTATGTTTTTTTCTAGTTTAGCACAGGCTCACTCAGGCCAATTACTTTGTCTCACATCTACTTCCTTACAGTACTTCACTACTCAAGACCCTGATCCAATTTACTTGTCTCCTTATATATATGGAAAAAAAGAACAAGGAAAGAGAACTCAGGATGTAACCTATTAATTACCAAAATGGAGTTTGCCTCCATAAAACTGCATCATTTCATTGACAACGAAATTGCTATTTCCTGATACAATGATGTATTGGGTTTGCGTGGCAAGGTATTGGTACAGTGCAGAAGGAAGAGGAGATGCTCCAGGCGCCGGAGCAGAGATTCCCCTGCAGCCCGTGAGGAAGACCACGGTGAGGCAGGCTGTCCCC
>JANZLQ010000056.1:41453457-41474202 GCA_026212715.1 Elanus axillaris
ACACACACATCTATTTCAGCTCCGCATTGAAGTCTTGATTTTGATCTACAGTCCTGGAGTTATGTGTGGGCTGGAGACCAAGCCTGTGTAACGGTTGATCTAGGTGGGAGATTGGTCCCAACGACAGCCTTGTGTATTGCAGCATCTGCACTGCTCCTGATGGAGACAGGCTGTTACCCCTCTCCCCCATGCCATCGGCATGTGCTTTTCTTTGCTCCGTGTGGTTTCCTGGCTGGGTGGTTAACCACTGCGGAAGGGGAGGCAGGTCTCCTGTCCTGGTGCCCAAAGCAGAGGATGGAGATCCTCTTCTTACCCCCTTCTCCATGTTCTCTGCAGGAACCACTGGGTATCTGAGTACAAGGACAGCTACAGCATTTCCTTGCAGAGGCTGAACTGGTCATCTCAAATCCCTGCTGTGGGGCTGTACTCTGGGCTGTTCCCTGGGAAAAGGATTGCAATGGGCAAAGCTCAGTGATGCTGCTACAGGTGTCCATGGTAAGTACCAGGATTACCAATTTTTGCACGGAGAGCTGGGAGTAATGTTGGGATTTCAGGGGTTGAGGCAGTGGGAAAGAGTATAAACAGTCCTGAGACATGATACAAAGTATCACGAGACCTGAGCTAAACTGGTAAGAGCTTTACTGCTGGAATATTCTTCTGAGTAGCAGCATTTGTCCCTGCTTGTTGCAGGAGGGTTGGACTAGATGATCTTCAAAGGTCCCTTGCAACGCAAACCATTCTATAATTCTATGATTTTCTGTGCTCCTAGAAAGTGATTATCCAACCAGATCTTATTAGAATATTTTTCACTATGAGGATGGTCAAACACTGTCTGGAGACCGGGGAGGTGGGGGAATCACAGGGAGATACTCACAAGGTGATGAGACAAGATCTGAGCAACCTCATCTAAGCTGGGCCAGGACACCTACATTATTCCATTATTTTCTGATTTATTTTAGGATGTGTTACCTATGCTGTTCTGTGATTACAGCTCCTTGGCCTTCCAAGCTGTCTTTGTCATACTGTCCATCAGAGACCCTGAAAGCCTGAAAACCTGTCTTCCAAATCCAATGTGAAATGTTCCACAGACACCTTTTAAAACATGTATTATTGTTACAATCTCCCAAGAACCTGAGCTTTTATCATTGTCAGAAAAAGGCTTTTTTGGGACAGTGCAGACTACAGAGCTAATATCACTTAGGCAGTTTCAATTTATGTACTTTAAAGAAAACTTACCAATAAACTTTGTCTTGCAGCAAGAATTAGTGTGTGCTAAACAGCATTGCTTGTGTTAATTTACTCTCTAAAACCTTGTGAGCTCGCAGGCAGGGAAAAAATCATGTTACCCAGCTGAGTACCAGCCTTGCAGTGCTCCTTCCCCTCCTTTGTATTGAACACGTTTGTCCAGGGTTTGGCCACCAATTTCAAATAATGCTAGGGAAACCGGAGTTGAGTTTGCTGTGTCTGTATGGGAGATTTCTAGGATTTCTGGAAGGAGCAATGCTGCTCCCAGCCTGAAGATGGCAATGCAGAGCCGCCGATCCGAGAGCTGGGAAGGGCTGATGCTGATGTCCCCGGGCAGGATCGTGCCCATCACAGCCTTTCTGCTGAGCCCCGTGGCTTTAGCGACCTGACTCTGGGTCTTCTGAATTGATGCCAAAACTAGCCTGGAGTGAACGGTGTAGACAACTCTTTCCCTAGCACCTAAAAGGTATTGCTTTTAATGAGACATCCTTACGATATTCAGCAAGAAGAGATTCTTAACAGATACAGCCAAAATATCAAAAGATAATGATAATGACAACAAATAATTTATTTTACAGTAAATATCAAGCATACCTAGACCCAATGGTGACAGGGACTATGTAGACACAGCAGCACACTGGTCCCTGCCCCAAGGAGTTTATCATCAAAGGGAATCACCTCTCCTGCTTCCTTATACTCCGCAGGTGTTTCAACGCATCACCACCTTCCCATGGCAAATTTTACCATTAGCTTGTTGCAGGACCTTAGGGAAGTCATGTGCATGGCTGTGTTTCTCTGCAGGAAGAGAAGCACTGGGGGATTTAGCAAAATGATGTCTGGCAATGCCGAGCTCCAAGCAGCTGATACAGGCAGGTACAAGGGTCTGACTTTTCTGCAAAGCTGTCGCCTCTCCCTGCTCTGGCGCGGGACATTACTGATCGCAGCCTATGCAGTGTTTAGGTGGCAGAGGGTATTTCCACCATAGCTAAGTGTAATGGACTAGTGGCTGCAGAATTTGGAGGGCAGAAACAGTGAAACTGCCTTTAACTTAAAAATAGGGAAAACCAATACTTGCTTACATCAGAGACTCCTGAGGAGACCAAGAGTTTGATTTCTTTGGGGAATGAGACCATGAGGATAGAGATGGTCTTAATGGGACATGTACTTCTGTACCACTTAAAATTAATCCTACAGCCTCACTGGCAGATTTCTCTTACAAAAAAACATCATTATCCTGTTTCCCTGGGCTGGAGACAGGCTCCTCAAGCTGATTTTGACATTGCTCCACTGCAACGGTTTGTTACACTGACAGGGGCTCTGTCTAGACAAATGCTTAGTGCACATATACAAGGTAATTTCAAGTCATCTTCACTAGGAAAAAGTGTGTTGCTAAATGCTAATCAAAATAGTCAACCATGGTGGTAACAAATGGATGAATCAGAATATATGGCTGTGATACACCCTGTCAGGCGCACTAATGAGGATATTCAGTCAGGCAGATGGATGCTGGATTTGCTAACATGGTCTTAACTGTGTGCCAGGGAGGAGGAAGGAAGCTGCTGATATTGAAGATAAATGTCCTTCCTGGATATTCTGGCAGTATGCTTATTTAAGCGCTCTCCAGCTTTGGACACCAAGCTTAAAGATGGGGCTTTCGAAACCTGCGCTCACACATTCCAGCCCCCTAGGATCCAGCCTGTTGCACCGCCACCTCCTGCCATTCCTCTTCACAGAATTATGTTTCTTTTCCTTCAAACCTTTGTTTATCCACCTCTTATTGCCCCTTCCCAATATGGCTCTGTCTGACATGGCAGTGATGGCTTTTAATGCTTTTTTCCCCCAACTCCCTGCTATGGAAATGGTGATGGTCCCAAGGCAGTTCAAGCACACAGAAGGGTGGGCAGCAGTCAGCACTGGGCAAAGTGTGGCTTCAGGGTGTGTGGGAGTCACAGCCGTGTCGTAATGAGGGACATTTGGGATGCATGCAAATATATTCAAATGGCAGAAGGGAGCAGCCACAGAGTCAGCTTCCCTATTTCCCTGGTGCCTCCAGTGATGATCCTGTTTTTTGGTGGATGGAGCCTCTTCATGCGAGTGACACAAGCTTAACATCGAAGAGCACTGGGGTCAAAAAGAGGTGAGAAGCTCTAGCTAATACTGGCATTACCTCAACACCATCCATTTTCAGTCTTTTTTCTGCACACCTGGGCTCACAGCACCAGATAACACCAACTGTAAGCGCAGCAGGATTCAAAAAGGGATGCAACATTTGTTGGCGAACATCAGGTTTTACACTAGCAACAAAGTCCAAGGGAAAAAAAAAAAAAAACAACAAACGAGCACAGAGAAACAAGCTGGGCTGGTGGAGATTAGGAGATGTTTCCCAGAACTGTGTTGCCTCTGTTATTGCTATCGTTGACTTTAGGCATATTTTTTCAAAGCACTTGGTGCTGCCCTGTGTCTGAAACAGAGCAACATCCCTGGATGGAGGCTGCTCTCATCCACCAGTTCTCTGGTGGGAAACTCACTGGAGCCACGAGGACAATCCCCTTCAAATCCAAGTGATAGCATCCACAGAGCAGTCAGAAACCTGCTTGCTCTTAGGACACTCAGTTGGTCCCATCACAAGATGCACAACCCACTGAACGCAAATTTTTTGGGTTTTCTCCCCGACACACAACTTCAGGGAAAATGGGTTTTTGGTAAGGCTGAAGTGATGCTTTTTGTGTGAGTGCCTTAGTGCCATCTCCTGGGTGGAAGCGGAAATTCTCATTTTGGTGGTGCAACGTGTGGTCTGAACAGCCTTGGCTGTGTAGGGTCAGTCATTTAGCAACTGAGTGTGTGAGTGTGGCATTAGGACACATTAGCATTAGCACACTCTGCCTCATCCTGCTAAATTGCTAAATAAATGTCTTCCTTAAGATATGTAATGGAGATGTCTGTTGAGGGAAAAGGATGCTCTGGATTCATCCCTCATCACCAAGAATTTTCAAGTAGTGTTTTCCATCTTTAATTTTGTCTTTTGTATTTCCCAGCATGGAAGAACAGACTGAATGCTAAACTCATTTCATGCATCCTTTGTGGGACAATTTATTCAAAATTATCAGAGGTTAATCCAGTGATGACTATTTCTCTATTTTGAGGCTTTCTAGATCTCTGTGCAAATTAGCCCATTGGACTTTAGAGGTGTAAAACATCCTTGCTGAATAGCTTAATGAATTGCATGGTGCTGAAAGACAGACTAAAATGTGTCTGTGGGCATGCTGGTCTCTGCTACAGAACATCTACTCCACCAAGGATTGACCAAACCCTCAAATGTGTTTGTTTGATGCTCTCTGCAGCTTGCATAGAAACAGGCAGAAATTCCACTGCAACTGCTTCCTTGGAAGAGCAGGGTTAGGAAGAACTAGTGGTTTGTGACAGAACAGGTATAACTTTCCAAAGGCAGTTGTACAAATGTACAAATGTAATTAGAAGTTGAATTTAGCGTTGAATTTAGAGTCAAAACATGGGTGCTTGGGTTCTCATTGGTATAATGTGAAATGTGTAAAAGGAAAGCACTTGCAGTAACACTGCTTGGACACCTGCACTGCTCTGCAAACAGCATTGCTCACGGAACACTACTGTTTCTTGGAAGGTTGCAAGGACATTCAAGAGCCAATCCTCAGCCCCATCACCGAGCAATCAACTTTTCCTCCTGTTTCGAAGAAAATTCTTCCCATAGCCACCACCCAACCTGCAATTATGCAATAAATCATTCAGCGTGTGCTTGATGTTAAGCCTTGTGAATAGTCCCACTACCCTGTTTGACAAGTAATAGTTAGAGCAAAACAACTTTGAGCACATCTGTAGTCACACGGCTTCAGTGGGCTGGAAAGCAGAGTTCCCATGGATCACCGTGGAGAAGTGCTTCCCTGAAGAACACTCCACCAGTGCAGCATCTCTGATCCCTTAATCACCAGACAACTAACCATGTGCTTAAAGCTAGCGTATGCTTGAAGAGTTTTGTTGGAACAGGTTCTTCATATAATATTTTATAATGTAGCGGTCATGTAGAGGGTGGGACATGCCCTTCTTCAGCGGGAGCTGAAGCAGCAAGAGTTACCAATGCAAAACCACTGTCTGCTGTAGCCAGGTGTCCCCCGGTAAGTCCTGCCCATGGCTCAGCCAGCAATCTGAGCAGAAATTATGAGCAAAAGGAAAGAACCTGTCAATTAACATATTTAACCAAACTCTGATTTTCATCGGGGATGATGATTAAACAAAGCTTTGGGAGTAGTAGAGTTTTAATGAAACTTTCTTGGGCCAATGACAGAGTTCAAAATAGACAGAGAGAAAGAGTGAGAAGCCAGAAAGGCTTATTGTGAAGTAACCGATGGCTTGGCAATTGAGAACAAAAGGAACTGTCAGCAACTCCTCCCAATTTTCCTAAAATCCAGCCTTTTGCTTTCCAACCAGCCTCAATTGGCCTCATGCCTGTTTCCATGTTGTTTCTCTGTGTAGCAGCTCAGGTTCTGTTAACATCCAGGACCACGTCTGCTGGGCTTGAATCTGGGACACTACCTTCATAGAAATTCATAAGCACCAAAGGGGTCTTCACTGCCTTTATTTGAGCTTGCTTAAATGAAGAAAGGTTCTTTGATTTGGTTAAAAACAACATGAATCATCCAGTAGAGAATGAAAGAGAATGTATTACTGAGATGTAATGACTCCATTTATGGTGTACACATCTCCCCAGTGCTGCAGCAAGATAAAAATGAGTTTACAGTTATGAATGACTATGTGATGATGGCAAGTACTCTACATGCAACTGCTTGGCCTGTACTCAGCTCAGAGGCAGGTATCAAATGCTTTGCCTCAGTCCTCCCTCTTTTGGAAGAAAACACGCATGCCTGCCATTTGGCTTGGCACTGGCACCTCTGTGTGCTTTGCAGTCAGCTTGCACATTGGTTCCTGGACTTGTCTTCATCAGATATAAGGCATGCTGGAAAACTGCTGGAATTTTCCACTGATTTTTTTTTTAAATTGGAAACAACATATTCTGTAATACTAAGGTTTGATTTTGCCTGTACTTTTCAGTTCTCCTTTGGTGAGATCAAAACAAAATGTTTCAATCAAGGGCTGGGCTGACCCCAATGCCTTACTTTCCTCTTTAGCTCCTCAGTCACTGGATCTTGAGAAAATTGTCTTTTGGGTGGCCTGAGCCTTCCCTTTACCTTGCAGGTCATGCCTGGTGCAGAGGACACATCTCAGGTATGTTGCGATCATACGGCCTTTGTAAGACCTAAGCATTGCTGGGCTCTCAGCAAACAGTGGTGCCATCCAGCCAGGTGTATCCTCCTAAGGAGAAGCCAGTCCTACATTGAACTAAGCCTATATGAAAATTTCCTTTGTTTTTTTTAACATCATCAAATTGAAATGTGGTATAATATTTGCAAATTCAGTCCTCATCCTTCCATGGCCAGCTGGAGACATACAGCTGTATGTGTTACTCAACAGTAAAATGAGATGCCAGAGCAATAGGAAAAGAAAATAGATTTTATTTCTATAGGCTGCATATCTGGAGAAAATATTCCCAAAGATTAATCATGGCTCCTGGCTGGGTTGCTGATAATGAGGCAATTAATTAAATAGGTGAGCAGGGCAAACAGTCACATCGGAATCAACACGTGAGAGTCTTCCAGCCTGGCTCTGCCAACTGCTTGTGCTTTCAGCCTCAGTTCACAGTATGAGATTTCACTGTATTTATCCAAGGAATGTGCATATAAAAAACATCAATAAATATGAAAAGTGAAAACAAGCACTTAAGTATTTTATTTCAGTCAAGCTGTCTTGAGTGTCACATGGGAGAACAGATGCAGGCTGAGATTTCCTACCATGTATAATTATCTACACCCTTTTCAATTCAGCTGTGACACCTTCTAGTGAAAAACTAATTTACCTGGAGGGCCAGGTCAGCCGCATTGCGCCACACGTGACAGAGAATGTCCCAAAATTAGACTGCATTTCTCACTATGGCATGATGCATTCTTGCAGGGACAGACGGGCTCACATACCCTGAAAGCTGCATCCAAAGGCTATTGAATTCCCTGGAAAGATTTCCACTTATTTTGAGAGACTCAGGCTTTAGAGCACTTGAAAAAAATTAGTGGCTCTATACTTGCAGTCCCATGGCTGAAAGCACTCGCCTTCTCCATTGCCCTTCCTCGCCCTGGTGCTTGCAGTGGTCTCAGCTCCCTGTGATAGAACCAGTAAAACCAATATTGCTGCTACTAATACCAGCCTGCCAGTTTTATGCTAACTGTGTCTTATGCTAGCTTTGCAAGATGCCACTGCTGAGTTGGGCTTGTTTGCATGATCGTGCTGCACAGCCTGGTGCTGAGTACCAGGTGTGATAGGGCATAAAAGATGGGTTAATAGCAGAGCCCTTAAAAACAAGGGCAGTGGCTCAAAATAGCCCTCAAACCTACAAAGAACCCCCTCGGGCTGTTGGAGAAGCGTAGCTTTGAGGACTGGAAGAAACTGCTTCAAGCCTAGCAAAGAAATGAAGAATTGGTGAAATAAAGGAAAAACAGTTGAGCGGCAGCTGATGCGCCTGGGGAATAAGATGCCCTCTGAGTCCCGGCAGTGCATAGAGGATGGGGCAGAGCTCGATGGCCGAGGGCTGCATAGAGACTTGGACATCTTATACAAGGGCAAGACCTTGAGCTTGGATGAGGCTGAGGGGCTCATAACAGTGTATGAAGGTCCTGCTGGGGTCACTCAAGCAGCAAGCATGCTGCCTGCCCCAGGGACCCTGATTTTTCAAGGACCTTTTGGTGTGAGGGAGGATGATGGAGGACTTGGTATGCTAGTATGTGTGCCTGAGTGAGTCAGAGGCTGGTGATGAAACTCTTAGTTACATCAGTATATTTATGCCTGTACAGTGCTGCCTTGAAACCCAGCCAGTGCACATACAAGGAATGATAGGTATTTAGCAGTCATGTTGCTTGCATCTGTTTCTTCTTTGCCTAATACAAAGTAAATGGTTTTTATTCCAAATGGAGCTGTGCAGCCAGCCTGAGGGATGCCAGCTCTGATGCTTTGGCTTTATATACAATCCTTTGTCAATCCAGTATTGTGTTTGCAGGAAAAACATCAAAGCAACATTTCTGCAATCCTTGGAAGTTATCTAACTCCAGTCAAGGAGACGACTGGAGGTCACCCTGAAAGAGGTGAGACATGAAGGAGGAGGTGACTATAGGAAGACCACATGGAGTTCCTCCACTGACTAAGAAAGGGTTGGAGGGCTTAGGAGAAGAGGGAGGTGGTGCATATAGGTGGGAGGGAGAACAACTTGGAGATCCCCAGGAAGCTGGGAGTGCCTGCGGGTCGTGGGGACCAGCCCATCCTGGTTGGGATCGGGGCACAGGGTCTCAGGTGGGTGTGAGGATGGGACATTTTGTGGTTTGGGGACCAAATTGCTACAGGTTAAAAGAAGCTTGGGAGTAGTCTTTGAACTAGAATCAGGCCTTCTACGTTCACTGACACATTTCTAGCTTTTAAGGAATAGGGCAGGAAAACAGAAGAACTTGTGAAAAAATACTTGGTCTTCTGGAAAATTATAATCCTTTTATTCCATTCATTTTTGACCTAATGTGATCACCCACCTTTCCCAGGGCAGAGTCAGCTGTCCCTAAAGTCAGCAGCATCCTAACCATGCTAGCATGTGGTGGTTGGTGAAACCCATCTAAATTTTTAAATGACTTTGTGACCAAAAGAGTTTTTCATTATGAAAGAATGCTGCATTGAAGGGGACCCTCCCATTTCCTCCAAATTTCATTTGTGGGAAGGGGAGCGAAAGTGCCCAAGTGTAAGCCCCAGACTCCCAGGTCTGCGGCTGCTGTGGAAGGAAGGACTGATGGATGGGGATGCTCTTGGGGACAGGGCTTGCATGACAGGACAGAAATCTCAGCAGCTGGCAATGGAACTCTCCTGCTGAGTCACCTCAGCTCTGCAATGCAGGCGCTTTCCCCTCCCTGTACTCCCGACTGTTTTGACCACTCTTCTGGGGATGACCAATGTCTGAGTCATCCCCTCATAAAGATGATTCTGGATTCACATTTTCCACGGTTACTGCACATCCTGTAATAGATGTTTTCCTATTCAAGCAGCGGCCTTTTTTTCTCCTTGGAAATAGAAGGAACCCACTCCTTTGTCCCTTGTTCACTCAAAAACTTGATCAATATGAATAATTAATAGTCTTATCTAGTGGATGGCATTGAAAACTGGGGTTTTTTATTGTTTCCACATTTCAACAAACCATGGGGAATGGCGTTAAAAGGAATCCTGAAGGCACACCTATGCTGCTAAATGAGAGGGCCAGGGAAGTCAGCTGAAGCCCTGGACCACCATGGTCCACATAACTGAATTGGCAGCTGGACTGCATGGCTCTACAAGACAAACCTGCTATAGAGGATTAGCCTTAATTAGTGTGGATGAAAGCCAGTTGTGGCTGCTCAGCTTTGTGGCCAGGGTTTGGTCTTGGCCATTTTATATTTAGTCCTGTATGCCTATACATTTGTGTGTGTGTGTGTGTCTCAACCTAATTATAGGCACATTACTGTATTTGCAGGAAAAAGAGCATGTGCACCCCACACTCCAGATGCCCAGCATCCAAAGTGCCCAAGTTACAGCTCCTCTCTATCAGCCCCTTGTGCATCACAGCATACCTCCTGCACCCAGTTACCTCCTGCCATTTGTCTATCACAAACTGTTCATTAACAGAAGTCTTTTATCTGCTTGCTAAGCACCCAGGAAAGCTCCAGTGATTATCAGCTTTGGGAGTTCAGTTCAAGCTTTTAATGCCATACCTTCCTTCATACAGTATGACTTACTGTGGGCCAACCTTTGCTCATTTTGTGATACTCTGTAGAGATTTACTGAGAGATACAAAACAACAATAAACATTCATCTCTTCTGGCCTGCGTCAGGTGCCGTCGTCATTTAGTTTTTCTGGCAGCAAAGATTGCAGAGAGCTGAAAATGGATGGTTACATATCTGATGCAGCATGGGAAGGAAGCACATTTAACTGACAGATCACAAATGGTAAGCAGTGATATCCATTAATGCCAGCAGCATCGCGGTGGTCCCTGCGTGCCCTTCACCCCCAGCTTAGCACTAATTGCATTGCCAGGCTTGGCCACGCAGCACAACACGCAGTGACAACTAAAATCACTTTTCTTGTGAAGCAAGCTCAAGATATTAACCAGCTGGATATAAATCTCCACTGGCAACTCATGAAATCTGCATTTTTCCTCCCGTTCTGTGGCCAGAAATACAGCACCCATACGTTGCTGAAGCCTATTACAGGTCAGCAGGCATTTCACAATTATAAGGTAGGGAAGGCACTTGCTTCAGTCAGTCTATTTATTGTGCCGGGGCAAGATGAAGCCTCATCTTTTCATGTTGTGAAAAAAATATTAAACTCCCCAGGTTTTGGTTTGTTTCATGAGGATGCCATGTGGCAATGGATACCAAGAGAATTGGTTTGGTCTAACACTGAGCTGGGAACTTCAGTGCAGCTCATACAATTTTATCCTTTGCCTTTTTCTGACCTTCAGCCTCAGATTCTCTTTTATTATTGCACAAGAACTTGCTCCCAAGGGCAGACCACTGATGACTACCAACACAGATGTGTTTCACTGTTCTGGGGTTTTGAATTCAAATGATCATACTGTAGCAGTGATGCAATTTGGCAAGGGAGCAGCAGATCACCAGTTGGAGTCTCATGTTGCACAGCTGGAAAACCAGCATGGCCAGAGATCTCGCTGAGGCATTTGGCTTATAGCAGGAATCTCAAGAACATCTTCAGGACCAGCAAGAACACTGCAAGTAGGTTTAAATCCTTCATGCATCTCAGTTCAGACCCATGGCTTCTTTTCCTCCAGGTATTTCCAAGCTGTAGTGTGTGCCTAGTAAGGCTGACAATAGGATGTGCTGTATATGGCACTGCAATGTATGCCATGGTCAGACTTTACGTGCCATGGAGGAGCGGGTGCTCCTCTGTGGGGATTCAGAAAGCTGTAGGTCAGTCCTGCTATGGAGATAAGTGTTGTTTTTGTGAACAGATCTCCAAGTGCCTACAGGAGCCCTGCAGACCCCTGCAGATTTCTCCCACGTATTTGTTCATCCCCAGCTGACATCCCAGCTGACCATGCTTGGCAGGCGCTGTCTGAGGCATTTGCTAAAGGATTTCTGCAGGCAAAAAGGAAAATAAAACTTTTCTTTTTTTTTTTTTTTACCAGCATTGTAAATGTGTTTTCTAAATGTGGGTTGTTTCCCAAAGTGTCCTAGTGACTTAGAGATCAATGGCTATGCCATAAAGGGATTTAGGTACACAAGTCCAAATTATGGCTTTGAAAGTTGCACCTAGCCAGTACTGGAAGTCCGTTTGCCCCTGTGGTTTTGGTAGGAAGGGTCTTTAGGGTGTTGTCCATCTGACAAAGAAAGAGGATGCTGATTCCTCTTTAGGGATGGTCTAAGCCTATCTGTAATTCACATTTAGGGTTTTATCCCAGTTTTCTCATTTGGGACTGATGCTCAAAACAAACCTTTCTAACAGGACTTCATCAAGAACATGCACTGAGAAGACAGAGGCTGGAAACAAGTCTGGGATGGGGGAATGCTGTCCAAACCCTTCTGCTTTGGTGTGGTTCCTCTCCACACCAAGTTCCCACCATGTTTCAGGGCTGGCCAGGACCTCTGGGTCCAGGCTCCTGCAAAGCACTGGAAAATTGCTAAGTATTACAGCAAGGTGTTCTTTGGTGAGGGTGATCAGAAATGCTCAGAACATTCATCTCACAGTACTCTTATCCTCTTTCAGACATTCTTCTGCCTGAGTTTGGTGTCTTCAACCTCACTGTAAAGCAAGGGGAGAACTGGGCATGTAGGAAACGTGATCCAGAAACAGTGGGAAGGGGAATGCCCATGGGGAGATGCTGAGCCCAGCCCTGCTCAGGGAAATCAGGCAACTTCCCCCACTTTGGATAGACAAGAAGAAATTTCTTGTGCTGTTTATGGTCTTTTCCATGCAGCTCAGCCAGGGCTGCCTCCTTAAGCTTGGATCAGGCTGTGGCTGGGAGGAGATGACACTTGGAGAGCTGAGGAAGGGCATTTGAAAAGTTTATTCTGTTCATTTGTCCTCCAAAACTGGTTTCTACCTGTTATCAGATAAAAAACTGTAACATTTGTTTCGCAGTTTAGATACAAAAATTCTTTGGGTTTCCCATTTCCCAGTGTTTTTGCCAACTTGAAAAAGGTACTTAAGGGCCCTATTTAAAGGGATAAAGAATGATGAATAACAGGAAACGAAATCTTTAAAAAGCAAACAGGCTTTTTTTTCTGAAACAGAACTGGAAGGGTAAATTTAAAATCCAAGCACTAAGTCAAAACAGGCTATTTTTCATGTGTCAGAGTTTGAAATTAAAAATATAGATCGGCTCCAGCTGCAGTATATTTATGCCACATTTATCCTTGATAGGGATGAGGGTGAATCACGGGAGAAGGATGCCACTTCAGAAGGAACAGCCAAGTGTGACATTGTCACCCGTAACCTATAAATTATACACTGATAATTGCTGCTTGTTCAATCTTTATACTCAAAGCCAATCAATACATTTTCTAGTTTGCACTGATGGAAGTTCACAGGCTCTCCTGGATACCTTGGCAGCACTTGTTGGGTGAGCGTTGCCTTTGCTGCTAATTCCCTACCTCTGATAACCCACTTCTGCCTCTGCAATGAATTTTCACATTGCTGCAGTAACATATTTTCATTATTTTATGTTAAACCACAAGCCAGTGAAGAAGTTCTGCTAGGCACCTCCGCTTAAGGAGTTTAGAAAGTCTTCAAAGACAGATATTTTTCTTCTTTGAAAAGATATGAGCACTGGATTTTCCCTTTATTGCTTTCATATAGATTTGGTCTTACAGAAAAGCAATTTTACCTGATATTAACTTATCCTTATAAAATATTCCTGTCTTCACTTTAGAGCTGGTTGTTTTTCACTGTAGATGATTTATTTTTCAACTAAACTAAAAAGATTTTTGTATTATGGTGGGATTTTTCATTTTCTAATTAAATGCATCATCAGCCTACACGCAATCAAGTTTATGAAGATTCAGAAATAAGTTTCCCTTTCCCTGCTATCAGGCATGAAAGACTGGGTTTCAGACTCACCCTGCTAACAGAAATGTTTTCTATAACCTGTTGTCCCATTGGTGTGGGACTTTGTGTGTTTGGGGTAAGCACAAAGCAATAAGCAGACTGAAGTCTTTTTTTAAACCAACCTCATCAGCTACCTCTTCTGGACACCAAATGTCTAAATACCCTCTCAAGACATTGCATGGAGGAGACTCAATAACATCCTCTTTTATCATATCTTTCTTTTTTGGATCTTTTTCAGGCATTTTTTGCTGGACTCATTCTAGTTTTTAAGACCAATCTGTTTAAAACACGTATTATCATTCAAGTGGTGGAGGATGCTGGCACAGATCAATTACTGAACACGCTCTTGCTTTAACAGCCTAGCTGCAGAACTGCATATATTGGCTTTGCAATCCACAGAAGCACAGTGCCTACAAATGAAATGCTGCTTATTTTTTAAATGACAGCCTTTCTATCAGAGGAACCTGGGAAGTATGATCAATACATAAATCAACACATTGGGAAAAAGAAATAGAGTTGCAGGGTTCTGCTCTGAGATCTTCAATTTTGTGAGTCATGCAATTCACAAGCAAAGGTTAAAAATGTCCTTGGGTTTACCTTGTTGTAATGTTGGGGTTGCCAAACTTTACTGATTGCTGTGTCTCTCAAAAAAGATGTGGAGAAAATTCATATTCAAGATTCTCTTTCTAATGCATGTTTAATTAAAAACTTAATTGGCTTGAGCTAAGATTTCTGAACTCTGGTAAAGTAAATGAACGTTTAAAGCTCCCTTGATGCTATTATAACAAGCACTAGCCAGAAAAATAGCCTTTAGTATGAGATGATGTAATGCCAAGACCTGTCAAACAGCCAGAAGGGCAGTGGGCAGGACAGCCAGGTCTGAACTGGGCAGTGTGGGGCAACCCTGAACTATTTCAGGGTATTTTTCTTTTGCCAGAAACTGTTTTGTTTTCTGTTCCTCAACAATTTTTTCTATATTCTATTTTTGGGGGGGTGTCTATATTTCTGTAATATGTCTTATTCTTTTTAATGAAGTAGTATTTCCCAAGGAGTCACCTTACTGGAAAACGCTTGAATTGCTCTAATTAGAGCATCCTTTGAGGGCATCTTGTGTTTTCATTAAAAAAGGAACAGCATATGGTACTCTCCATTAATGCTCTGTGCAACATGAACTATAACAAAAAAAGAAAAAAACCAATTATCAGAAAAAAAAAGCATCTTCATATCACTCTTAATATTCTGCAATAATCTAGAAAAAATGTCTGACAGCCTAAGATCTGATGACCCATCAAAACAACCTGTTCCCCGGGATGAAGCTTTGGGAAATGTAGGATTTTGTATTTGGGGGTTTGACTTGTACCTAGATCTCTGCTGGGTTTTCCATACAAACCTCAGACATTTAGAGACCACCTAGCAGAGGCCAGACCACAGGGATGGCCACCTTTGGGAAGGTGATCCAGAGAAGAGGGGCAGAGGCCGTGCCTGATGATAGTCACTTCAAGCCAAAAAGCTGGAACTCTGCCTCGGGTAGGGTCTGATTTTAGCACATCAGAAACACAAGTCACCCACTGCCCCGTTTTCCTCTGTAGACTCATCCCCATGCTGCAGGGAGGTACTTACCACTCAGCATTAATGCAGCCGAGAATTTTGAATGCTTTAAATTCAATCTCTTACATGAGAATTGTTCAGATCCTCCCTGTGATGCTCTGGGGACCTGTTGATCACTTAGAGCACCAGAGCTGAAGCTGGCAGAATCCTACCACGGCTTGTGAAGTCATTCCTGCCTGCGGTGATGGCTTCAGCTCAGGTTATTGTCCTCATTTTATTCCTGGTATTATGTGAGATTCAGCCTTCAGAGCCAAAGGACTCTGCTTCGTCCACGGTTTTAATGGATGAACACTAATTATTGACCATGAGTTTCTGCAAAAGGCAGCCAATTCCAGCTCGTTCATGGCAGATTGCCCAAAGGCTCCTGGAGATGCTCTGCCAGCAGTGCTGGGTGAACCGGTCTCCCGCTGGATGGTGGGACGGGAAGGTTTCCTCAGCCCTTGCTCTACATGGAGTAGCCAGGAAGGCTTCTCCTGCTCCTCAGACATTTTGCCATGTACTTGAGCTCCTGAGTTAGCTGCTGAGCTCAAAAGGTCATTTAGAAGAACATCTGGAAAAATAAGAAGAAATAAACTCCCACTCTGGATGAACCCACATCCCACCAGTGACAGAGGGACCGCAGATCTCCTCTGATTTGAGTCCGTGTCTCTGTACTACCACACATCCCTGCCTATGTACACATATGTCCCAGCTGAGTGGATCATGCGGACAGGAAATCAGAGCATGCATTTTTGGTGTTGTCAGCCTTTATTTCTCCATAAAGAGATTGGTTTACTATTGATTTTGAGACAAGACCAAGCAAATTCCCCATCCTGACTGCTGGATACATCTTCTCCAGAGCTTAGAGAGGTCCTTCGTGTGAGGTGGTGAATGAGAAATACCTCAGGTCCGTACATTGTCTAGGTAAAGGAGAGAGAAGTCCTGCTTAACTCACTCTCAAATAGAAGAGGGCTAAGAAAGTCTTCCTGAAATTGCCTGGGCTGCATCCTGCTTCTCGGTTTGCCGCAGCGAGGGCAGATATCGGCTGCCTGGTCCTCTGCAAGAGGATGTAGATGTACAAAGCAATTGTACTAGAACAAAACCTATACTACAGAGACTGAACTGGGCAGCTCGCAGCTTCAGAAGTACCATGAACTCAGGCAAACATCACCATGCAAACTGCTTTTTCAGCTAAGGAGACTTTTTAATGAGCTTGAGGAAGCTGAGATAAAGTAACCCCCCAGGTCGTCTTCCAAACTAAGCTCTGCTTATATCGGTCTTGCTGAACTCCAAGCACTCTGGTGTTCAGCCCAGTGAGAGGAGGGAAGGGCCCTCAGTGCACAGCTGTGATTTCTTTGGGTTGGCTCTCCTGACTTTGGAAGGGGGGAGCTGCACAGCCTGAGTGATACAACGCAGAGAGCAAAGCTTTGCTTTGGGTAGTGCTAGCAGTTCGACTTACACACGGCAGTGCCTCCCACCGACCTCCTGGCCGGCCTGAAGGTCACTCTGTCCTTAATCTGCTTTTGTGGGTGTGCCTGATTTGGGAAATGCCAGCTTTGTGGCTGTGGATCATGTCACCTTAGATCTAAGGGGTGAATGACAACTTCATCACAATAATCAGAAAAGGGTAGTTTTGTGAAGAAAAGGAAAGGCGCCAGAACATCTTATAACCCGTGTCCTTGTTTATTTCTGGTTCCTATTCTATATTCAGATTTTACTTCTCTAACTCGATTAAAACTGATTCAGTAAAACTGCCAACATAAATAGTCTGGATATCAATTCTTTGAATCCAACCTATATTTATCTCGCATAAATCATCTTTATCTAGCATAAGTCAGTGTCAAATAAACCAACATAAACTGGCTTGTATGAAGGAATATTGTCCCTGTCTTTTGCATTGTCTAGCTGGATTAAAAGGGGATATCTCTGTAACCACTTTTAGAGATAGAAGAGGGGTACCTCTCACCAGATACTGAGCACCCCTCTCCTGCCAGTGCCCGCTCTTCCCCCCTCTCCAGCTGAGCTATCTGTGAGAGATTTCTAGGCATTTCAGTCAAAATAACCCAGGTCATCTTAAATGTAGTTGACAGGTCTGTATCTAGCAGCTGATTTTTGACTAAAATCAATATCAGTGTGTGCACACAGGCCGTCCTGGCAAAGCAACGAGAGATGTGGGGACAGAGACGTGGGGCGCTGATCCTGTGCAACCCAACATGGGCATCATTCCCTTAGTGCCTCTGCTGCGAAAATGGGCAAAGGCTTTATGCAAATACCTCCTTTGAACAATGAAAGAGGCTTTATATAGACCCTGATCTAGCAGCTACACCGGACATAGGAACAGATCCATTGACAAAGAAGTGCAGCTTTGGCAGAATTTAAGCATTTAAGTACAATAGACCAAGTACTAAAACAAGCAGACAAAACATAGAGGGCCAAGCACCTGAGATGTCACAGACACCTGTCCCAGTGAATTTCTACCAGGAAAACTTGCTTAGAAACCTAAAATCCTCCTATGTGTGCCTAGAAGGGCCCATGTCATGGCTTTGGGTAAACACCTAGCTACTTACCTCTAGACTGATGCTGTCTCAGACTTAGTAAATAAGGCAAGTCTGCGCTTAAAGCCTTTCCAAATCACACACAGCATGGCTAGGGTGCACAGAGAGGAGGGAGCAGCTGACTTTGGGGTAATGATAGTAAGAATTTATTTCAGCAGGGAGAAGTGTGAAGTCCTGCACCTGGGGAGGAGCAACTCCGTGCACCAATATATGCTGGAGGATATCAAGCTGAAAAGCAGTTTGGCAGAAAAGGATCTGGGTGTCCTGGTGAACACCAAGTTGAACATGAGGCAGCAACGTGCTTTTGTGGCCAAGAAGATGGGAAGCTTTCTGTTGTGTGCAGGTGAGGGGATTTGAGTGTAGCACAACCACAAAACTAATACAGACACTAAGTCATACAGACTTTTACTCCAGCACTCTGCTCTCCAAAGGATGGGAACAGGATTCATGGAAAAAAGCAGAAGAGAAGGAATATTTCTCCTTTCATTATAGAAGCCATAACTTTCACTTTGTAATGTTGAATCCCAATTTCCCATGAAAGCAGTCCTTTGACTGAAAAATATAACATAGCCACCATACTCTTATTATGTACAGTTTTCTTGGTGCGTGCATGCACATATCCATAAATATATATAACATCTTCAAATACTCCATCTTAGATATGTCAGTGACAGAAACTAAAACATGAAAAGCACATAAACTGAAAATGGGAGAAAAGTGCATATTCTCTCATTAAGATGACAAAGATGTTCAGCAGAATTAAAGATTTCCAAACTCTACTAAGATCAGATTGCCAGAGCTGAAGCCAGCCATGAAAAATACAATAACCAAAAAGTAGGTAAACCTATGTTTTAGTATTCCAGATCAGGCAGTGGAAAGCAGATGATGATGATGATGATGATGATGATGATTATTATTATTGTGAAAGGAGGTCTTTGGGGATCCTTAGGACTCAGTCTGACACAGTTGTCAATAGAAATACATTTTTGGACTTTGTTCCTAAGTTATTGGCTAGATAAAGTAATTTGTGTTATAGATCCACACAGAGACAGCACCTGGTGCATTGCTTTATGTGAATGCCTAGGAGAGAATTATGGAGCTGGAAGATCAAGGGGGAAAAAAAAGCAAATACAAGAAAGCAAAGAGATGATATAGAGATCTGCAGGGCAGGCGGAGCTGACTAGCAGGGCATTGTCATTCACACACACACAACCCAGTTTCTGTTGTCCTCATCAATGATGTTTTAAGTTTTTCATTCCCTTCTCCACTTTCTTTCTATTTGTTCCTGGAAAGGATAGGGTTTTGATGAGATGGATTTTTGTCCTGCTCCTAAAGAGCCACATGTTCCCGCTCATAGTAGTTCATCTTCTTAGCAGACAAGATGTATTATCCTCTGTTCAGCCTCTTTTCTATCATAACTTACCAAATGAAGTTTCCCTCTCTCCTGCTCTTCTGAGACCCAGCAGATACAACTGCGCAGTGGCAGAAGGCACATCTGGGCACAGCTGGGCATCCCAGCAGAGGTGCCAGGAGCTGCTGCCGCACTGCACGCAAGCCCTTAACAAGTACCAACATGTGCAATAATTCTTGCTGGCTCCCAAACAGTTTCATTTTTTATCTTCCTTCACTGACCTTGCATTTAAATTCTAGCCCTTCTCTTGCCATCCTGATTTTATGACCAAGTAAGATTCACGTATTGTACAAAAAAAAAAATCCTTGGAGTATAATATCTGATTTCCAGCACATGCTCCTTTAATCTCCCCAGGGTTTACCTACCTTTGGAGCAAAATACCGTTGCCAGAGTTGGATTTCCCATCACAGTGAAGCAGCATGTTTCTCATCCTGCTAGTTTAAACACATCCTCACTTCTACAAACACTTCCATAGTTATTCAGATCAGGTGTGTATTCTCAGCACAACCGTGGGCAATTATCCCACACTTTCCGGTGGAACAACAATGATTTGACTGCTCTGTTCAACTTTCCATCCATGCAGCTGCAAGGCATATTACAGCATTACTTAAGCTTAAAAAGACAAGGGATGGTATGTTTTTTAATCTGTGAATGCTCTGTGGACTTAGCATCACCAAGTTACCGAAGTTAGTAAAAGTTTTTTCTGTACTGGCAAGGGAATTAAGTTATGCAGCTCTAAAGTATTTTGTAACTGTAACTGTGATTTTTATTAAGAAGTACAGGGGGGCGGGGAATCATGTTCTTAATGAAAAAAAACCCTAATATTTGCTGAAAAAAATTGTGTGTAGATCAGGCTTTAAGGTTTGTAAATATTTTGAGATCCTCAGGTTAAAATCCATATTAAAATGTGAAATATCAACCTTGCCAGATAATATTTTATTCTTCAGCCATGAATCACATCAGTAACCAAGTCTTTCCCGGATTTGAGATAAAACGCCTGGGAAAAAAAGATTATTAATTTGCTGTTGCTGTGCTCTTCAGTGTAAGGTAGTCTACGTTATGTTTGTATTTATGTCCATTCCACTTGATCTGGGTGGGCAGTGATAAGATTTGAAAGGAGATATTCAATTAAAGTTAAAAATAAACCACAGTTACCAGTGACAAAAACGTAACACAGCTGTTTGTAGAGGAGAGCACAATATCTCAATGCAGCATAGGATGCTCTGAGATTTAAACAGTCAAGAGCCAAAAAAGCATCACACCTAGTTCTTTTACTTTCCACAATTTCCCTGTCTACCTGAGTATCTCTTCCTGATTTGTAATTTTCTACTGTGAATCTTCTCCGAAGATCAGGCACCACCATCCTGACATCACCCAGCGAGATAAAGCCTTTGCTCTAGGCATGTCAGGAGGAGCCGGCGGAGTGGAAGCACACACATTTCACAGCTCAGCAGCCAGCCCTGGCTCACAGCGCACGGGGAAATGCCGTGCATGTGAATGAGAGCGAGTGCTGCGCTCCGGGGATGGGAAATTAAACAGCGAGGGGATGCATTTTCAAATGGGACTGTAAAATCAAAATGAGAATGGCTCCTGTTGGAACAGACAGGTCCTGGCACCAGGATCTGTGGCAGCAAATCAGTGACGTGAAAGCTGAGGAAGAGCACCGTATTGGGTTTCTGTGGCAAGGTTTTGGTAGCGGGGGGGTTACAGGGGCGGCTTCTGTGAGAAGCTGCTGGAAGCTT
>JANZLQ010000056.1:41484415-41499394 GCA_026212715.1 Elanus axillaris
GGGGGGCTGGGGTTTGGCACCCCGGCTCAGTCACCCCCCTAACACCAATGGGCACCCCCACATGTGAGGCAGGGGTTTAACTGTGCCTTGAGTTTTAACGCTGTGCTGAGGCTTCAGTGTCTCCTCGCTCCTCGGAGAGGTGGTTGGAACAGACTCGCTCTTGCTGCGGAAGAGCGTGCAGTTCTGCTGGGGGGACATCTCAACGGGCAAACGGCTGCGCTGTCTCATAGGTGCAGGTTCTCCATCCTGTGTTGGGACAGGAACCATCAGCCTTCCACAGCCGGACTGGGAGCAGCTCCATGGGATGGGATCTGCGAGCCCCGCGAGCTGGCTTGAGTTCCTTGGACCCGGCTGGTGGGAAAAGCACCGTGCCGCCAGCTCGGCGGTACTGCTGAGCTGCTGCAAGCCGGCTGGCTGCGTCCAACGCTCTGTTCTGAAGGTAAGGATTGCACGTTGGCCTCTGCTGGGTTTCCAGACGTGGGGCTGGTTAGCTGTTGGAGAGGTTGTAGGAGTTGTTCTGCACTGATTTGGGGGTGGAAAGAAACTGTTTGTGCCCTGAGAAATGCTGCTCTTCAAATGGGAAAGTTGGATGGAGGAAGAGAGAGAAGAAAGTCAGTGCAAAGGCTTTCTCACTGTGTGGCATCCCTAAATTCATGTTTTTCAGGTGGAAGCATCCCCAGGGATGTTCCTCCTCTTTATCACTGCACAGCAGCCTTGCAGAGCAATGCACTGTTTGACAAATTACTGAGCTGCTGCCTTCTCGGCTCGCGGTGGAGGGCAGGAGGAAAATGTGTTTTGAGGTCCTGGGGCAGGTATGGTTGCATGCTGCCATACACTGATTCGTACTTGGTTTAGTAGAGGAGCCGAGTCTGGCAGCAAATATATTTCCAATTTTCGTAATTTCTCTAAGATTTCAAAGTGCAGTCAGCCTTGAGATTGCAGAGCTTTTTTTTTTTCCATCCCCTGTCATCAAAAGATACCATTTAATGACGAAATTAACCTTTTACTTGGGATTTGTCTGCTGAATAAATTAGGTCAAACTTTCTATATATTAAAGGAAAACTGCTAAAACGATGGGGTTGCTTCGCTCAGGCAGACTGAGAGCAGAACTTGGCCCATCAGTTTTTGAAGGGAAGCAAAACCGTGATGTCCAAATAAGAACAATGCAAACCCTAAGGCATCTGAGATCCCCAAGGAATCTGGGGTGATCCCACACAATGGTACAACTGGGCATTTATCCCATTGATTTAAGAAGGCTCCTTACAGGAAAGGAGACACCGTGCTGTATCAGCAGCGTAACCACACCAGCTGCTGCAGCGCATAGGAGAACTTAAAAGCTCCAATATTAAGTTGTGGAAGTACCTCCCTGGGAAGGATAGCACATCCTGCTTTGTCCCAAAGATTTCCACAGAGACTGTGTCATCCCCCACTTTCCTGTATTTAACAGTTCCCCAGATGGTTCAGCAGTAGCACCTCTTAGATAAGTTTCTGGCTGCCCAGTGAGCGGCAGAAAGGATGACAGACATCAAGCTCGGGTGCTTGGCTGTGACACAGACTGCGGATGAGCTGCCAGGGACTCTCTGCCTGGGGATCCTTGAAAAGGAGCCAGGAGCAGCAGGACCCTGTTATCTGCACCCTGAATTAGAGATCAGGGATCAAACCTGAAGTTTCAAGCATCCATCATCCCTTCTTTTTGTTGCCAGAGGAATCACGGATGTCAAATGAGCAGAGTCTCATTTCCAGCCCCTCAAGCCTGTCTTTGTGTTGACCAAAAACCAGTATGACCAAGAGAGGGTTTCTCTAATGCTCTGTGAGTGTGGACACATTTGTCACCTGTATTTGTGTGTCGTTGTGTCATACTCCTAGATGTATCCTGCATTAAGCAACCTGCCATTACTTTTTCACTTCGTGACACCTTTTAACCCAGGCTGGTGGCTGGGCTGGTACTTGAGTAGCATAGAGAGCTTGCAAAGATGAACTCTAACAGCTCTGTCCTAATTCTGCTTAAAGTTTGAGTGCAGTGTGTGCTGAGAGATCAGCACCAGAGCCACACTGTGTAAGTAATGCTTTAATCAGAGTTGTGCTAACACCGACACATACTTAACAACTGCGTGAGCACAGTCATTGTTTGCAGGAGAAGGAAGACGTAACTTCTAAACATTCTTGTTTCAGTGTTACATCTAGGAAACCCAAATAACAAATCCAGCTTTCTCATCTATGATTATTCAAGGCCATGGACCAAAAATTTGACATTGATTTTTTTGAACCTTAAGACCTGATTTTTTTTAACTTTAAAATTCGACATCGTTTTTTTTAAACCATTCATTTTCCATTAAACTTGTTTTTTGCTGTTTGTGTCTTGGCAGCCTATCTGAATGCTGCACGCTCTTCTGGGAGAACATAGGGCTGACTGGGTGGTGTTCATGTGCTTAAACTGGTTGGGGGTCAACTCGAGGTGGAAATCAGAGACTGTTTCCATACCTTGGAGAGGCTCCAGAGGTGTGAGGACACCAGCATCTCCCAGCAGGTATGGGAGATGGCGGATGTCCAGATGAGATGGAAGATGGATGCGGACCATGTAATGGACCTTGCAGTGGCAGGTTCTGCAACTTGGCTGGCTGTGCGGCCAGGCGCTGCCACCACCTGGTTTTGCCAGCCGGCAGTCGCTGTGCTGTCTCTGCGGGCCATGTAGGGAGGGGAAAGGGCTGAGCAATTTTTCTGCCAGAAAGTGTGGTTGCATTGAAATCCAATTGTTCTGCAGGAGTTTGTCCAGTTTGATGACATCCTCAGTGGAGTTGTTAGAAAGAATGGCGTAGATTATCCTCTTTCCTGTCAATAACATGAGAGCTGGAGACTGGACTTTTAATTTTGTTTTTATGGGCTGTCATCAGGATGTGAAATGTTGTCCAAGGAACATTTTCATGAAGACTGATGTACTTAAGACACCCTGTAGGCTTTTAGCAGCACCTGCTCAGGGGCTTGCCACAGAGCTTGATGTCCAACAAACCTGCTTGTTGTCAATGCTGGAGGAGCAGGAGAGCTTCAGATCCCAGCCAGCAAGTCCCAGCTCCAGCGAGGAGGGAAAAGGGAAGAGTGTTCCTTCTTAATTTTTTCTAGACAGCTTTAGTTATTTCTTGATTTTTATTTTTTAACCTGTAAGAAAGGCAACCACTAAATCCAGCAAGTAAATAGAAGTTGAGGGAGCTGACAATTTTGAAGGGTAGGTGGGTGCATGTAATACACCATTACATCCAAGGAAAAGGTCAGTACTGCTTTTACAAAAGCCAGCCCAGCCTCACAATCATGCTTGGAAGAAGTCAGCAAGTATGTGGATGAGAAGCACCTAGCTGGTGTAGTCTGCCTGGATTTCTGAAAGGTTTTCAATATGGTCCCTCATGGCGGGGGCTTTTAAGGAAACTTTAAAGTCCTGAGTTAAGAAGGAAGTTCCTTGTGTGAATAAATACTTGTCTAAAAGGTGAAATGCAGGGGCGGAGTGGATGGTGAGCTACCATGTGGAAGAGAGGTCAGCAATGCTCTTTCAGGGACAGGGGCTGGGGTATGCAGGGTTCAATACATCTCTGGCTGGAAAAGATGTGAATCGTGAAGTGGTGATATTTGCAAGTGAAACAAAGCTTAATCAGGGCATGAAGGATAAGGCCTGGCTTAAAGAATTGCAGAAAAGCCTTCATGAGGCTCGGTGAGCATTAAAATGGAAAAATAAATTCAACTGAGAAGTGATGGAATTTGGGGAAGATGGAGAGAACCTGATTTCCTCTTTTCATCCTATTTTCCTATCTAAAGCAGTGGGCTCTGAGCTGACTGTTTCTGCTGAGGAATGAGCTCTTTGGATGGCGATAGGCAGTCCTGCGGAAAGGTCAGCTCAGTGCTAAGTGCCAATCAAAAGCAGCAAACCACATTAGGGATTGTTATGAAAGGGAAGCAGGACAACATCATTATGCCCTTATATAAATCCACAGTGCATTTTCCCCTTGGAAATTGCAGCTTTGGTCCATCTCAGGCTCAGAAGAGCAGGAGGGATGGCCAGGAGTCCTCAGTCGCTTCTGTACGAGGAATGAGCAAGGCTCCTCAGCCTGGCCAAGAGATGATGAAGGGGCTGGGGATGTGACAGAGATTAAAGAGCCCACCAGTGGCATTGAGAAAGTGGATGGGGATTGCTTGTGTGATGTCTCTTCCAATACAAGGACCAGGAGGCGTCAAATGAAACTATCTGGTGACGGGCTCAAAACAAGCAAAAAGAGGTGTTTCTTTGCATGGCACATAGCTGAGCTGTGGAAGTTGTTGCTATAGGAGGTCACGGATGCTAAAACTTTGTGTGGGCCAAAGGGGAAGCAGGACAACTTCGTGATATAGAAGCTGTTGAAACCATCTGCAGAGGTAATTCTGGGTCATGGGCTGCTGGAAGGAAAAACAGACATTGGGGAAATTTTGCCACATGCTGCCTTGTTCTTTTAATCCTCCTAAGGCAAAGTTTGGCCACCATGAGATAAGGCATGTTGGACTATACGGATGTTTATCCTGATCCATTCTCATGCTGCACCATCAGTGGTGATGCCTTGGAGAGGTGGGATTGACCTGAGGATACTGTGGAAACAGAGCCCAGTCACAGGAGCAGTGGTAGTATTCAAATATAACTATTTGATGTCTGGAAATATTTCTGTAATTTCCTTTTCCCCACAGGTTTTGTGTTCCCATTAGTCACATCAGTGCATTTTGAACTGCCGGAATTTCTGCAGCACATCATTCCCACCTTCCCAGGTACCTGTGACACCACTCGGTCAAAGTCTGGGAACTGAGCTGTGGACACAAGCACATGAATTTCCTTGACTTGAACATCCCCAGTTGTGGAGTTGGAAGCACCCTCTCCCAGGTGGGCACAGAAGGGGACATACATGAGTCTGAGGTCACTGCCGCACCTGAGACACCTCAATTACTTGTTTATTTGCTCCCTGTGTGGTTGCTGGCAGCTCTGCATGGCCATTCAGCCTGTAGGGTGGAGCTGCCCACCCTGGAAGTAAAAAGCTCTTCACTTCAGAGCCTAAAAAAGTACCAGGGCAGAGCAGGTACTGAATAGCGGGGTTATGGAAGCAGCCAGCATGGGCAAGCAGCCTCATCTGGCCTGTGGGTGGCAAAGATGGTAATGTATATAGAATGTATATAGATGGTAATGTAATATAGAATCATAGAATGGTTTGGGTTGGAAGGGAGCTTAAAGATCATCTGGTTCCAACCTCCATATTTTGTGGACATCACATGCTCTTCAGTGGGGTTTACCAGAGCTGCTTTAATTTTGGATTTCAGTTGCTTGCTTGTCCTCTCTCTGTTCTTAGTGGTTTTCTCTTTTGTTTTGTACCACGCTTCACCTGATAATGCTTTTTCATTCACAGGAGGGCTTAATGGCCATGAAGAACTTCAGCCAGTGCTGCATATTTATCCTCACCCTCAGGATTTCAGACACTTCTAATGGACTGATAACCATGGGACAGTGATGGCACAGGCACAGCAGGGTGTGTGGACTTTTCTTGAAGTAAAGGAAGCATAAACATTATTTCTGTACTTCCTTTCGTAGACCTACAAGTCATGTTCATTAAAGTCCTTATTTCCCCCCCCCCCCTTCCTTTTCAGATTTTAACAGTGGGAAGATGCTGATGGACAAAAATGAATCTTGGTTCTCTAATTTCTCCTCTTCTGCCTCCTCCTTTGTGAAAGGAGGTGGCAACTGGGCAGGGATCAGCCTCCACGAGGTGGTCATTGGGCTGATACTAACCCTCATTGACTTGATCACGCTCCTGGGAAATACAATAGTCTTCATCTGCCCGGTGGTGGAAAAGAGGCTGCGCACCGTCACCTATATGTTTATCATGTCCTTAGCCATGGCGGACTTCCTTGTAGCCTGTCTGGTCATGCCCTTTAGGTAAGAAGTGCTCTAAGGTAAGGTCAGACAGCAGTGTGTGCGTTGAGCCTCTTTGAGCAGGGCTGGCGAGAAGTTCACGTCCTGTGCTTAGGGCTGGGCTTTCCAAAGAACTTAACGGTTGGTTGGTGATTATATGTGCTTCTGTGCCTCAGTTTCCCTGCCCTTTATAATGGGTCTGCTTATAATGAATGGAGAGAGGATTCCCAAGGGTATTTTTCCTGCTGGCTGCATAGGGACCCTGGCTGCTGCTCCGAACTAGTTATCCAGCTCCTCAGGTGGCTCTGGTGCAATGAATCCCCTCTTCCAGGACTAGCTCTGCATTGCACACAGGGCCAATGCGATTGCTAGATGATTTTGCACGCTCTGAGTGTTTGGGGAGTGTGAGATGAGGACTGCCACTGCTGTGTCAACGTTAAGTGTGATGAGTGCGTTGGTGCTGCTAACTTTTCAAAGGTAGAGCACATCACGGAGTATATTTTTCCCCCATTTTTCTTAGCCAAGAATGACTAGTGAGATCAGTAAATTCTGTGCTTTCGATTTTACACTTCTTTGACCTAATCTTTTTATTTTCTGGTAGTGGGAGGGAAAAGGAAAATAGTTCCTTACTAGCGTAAGAAAATGGATAATTTCATATTGCTGAACTTGACAGGCAGAGATGTTGTTCTTCATATTCTTGGTGAAACACAGAATTTTGATTGCTTCTTCAGATTCAAACATACCAGTGGAGTTCATTGGGAAAGCTGGTGACCTTGCAAAATAAATCTTTTGCCTGCATAAACAGACTAGAAGAACTGCAGTCTGCAGTGGGATAACAAATGGGATTTGCTGCCTTTGGGGAATTGTTTTGCCCCTATTACCTGACTGCATTGCGCATCGATAACTGGCAGTGTTGACATGGGGACAAAGGCCATTTCCCCTCTCTCTGTGTAAATGTAAGGGGTTTATTTTAGTATAAGTAAGGCAATTTAGGCTCCCCCTATATTTAATGGAGGAAGAGGCACTTCAGAGGGCAGTTGTCCCTGCATGATGTTTATATTTACAGGAGCTTCACTACCTGGCTAAAACATAGTAAAACAAATCCAGAAACCAGTTTACTTGTAGGTTCTGTCTGTCTTGTGGTGCAAAATGGCCAGAAGTTTGTGTAAAATGGGACCCTGCACCCTATTTAGTGTTTCTGGAGCAATATTAAGAAGCTGAACTCTTTTCACATTCTGTGCTTCAGTTCTCATGGGGCTGCCTACGCTTTTGAATTTGGCACCGAAAGATATTTTTCCAACAAGCACGCACAAATTGAGTTATAAGTTTATAGTGTCAGGTGAAAAAAAAGCAGTTAATGGTTCCGTTTAAGAAATATTACTGCCAATTTCAGTTCTAAGCTGGGTGAATTTTTAAGTTCAGGTTCTGAAATCATCCATCTGTATTCACCTGTCTCTCCCCTCCACCTGGTGCTACAAATACCTGCCCGAAGGGCTTGGATTGCAGCTTAGTTGAGGATGATCTAACCTCTCCTACCCTTTTAAAGCTGGTGGGAATGAGGGTTGTGACTTAACCAGGAGATTTCTATCGCTGATAGCGGGGGTTTTGCTCTGTGTTGGAGAAAGATGGGATTGTGGAAGTGGTTCTTTGCCAGACAGGGGTGGCAAGGGTCCCCAGGTCGGCTGATCTTGTTCCCTGAGGATTACCAGTGGGTGTGTGGGTGAGGACCTGGCTGACGTGGCTGGAGCAGTCTGGCCATCCGCTTCCTTCCCCATTTCCAGCTACCAGGCTAATCTGGGCTGGAGCTGGGCTGCAACTGGTGATGGCGGAGTCTGCAGGGCCTGAGCTGGGCTTGCCTGCAAAACAACGTCACTTCCCCCTGCCCTACCCAGAGGGGATACAAAAATGATCCGTGTGCTCCTGGCAACAGCAGCACCCACTAATTTTTCCCAAGAGAAGCTCTGATGTTTCCCACTGCATAGATGAGGTCACTGCAATAAAATGCGGCAGACAATTTCAGCCTCCTGGAAAGAGAAAAAAAGAGTGTGTCAATCACCAAAGATTAGCTAAAGCAACAATCTTTCTGCTACCTGGCATTTCCCTGGGCTATTTTTTTTTTCCCTTTCCATGTTCTTTTTAAGCCCAGAAATGAGAGGTTTACATCCCAGTCCAACCCGGGTGTCTCAAGGGCTCCTCCCTGGGAGTGCACAGCATCACCTGCTCTTCCACCCATTCCAACCATCCCTCCAGGAGATCACCTTCTCCGTTACCCCAATCACACCCAGGAACGCAGGACCCCATTTGCTCAAAGAAGACAAAAGCTGAACAATTCCTGCTTTGGAGTGAGTTCCAGCTGATAATCTCTACCACTGCTTCCTCTCTGATTTTGCCTGTTGTCTACTTGACTCAATATTTGTCGGACTACAGTATCTGTCCTCGATTTATTTTCTTCTAAATGGAGTTTGGGCATTTCTAGTTACCCAGCATACTCGTTACATCTGCCTCCCACCCACTGACATGTTATTTGCAATCTGGGCAATGGGAGGGAGCAGTAGCAAAGAGCGAAGGCAGGTGGGTGTCTTGGCAGCTGTAATCTCCCCCATAAGACTGGCAGCATCCCCCAACACTGGAGGAAGACATCTTCCTTGGCAAGGGGAAAAAGGGAATTTGGCACTAGGTTTTGGTCAGTTAGGAACGCAAAGGGGAAGAAAATTGGCCAATTCCTACTTCTAGGCTCCCGGGAAAGCACGGAAGGAATGAGAATGAGCAGATGAAAATATGTTTCACTGCAAAATCTGTCTGTGGCTTCTCATGTCCAACAGGAAAGGAGAAGAAGGGCACAACAAGAATGAGAAGGGGACCACAGCTGTAAAGAATATGAAGGGAAAGATCATAGAATCATAGAGTAGTTTGGGTTGGAGGCAAACTTTAAAGGTCATCTAGTCCAACCTCCCTGCCATGAGCAGGGACATCTCCAACTGGATCAGGTTGCCCAGAGCCCCGTCCAGCCTGACCTGGGATGTTTCCAGGGACGGGGCATCGACCACCTCTCTGGGCAACCTGTGCCACTGCCTCACCACCCTCACTGTAAAACATTTCTTCCTTATGTCTTAGTCTGAATCTACCCTCTTTTTAGTTTAAAACCATTACCCCTTGTCCTATCAAGGGATGGTAGAGAGCATTATAAGGCAGGAAGTCCTTCCATGAAAACCAATGGGTTTGCTATGCAGCCAGAGAGAAAACAGCCCACCTAGGAGAGTGACGTCTTATTTAACAGAAAAAAAAAAAAAAAAACCAAAGGTGACAAAAGAGCAGAGCATGACTGAAGCTTTGTGCCCCTCCTGAATGTCCTGGTATTGCCTGGTGTGAAGACTTGCAGCTCTTGGTGGGCCACGTGGTGAGGAATGGACCCTGCCAGCTCCATTGGGCATTGTTTGGCCCTGCTGATGGAGCGACTGTTGTTTCACATGTTTCCCACAGTTTTGACTTCCCATCTATGTTGCTCTTTTGAATTGCAGTTTGCTCCTCTGTTGGCAAGTTAGCACATGCCAAAGAGAAGGAAAAGAAATTACCTTAGGAGCCAGTTTGGCTCACGAAAATGTGATAGAAAGGAAAAATGAGGTTGTCACCTGGTCCCTTAATTTTGTAAGAGTAAGACTTCTGTTTTGTTCCTGGTTTGGTTTGTTTGCAGGAGCAGTTCAGCTGTGCTTAGCTTGTCATCTGGGTGCTCCAAACAACCCAGTCACTTCCAGGCTGAGTATTTCCAGCTACTCTTTTCTTTTGCAAGCGTAAGTGAAACATAGAGGTGACTTCACTTCTGCTCATGCTGTGTGTTTCTTTGGGCTTTATTATTCCTTTTTAACTAGCATCATTTCCAAACTGCAGAGACCTTTTACATCAGACAGGAGGGAACAGGTATCCACTACCCTGCACTGTGAGAACATCTGCTAGGCCAGGTGCATCCCACCAGATGCGTGCTGATGAGAGCTAGGTCCCTGCTCCGCTGGGATCCGTGTGCAGGGATGTTCATGATAGCAGCATGGTCTACTTCTGGAAGGCCATGGTGATCACACCACAGGCTTTGCAGCATCTCTGGGGGTAAGGAAGGCTTCTGAGGAGGGGCAACAAGGCACCCAAGTCCATTACTGGACCCACGCTTCAACTTCTATACATCTCATTTCTCCATCTGAAAAAGCCATGAAACCTGTCCATGTGTGCACACTGGGACCCTCCATGCTGCCCTTGTGGAGGCCACCAGAGTGTAGGACAGTTTCTGCTGTAGATTAAGGTTTGCTTGAATTTTTGCGTAGCATCCCACATAACAAAATGTTGCCGAGGGCTGGGGCCCTTCAGCAGCACTGTACCCACCTACAGCAGTTGTCGTACCCTGTAACAACCTTCACAAGTCCTTTTAATGAATTGTTGCTAATTAGATGCAGAGCAGGCATTGGTTTCTAAATCCTCTGACATCAGGTTGACTCTTTCTGCCATTGCCGGACAGCAGAGCCCACCTGAGTGCACTTCAGTGCAGCAGCCCTACTTTCACTGTATTTGACCAGCAAGCTGTGAGGTTACAGGATAATTACAGCTTTGCAGGACTAGGTAGTTACTCAGCCTTTCACATCAAATTCCCACACAATGGTTATTTCAGCAGCACCCCAGGAGTTGCAGAAAGCTGGTGAAAGAAAGGGGAAGTGAATGGCATCTAACTGAATGCTATAGAAACAAGCATCAGCCTTCCTACAGCTGCCATATGTTCCTTCCTTTGCTGCTCACTTCTTACAGGCCCCTCTTGACCTTGTTAGAAATAATTTTGGCATAATGTCTGCTTTTTGCTGGTATGTTTACCTCGCTGAGGCATTTGTGAGCTACACAACGTACAAGCCGCATAGGCTTCTTCCTAGGATTTTTTTTTTTTTTTTTTAGCCAAGAGTTGAAATCCTCTAGTTTTGAAGCATGAGACCAGGTGAAAAGTGACTTTCTTGGAGGAGGGAGCTTCTTCCATGCCCCAGGAATTGGGGAGAAATCATAAAAGTTTGTGCTGCATAAAGCACTGGAAAAAGCTGTGATAAACAAAGCTGTGCCAATGTAAATCTGGGCAGCTTTGCGGGGCAAAGCACCTCTATCAAGGCACCTGCTTATAACAGAGTGCAGGCAAGAAGCGTAGGTTTGGTCTTCTTCAACCATGTCCCACCTGTGCGATATTGCCTTGGGTTGCACTTTGAGGATGAAACCCTGCGGTCTAACTGAGCTGTATGCCCATCTTTAGTACGTCCATGTTAAAACATGGTGTCACCTCAGTGGAGTCTTGAAGAAATGCATGAAATCAGTCCTTCTAGCTTTGATCTCTCCCCATTTTCTCTCACAGTATCATTTACGAGGTGACGGGGATGTGGTTGTTTGGGAAGCTGTTCTGCAAAGTCTGGATCTCTTTTGACGTCATGTTCTGCACTGCATCCATTGTCACGTTGTGCTTCATTAGCCTGGACAGATACTGCTCTGTGGTGACCCCGTACCACTATTCAAGAAGGATGTCCCGTGGCAGGTGAGTGGAGTTGCTCCTCACTTTGGGTTCCTCCAAATTTTTTCTTGGCCATGGTCTTGGGACCAAATGAGCTATTGACAGCTGCTGCCCAAAAGCAGAGCAATGTGGCAAAAAAGATCTTTGGACCATTTAAAACTTTGCAGAAAATTTTTAATGTGGTGCAGAACAAAAGGAGAATGCATCTGAGCTGCTTTGATGGTGGTCCTGGGAAAGCACTTTTTGAGCTAAGGATAGATCAAATGGGGTAGAAGCCAGTGATGTGGGCTGACTTGTACCTACAACTTCTGCCCTCTGCAGGCATTTCATGGGAATTTTCCCAAGGACCAGGGAAAATGACACCCAGAAGAATGCACATATCAGTAGTCTTCCCCTTCTTAAATTCACAATGTTTTCTGAAGTGATATTCATGGGGGAAACGCAGAGAAAACAGGATGAGTTTCTAAGCTCCTGTCAAGGTTTCACGTGAAACGTCGCAATGAAGACTGCAGGGTGGGGAAGGTGGTCTGAGGGTGGGCAGAGAGGACGCTGCAGCTGCAGGGTGCTTTAGGAGGTGGGTTCAGGCTCTTCTGGCGATGTTTTTCCCACTGCAACTCCTGCTGTGTGCCATTTGTGGAGCGCAGGCAGTCGCCGAACCGAGGAGGGGGCCGCGCAGCATGCCGTGTTGCAGAGCAAGTGCCGCAGTGGTACTGAGCATCTCGAGTCCATCAGCTCCAGCCCTATGCCTCCCCAGAGGGGAGCGGCCAGATATTAAAGCTGAAACCAAACAGAAAAATCTACATGCTGTTGTTTTACATGTTAATGAAAATCCTCTGTAAAACCTTTCCTCCTCTTTTTTTCAGTCAGCTCTGAGCATCCCTTACACTGACCCCAGTTTTGTAAACCGCAGACCCAATTACCCAGTTGTTAGAGATATTGTGTATGGACTTAATTGTACCCCAGCTTTTTCCCTTCCCCACGCCCTGTGGGACTGCTGAGCAGTCATATCCCACATGGGTTACCATGGGGATTGAATCGTACTGGATGTTCTCAACTCTAAAAATTACTCAGACCCTCTCTCCCCTCCCCGTCTCTCTCCTTTCGCAGATGCATCGTGATGACCTGCATGGTCTGGGTATATTCCTCCCTCATTTCCTTCCTTCCCGTCATGCAAGGCTGGAACGAGATCCCCGGGGTGGACTTTGATGCAGGCAGAGAATGCATCTTTGTCACCAACTGGATTTTTGCCATTGTGGCTTCTGCTCTGGCATTTTTTGTGCCCTTCATGGTCATGTGCAGCATGTATTTCTTCATCTACCGAGCTTCACGGCTCAAGGCCACTCGTATCATGTCTCAGACCCTGGAGATTCACTACCACCCCAACAGCAAGCGGCAGAACCATCTGCAGCTGGAGAACAAGGCCACGCGAACCATTAGCATTATCATTTCAGTCTTTGTGCTGTGCTGGCTGCCCTACTTTGTCCTGAATGTCTGGCTCGCTGCCAGGGGCACTGACTCCACCAGCACGGTCTTGGTTGACACCTTCAAGATAATCACTTGGTTAGGGTATTGCAACTCCACCATCAACCCAATGCTCTACGCTTTCCTGAACCGGGACTTCCAACGGGCCCTGAAAAAGCTGCTCATTTGCAGGCACAGGTCTCAGGTGGACATTGGAGAAGACATGGTTTCCATAGCCACGTTTTCCAAGACTGCTCCAGACCTAGAATACAGCATTTCAGTGCCAGTGCCTAATGGTGCCCTAAAGGGCAAACCCAAATAATCAGGATTCAGAATCAGTTGCTGGAGGTGGTGGTACAGAAAGTGCCAGAGCACATCCTAATGGAAAAATAATGGGTAGGAAAATAGGGGAAGGACGAGCTGGAATATTATAGCTGGGGGCATAGGACAAAGATGCATTTCTTCTTCTTCCACAGTTTTATGGGCAAGGAACCTTGACATTTTAGGGGCAATTTGTTATAACTAATGGAGCTAATTTCTTCCTGGGTAATTATTTTTTAATTGAGCATTTCCTAAGACAAATTCAGCCTTCATGCTGGGGAAAAAAAAAAAAATCAGTGTGATAATGCGAACTTGTCTTTGTGTACATCCTGGTGATTTACAACATAAGGTGGGACAGTATTTCTTTCTTATCAAGCCACTGTAGCTCTCATCTTGCAGCTTACATTACAAATTTGACCAGTTTTGGTAACTGCATGTGTGTCAATCTGTGTATGGGAGTTAGGAGGGATGTGGTTAAAGAGCAGAGGTTACTTCTTTGCAAAGGCACCACTCTGCAGTCTGGGCTGTTGCTCAGCATTCAACTCACCTGCTTCTGAAATAGGGAGGTTCAGATCTTTCAGTGAATTATCTGTGAATCTCCTTATTGATTTTGGAAGAGAATATCCTATGTGGCAGACCCCAGGAGATGAGCAAGACTTGCTCTAACACCGAGAGCACCTAGTGCCCAGGGGGCTCAAAGGGGGGGCTAAAGGTGACTGATACCAGCCAAAGAAAGGCTGTGAAGAGGAATTAATACTTAACTGTGTGTTTTGCACTGTGATGTCTATGCTGTGATGCTAGGAGCATAGCTATAGAGTATTGCTGGACCACACAGCCAAAAAAAAAGAAAGATGATAAATGGGAATGATTATTTTTACCACTCCCAAGTGCTTGTCTGGTCTTCAAACAGCATCAAGGAGCACCAGCTCCCCTCAGGTGGGCCATGGAGCAGCTCACTGAAGGATTACCCTGAAAAGGCATGACTGCTCCCAAACGTCTGTGTGGCATCGCAACAGTGAGTAAAAGGAGGAGCTGAGTCCCCAGGACTGCAGCTTTTCTGTATCAGGGTCACGTGAGGGCTAGTCACCACTCAGGCAACAGCCATCGCATCCCCCAGCACAGTTCTGGTGGGGTCTCACACTGGTTTACACGGGACAGTCACTGCATTCAGAGCCTGCTCTCAGACCAGTCTTCTACGGACATAACACTCTTCAAGGATGGTTTCTAAAAGAGCTTTTTGTGAGTGCTCAGTCATCTACTTGGGACAGGCAAGGCTTCTCCAGCCTGGGAAGCAGAGCAAACACAGCAGAAAGATATCCAGGCTAACATTTAATGCTAAAACTACTGGACTGAGGCACTCAGATGAGTAAAGAATGTCACTTTGTTAATAAATTTTAAAAAAAAGGAAGGGTTAGTAAAAATCCCGAGTCCTGCTCTTCCAGCTTAAAGGTAGCAGAGGATTGTCCTCAGAGGCATAGCAAAAAGCAAGTAGCTACTGCCTGGAGCTGCTCAGCTACTGGACACTGGTACAAGGGTCCGAAGTTCTCTTTCAGGAGCCTGGTAGAAGAAACAACCCTGACCTGGGGTTGCAACACTGGTACTGCTGTCAAATGACTCTTCATGGAGTGGGTTAGGTCTCACAGCTCCTATGACTCCAGTAACATGGAAGCGGTAAGGAGAATAACTACACAATCCTGCCCTTACTTGACAGGGGAAGCATTTAGGTCCAGTGGGCATAAAGGTGGTCAGGGCAGGATTCTTGCTTCTG
>JANZLQ010000056.1:41499494-41531279 GCA_026212715.1 Elanus axillaris
GGTCAGGGCAGGATTCTTGCTTCTGCCACCCAGTTCATTTTGATAAAACAGGACAAGGAACTGTGTTTCAGACCTAAGAGCTGGGGCTGGGGGGGGGGAAGCTCAGGGACAGGCAACATCCTCTACAAGAACAGGCTAGGACTGCAGTGCTGCACGGTGCAGCAGAGCCCGCGACCAGCGCTCCCTTTTGCAGGGCTGTAAGCTGGCAGCTGTGCTAGCCTCTGTGTTCAGGTGTTCCTCTGCAAAAAAAGCTGGCAGGAAGGTACATGCTGATTTTCATGGCCACAGGAAGACCTGAGACAGTCAGTTGGTTTCTAGATGTTGTTAAACTAAAAGAAAGCAAATGAACTTGCCTATGAGCCATCAGATGCTCCTGCCACCAGGGCTGTCAGGTAAAGACTGGGATCTCACAGACAAGGTAGAAAGCTGCTGCTGTCATCTGTACAGAGCAGAGAAAAGCCTGCCTTCATTGCTTTCCCTTCCAGGATGTGAGCATAGAGCAAATGCACACTAGACCAAAGGCCTTCAGTCTTTCAGTCATGCTTGACCATTTGGTCTGAGTTGACTGAAAAACATCAACCGGCAGAAGGACAGGAATAGAAAATGGAAGTGTAGTATAATTAAAACGTGACTTAAAGAAGGGAAACAACACGGGAGGTGCATCCCTCTGGTTAGCCTGGTTCTGAAGAGCTGGTAAAATAGTCCTGGAGCTGATCAGGGCATTGAAGCCCAGGTGGATACTTCATAGCACAAAGAAGTGTCCTCTTCGCCCACTGGTGGGGCAGAGCAAGTGGAGCTGCCAGAGGCACGGAAATGAGTGCTTGAAGGCAAGACCTGAGGTCAGAAGAAAACCTCTCTGGTTAGAGAAAAGACTTTCTTAGTCAAACCTTGGAGCAAAAAGGAGCAAAGTCAGGGGCAACACACTCCAGCATCCAGTGCTCAGAGAACCAAAGACTCACTGACACAGGCAGTTAAGAGCTGAGCATGGCCAGGTACTTTTGGGGCTGGGCATGCACCACACAGGGCAGGATTCCTACATGCCTTTGAGGATAACTAACATCCCTGAATATGCAGACACACCTAGTGTGAACACATATGCCATTTTTGGTAATGAAATGCTGCAGGGCCCTTGGAATAGGCTGCCACTTACATCCAGCACAGATATACAGCAAGTTAAAAATACCTTATTCTTAATTTCCTGTGCTCCACCTGTAATCACTGAACTGGCAGGGAAGCTAGAGAGGCTTCAAACGTGGCCATTTAACTGTGCATTTATAGCTGATGCTAACAGGGAAATCCAAGGCAAGAGGATGTGCTTAACTGTCTTCTGTTTTAACCCAGCTAAACTTGGTAAGGTTCTGCTTCTGACCAAATATTCACTGCAGCATTCTGGCTTCAACTGGACAAGCCGGTATCTAGGAGAGTTATCCAAGAGCAGAAGGAACACAACCTTTGTAATTCACTTTGCTTTATCACAAGGCTGCAGTGTCAGCTGGTTTAATTGCCAATCGCTGTGTCACACCACGGTACTGTGATCTTCAGAAGGATTTGAATCCAGCATCTTTTCTAAAGACTGATTTCAGAGCCTACAACTTCAAAATTTAAGCCTGTAAAACAGGAAAACACATTTATGCAAAACCAGTTCTAATAGTGTAAGAATTATCCCTTCAAGACTTCCTTCCCTGTTAACAGCTGAGATTGCCTCCATAATCCAGTCAGTTTAGAAGAGCTCAGTTCCCTTCTTTCTTCAGATAGTATCTCACTTCCAAGCAGCACACGCATCTTTGCATCACCATGTGCACTGTGGCAAGTACGAGACAGGAAAGCAAAGCAAGTTACAGAAATGCAGTGCCCGTCCTCCTGTTCCAACCACACAAGGCTGCCATCTGCAGCATGCACTGATGGAGGCTTTGAAGAGAAGCAACTACTATTTTTTTTATAAATAAAAAAGTTTATTAAATCATTTAGACTTGAAAGAAGTCACAATAATTAATGCACTTAACAATTACAGCAAGTGCATTCTGTACACCACCAACCCAAATGGATTGATTCTGTATTTTATAAATAAAAATTAACATATTTACAATGAGAAATAAAAGCATGGCATTAGGCAGTTAAATTAGCAGATTACACAATGCCTACCAGTTGATTTTTTTAAAAAGTACAAATCTACAAGATTACATACGACACGTATGACTTCATTAGGTTTAAATTTTCAGAATCACAACATTTTTGTACATAATATTTACTATGGCTCTTCCAACCACTGCCTATAAAACCCCCCTTTTTAATGGCAAAAAGCTCCTTTTTTTTTTTTCTCTACATGTTTATCTGTATAAAATGCATTCCCTAAGATCTACTATAGTGCAGAAGTATGAAACAACTTCCTCTAATGACTGGCTATGGAGAGTGACAGTATGTACAATTTGTGGTACTTTTTTGCTTTAAAAATAGTGCAGATTCCCAGTTTACCCACCAGGGACAAAAATGGAGTTATAGTTCATTGCAAAATCATCTTCATTTCACCAAAGAGCAAGTGATCCAGATAGATACTTACTAGGCTTAGAGACTGTAATTTGCTCTATAAAAATACAGTATTTTAATTCTATTTACATGTTACAGATCTCTCGCTTACCCAGCAAGCTGACATTTACAAGCTTCAAAAAAACCCAACAAACCCAAAAAACTGATAATGGAGCACAATATTGGTAAGCACAGTAGCTGGACCCATCCACCTAGGAGAGCTAAGGTAAGAAAAATGGAATGTAAAAAGTGTGGTTACTGGCTTTCGTTGGCTGTCAAAGTAAATTAAAATCTGTCCAACACGTCTTATACATTAAACATGGCAAAAAAAGTTTAAGTAAACTATTTCCAAGATAGACATTCTGCATCATAGGATCCTTCTGCTGAACAATCCCTGTAAAACCTGCTGAACAATCCCTGTAAAACCTGCTGAATGGAAGAAGTGATCCTGAGGATAGTTATTTGCTTGGTTGTCTGGAATGCTTATTTCCTGATAAACTCATTGTCCGTGACCTCTGCCTAAGCACTGGTTTTGGTGGGAGTTCCAAGTCTTCAAATACAGGATTTTCGATGATTGCTGCAGCCTCTGGTCTTTCAGTGGGACTTGGAGAAAGCATGTCCTTCACCATGGTGTACTAAAAGAAAACAAGTGTTACATGAACCAATTCATAAATTCTTTCTTATTTCATGTTCTGACTTCAATTGTGGTTGTATGAACAAGTAGAAAGCAACTGGGGACATTTTCCAAGTAATTTGGGTATTACTGCTTTGGCACAGTAGCTAGAATTGCATTAAGTATTTGAAAATGTATCACTGTGCATCTGTTAAACTGTCTTTACTGTCAAGGACTCCAATGAATTTGGCAAGTCAAATCTGACCCAAGATTCAACAGAGTTATAAAACCTTTACATTATTCGCAATGAAAAATTTTTTACAACATGTGAAGTAATTTATGAGTAATTTTTAGCTCTATGTTTAAGCTGCTGTGTTTTAAGCCACGCACACAATAATCCTTCAAGGTGAATTAGATGTTTTCCTTTAAATATACAGGTAGTATGAATATTTGTCTCAAATTTAATCAGAATTAGTGTCCTGCTCCAGCTAAGTACAGCACATCACATTCCCCCAGGCAGCTTACAGCTGTGAAGCAAGAAAGGCTAGTCTCCTTTAGCTGCTGGCCTGAAGCTACCATGAACACCTGAAAACATCTCGGCTCAGAGGTTTTGTACATCATTTCCTCTTCATCTGCAATCGTATCACTTTAAAGATCTGACTAGTGAGAACACAACACAGTTCACTCATATGGTTTCCTACTCAAGATCCAGTTCCTGGAGTGAGATCCCATGCGGCCATGGTGCTACCTACAGTCCAGTCTCCCCTTTAACTGACTAGAACTCTGCACTTTCTCTTTGTGAATATGGATTTTCTGCAAGAAATCATGTCAAGATGTGTGTGAAATGAGTGACTGCAAGTGACAAAGGGAAGCCAGGTAATATTGTATAGTTACTGGAGGTAAACTGTGTGACAAAAAGTTATCATCATCCACATTATTGTAATATTATAGCTTTGAAATGTAGAAAAGTACAGGCATACAGAAATGCATCTTAATAACACAAAAGGTACGGTTTTTTTTCCTCCATTTTTACCTGCAAAGCAATTGGAAAGCAAAGAAAAAAAGCTACAATTATTAAAGAAAAAAGCTACAATTAACAGCATCAGATATACTTACCTCTTGTGCATATTTCTGAGTGAACAATGGTGGAAACTTCAAATTTCTAACATCACTTAAGGTCTACAAAAATATTAAGAAACACATGTAACTTTTCCAAAATACCATTCTTCGGTAGTATTACCCTATCACTCTTCAAAAAATATGCAAAGTATGCAAACAAATCAGTCTGATGGAAAAAAATACTTGGTTTAAAGTCTTGCTTTAGTAGTTAAAAATCACAACATACTTAAATGAGCATGTTGCTGCTTTCCTAGGTATACAGACAGCAATAGTAATCATGTTGTAAGAATTCTGATCTCTGCAGTTTTAAGTCAACCAGATACATCAACTTGTACTTTCTCACATTAGCTCAACAAAGTCAACACATCTGTGTACTGCCCATAATCCCCAAGATCATCTACACCAGTACTAAGACACATGAAATTACTGGCTCTGTCTTAACAACATAAGCACTAATCTTTATTTAACGTTTGTGGACTAAGGAGCCTATTTAATAGCAGTTCTGAAAGCAGCTCATGTTGTGTATTTCTGTATCCTCACAATGTAGCTGGTCTCCTTCAGTGTTTCTACTATAACAAACACATTGGCTCCATCTAGTGACAGTAATTTTCCCATGTTCAGCCACACAATCATTTGCAGACTACCTTATGAATTTAAGTTCTGTAATTGCCAGCAACACATGACCCATTTTAGAATGCTTTTAGCGCAGTATTTAGCACTTAATTATATTTAAGAAGACACCCCTTTTGCAAAAGTTTGAGCACAAAATATAAGAATTCTAAAATTAAAATAAAATTCAATTCCCTATTACTCCACTGAAAGTATAAACTGACCAGTTAATAGTGATGGGCAATAGTGAAACTCCTGTTCAAGAGAACTGAGTTTTATGACAATAAAATGCTGCAAAAAATTGTTCTCCTCCTCTATCAATTCAGTCTTCAAACATCAAATTTGGAAATAAATTGCACTGCTGTAGACTGCCTGCTAACAGCCTGACACAGAGGCAGGTCTCACACTCTTTATCCTCTGGGGGTTGTTCCAGCCCTTTGTCACAGATTCCTAGAATTTGCTGGGTTACCTGGTCAGGCAGAGCATGTTTTGCTTCAGCAAGAAGTGCTAATGCTTGGCTGATGCCAATGAAAACTTCAGTGTAACAACTTGGAAACAACTACTGAAGTAGGTAAACAGAACTTGACAATAAAGGGGTGGGGGTTTCTTTTGATTTTATCAAAAAGAGTGGAATGACAGTGAAAATCACAGGAAGTTACGGGACTCTTTCTACTCTCTTATGAAGTAAAGCATCAGAGTTAGATGCAATTTAGGATTCACTCTGATTACTTGCTTTGATTCTATACTTGGGAAAGAAACTGGAAGGGCAAAGCTTATAGTCACTGCTGCAGCAGATCTTAAGGACCCGGATAACTCTTTAGCAGGTACATGTCTCAGTAAAACTGACTGTATTTAGGGAAACAGAGATCGGTTTCAGTGCAAGAGGTTCAAATTAAGCACTGTCATTCCTGCTCTTTTGTACCATAAAAAGTCAGTGCATTTTAAGCACGAGAACGTAACACCAGCATAGGTGAAACATTTGGTCAGGCTGCATTCGTGGTGTGCTTCAAGTTGTTTCTTACATCTCTGCTAAAAGCAATCCATCTTCACATAAGAATTTAAACCCCCCAAACACACATAAATGATAAATACAAGCTATAATGACTCCTCATTTCCTGCATAGGTCACTGGCAACCATATAGAAGAGGAAAAACCTTTCTGGCTGTAGGCCCTGTTCTCTATGACCTCGTTCATCAGCAAGATGTATCTTACGTGCATTTTAACAGCAAGGAAGAGTTGCAACGCACCATCAAACCACCCAAATTCACGTTTGATGCAATGAAGGTCATCAATTACTGGGAAAATTGTGCCTGAAGCCAAGTGAGACTCACAGCTAAGACTTACTATAGGAAAAGGAACAGCAATGTTTCACTAAATGCTTTGGGTGAAGAAGCACTGCAGATGCAAACGAAGGAAGAAATGATAAAAATGCACAACATGGTTCCAATTCTTGAACGAAAAACAAGCTGGCAGGCTTAAAGTCACAAGCTATATTTGTTGCTTGAGTTCTTGGATATCCTAGTTCAATAGTTTCTCTTACTTGGCTTGACAACAGAAGAGCTTTGTAAAGAAATTAAGGCCTCAATTCAACTGCATGCATTAGGAAGACTGCAATTTATTTTCAATTATTCAGGGGGTCTGTACAAGGCTGATAAAGAAGTTGTGCTCCTAATTGCAAGGATTTTTCAAAACTGAAAAGAACCTCTTGCAAGTGTTTCACCAAGCGAATAGCTATTTTAAACAAATGATCAAACTGAGGATAATCCAATACTGTACATACCCTGACCCTCTCCATCTGTGTGCTGAAAGGGTAAAGCAGCTCAAAGAGAATGAGTCCCAGAGAAAAGATATCCACTTTGTGTGAATAGGTGTTCCCACAGATCTGAAAATTCAAAATCATGGTTAAATCAATCAAGCTACTCACTGTATGTAATTATGTACAATGTAAACAACGTTCTTTCATGTCAACATATGGAAGTGATTAGTCCTTTGCAGAGCTGAAAACTACAGGACTGGCACATTGGCAAACTTCATCAAATGAGCATGGGTGAGCGAGGTCCTGAACCTCAGCTCTTCTTTGCTGACCCAACTTCAAAGCAAAATGTTTGAACTTACTTAAACCTCATGCACAACAGTGTGTCCTTGCTCAATTAACCTGAATATTATACAGTTATCTTTCTACTACATTAAAACCACAATAAATGAATGCATCTAAGTACAAATCATTAGCCACTTTTTTGCTATAATAAATATATATATATACACACACATATATAAAATATTAATTCTGGAATTCCATTTAGCTCAAAACTCTACTCTGGTGATAAAGAATTTAAGTAACTTGATTGCACCAATTTACTAGAAAGAGTGCCTGATCTTTGAGCTCCTGGGAATTCAGGCATCTTCCAGGTACTGCCAGATACAGCTGTAAAGCAGAGAGCACGAACCTGTTCTGGGCTCATGTAGAGTTTGGTCCCTACTTGTCCTGTGTGCCTGGCATAAGCTGGCATTGGGGTAAGTACTGATTCCTCCTCCTCATCTTGGTCCATAGCAGTTACCAGTCCAAAATCCCCAACCTTTACTATGTCATCCATTGTGAAAAATATATTGGAAGGCTAAGAAAACAAACAGGTGAAAAGAAAAAACACATGTAAGTAATAAGTCCCTGTGTTTCAGAAAACACAACACTTTGATCTAACTCAGATAAGCCATGCTGTCAAGGCTAAAAATGCTCATTAAACATCAGGCTAGCACAGCCAGCTAAGAATCTTAGCTCTTCAGGAAAAAGGAATTACTCCTGCATTAAATAGTCTCCCGTCCTGAAACTCAAACTGCTCATTTCTTGTCATCCAGCAGAGGTTTACGAGCACTACATAGGTCTGTTGAGTAACATACACAAAAGTCAACAGCTGTTGGGAACAGTGCAGGTAAGCTCTCCAACTCTCCATCACATGGCAAATTCACAACAGATGCTGGAGTTCCGACTCCTAGTCTTTTTTACTCTAATCTCTGAGTACTAAACTCATTTGCCATATTATTAACCAGCATGTAGCATATCATCTTAAATGTTAAGTTATAGATACATCAGAAGTCTGGGAACAAGGTCTACTTTTCAGTTGGCACTGTGCAGTTTAACTGTGGGAAGAGCTGTTTGCATAGCAGAATTAAAAGTTTATTTTTGACAGAAGTTTAAGAACTTTTCAATTCACAAGAGCAGCACCAGTGATGATTTGGCTTAACTCTCCTTTTGCTTGTTTGCCATGTACCACCATCCTTGGCTTAACCTACAGATAAAAGAGGCTGGAACTGAGATGCCCCCTCGCTAAAGGTACCAATATTAGATGGTTTTTCAAGAGATTTTGCATTCTAGCCGATAGAATAGCACACACCAAATGAATGATTATTTCTTTGAAACATGATCACTCTGCCTCCATTACAAATACAGACAGATGCACAATTTTGGGGGAAGAACAGACTGATACTGCAAGGGGGAAGAAGCAGCAGGATTATGTACAGGGAAAGGGCTGACGCATGGTAAAGAGGCAGGTGGTGCTGGGCAAGCTCCTCTCAGAGCTCCTGGACCCTCAAGGCTGGGAGAACATGGTCCATGCTTTGTTGACATAAACCCTGGAACAGGAGGAAGCAGACAGATAGAAGGCAATATTTTTCCACAAGATTAAAGGACTACAAAGCTGACCTATTTCAAAGTTCACCCAACTTCCTCATTTAAAGACAAACCCACTCTGTGCAAGAGAGAAATAAGACAGAAAAAGGGCTTCTTTTTTTTTTTTTAAGCAACGGGCAGCTCTGAGATAAGCACTACAGAAACAGTTAGATATAACTTGTTAGTTCCACAGTGACCACATCCTGCCTCTAAAACTGACTTCTGAGCCAGGTCTTATCTCCCACTATATTTTCCTGTAATGAATGTCTTGCCCTTTGGAGTCACTGCTCATTTACTGCACAAAAGCTACTACCCTGTAAGCCTATGGCGTCTCCAGGCTCTCTCTGAAGCAACGTGCACACCCACGTTGTCAAAAATCTCTGTATCAGATTTTTAATGCTCAAGGCACAAACATCTCCATTAGAGATTTGTATCCCATTGCCTTGATCTCTATTCCCCTCCTCCTCCAATAAACATACAAGAAGTCAACAAGATCTGTCTTGCTTTACAGAGCAAAACGCTTCTTAACATAAAGTTTTATTTCTTGTACTTCTCTGGCTGAAAACAGACTGTCTCTGAATGGGCTGGCGTATAGTTTCTACAAATTAAGGAGAATGGCCTCTCTGCTATTGGAAAATGCCAGCAAAAATAAGCCATCAAGACCACATTTGGAAAGAGGAATTCTAAGGCAGATGCACACAGTTTTGATTTAAATCAGAAGAATACAACCACCCTCTAGTTTAGTTATCTTGCCACTTGCACAAAGAAATTTCTCTCCAGACTCTTCAATCAGGGTAAGAATTCCCATTTTTTTTCACAAATATGAATAAGCTACTCACACATCTGGAAAACTACTGTTTAATTCAATTAATACTGCGAAACGTATCTAAGACTGTTCTTGCAGTTCTGTGGAACCCATCATTTCTTTTGAGCTGTCAAGCATGACCAACGACTTATCCTGGGAATAACAATAAATTCACTTCACAGACAGACTTCTGTTTCTGTACTTGATTTTCTCCAAAAGAATTTGAACTGTGACCTATTCTCTTGCCTACCTAAATTCCTAAATTGTGGTACCTCTGATTAGTAAAAGCCTAATTAAGGCATCCCAGTGTGCACTGTTGATTTAAAATATTTAAAAGATCTTCCTGAATCTTTTAATATGCATGTATACAAATTTATTTTCACATAGGTCAATGAGTTTTTCCTGGTGCTAATGGGAGCAAGAACTGGCCTCTGCTATCAGGTAGCTCTGCCTCTAGCAAAGAAAACTTCTTTGCAGGTTATTTGCTTATTAGTGCTGGCACAAACTTAGGGTTGCATGACCAGTCTCTTGGACAAATTACAAAATTAGCTAAGATATGTTCCTAGAAGCTTCTGACAATCACAGAAAAACATTAAATATACTGGATGTTGTTTTGACCAGATTAACACAAAACAGACAACTAAACTTCCAGGATCCAAGAATAACATCTATACATGCATGGGAAGTTTTCTGAAGCAGGAAGTTGTTAGTTCAGGGAGAGCCTTTCCAAGTTTTTTATACAAAGTAAACAAAATTAAATCTCTTCTTCAAATTGCTGCCAATATTGAACTCCTAAGATGTTTCCAAAAAATGCTACACAACTGCTGATTAAGACTAATACAGCTTAAAGGGAAGATCTACATAAGCTTTACTGAACAGTGATCTCAGTAAAGATTGTAGAGAGTTACAACTGACGGTATTGTTAAGAAAGGTTATTAACATGTCTGGCAACATATTAGTATAGGGATATAATTACTTTTCTGGTCAGTTTCTCAAGCACTAAAGATTTTTTAGATAAGTGGTTCAAGGTAATTGCTTAATGCTGATGGGAAAGAAAATACTTGGATGGGTTCATGAGTTTTTCCAACTTTGACATATCCCTTCAGTGTTACTGAATTTGAGTCCCCTTTTACTGCCACATCTGAGATAGCATTTTCATCTTTTGTTTCTACTGATACCAAATGATTACCATCTGAGAAGCTACAACAACGGTTATAATAAATTTCAGTATTTAACTCCATTGAGGTAGGTATTAATGCCTCCTCAAATAAGCGAAGAGAAACAGGGACTGCTTTTCTACCGTTTGGCAAAAGCAATCCATTTCTCAGAGCTTTTAATACTAAGACTAACTTCAGCTGGGCTCTTTACTTATATTCTGGTATTTGGTAACACATACTGACACTTCCAGAGTTAAAAGTTCCAGCAATATTAGGCACTAACATAAGATCAGAACTAAAATGAAAGAAAAGCTACAAAAAGTTACTCCTGACTTCAGCTATGTTAAATGCCAGGAGGTGAAAACCACCTTTCCCAGTCTTAACTGTCTGGATGTTATCAGGTGTTAAAAAGATTATGAATACTTCAGAAAGCCGCATTGTGATGTTGGCATTGACTCGGAATTCAACTCCAGGACAGTTTACATTTCAATCCTAGAGCAGTAATAACTTCATTTTTACTTTCTCCAGCCAGGAGTAACACCGCTGCTCTTAGGCAGTATTGCTATGGAAAGAAGGAAGATACCAGAATTAGAATCATAGAATCATTTAGGTTGGGAAAAACCTTTAAGATCATCAATTCCACGTGTAAACTTAACACTGCCAATTATCTGCTTGACTTGAAATGGTAGAACAGGACCCAAAATAGCTTTCTCTGCCACACAGCTCAGCAATGAAAAACCCTGTATAAAGAACCTGAATTCAAAATGCCGTAAAACAAACGCAACTGATCTGTGCCAGGTACAGGAAGTCTTGCTGTAAGAAAGACTTTAATTGCAATAATGAATGATTATAAAGTTTATTTCCTGGAGCACTGCACCTCCAGGTTATTGTAGAGATGTTAACTCAGCTTTTCAGGGAACTCAATCCATGCTGAGGTGACTGCTAAGAGTCAACTACTTTAGCAGGATTTGTCTTCAGTGCTATATTACTCCCCCCCAAAAAAAAATTTTACCTGTATCCACACGCTCATGATCTATCAGTTTGAAGCAGAACTTGACACTGAACTAAAGCAGCCTGGCACTGCTGTATTAGGAGCAGCCAAATTTGGAACTGCTGAGGCTCAAGTTTGTAATGCAGTGGAGGGACAGTTACCCTGTGATGACATTTGATAACATCAGTCTATGTGCTTCAGGAATTTTACAGCACCAGAGGCTTTTGTATGATACTTTGGGCACAGATAATTCAAGTTATGATAGCTCCAAAGATGATCTCACAGTACTAAACCAGAAAAAGTTTGCCTATAGGACACAGCCAGTGAGATAACTAACCAGTTACAACCAGAATTTGGAAAGCTCAGGCATTCAGCAATGATCATGCCAATAAATAAATAAATAAATAAATAGACCCAAACACATTCCCTACAGTAAACTAAGAATACAAACCTTAAGATCCCTGTGCATTAATCCTTTGCTATGCAGAAAGTCAACTGCTTCAGCTATCTGCAGAAATATCTGCAGACACTCTGTCCTTTCCCTCTCCTCTATCATGCATCTTCTGCTCATCCAGTCTTTAAGGTTCTCTTTCCGGCAGAGCTGCATCTGGATGTAAAGATACACCTTTGGAGAGGTGGGCTTGACTTTTTCTGCAGTGTTTTTAGAAAGGTCCAGGCTTAAACTTGTTGGCCTTGGTGGAGAAACTGAGAGGGGACTTCCTGAAGCAGACTTCTTGTTATCAGATTCCTTTGTACTTCTTGCCTTGTCCTCAGAAAGACTCTCATCATGTGAAACATCAACTTTATCCTCCTTACTAGAAGCATTGCCACAACCAGAATCCTCAAACACAATAGAAGAGGAGGTCCCTTCCCTCAGGTGTACAACAGGAACAGCTGAAGAGCAGATTTCCAAGGAATGGTCCAGCTTATTATTGTTGATAGTACTGTCTTCTACGTCACAGCCCGTAAGGACACTGTCCTGAAGGTTTAATAGCGGATCTTCTGAGTGGTTGTCCCTGTTGTCCGTGGCAGAAAATTCCAGAGGAGAAAACTGGCTTCCAGATGAATCGGACTGACCACAGGGTATTCCCACGGACCTTGCCCTCTCTGATGAAGTAGCAATAACTTCAATGTGCTCCTTTGTAGAAAATGGCTCTGTTCTGATCTTAAATGATGGGACGTCCATGGGACTCGGAGAACTGAGTGGCCAATCAGTGCTAGAAGAACAAAATCGAGAAATCAATACTACAGAACTTCATTCCACCAGAAATGCATTTTCAGAAGCCCGGGTTTTAACAACTGCTACCTCTGAGAACCATGTCATACCATAATCGTAAATGACTACCCAAGTGTGGGAATCACTAATAACCAGGATTTAGCATCCATTTTTCTTAGCAAGGATGATGTTTTCTCACTGAGACAAGAGTGTTGATAAAAGGAAAATTTAGCAAGCTCTACTGCCTGGATTCCCAATGTGCAATCAGGCTCATCTTCAGCTTGAAAAAATTCAGTCCTTTAGAACATGCATTGCAATAACTATTTAAAGTGCCTTGGAAGAATTACAGCTGTGAAATGTTAATTTGATGCCTGAAATATAAAGGTTGCTATATTCTAAAAATTGTTAGGCATGTTAAGATGTTATTATGAGACCATTAAATAGTCTTGTATTAGGCCTCATTCTTTAAATGCTAACATACACCCACTTTTTCCTTCCTCTTAACATCCTCTAACTCCTTTATCTAATTTTCCATTTTTAACCTGCTTCTACCAAGCTTTATAAATCGTCATTCTGATTATCCCTCACATATTTCTGCTGAAATAAATTCACTGAAGCATTGCAGTACTGAATCAGGTCCATCTTAACCAAGACAACAAAGACAAGGAAAGCAGTGGAAAGGAACAAAGAGGACAAAAAAGACACAGTTTAAAATTGAATCACAGTAGCAATGCTCCAACCTTCCAACCACCCAAAGATTCAATTACAGAAGTTAAATTAAGAAGTACAAGATGTTTCCTAAGCAGAAGGACCTTAACACAACAGAGGACCCAAAAATCAAGAGACGCTATGCACAAGTGTGATACATTTGTACCTTGTTCAATTGAAAAGTTGACAGGCTAAGTTAATAACCATCTCTTTCCTACATAGTCTCTCCATCTTCCTGGATCATCTACCAGTTCTCCAGTTCTGTTGATGTACAATCTCAAATTCAGTTGTTAAAAAAAAAAATCACAAGTTACCTTTCATCTTTTAACCACTGTTCATCCATCTTTTCCTGCCATCTCTCAGGTGGAGCTTCCAGCCACGCATTAAAATACCGAACAATACCTGGATGCTCAAGTTTAGCTAACGCCTTGACTTCCCGCATCACCTTTTCACGAGCCAGCTCCCTACAATTTGGGGTGAGGAGAACGACAGAGACACGGTCACATAAAGCAACAGCATAGTACAGAAATTTCTGCAAAGGAATTTAATCAAAGCTAGCCCAGTATAAACCAGGCCAGTAGTATTGCTCTTCACAACAAAAGACAGATATGTCTTAAATTCCCCAGAGTAACTCCTTTAGGTTAGAAGTGTGGAGGAGCAGTACATGCTCATAACGGGTGAGTATTTAGTCATCCCTTTTCTAATAATTACAGGCAGCAAAACTGAGAAGAAAAGGTTCATCTTGCTCTCAACTGTTTACAAGGATAGAAAAAAGACCACTAACAGCAATATTCTACAGGGATGTAGAAGACACTGACACAAAAGAAGACAGACAGTAATACCTTAGTATTTCTTTTTTAATTGGCGTAACTTAAGGAGACTGCGTAAATACTATCTCCGTTCTACGGACAGGAAAGCAGGTAGCCTGCTATGTTACTAAAGTAAATAATCTCTCTTCGTAAGACCGTAACTGGATCAAATTAAGTCAGATGGCTTTATTTAATGGGTTTGAATATGCTTGGAAAAGAAGAATTTAGGCTACCTTAAATGTCTGAACAAAACCTTTAATCTTAAATAGTCACGCTTATTTAACACATTCAAAAAAATAGTAATTCTAGATTTCATAGCTTTACCCCCTCCCTCTACTGGCCTGCCTGTTGCTGTTCTAACTTGAGATTTCCAGAAGCAGTGTCTCCCATCTCCCACTAAAAGGAACTGCTGCAAGCTCTGTGTAGGGTAATTCAGCAGCATGGCTTGACCACCTATGACTGAAAGAAAAGGTAGGGGTTGTGGGACCAGAAAATGAAACAAATGGACAAATGGAGTCAGAAAAGCTGGTGAAGGAGAGAGAAAAGAAAGAAAAGGTGGAGTAGGAGAGGTAAGGAGAGGAAGGAGAGAAGCAAATTAACAGCGCTACAAATAACTGGTCCTGTTATCAAAGGCTCTATTCATCAAGGAAATCAAAGGAGTTCCCATGTAGCCGCAGCATCCTCACAAGGGTCCTGCTATGCAAGTCTTTTAGCCAAGCAGGTCACCCTTCTGCTGTGATTACATATGCCAAATTCTTGATGCCAAAACTAAGTCAGCCCCCCCATTAAAAAGTATGTCATTCATCCTAATGTAGTATCTAGGAAATCAGTTCAGGAACAGATGGTTCAGTGTAGGATGGGATCCCACCATTCAATTCTTTACTCCTCCTATATTGCAACAAGCTCATTCATTACCTGTTAGGTAAACGGATCCTTTTGATAGCATAGTTGCAGTCATCCACTTTATTTCTGGCTTCAAAAACTACTCCAAAACCTCCACGACCCAGACACTGAATTGGTTCAAAATCTGTCAGGTATCTGGGAGGAGAAGGGTGTGAGGAAGGGACAGAGGAATGGAGGGAAGATAGAGGAGCAAAATGCATTAGTACAGATAGAAAAATAAAGTCATTTATGACTAAGCGTGAAATATTTCTGTACAGGCAAAACACACTGAACAACTCAAAGCATTTCTTATCTTTTTTTCCTGCTCACCCACTGAGGCAATCAGATGGTTACCTATTTATGAAATGGACAGTTGCTGATTATGCAGTGTGTATCACAACGTAGCAAGATCCACTATGCATGCACATGACAAACTGAGGAAGTTTTTCAGAAAATCAGGTTGCATGCTTACTCAATCAAGGAGCTTGAATCTATAGCCTAAGTTTCTATACCCAAATTGGGTGGTGACAGTTAAGTATTTTCTAAATCATGATTTGCCTTTAACCCTATCCCAAATAACTACTTTTGCAACTAGTCCCTCTAAGCATCCCTTCCGAAATATCACTGTTCTTAAATCTCACTATCTTATTCTTCCTCATTTTAAATACTCTAGGTTCTTACTTTCAGTGAGTTACAAATGTACAGGAAATGGTCACGTTTTCTTCAGAGTATCATGACATGGCCCTACATACCACCCTCCTGTCTTAACCAACTCTTTCACAACAGCAACAAAGGTTTGTTCCAAATATAGTCTGCTTTTTCTGCAGAGTATTTAAAACATCATCAGTTTCCATCTGCAATTGCCTTTCTCTGCTTTAATCCATAAACACAGAAACAGAGGGAGTAGAGACTGATTAAGATCTTCAAGAATCAATCTTCCATTTCACGTATCAGCAGGAAATACAAGAGCAATGTTCCTGATCACAGGTATCTTGTAGACTCTTCAAGACTGCTTAGACTAATCATAACTGCAATCTCCCATCAGTAATGGGGTGACAGGGTTAATTCTGTCAGCTGCTGATTATCCTGCGAAATCAGAGGACTAGGACAGGTAAGAACAAGTGAACATCTACTTTTTCCTCCAGATAGTATTAGTTGTCCCACTGACTAAAAACCCTGTGCATGTTGCGTTGAACTGAGCTCACCTTGACACGTATCCAGAGTTCTTGACATCACTCCAGCTGCTGTCTTTAACATCTCCACAAGTGGGCTCATATTTACTATCAGTCTGACACTGTGTTTCAGATTCCTTCCGCAGCTAACAAAGGTTACCAAAACAAGAACAAAAACCAAACAAACAAAAAAATTCAACTCCTTAAGTACTTGAGACCAGTTTGTACCCCTAGAGACGGCATTCAATAATTTCAGTGTAAATATCTCCCAAGATGTCAGATGAAGCAGTCTAATCTGCTTGCTGAAGCAGTTAAGCACATTGTACATGGCAGCTGACAGCCTTCACAGACAGATTAAAGAATAAATTTAGCCTTTTGATTTTGTTATCTCATTAGTTATTAACTTATTAATACTACTCACTGCAGACTCAAAACCAGAAGAAAATGCTAGAATAATACCTTCTGTATTCAGATAAAAATACTTACTCTGCTGTAAGGATGGGGATGGAAGAGTTTGCGTACAATAAAAGTTGTGGCCACAATGCAAAATATAATGGTGCCAACAATTTCTTTCCACCAATGAAGTAGAAGAACAGGATCTTTTTTGCGAATGTTCTTGTAATTTGTATCATCAAAAAATCTGACAGTGATCTGGGTGCTACGTTTGTTTCTCTCTCTCTTGTAGTAGGGTAAGTAATAACCATTATCTGTGTATAGAAGACAGAAAGAGGGCATAGGTTTACTTGCAGGTAACTACAGAACAATTTTGTCTTCTCATTAACAGGTTTCCTCAAGAGACACAGGGTGTTTTTGTTTGCATGCCCCATGATTTTAAATGGCACACACGCAAATTCAGTTAATCAAGGTTGTGGACTCCATGGCAACTAGGCCTCCCATCAAAGTTTACTACTTCAGAAGGCCTGACTACTGATAGCTTTAAACCAGAGTATCTTCCATACGGAGAACTTTATATCCCCAGGCTGAGTCTCTACCACTGTCAGTGAATTCTGAAAAAAATAATTCACAAGCTTTTTCCACTCAGATCAACTATCAGTGGCAATGGCAATACACACAATACCTCTGCAGCAAGAATTTCTGGCACTCAGAAGTGCTTTGTGTGGCACTAGTTGTACATATATGTCAATTTGGAAATATTAGTTTGGGCAATAATTTCCTAGTTCATTAAATGTTAAAAAAATAACACATATTTAAGATCAAACATATGGCCATTTATTGAATTTCACAGATAATAAATGGGCAAACCTGGCTATTTGAAAGAGTTCAAATTTTGGAACTTACACCTACCATATGGATACTGCAGAACTGAAAGTGCTCCATTACTGTACTCTTCATGAGAATACTTGTCATTGCTGAGACACTTATCAAACTCATCAGACCCCACCAACACTGGAGTCCTGGAAGGAGAATCTAAGCATACAAATGACAATTTTCTGAGCTGAATTGTTATAAAAATTCTGTTCTTGTATTAATGAGAACCCCAATTGCATAATCTTAGAAAATGTCTCTTGGACCAGATCATGAGAATGAAAATTAATCCAAGGAAACATTAAGAAGGGTATTTTAAGGTTACAGTTACTTAACACCTTTCCCCCTTGCCAAAATACTAGTTTTGGACAAGTCAATTCATTCATATTCACATCGCTGCAAAAAACTTTTTCCTCTTGTTGTTGAAAAATTTGATTTAGAAGACCCAACATTTCATTACTAAAAAAGACCCTGTCAAATCCATACTAAAAGAAAGCAGGCAGTAAACATTTAATTAGAAAAAATTAAACAATTAATAAAGCACAGAGATAGTTCCTGAACTGGTTTACAACTGGAAACATTAGACTAGTTTGAAACATACTGGAAATCAGAAAGATGTCTTGTCTTTTCAGAGCTAAGACAGTAAATGAAACTCTGAATTGTTACTTACGGATTAAAGGTTTCCATTTGATTTTGGGGAGAGGAATAATTGCATTATCGTTCCTGGATTCCAGAGCCTTTGGGTTGGTTGGGAATTTCTCAGAAATTCTGACTGATGACTGAAGATACAACTGGCCCCTGTACATACCTAAGTAATAAACAAGAGAGCATATTAGTCTTAAGATTTAGTTCTCTTCACTCCTGAATAAAATTGCCCCGTCAAAATACATGGCTAAAAACATTTCTGAAAATGTTTCTTTATATTCTGAGAATCTGAGATACTGATTCTGATTGCTAGGCTGGACGAATTCAAGTACTATATTCCCTCTGTTCTAGAAAAGCAAGAGACCAGGACATCTAATTTTCACTGTTGGAGAGCTGGTGCTACAGAAAAATGCCAGCAGTTTTTAAGAGCTATAAAGAGTTTGGGCTTTGCATAGGTAAGACTTCTTTCAAACTTCCTACCCTTGATAATGCTGGTATGGATTACTCCTCAACAGCCATTACAAGGAAGGCTGGAACAATCTGGCTTCTTCCTAGTGTTATTCTTTACCTGTGTAACCACTAACAGGAAAGCTACAAGGTGTAAAGACTTACAGAAAAAGGCTAAGGCAAACAAAGTCTTAGAAAACCAAAGCACGTTGACAAACCAAAGCACGAGACAGACAGACAGCTGAGAGGAAGAAGGACCTGGGGTCAGTCTATTTCAAATTGTCACAAACCTCATGAAATGAATTCTGACAGTTGGATGAAAACTTAAGTCACATAAAATCTTAACTGAAATTTCTTCATGGTAAGTTACTGTAATCAGTGCAGAGGAAAAAATGAATGTGACAAATTAGCATGCTGGAGGGAGATCTTGCTTATTGCTTACAGACCAGTAAGACTGCCTTGTTAACTATAAACCTATCTTTAAAAGTTTCAAGACTTTCAATCATCTCCAATGTACTGAAACTACAAAGCTGTGAATGTTTCAGAATCAAATTGGGAAAGATTTATGGTTTTGAAATGTTTTGGTTTTGAAAAAGAAAAAAAAAGGAAAAAAAAAATCAGTCTTTTAACTATCACTGTTTAGGCTAAACAGTCATAGATACTGAATTCTGCCATAGCCAAAGGCATGCTGTACCTTCTGTAATTGTCAGAATTTCTAAGATGGGTACACAGAACTCTGACTGTGAATGACAACAGCAATGATGACCAGAGCAGTCTAGGAAGAGATGAGAACATACCTCTACTTTTTGACAGTCATTAAATCAAGTCAAGGTGTCTTTCTAGGATATATGTTATTGAAGCCTCAATTTTGGGGCGTTATAAAGCAATGTGGGTTGAATTTAACAGACTTCATTATAGAGACTATCAGACTGGACAAGTTACAGCTCCTCTTAACTGTAATCTACCAGTACAGAAAGATCTCCTTTATTACAACCTCACAGAGAAAAGAATAACATTTACTACAGAAAATGCTGCAGTCAGTGTCTCACCCAAATAGACACTGGATTCTGTGGCCCCTCTGGCAGCTTCCACAAGATCTTCCTCATCTTCCAATACTTCATTGTTTGCAGTGTAACTTGTGTCATCAAATAGACTGATTGGAATTACTTTGCCATCCTTAACCAGCCATGCAGAAGCAATTGGAGTGCAAAACTGAAGAAGAGAGAGATAACTGGAAAATTAATGTTGCATTAACTAGGTATCATGTAAGAATAATGCTAAACAATGTGCTTAAATTCTTTGGTTTAGTTTTTGTAACAGATGTAGCAGCTCAAAGTCAGAACTTCAGTTAAAAAAAAATTACAAGCAGATGTGTGCTTCTTTACAAAGACAGCACCTGAAACCCAAGATGAAATACTTCATCTATGATGCTGCAAAACTTCTTCTTTTGTAACATTTAATATTCTGTCTTTTCCCCTACCTGGTATTCCCATTCCAGATGTCCTCCTTGTTTGTTAAAAGCCATCACCTTCCAGTCAGCTACTGAGACCTTTATCACTGTATCTTTCATCATGGCTTCCTGCTCATCCACATCTGAAATAATTTTTGTTTCTTCCTTGTTCATATTTGATTTAAAATTGCTCTCAATATATCCCGCTCTAGTTTCAATATCTGGGACATAGCGCAGCTCAAAGTGACCAACGCTGAAATTCCACCTTAAAGAAAAAGAGAAAAACTTTGTAGAAACAACTTACACATTCCAAGGAAGTCCCAAATCCCTTGTCCAGGAGATTCTTAAACTGAACTACCTATATTCGGCCCACATTTTCACAGTAAACTCTCAGACTGTCAGATGAACACAACTGTACCAGGAGGGGGAGTGCTACATCAGAATACAAACCAAACAAGCTGAGAAATCTTACTTAACATAATGGGTGAGCTGAGAAAACAAGTGGTGAAGTAAGGCCAATGGCATAAAGGTTTAGTATATGGAAAGGACAATTGAAATCATCAAGTAGTACAGCTGGGTCTGTTCAGTAGGAAAATGTTATTTAGCTGATGAAAGCAACAAGTATAAAACATTTAGGAAGCAGCATTCTACACAAGACGTGTATCTCTTCATTCATTAGGCGGATTTAAGTTGAAACATGAGGTTTTTCAAGGTGAAGGAGAGACAATGCTTTCCCCTCCCCTTTTTTTTTAATTCCACTCACAACCTAACACAGCATTTCTTTCACTAGTACTTCATGAAACCAGGACTGCTCATGTCCCATAGGTTAACACCAAAAAAAGACAACTATATAAGTAACACAGAGTTCTCTTGCAGAGCCAAAAGCTCTTTAATTTTTGTAAACCAACAAATTAGGGCAGAAATTGAAAATCATTTTCAGAAAGAGAAAGAATTATTTTCTTTCTTCCATGATATAGACCAATGCTGTAGAGAAGATACAGATGGGAAAGGATGGCAAGTTTGTGTCTTTAACAGCAAAAAGGGGGAAAATATTTCCTGAGCAGTATGTTTGGGTATCCAAAGTTTCTTAGGACCAGTTCGGCAACCAACAGGAGCCCAAGCTGTCTCCTTAAAGAATTTACAACCTTATGGTAAAAGTCTGGCATGTTTCATATACTCAGTTGCTCTATTAAAATTTTTTCTTTCTCTGGATTAAAAACCCAGATCTATCCTGTAAACTCCACAGCAGCCATACCGCGTCACCAGGAAAGCACCCCTGTTTCTGACTACAGAGACAGGAGGATTCTGGTGCACAAGATGCCATACTCTGTTTTTGAAAGAAATGTACAAAGGAAAAAGTATGTTTTTATGACATACCTCTCCCTGCCAATATCAGTCTCCAAGAACTGCGGAACCCAAGATTTCTCTTTTCAAACATCTCATCTGCTAATCTATTGGAGTTCTAATTAGGTTATCTCTGATACACTATGGATGCACATCCTGCCAAATCCTGCTGCAAACAGAAGAGGGAGCAGGGGAACAGGGAATAACTAGTTCTCTAAATTTCTGGGCAGTTGCTGTATCTATGTATGGCAGCCAGCCTTTTAGACTTACATTTTATGAAGCAGGCATTGGTTTTCTTTTTTTTTTTGTAGTAGAATACATGTCTGTATTTTTATAGAAATCTTGATATATTAAAACTTCAACATGACAGCATTAGGAAAGTCACAGACTGAACCAGTTTCTACAGCTAGTAAAGAACAGACCACCTACGTTATGAAATGAACAAAGTAGATTTAAGAAAGGGACTTCTAAAAAAATAAGACTAAAGATGTTTTAAAATTCAACTTAAAATGAAAGTTAAAGACATCAAGTATGAGAAAAACAGTGACAGTTACCATGAGTAGGTAAAGAACTTAAAAGTGAATCAGTAGGTCATAAGAATACTTTTAAACTGTCTCCTTTTGTACAAAAAGCAACAGTTGGAACAAACATTAGTGACATTTGCCTTGTGCAGTAGAGCAGTGACAAACTCTTTTGAGGTATGCAAGGACAAGGAAAATAATTTTCATTTGATTTAGAGAGAATATATATGTGCACATCTTTTCTGTCTACTCATCTGTAAAACTGAAGTTCAAGACATTTTTCAAAAGCACTGAAGAGCAAAGGGATTAGCCAACAGTCTAGTGCATTCCTTTGGTTAACAATCTAAATTCCCTTGTGCAATTCCTAGACTAATGAGATCAAAAAGAAGGTAAAATCCTTAAAATGTTACATATTAAGAACTTATCTCTATTGGATTGTTTCTGAACAATTCTTACACTTACTTTTCATTGCCACTGCGTGGTCCAACAGCACGGACTGTTTTCTGGGTTCGGTGTAATAGGAGTGTCTCTTCTTGTTCTGTTTCATCGTCATCCCACCGGCGACAGCCCATAGCTGAGCAGATGTACTTCACCTAAGGGATGAGGCAAGAGACTTGCACATGCTTTGAAGCTCTGAAGAACTTCAAGACAAACAAATGTAATCAACAGCAACATTCAAAGCTAACAATCCTTACAACATATTTTTGGCTCGCAGGCGGTTTGGAGCTCCATGATTTTAGATGCTCAACTTGAGGGATGTTGAAAAGCCTGGTTTAAGAGATAAGGGCTTTTCAGAAGTAGAATTTTCAAAAGATTCTAGTAAGTCTACAGTTTGGGCTATTTTGACTACCTTTTGACTATATTTTGCACGTGTGTCTACTTCTAACAAAGAAATCTTAACTCTCTCTTTTCCCACCATTTCTGTGGACACTGAAAGAACATTCCTACAAGACCCACAGCATAATTCTGCTTTCATGCCGTATTTGTCTCAGCATAACTCTATTAGCTTCAAATGAAGTATTATTGATTTATATAAAATAGTGCAGAGCCTTCCCCCTTTGCCTTGTCAGCTATTAAAAGGGAAAGAAGATCTTATTTAACTTTCACAGTGATAGACTTTGCAAGAGTCCCGATCTCAAACAGAATTTGGATTATACAGGCAAATGTATTTTGAAACAGGAGTTGAACACACTTTCAGAAAGTCTCAATCAACATCATACTGCCAAAGAAAACAAACAGACTGCCTAAACTCTTAATGAGGACGAGTAAGGCACTACTTCCTGTATAAAGCACCTTTGCTACTGCGAGCACAAGCCAGGAATCAAAGCAGAAACCGAAATTTCCACTTTCTGAACACTGGGGGAGGAGCAGTCTATTGGTGTACAGTGCCCCCTGCTATCAATGAGGAAATCAAAATGACTTCATGAACTCTTGCTTTGGATCTATGCTCTTTAACGCTACCGACCACTCTACACCATGCCATAGAACTGTTGTACATTAAAATGTGTGGTCAAAATGAAAAACCCAATTTTGTGGAAAACAAACACTGGAAGTTTAAAATTTTCAAACTATTTTTTTAACTTGTTTTGAAATGCACCAATGTTTCTGATAGGCAAATGTCTGTTCTTCACTACACAATGTATCTACAAGCATTTTAATGACATCTGACACTAAGGAGGGGGAGAGAGATGTCCATTCTAGGACTCCGAATAATGCAATTAATTCCTGTGCTTTTTCCAGCCTTTTTTTTTTACTTCCATGTTTTCTCAAAATATACAACTTTTAACCAATGGATTTCAGAAGAAAGATATGTTCTGAACTAGTCAGATAGCAAGTAGTTTTCAACTTAACTTTTGCATATTACTTTAAAATATAAGGAGAACTTCTAGGAGATAGTAAACTCACTGAAAACAACTACAAGTCTTAAACTTCTGCATATGTTTAATGTTCCTCTTGTTTTCAACCAGCTATCTCTCATTAGTTGTGAAAAATCTGCAATAACTTGTGAAAAAAGTGTCACCTAAAGCCTTCTTTGATATACAGTAAGCTGACCAGAGAAGTTCAAGCAGAGCTATATGATCAAGCTGAACTCCTCTGCCAGCTTGGTAGAGAAAGGGGTCATCCCTCTTTTTTCCCCTCACTCACCTCTGGTCACAATCCCTGTCCCCTTTCCCTTGTGCTAGCCCTGGCACTCCCCAACCCCTTGCTGAGCTGGCTACAGCTAACCCAGCACAAAACTAATCCAATAAAAAGTGAACAGTCTTCTGTTGGGTTAGCGAGTTGAATCAGCTTAGCAAAGTGTGAGACAAGTGTTAAAGCCAGCACAGGGGATACAGCAGGAGCTCATAGGCAGAAGATTGCAGTGGGGGGCTCAGCCATACCATCTAACTGCACCAGCTGTTACCCTTACTCCAGCCCACTGAAGCTGCTGTCCAGGAAGCTCAGATTCTGCTCTTTTGTGCCATGCAGTTGTACACTTGAGCTGTAGTGCAGTTTAAATCTCAAGAGCAACCTATTTGCAAGAGACAGTGCTTGAAACACACACACAGAAGGCAGCTTTTCAGGCTCTTACCTTCCCTGAGTATGAGCTCAGTCCATAGGTCGTCAAAGACTTTCCCCCAACTAAGACAACGTCCTCGCCAAATTTGTAGGATGACTCAAGAAGAGATTCAACTGTGAAAGGAACTGCTTCCATGCTCTCTCGATCTCGATCCCACTGGAAAAGGTCCCCATCCAAGGAAGGGATTATCATCTTATTTCCAAATACCTAAAATAATTGGATTGAAGGTTAGCTACCATTTAACCACAATTTTATCAAAACACACAGATCACAAATGGAAACAAAAATGCTGTATAAACAAGTACAGTGCATTATATTCCAGTATCCTATTTTATGGTTTTATATCCCAGAGTCTTATTTTTCAAAGTTATACTGAAGAGAGAAAACTTTCAGGCATTCAAATCAAATCCGTATTTCACTATTCTTAATTAAAAAACAGTTCAGCATGTGACACTTCTTCCACTTCAAGCAAAATATTTTAAAGCTCAATCAGTTGATAGACTAGTATTAATCCAAACTGTAGAAAATATAATACTGGGAGAAACATTCTTGAAGAGACAGTCACTGGTTAAAGTGGAAGTTTTGCTGATTATCTGTAGTAGTTTCAAGACAGTGGCACTGTAGGTAAAGTTCTACTTCACTGCTTTTTTTCTAGAGCTAGTTTACTGCTAAACACAGAATCAATCACTCTCTGTAGATCAGAAGACTGAATTTGGTTTTAAAAGAAAAGCTGAGGCTCTTTTGCAATTACTGACTACTCCATAATATCTATCATCCTGTTAAGCAAAGAGAGCAATTATCACTGAGATCAGAGCTCACATTTCACCTTTGCCTTCCTAGACAGTTAAATCTAACTTCTCCCCAGAATTTCCTATGGTTTAGTATGCCTTTCCTTTAAAATTTGCCTGGCTTTTTGTTTAAAAACACACACACACACAAAATCTTCACCAGGATACAGCATTTCATCCATTAACACTGAGATTTTCAAGGAGATCCTAGTTCGGAAGTATGAGTCATTGTCAATGAGTACTAAGGGACTTATTAAGAAACTCATTATCAGCATGATAGACCATAACTAATACTGTGGAGCCACAGTGGCTGTGCCCATCAAGAACAGTGAGAAACTGTAGACCACAATCTTAGCTTTTGAGGATATGGATTAACATGGAAGATTTTAATGCTTTTTCAGAACCTCTGTCCATTTGGGCAGTATCCTACTACATAATTACATTAAATTCAGACACTTTACATATTAGGGTTTAAAGTCTACTTCTGGCACATGTATATTAGTCACTTCAAACAAAGTGTTCCTGCTTAGACTCCAAGGCACAGGTGTGTATTATGAAGCCACACAAAAGATCCAGAACGTTTCTGGTTATTATTTCTGGAACCACTTCTGCTTCATGATTAAAATTCTCTATAACATGAGACTTTTTATTCTTACTAATTGGGTCACAGACAAGCAAACAGCACTAAGCAAAGTTGGGATCCACCTAAACAGGGAGGGAAAGACACATCTTGTAAATGCGTGCATGTCATGACTGTTTGACACACCTCATTCAAAGAGAAAATTTAGATGAGTTACCCAACAATGCTGGTGACTTATTTAAGATCCCTAAAGGATCCAACACTAATGCTTTCTGGCTTTGAAAAGCCTCATGATGACTGACAATTAAAATAAAAACTCCTCTCAGGAGCACAATGTGTAATTGAAGGGATGATAAAAATAAACCCCGGAGAGTAGCTGTGAATTGCTTTATAAAGCAAAATGAGGTGTGTTCTTTCCCTCCCAGGTATTTACCTTATGGCAAAAAAAGGCCAAACATCATGGAAGAGACACTGCATGAGATCTGTGATACACAAGAAATGTTGCATTATGGCCTACCACTGGGCAGGAAAAATACACACACACACACACACACACACAGGTCTATACATACACTTACAGAAATAAACCAACAAAAAAAGCAAAAAATGTGTGCAGGGAGGGGTCATTGTAGAAATCACCTGATCAATGGAAAAAACAAAGCAAATACAGTTTACATAAACATTCATATTCAAGAGCAGCCTTGTGATCTTGAGAAACAAAGGCATGCAGATTTTGGAAAACACCTTTTTAGAAACAAAAGACACCAGTGCCAAAGTTGCAGCTGTAACCATGTTGGAGTATCTTGTTAAAACATTCAACACAGAAGAGTAATATCATAAAATCTTTTTGTAATATATAATTTCAGAAATGCATAATAATTTTGATGGCAACTTTTAGACTATGCAGTTATTTTGCATTAATAAATCCCTCTAAGGTTTCTTCCTGCACATGGTCCAGATACCTGTGAGTACTTTGGAGGCCCACACTCACCTCCAGCAATATGATATTCCATATATAAATAAGAATGAACAGCAAAGGTTCTTTTTACAAGCAGCTTTCCAAATATACAAAAGCCAAACCTGTTCCTGTACTACTGTTTCAGCACACAGACCCCAAGCCCAGCAAACCTAGCCATCAACAGACTTCAAGTCAGATTCTGAAGAAATTCTACTGGCCAACAGTCAGCTAAATTCATATAGCATGATCAAACTAGATGTGTGCCACTGGCAGCTAGACAGCCACTTGCAAGTTCAAACTTACAGATACACTTGCTGGAACCCACAACTGCAATGGCTTTGTAAAGCTGCGTGCTCCAAGGGCTGCAGACCACCCCATTGGTTTGTAAAGAGAGGAATCAGCGGTGCAAACTGCCCAGGAATCACTGCTGAGCAAGGGAGACTCTCGGCAGGTAACTCTGCAAGCTCTGGGGACAGCATGACACATGTCACCTTAAGTGTTTCGCTTGTCCTGGAGCAATTGCTCCAGGGCCTGAGTAGGAAATTTTCCACTAGCAAACAACAGGCAAAACGTTGGCCATTTCTGGGAACCACATGCCCAAATTCCCAACGCACATGAAGTTCACTCAGCAACACGCACTTGTATACTCCCAATATATGAGACAAATCAGGTCATGGCTTGTGTGCCTTCAAAAATTCCCCGACAGTGGGGCAATGTCTGCTCATCTGTTAAAACCTCGGTCCCCATAAGCTGCAGAGGACGGACGAGACTGTTTCAGTCATCTCTGCTGATCACCTGCCCATGCTCCCAACCTTGAGGGTGCCTACAGGAGCAGCACGACCTGCATGACTTTGGGAAAGAAAGGCTGAGAAAAGACACAACTGCTGCTGATGAACACATCAGGAAAAGGAGCACAGGCAGCAGAAAGAGCTATTGCATTGAAGGACAATGCCAGAGTATGAGCAGATGGGGTTAAACTGTCCATGAGTAAGTGCAAGCCAGACATTTAGGTTACTAACCATCACAAATGTGGTATTTCACAACAGAAACTGAGAACAGAGGGGGAGAAAAAAAAAATCACCTTAAGATGAATCTAGCTATAAATGGGATTACATGACATGGTGCTGACAAGGGACTAGTCGCACCTGATTACCACAAAGGTAGTCTTTTACTAAAATACCTTTATTTGAAGAATGGTGCAGGTATGCAAATGTGAATACTTGCAGGTGCCCACATACACGTGTAACAAAAGGCATTTGTGTCCACTTGTGCTGACATCTTTTAAAAGAGCAGTTTAGCCCGAGGCTTTAGAAGGACATTAATAACAATTCCTATACGAGTTATGCAGCTCATTCTCTAGTACATCAGTAGCAGCAAAGGGACTTTCCTTGAAAGTACTAGCAACAAGCATCGGCATGCAGCTCAGGTAAAGGAATGACATCACCCTGTATCTCAAAAGCATTACCTCATCTCCTAATCCAAGGAGTGAGTCACCCAGGCAGTCAGCTGCAAATCTCTTGGCACAGAAAATGTAGGTTACCACGATGCACTTACATATTCCTCTGATCTGTCAATGTAAATAGCTATTTGTTCAGCTTCACTGGTCAGCAATATGGCACATAATTGTTAAGTGGCTTGTCTTTCAGAAGTAACACTTAAAAAAAACCCCACATTAACTATCGAGCCCTAAATGAAACGCTGCTCTTTTGCTCATTAAGAGTTTGAAGCTGAAGTTCTCCATTGGTTCGGCACAGGGTGCCGTAGCCCTATCAGCAGCGCTGGCTGCTCAATCTCCAGGCCGACGGGTGAGGTAATGCAGTTTCTAAAAAGCCTGCACAAAAAAGCAAAAAAGCATAACGATCTGAAATGGCATACGCTACCAGGGAATTTGCTGTCTAGACTCTTTACTGGAAAGGAGGGCACTGCACACGAGGTTCCACGGCAGGTTGATTGGTGCAGGAAGAAAGCTGCTGATTTGTAGCAGTGGAAAAAAAGAAAAAAAGAAGGAAAGAAAATATCATGTAAACAGAGATCAAAACAAGCTGAAGTACTAAAGCTTCCATGAGGTGTTTAACAGTAAGTGTGACATTCGTTTCCCATGCCTAACACCCTTTAACACAAGGAGCAAAAAATCAAGCCTGCACACATGCAGGCACATCTGAGACAAGTCTGGTGCCAAAACAGTCAATATTACCATTTTCAGACAGGCTGGACTTTCCAGTAACTCTGAGGAAGTAACTTAAGCACAGGTAAAATCTTGTCCTTAGAATAGGAAATGTTATGTCTTTATGTTTTTCTAACAGTTCAGCTTGTGCTTTTCAAACCTTACTCTTACAATAAACTGCAAGACCTTCATTCCAGTTACTGATTAACTAAAACTAACATGTATCACCTTAAATGATACTGGTAACAATTTTTTTCCTCTACAGTTATCTCTACAATAGGATCACTGTAACAAAAAGGATCAAAGCCAACATCAGGCATGTTCTTAAGAAAGCTACTTCTCAGTGAGAACTATGTCTTTTAAGCCCCTTTAAAATTAATCTATGCAACATACTAAAAGCCACATACAGCATCTTCACTCTAAATGGTAGAAACAAGAGTCTACACAAACAAATCTGGGAGAGAGAAAGCAATCATTATATGTTCCACTTTTTTTTTTTTTTTTAAATTCATAGGCATACAGTAATACAGGTATCCCTACTATAAATGTTTACAGAATTTTCAGGAGAGAGATACACACACACACACACTTGGCAAGGTCTTGAGATGTCCCTAGTTCAGGCTGATGTGGAACTGATTTATTGTCTGCTCTTTTTTGATATGCATTCAGGCAGGTATCTGTACAGATGCACTGGTTTACGACTTCCTTCCAGTATAAGAAGTTATTTCTCCTCTTCAGCTTGGATTTCAGGATGTTGATTCATCTGTTTTCCCTTTACCTACCTGCAGAAATCCTGAAGCTCAGTGCACTACAAGGATGACAGCATACTGTTACCAACAGGCAGTCCCTAATCAAACAGGAGTACACTGGGATGAAGGGACCAACTAGAGTCTAAGGAGGTATTTTTCTTCAAACTTTCCACAAGGCGCACAACATCACTGCTTCCTTAAGAAGAGAACAAAGACCCAGGCACTAGTACAATCTTTTGAAAAACAAAGGCTGTTAAGCTACTTCACTGCCTAAAGCACTGGTAAAAGAGCAAAGTATTCTTCAGAGTATACAGTGCTGTTTAACCAGCCAAGGAAGAAGAAAATTGACTGCAAAGGGGAGTCCATGATTTCTATCAGTAAAATGACCTTCTCAGATGTGTTCAAGGGCAATGAGGAAGCTGAAGCAGGAAATACCAACAGACAAGTGGTTGTTCTGTCTAGAAAAACTTTCCTTTTCGTCAATGCCATCACTTCTGATTTCAGCACTACACTTGTTTACGAAGTGTGTACCTGTTCCTGACTACCTCCTGTATCTGTTAACCAGCATAAGTGTCCAGACCATCTTTGAGACCAGGACCGTGAGAAAGGCTGCACTTGGACATCTGATGAATCAGTATTTTATGGAGCAGTTTATGGAGGCAGGATTACATGGCCTTCCTCCTCTGAAGAGTTAAGAGCCAGTCTGTGCCAGAGCAGCACATCAGAGAAGCCATGGAAATAGGTTTTGTCTCAGCTGGGGTGTGACAGACCCAAAAGGCACAACCATCTCTACACAGCAACAGTGAGTGTGGATGTTTATCAGACCTCAGGATGACTTTTACCATCAGGCTGTATAGCTCACCCAGAAACAGTTCATGAGATCAGTCAAGTGACCAAACCTGGTCCCCTGCTTCTGCCCACATTATGACCCGTATGACAAGTTTGTATCTATTACAGCCTTTCTTCTCCTTCCACTAACACCCCATACTCCTTGAGCTAGTAGGTTCTATTTCATTTTTCATTGGTTGGAGAAGACTGCACCAAGTCATAAACATAACTTTCACAGCCCTGTATTTTGCGTATGATAAGCACACAAAGCAATGCTGTAATCCTGTGCTGGATGAGTACTAAAGAACTTGTTTGAATACTCCTTTTTCTCTCTCCTTAAAGCAACACCTGCAACATCCTTCCAACAACTTCATTAAATTACTATAGTTACTGTTGTGACTCTACACTTCAGATCGTAAAATCTGATCAGGTGTAAGCTACTAGGGTCCCGACAAAACTGCCTTTTACACAAACAGTGCAGAAGAGATGACAGCAGCAAAGTAGCTTGTGAATTATACTCTCCAGTGTCAGGGGTACAGCATCTTGTTCATCTTGAGTTTGCCATTAAAAGAATTAGTCCTACTCTATCCTCTGCCCTCCCTCAAGCAGCCATGCAGGGAAACGGAGGAACTGCAGTGTGTTAACCAGACCACCCCACCTCAAAAGAGATCAGGCCCCCAATACTGTTTGCTGTGCAATCAAACAGACCCTTCTTCTGAAGACTAGAAAACTAAAACACCACTGTTACTTTAATCATAGTCAAACAAGACTTGGGATTTTGACTACAGAGATGCCAGCCTGCTTTGCTGCCATGGTAACAGACTTTTAAAAACTGTTCTCCTTAATAATAATAAAAAAAAACAACACACAGTGCTTTAAGAAAGACTTTATTTTGACATTATTCCATCCCCCTCTAACATGGCAAGTTTTATTAACAAGAAAAGACTGCAACAGTCTTCTGGAACTTAAAAGCAGTCCTTTCTGAGACAAACCAGAGCTGCTGCTACTGAGCCCATCACTGAGCTCCTTAAAACTAATAGCACATTAGGGAGAACATTAGTGAAGAAAATTAAAATTATCCAAACCCTTGCCTCTACAGAAACAGGCCCTATACAGAAGCTCATTAGCCACCATGTCCAAACCAGTACTGTTCCAGTACTGGGATGTTTGAAGACAGTGTTTTAACTCCACCCCCACCTGCACCCCCACCCCTCACC
>JANZLQ010000056.1:41531379-41545616 GCA_026212715.1 Elanus axillaris
TCCCTCTCCTTTGCAGAGCACCCGGGCTCCTATAGCAGCAGCTGGGAGCTAAGCAACATGCTTCTCTTCAGAGATGGGGAGAACAGGCAATAGCAGAAGCCCATGTCACTTCAGGCATCCAGGATTTAAGCTGATCTCTGCTGGACCTTGTGTGTTTCTTACCCTGGCCCTGCCCGGACAGCATGTTTTTTTTGGTAAGGACACAGAGTCCATGTGTCTTGAAAAATTAAGTCTCAGAGCAACTCCTATGGAAAGAGAGCCCAATACAGGAAGAGAACAGAACACAGCAAATGCACCATCTTCTCCTTCAAGGATGCAAAGAAAGTAGAGTGCATGAAACATGCAGTGACTGTGACAGAAAGATTAATAGTTACCTGCGTATGGAGGACAAAGTCTAGAAGAAATTCGGAAATGAAATGTCAGTGGCTGTGCTGCTACAAGAATGATTTGCTGAACTAAAATGCTTAGCACTTGAAACAGGCAATTTCTTTTACAGATAAAGATATAAGCTGAAAGTTCAAAAAGGCTTTAGGGCAGAGTAAATCACTTTGTGGTGTACTGGGCAGCTGAGCTCCAAATATCCAAGTTATCCATTCCCTGTGCTGAAACAGGTATTTGTCCAGGCATTACTAGAGTTGATCCATTTTAATATCTGTAAACACTAGAACTGCTTAACAGCCAATACAAAACATTCAGTGTACCATATGTAATTAAATTACAAGCTACTATACAGATAACTAAACATCAGAGACAGCGAGCTGATGGTAAACGTCCCTTCCAAAATTTGCAGCACTTTGATGATGACTGTGAGCAGAAGAAAGCTGGTGATAAACATTAGCCCAGAGTGACTCTGAGAAACTTTCCCGGCTTTGTTCAAGGCAGAGCATCACTTGTGAGGACTGGGGCTGAGAGCTCTGCTATCATACAAGCCACAAGATCTCATTCTGTAGCTTCCCACGTGTCTTGTAATGGAAGCTGTCATGCCCCCAAACATCCTTACAATATGAGTGAGAGGACACATGTCAGCACTTTATCAGAGCTTTATCAGTGCTAACTACATCAAATGTCAGCAAGAAAGCCACAAAGCTGCAGTTATAGGAAGTCTTTTGTTTTTTTTAATTGAACAAGACATTGGACTAAGATGACTGTCTTTGAAGATGTGCTGTTTCGATAGCTACATAAGACCACTTGTCTAAGCAATAGCCCTACTTGTCACCTTGACAAAAATCATGATGCTGCATCATACTAACCACTAACTTAGCTTGGGCATCCATCAGCAATTCCCCTTTTCCACACATTTACCACCTCACATTAAAAAGTTTGGTTGCATTTCTTAGAAAAGCACAACTTCTAGCTATCCAAATATTTTAAAACAATTAGTATTTTGATGTTTAGTGGACAAAAAGTAATCAGCATTAGAAGTTTATTTTCAGGAGAATTATAAATTATATTTTTTTAGTTTCACCAAGAAAGCAGCAAAGGTCTGTACTCAGAAATCTACAGGTCTCTCTAGCAATTCTCCCAAGCCTGTCACCTCTTTATGCCCATGAACACTGTGCATGTTTCCAGCAACAGAAATGGAAAGAACCGCTTGTGCCACCAGGAATCGTAATACACCAATGTAGTTATAGAGCAGTCACATCTATTCTCTTTTTGCAAAACACAGGCTCCACTCCCCTTGATAGCCCTAATAAGTCTTCTCTGCCTCAATTGCAATTAGAATTTATCTTCCTTTGAAGTACAATTCTGGACACTCACTTCTTATTCATTATGAGCTTTTCCAGGAGCATTTAAGACACTAATCTCTCTCTCTCTCTACCCACAGGCAGCACAGGATCACATTTCCTTCCCCTGCAGAGGAATTGAGATGGCAGCTGATAACCTGTCATGAGATCTCTTACTGCACAGTATTCTCAGTTTTAAACTGGTCACCTCCAACCTTCAACAAAATTGTTATCAATCCCCACATCTTGTATTTCATTTAGTACAGTTTAATTCCAGTTCTATTACGGAAAACCTGTACGACAGAGAACTGGATAATGCTCCAGTCCTCCTCTACAGGGACAATACCTTCAGCTATCAAAGCATCTGGTATCTGGTGGTCCTACATCTGTCTCAGTAGTACACAAAAATAGGATCAGCTACAGAACACAAAGAACTCTACTAGAATACTCTTCCAGGCAACTAAAATTATACCACCTTACCTGCAAGGAAACAGACTTTCCCCAGATTAGCCACCTCAATAACAAGTCCACTGATTTATGCTCTGCCTGATTGAACAGAGCGGCAATATGGAGCTTTACATCTGGTCACAACATATTAGAGCTGCAAAGTAATTTTACAGCATTAACAGAAAATTTTAAAATTTTATTCTTCACTTTGTTGAGTAAAACTTTGCTTTAGAAAGTTTTGTACACACTCAAAGGCTTAAGAGAACCAATTTGTTATTCTCTGTATGTGGAAGTCTGACCCCACTGCACAGCATTTGCTCCTGCAAGCAGCCTGTACATTGCACAAATTCTCTTCGAAGTGCTAAGCAGGAAAGATTGCTTCTGTTGCTGTTGTGCCTCATGCCAGATACTTTAAAATGCACAAATACATTAAAAGCTAAGATTAACATTGGTGAGCTGGACAGAGCCAGTCGTTTTTAAGCAGAATCCAGAGAAAGCCATTTTCTCAAAATGTTTGTGTAGTTTGAAACAAATCTCCTCTTTGTTTGTCCATTGACTGTTAGCAGAGTCAGAACAGATTTATACAGATTTAATTGAAATTTATAATATTCAGCACTGTATTCAACAGCTACTATAATAACCTTTTAAGTGAAAATACTCAAGTCTGACTGACAGTCTTAAGTATTCCCCACCCATGCCCAAAACAAACATATCTCAGCTTTTCGTTGGATGATATTTACAGGCAGTGACTTAACTGAAAAATAACTAAAGTAGACCAAACAAAAACCCTCATTTTTATACAGGCTAATAAAATGCTGCTGCAGTGGTGCCCTAAGTGGTGGATATGATTGTCTTAAAACTCATGTCACAAGATTCAAAGAGACTGTTAAATTATTTACTCTCCCCTAACCTCTGGGAGGGCACATAAAAGAATCCAGAAATCACGATTTAAGCCCCTCAGAAGGCATTCTGACCTCTTGTCTTGCCCTGACCTCCTTCAGTGCGGGTTTTGCAATTTCTTCTACATCACAGTGTAAGAGGCCAAAGGATGAGAGCTGCTGAATTTCTACTGGCCTTCCCAAAGCAACCCAGGACAGCTTTTGGCTCTTCTCAGGCTTCACTAGGTACAGAGATTACCTTTTCCAACGTGCAGGGAAGTGCAGGAAGCCACTACCTTAAAGTGATTCCCAGGTGCCTGGAACTTAGTATTTCTTTTGAGGAAGGAAAGCACTGAAAATTTGAAACTGTTTATGATGCTGATAAAGCAAAGAAAAAAAAAGATATATTCATACTGTACATTAAATCCTGTCACTAGTGGAGCTTTGGAGATTTCAAAAATCCTCTCCCAGCTCACTGCTCTAAGCATCAGTCTCTCCTCTCCAAAGGGCAAAAAAGGAACAGTCTGCTAAAGATATCTATGGGTTCACTTTGCCTACAATGCAATTAGTTTTCAGCTGACTTCAGTATAAAACTTCTTTGCATCTCCACATTTCTCTGGAGGAAAAAACATAATACTGGGCTATTGCACAAAACTATGCCATTTTTATGTCCAAAAAAGATCACACAGATGACTAAGTTTGTAGAAAAGTTTATTTTATGTGGCTATCACAATAAAAAATGGTAAGAATTTAAAATGTATACAATGCAATTCAAAGACACTGGGAGACCCTTAAGAGGGATAAGGATGTTGACAGATTTGGTGACACAGCATAACCCAATTATTTCATTTTTCCAGGATACAGTGGTATGTTTACTATGACTGCTATAAATGTCAGCCTTGTGGACTGAAACTCATTTTGTCCCATGATCCCCAGTCTCTCAAATAAGGAAATAAGATGCTTACTTAGGGATTAGTCTGTAACAGCCAAATCGTGAGCCAATACAGTTACGTTTGAGTACATCCCAGTGCAGCATCTGGTCAGAGCACTGAAACTACTACAACTGGAACTGCCCTGTCAGGCTGAACTCCCTGCAGCGCTCCTGACAATGCAAAGAAAAATACATTTACGACTTTCACACAATTTTTAAGCTGTTAGTCTCACATCATCACCACCAAGTATCCCACTTATTCTCCCCTTTCTCATCAAACATCAGCTACCAGCTTTTTCACAGGAACATCTCCACCATTTATCCAGCCCATGGTAGGCTTTTTTTTCCGTCTCTGTCTCTTCTCCAGCCTCTCACTTGTCCCATCAGTCATGCTAGCCACTGCTGGCCAGTCTTTTTAATATATAGGCAAGCTTACACTTTCATTTCTCTCATTAATAGATTCTCATAAAAGAAAGATGCAGAATCCCATTAAGTAATTTAGTATAAAGGTATGCACGTAAGAGAACACATCACCCTCATTAGTAAATGACAACAGTCTCATAATGATATGCTAGGAACCATTTCCACTGCTTGAGAGGCAGTTCTCTATTTTCACTATGATTAAGCATCATTATTTTAAAAGGCTGATTCTCCCCAAAGTATTCTCTTTTGTCTAAGTACAGACGATACATTCATTATAAAGATAAATTTTAAAGAGTAAATTAAAGTGTTTTCATTAAAAGTAAGCTCCCTTTTAGAAAAGTTGAGATTCGATGACCTTACCCTGAACTTCAGCAGGCAATCTTTATGTGCAAGGAACAAGAAATCTTGGAGTTGTAAACATACAGCTTTTATAGAGAAGGGCTTTCCATTTTAACACAACGGATAGGGAAACAAAGTCTTTAAATTCTTATGCACAAGACTGAAATGCAGAGTCATACCTTTTCAGCATTGGCACCCTGAACATGATTGTTTATGTTGGAGTTCAGAGCCAAGGAATGAATTTTACCATTTTAGTCACCCAGATACACAATTAATAGTTCAGCAGCCTTTCCTTTCTAATTGATCCGTTCACATGACAAATGATGAACATCTCACTTGTCAGTGTCTTAAGCAGTAGTTTCAAGATCTGAAGTGTTTGACAGAGCTGCTGGAACATTTGAAATTTTACTACCTCATTTTCCTAATTAACACATGAGCTCCAGACAGACAAGTTCACATTTTATAGTTAGGCAGACAAAGTAACTACAGTTCTATTAAACACTGAAAGTTTGAAGATCTAATGCCTTTTCTTAAAAGGCACTTGGAAATTAAATTCATGCTTTCGCACCAGGACCTGGAACTACAGTTCACTGCACTCTCACCCAAGATAGCTAAAAAAAAAAACTCATCAAAACAATTAAGACACAGCAGCACACAATTTCCTCACTCTGAAAGAACACAAACCTTTTAACGCTGCAAGTGTAACGCAAGAAGTTTCTCATCTGCCATTTCTTGCAAGATATATGTTAACAGCTTACATAATGATACTGTTCTGTGATGAAGATAATACCGTGGTTGAAAGCACAGAGACCTTTTTCACCTCAAAATGTTGAAAGAGGAAGAAAAAGCCTCAATAGTTAGTTTGAGAAAATAAAACTCAACATGCCACATGCCCAAATCAGAAAGGAAATACTGTAGAGCGGGGAGATGACAGACTCTGAGACTTCAATAAATTTAATATTTTGACCCAAACCAAAATTGTCCCAATAATTTTAATGAGGCCAATTACTCACTCAAGTAGCGTATAGATTCCCTGCATGGAGTCTTCCAGCTGATACTGACAGCAGATTAAACATTTAAATATTTATTTTAAACATTTAAATATTTAAATGTTTAAATGTAGCTTATCTGGAGTATTCATCACTTTTGTTTCTTGTTAAATTCTGTCTTATCTTAACAGCATTTGTTTACATGACAGTAAGTCTATATTCATAACACTTAACGGCTTCTAAAAGGCCAGAATGAAGTTTTACTTCCAAAATTAGTTCTCTCACAGACTCTGCATCTTAACTGCCAAAAATCCATCAGTGTCTTTGGCCACATTTGTAGAAATGAAACAATTTGAAAATCCATGCATTATATATGCATAAGAAACGCTCTTTAAAAGTGTATTCTTATGACACCCACAACCTACTAACTTGTAGCCACAAAAGGGAATTAAATATTGCATGGACGAGCTACAATTTTGTTGTCTAAGCACCAACCTTTCGTTTCTACAGTCATACCACATTGGAAAAAGATCAAAACTCTGGACAGATCAGGTGAGTGACAAAATCCAGATTTGCAAAAACACTTCCATAGTGTTAAATGCTTGCATTCCCGAAATCTTTTAAAACCTGGTCTCATGTCTTAATTTGTAGTGAAAAATGAAGTTTATATTTGCACACATTTCAAATGTGTGTTTTACAACCAGTGGTTTTCACTGTGGTCATCAGAAACTATTTGCAGCAACAGATAACAGACCAATTTTTTTAAGTATCTAGTACTGAAAACATGTGTGAAGGACCACAGTTTATAACTGACACCTTCCTCTTTACAGAGCTCTTTACAGTTCTCTCTACAGTTCTTGTATTCTTTTCAATTCTGCTCTGGAACGTATCTTTTGGGGGAAGTTCTTCTTTCCTACATTTTTTTTCTTAAACGCAAAAATACATCTGAACAACTCTCAAGAAGTTGCATCCGTAAATAAAATTCTTTCTCAGAAACAAAGGAACATGAGTTAACATTCACATTACTTTTGCAATCCAAGACACCTATTACTAGCTCTCATTCTTAGACTACCACTGCAACAGACCATATCTTTCCTTAGACTTCTTTATACCAAAACAGAGGCCATGTAAATAGACAGCAACAAAAAACCAGAAGCAGGAAGCTCATACAGTCTGAATACCCCTGAATTCAACTTTCACTCTCCAATGCCTGTCATGCAAAAGCATGATCTATGATATGATATAGGACTGGTCATCAAATCCAAACATCCATGACAGAGGAGGACCATGCACTTTGTCACCACCACAAAGTACCCCTTAGTTGGTATATTTATTCCTCCTAATCCTAGGAAAGAATGACTCATGGATCTCACTTTTTCAGTGCAGAACAAAAAAAAAGACAAAAAACTTCCTTCTAATTTCTAGCTTAAGTTTATTCAAACTGATGGTGGAAATAGCACCAAACAAGAAATTTAATTATTTAGATTTCCTTCTTACAGTTCATCAGCAAGAAGTGATGCAACCCTTTATCACTCGGTACTTCAGGGTGACCTTCAGCACTCTATTTCATTGCTAACACATTCTATTTCATAGGCAGCCTGCTTATCTGGGATAAAAAAAAACCCAATTCTTTCTTCATTTATTAAGCCACAAGGACTTTTGCTTTTCTTAAGGGGGAAAAAAAAGAAAACAGCCAGTACTTGCCAAAACACACTCTAGTAATACAAAGCAGATGATCCTTTCATTTACTTCAAATTACAAGTAACTTGTTTTCAATCAGCAATTACATACAATTCCCAAACTCAGTTACATCATCTAGTTTGATAGTTATCACATACGTCAATTGCAAGACTAAAATGCTGACACACTCTAGTTTGAAATGGCAACATGATGTAAGCACTCCAAATAAAAGTTTGAGAATAGCTGTTGAACTTCATCCATACTAACTTTGCTGTGTTATTTAACATCTATCAAATATGGAGGAAGTTGCCTTTGTTTTATTACAGAAAATTCTGTTTTTAAAGACTTAGTCAGGAAAGAGCTTTAGCCTTACCTCTGGTTTACTGAGACTGGATGACACAAGAGAACCAGATCCCACATCCAGATCCCACTGTTTTCTCCCACTGTTTTCTGGATCCAGTGCAGCAATTCGTCCATCCAAAGTGCTGATAATTACTAGAGATCTGCAAGTTGGAAGCATTCACAGTCAAAACTACAGCCGTACAGAGTTTATCTATTAGATGCTTTCTATATTTAATAGAGTGCATCTCCAACTTTGAAGTTAAGTTTAATATAGTCTGCAAAAGAGCAATTTAACTTGGCAGCTCTACCTATACCAACAAGAGAGAGTAGAAAAGTCGAAGTCTCTGGCTGGATGTCATAAACTAATTTACATGCTGTAAGATACTTTCAGAGTTCAGTTTCAGGGGAAGATAGTTGACTTTTTGCTCCCACATGCAGATCTTACCACTACAACACTGAACGAAATTATTTTCTTTCAAGATATTTATACAAACAGTATAGATCCTATTTTTTTCCAGTCCCTTCCACACTGATCTTTAGTATGTCCTTTCAAAACAACCTAAACCCTAAACTATTAACCCAGCAAATCAGTATGTAAGAAATACTAAGTTCCAACTAAGTTTTCAGTACCTCTGGAGGAAACATCGAAATTCTGGAGATCTGTCAAGTCTTAAAATAAAACAAGTCTCACCTAAAGCATACACAGAACACTAGAAACAACCTCCAACATCTGCAGACAACAAAGCAAGCAAACTGCCTTATGCAGCTTAGGCTTTAAGTAGCCTATCTGTCTGGGGATACATGGTAATGGCAGGCTAGCTGTTAATTTCTACAGTGCCTGAAGCTCATCATTTTTAGTAAATCTTGTTTCTTACACAGCAGTACAATTAGAATAACCTTTTCTGGTTGGGCTAGAATTAAATCATTAAAAAAAAAACCAAGGAAAAAAAACCCAAAATCCAAACAACATATCAGAGACAAAACACTGATAAGGCATTTTTGAAGGGCCTTTTTTCCTTGATGATTGATTGTTTCACTCTGACCTGAAAAAGCTGGGATGTGTTGAGAGTTTTGACTTGCAGCAGGCTCACCAATCTTCAAAGGCTGTAGGAGTAGAGCTTGATCACTTTATAGACTGCTTGCACTGAGGGGGATTGGATCTAGCGACCCAGAAAGACCTTTATAGATGTTGGTTTCAATGAGAATAAGGAACTGTGCAAATAAACCTGATGGGTAGATTAACTGTTTTCGGGTGGGGTGAAAGGGTGGCGGGGGGGGGGAGGCAACGCACACACAGACGTGTATATGAATCATTACTTTAAACAGTAAGGGACACTAAATTGTTGTGTAGCACTGAAGCCAAATATATTCACTTGTCCAAAGGCACCACTGTAGTAAGCTGAAGTAGGGAGGAAATGATGGGGGCTATTGTTTTTCTTTGAATAGGGAAAAACTAAAATCATGATGATAAAAACACGTTCAAGGATACTGGCTTACTACGCCACCTAAAACAAAGGTCATGTAAAACATTGCTGGTTTACATGTAAAAGTAACCCACACATTTTATATGACCTTATACTGTACTACAGCACTATATTGTTAAAGAGAAAATTAAATACACTTTTCACCTGTACCAAAAATAACATAGCAGCTCCTGCTTCTGAAGGTGGCCAAGTACCACGTTCCTCCAAAAGCTTAGCTTAAGAAACTGTTAGAAAAATACCAATTGTGCAAATATTTGAACAGTAGGATACATGAGTTTTTATAAGCTGAGTACATACAACTATTCCAACTGTACAGAAACCAAGACTGGGTTAATAATAAACTGGATTGCAGGAGTCTATTCTCAAGCACTGTAAACAAGTGCTCACACACTAAAGGGCTTGGACACACATTTAACAGAATCTGTTTGCTTTATGGTAAAACAATTTATCTGAAGCCCTCTAGCACTGCATAAAAATATTATTCCAAGTGGGTCTATTTAAATTTTATGTTGATCCAGCTGACAACTAGGTTATAAAAAAGGTAGAAATGTAGCTAGAATGGAGGGAATTTTGGCAGTAACACTGTAGAGAAGAAAAATCCTAAAATCATACTGTGAAATGTTTCCTTCCCATCTACTCCCATTGTTTTCCTTTATCTAATTCCTCCCGCTTGACTTCTCCCTCAAGTACCAAATGTTTTATGCCTTTGTATCGTACCTTTGCGCATCTTTCCCCACAGGAAGCAAACCTCAACCTTCCCCAAGAGTTCTCATTATTTAAGCTTTACCACTGCCACCCAAGATGGCAGTTTTGGAATCTATACCTCCATCATGACCTGCAGTCACCCAAATCATGGTGTAACCACACTTACATTTTAAGTGTAGCTGATTAGGGAAGAGGGGGGTTGGTTGGGGGCTATGAATCATGCCTTCAGAGGGAACCTTTGTACCAATAGCACACACTTTGATAAACTGGTTTAACCAACCTCTTCTCCATACCCTAAAAATCCTGACTTTTCTTGGGTAAAGCGGTACTCTTTATTAGTCCCCTTGGCCACCAGCTCTATAATGGACTTCATTTCACAAACTCCACCTACTGAGCAAACACATCGGTGAGACATAGGAACAGGACCAGCTCGGCTATACCTTGCATGTGGCTACCTTTAGAACTGGAACTAGGCGCAAAAGAAGCATTCACTTCCCTCTGCTTCTTAATGTGTAACTGACTCTTTTTGAACTAAACAATCATGCTTCTGGTCCCATCTTCATGTTGCTCTTCAACAATAATTCTGCATGTCAGAAAAAAAACTCCTAAAACACCTTACTCTTGTAATAAAATCCTTCATTACTTACTCTATTTTTCTGTAATTAATACCTGTTCCCCCATCTCTGACTGACTCCAGTGAGTTAAAATCCTGTCACTTGAACTCTAATTGGTATAAGATCTGCAATTTGTCTACATGTGCCCTAGACCCATGCTAGTGTTATACACTCTATCAGATTTTCCTTTTTTCAAGCTTCCTCCCTTTCTCTGAGATTCCACTGCTTGCAGCTTTGCATATTGAGAGTATGAAGTAGTAACAAGAGATCTTCCCATCTTCCAGGTAGTCTAATTGAGCACTAGATTAACACATTCTGATAAAAGCAATTTAGGCAACTACTTCAAGAAACTATTTCAGAGCTTAAAAACAGGCAGGCAACTTGCTTTTTGTCACCCCACAGCGTTATCATAAGTTTACTGTAGCATATTATGCCCAATTCTCACAGCAAATTCTTATAAACACCAGTAGAATACAGCCACAATTCAAGAATAAAGAGCCATCCTTTTAGCCATCTCTTTGCGAGCCTTTGCTGTCTGAAGAGGTTAGAGCTACCTGCAATTCCATTACGTTAAACTGAAATAGCGATATTGTGGGTACATCTTTGGGACACCTAATCGACAAGTTGCAAGGAAAAGGAATTTCTGCATTAGCTTCTATTTCAGTTAAGCCTGATAAACTCTGTTATTCTCTGCAAAATGATACCTTATCACTGGCTTTATCAACACTACCTCCTGACTGGGGTAAAGCTTAAAGACTACCTTGACCAAAGAAGTCAGCTTCCAACAAAATACTAGTTTTCCAAGAACACTACCAAACTAGACCTCAGTTCTGCATACTATCCCACACAAAACACAAAATATTACCCAACTTAAGGTCAAAGGTAAAGAGGTCAAAAGTCACAACTATAATGCCAAGGAACCAAGGAGGATAGAGACAAACAGCACCCAGGCTGCAAATTCTTGAAAGAGCAAGACATTTGTTGAAAGTAAATCATGGACTATACTAGGGAGTGAATCACTTCCCACAGATATAGAGAAGGAAAAAACCCACCAATGCAAAACCAGAATTGCAATAGTCTCTATAACCCTGGACCAGAACAACAAAAAAAAAAAGATAGAGAAAGGAATTGCTCCAAATTAGGCAATTACTTAAATCCCAGGATCCATCAACCAGGCACCTGAACAACGAACATCAGTAAAACGAAGATGACACACGCATTTAACCTTGCCTTTAGCTGCTGCTCCAGAACATATTAGGAACCAAGTGATGGGGAAGAAAATCCCTTCTGGGCCCTTACAGATGGCCTGCAGAGGGACTAAAGCAAGGGGCCAGAAAGACATAGTGCATACAAAGATACCTACAAAGATACCTGTAATCACAGCAGCTGGCAGAGACTAAGCTTACACTATATAGTCACGATTTTATTTGCACTTTGTCAATATGAAAACACATCTGGTCATACTTCCCTCACCCTGACCATGTACAAACAGCCTCTACAGTTAGATGAAAATGTTTTCTTACCATTTCCTATCCTCTTTCACTCACAGACATGAGCTTGTTATTGAAGTGCAGTTATAATGTTCCCCCTTGAAACTATGCAAAATACCTACTACAGATTTCCACATACACTGACAAAAGGCCAGTCCTGAGCCTTAAAACCATTGTTTATATCCCAGCATGAACACAGCCCACTTTTTGAGATCAGGTGGTCTAAGCACACCTCTGTTCTACTTTACAGAAGTGAAAGTATCTGATTTACCTACGAACAGAAGAAAAGGGCTAAGATTCCAAGGGATGATGAAAACAGGATGGAGGATGAACACTTATTTAGCTTATCTACACCCTTTCACTAAACAAAAACTTTGTATTTATTCAAATAAGTTGGTTTTGTTTGAAAAACAAAGCAGAACTTATCATCATTTTGGTACAATATTTATCTCTATTGCTATTTCAATTTAATAATAAAAAAACCAAAACCAAATCCTAATACCCTCAAAAACCATTTGGGACATAGCAAATATGGTTGTTTGTCAAACTTGAACTCTAAACAGCTATTCCAATTTCAAAACCTGCATGTTTGTATGTAAAGAACACAGTAATTCACTAACCCTCATATTTTATTCCAGGAAATTAAAAAATCCTCAAAACCAAGATGATTACATTCATTTGCCTACAGCAAAAACAGCTGAGGTTTGGGTTTTGTTGGTTTTTTTTCAGATTACACTGGCCTGCTATATTATATGGATATTTTATTGCTTAAGAACAGTTAGCTGAGGTGAACAGAGATCTCACAAATACAGATAAAAAAAAAAGAAATGCAAGCAAATACTATTGCCAGGCAGCCATTCTATTTTTATTTGATGACAGCAAATCTATTCCTATGCACTAATAAATTAGAGAACAGCTACATTTAATCTCAGGCTTTTTAATCTCAATTACTAAATTGAACATCTTTAGTTTATTTTACTTAGTTCTAGTAGTCAAACAGAAAATTCATTTTTAAATATTTCCAGAGCTAAATAAATGAAGGTCTTATTGAAAACTGAATACAGTAGAATTGTAATAAACTAGGTATGATTTTGATGACCCAATACACAAAAGAATCATAGTGTTGCTAATAGGTGAATAGATTTTCCTGAAAGAAAAGTGGGTGCCAAGTTATGAGCCTGTTTCTTGCTCTAAGTGAATGCTCAGGTAAACTAGCAAAAAGCTTTGGGCTTTTCATTTTTAGAACAGGTCCTCAAATATAGTAGGCACTTAGTCATGCTCTTCTTCCTTTAAACTGTGGCTGTGGCTTATCACCTCATCTTTCTCAGCCAATTCAGAGACTGGAAACAGCTCAGTAACATTTCTGCACTTGAGTCATTCATTAAAATCTTCCTTTTGCCAGAGCTTCTTGCCACATGCGGTTATTCCCCCTCGTTATATTCTAAAACTTGTTTGGCAATTTGTCTTGCGTGTTTGGCTTCCCTTCAAGCCTACACCACTCTCTGCATTTAAGAAACAATTAAGTCAACAGGAGAACTGCATTCTCTTTAAAAGAAAGATAAAAGATGACAGAAATGGATATGATGCTCTGAACAATTGTGAGCTGCAGGTGTTGGAAAGAGTTTAGACTACAGACACCTTGCTTTTGGGTCTCCTTCCTGCAGGCACAGCACTGGCACCCGGTAACAAGTCAAGGAAGGGATCGAGACTTGATATTACCAGGGTAAGCAGATCGGCCAGATGTCACATAGCATGACATCCGGCAGCTTATTTGTCTAAGAATTAAGGCACCCATTCTTCTTACTAACAACCACAGAAAAGCACAAGTACCTTAGCGACAGTGAGGTCCTGAAATACCCTTTCCTTACTGCCGTGGCCTTTCCCTCGTCCCTCGGTCCAGCCCGTCCATCACTGCAGTGCTACGTCCAGCCTCATCGGGAGATTCATCTCTTCCCCCCCTTCCCCTCTCCTCCCACCTTCAAATACTTCCCTGTACATCCCTACAGCTCAACCCCACGCACCACCTTCCAGCACCCCCACTTCTCCGTGACCCCCCGTCCCAACGCACCGCCTGTACAGCCCAACTCTCCCACCTCTCTTCCCACTCCAACCCTTCTGACCCCACCGGCTGCTCCTGCCCTGCAGCCCACCCCTCCAAGCCCACTCCTGCACGACCCCTTCCCCACACACC
>JANZLQ010000056.1:41553240-41577482 GCA_026212715.1 Elanus axillaris
GGCCCGGCCCGCTCCGCTGCACGCCCCTGGCTGCCCGGCCGCCGGGGAGGGCCAGAGCCGGGCCGGCGGCGGGGAGACGCGCCTTCGCCCGCGGGCGGCTCGGCGGCACCATGGCGGAGGAGGCCAAGAGGCTGGCCGCCTGCGCGGCCGTGGACAAGCACGTCCAGGTGAGACGGGCCGGACCCCAGCCCCGCTCGGGACACGCCTCGGGGTGCAGGTGACCCCCAGTGCACGGAGCGGCCGTGGGGTGCTCGGAGCCTCCCGGTGCACGGAGTGGCCCCGGGGGTGCAGGGACCCCCTCAGTGCACGGAGTGGCCGTGGGGTGTACGGAGCCTCTGACGGACGGACTTCGGGGTGCACAGAGCGGCCCCCGGGATGCACGGACGGGTTGTGGGGTGCCAGGACAACCCCCACCCCAGCTGCAGCACGGACGGTCCCGGGGTGCAAGGAGGGACCCTGGGGTGTACAGACGGGACCCGCCGAGCCTCTCCCTCCTCTGCTTTGGACTGCGCTCCTTGAGGCTGGAGAGAAGGGAGAAAACTACTTTTCCCTTCCCATCTCTGCGCTCGCCCAGCACACACCTCCCAGGCAGCCGCTCGGTGCTTCGCACCTGCAGACTTTCACCGGGCACCCTCCCTCCTGCGAGCTGGGCTGCGGTGGGAGTTCAGGCTAACGCCGTGTCCTGCTCTTTTCTCCAAGTCCGGGGTGCTCTGCTGCTGCACCCCGTTTCTAAGCTCGCACCCGAGCGAGGAGCAACAGCCCCTAACCAGGGGGGTCGTGTCCTGTCCTCTGCGGGGAGGGAAGTGCAGCAAGGGGGTTTGATCAACCCCCCTCGAAGGTCAAATAGGACTGGAGCTGCTTGAGGTTTGGCACAGCCTGATCGTGAATGCTTGGAAGATCAACGGTTACAGTCACGCAGTGGCTTATCGACATGTTTGCTGTGCAAGCCCTTTCGCAATAGCAGTGTTGAAACGGGTGTAGAGTCGCTGCCAAGGAGGTAGATGTTGGCAGTCGGGGGGGGGAAAAAATTCCCTTTTCCTTCCCGCTCCCCCCGCCGCTGGGTTGGCATCTTGAGGTTCAGTTGCTGATGGCTTCCCTGATGTCCCATAAAAGTTTCACTTGTTTTGCAGCCTCCCTTTCCTCTGAGCAGTCTGCCTGCATGCAGGCAGCAAGCACAGCCATGTGCTATTTGAGACCTACCCCTCTGCCAGGCCAACGACCTCAAAAGCATTCTGTGGGGTGGGGAAGCCCGGGGGGTGGACTGATGGTTGCATAAAACCCCCCTTACCCAAAGCAAGCCCCATGGTTGCACTTTGAGGGGTTGCAGGAGGAAGGACTTTGTGTCGCAAGGTGCAGAGCCGAGCTACGACTGCTGCAGCAGGTTGTCGTGAGCTGGGTGCCTTTGGTTTGGGCTAAACCGTGACTCTTAATTTTGGACTTTTTGTAGTGAAACAGCTGGCCTTTGTGCTGTTTTATGGTCACGCAAACTCAGGATAATGTTTCTGGCTGTGTCCTAGCTGATTAAAATTTTGGGCCTGGCTAGTGCGGCTGATTAAGTAAAATATACAGCGGCTGGGGTAATATTGCAATGCTAACCGTCAAGTTGGTTTGAAGTGATGGTGAAGCAGATTAGAGCTACCGCCAAGGAGTTGGATGGTCTCAGCTGTCAGAGAAAACCCGTCTCCCCTCCAGTTTGCACTGGGAGGGCACAGCCACTGTTTGTAACAGATAGTTTTGGGTTTGGCCGTTAGAGCTATTGCTGTTAATGGAGGGAGCAACATAATCTCCAAAAGCAAAGCTGCAGAATCCCTCCCTTGCACGGCAGGGACATGTGGGAGACGCCGCTGACTTCAGGGTTTGGTTATGCTGGGCAAATCTCTTCCGCTTAACTGTGCCATAAATTGTGGCACTGGGGGGCTTGGTACTGGTACTGGATCAGGCTCCTCACTTGGCATCCTCCTTCACACCCGTCCCTGTCTTTGCCAGCACAGCAACTCCTCATGCAGCCTGCTGCAGTTGTAAACGTGGGGGTGTGAGGAGGATTAGGATTTTTTCTCTTTATTTTTTTTTAATTAAAGCCAGATTGCTGTGTTTACCCACAGCACTTGTCCCTGGGCAGCTGTAGGAGCAGAGTTCCGCAGTACTGGAGCGGACACTGAGATGGCCAACCTCAAAAGCCGCGGGCTGTGATGCCATGACTGCTTGGAGGAGCAGGGCTGGCACGGGGCTTGGGGCTTTAGAGCCATAAGCTGCTTGAGGAGAGCTGGCTTTGCGTTTATACAACACCTCCGAAGGCAGGCCCTGTTAGTGTCTCTGTTAGAAATGGAAAGATGGGTGAGAGCCGTAGGTCCTGCTGCCCCAGAGGGCTGAGGATTAATAAGAGGAAACTGGGCTTTATACTGTGTTTATCTCTGGCTCTTTCCCCACGTAATTCCTAGTCTTGGAAACTTATGTTGGACCAGCCAGCCCCTTTGGTGCTGCTGATGGCCACTCGATGTGCGTTGCCTTGTTGGCATCTCCAATATTGGGCAGCATCCCTCGGCCCCTGGGTTAGGAGGGACAATGCTCTGGTCACTGCCGACTCTGCTCATGGGGTCCATATGTGGGTCCTCAGCTGTGCTGTGGCTCAGTGCCTTGGTTTTGGTTGCTTGTGTTTTAGTAAACAAGATGAAAAGTATTTTTTTTTTTTTTTTTTTTTTGCATGGGTTGCTGCTCCTCAGTGCTGTGACCTGGACCCCTGCCCCTTGCACACTGACCCTGTGCTCTTCTCACCAACATTCACCCTGTCCCTGTTTTTAAAAGTGGATGGGTTTTGGCTGCTTTTGTGTCTGGTCTGGCTGGCGTTGGAGCTGAGGAGGTGGGAGCTGCAGTAAGGCAGGGGTTGTGACAGCACCGGTTTAGACTGGTTTAAAACTGTTCTTCTGGGAAACCCGCTTAGCGCAAGGTCTTGCCGTTGCCTAAGGGAGGGTGCTTCACCTGTCCTGTCATCACTGATAAATGCTGTCAAGATTATTGCCAGAGATGGGCTGGGACCCTTGTAAGCTCTTCCCACTTCATTACAGTGGACTGGCTGACGCTGAGGCTTTCCCTATCCCTTTAGGGCTGCTGCTCCAAGAAGTTGTCCTACCCTCTAGAAATGAGGGCAAAGAGAAGAAACTACCTCTTCCCAGGTTGCAACAAGTATCTTGGGAATACCGGTACTGCCCATGTCCTGCCAGCCTCTGCACAGTTTTGCTTGCCCCTTCCTTCCTTGGCTGGCCATGCTTGGCTCTGCCTGCCAGGCAGGTGACACTGAGAAACCTCGGGAGCTATTGGGTTTCTGCTGGCAACGGTGCAGGCGTGCAGCTGCGATCTGTTGCTTTCCTATCTTTTGCAGAGTCACGGTGATTAGTGAGGGCTGGGATATAAGCTGAGTCTCTGGTTGTACACTGGGTTTTGGAGAACTTTGGGTTTTTAAACTTGTAACCTGCAGAAGTAAGGGAAATCATTAATCCTGGGGGAGTGTGACCTGCCTTGAGCTCCACCTTTCCAGGCAAGCTTGCATGCTGGTAGGATTTTAGCTGGTTGAAATGCTGCAGGTATGGCTTTTTTCCACAGCTGCTGAACTCTGGATTTGCTGCACATGGAGAAGGAGCTCCAGACCTGTCTAATGTCCAAGAGATAATGCACAACAGCTATGTGCCTGCATCTCTGGCTGGCTTGAAGTCTCTCTCATTTGAAGTCTCTGTAGTTATATTGGGCCTCTTTAAGTCAATTTAAGCTTTGGATCCCATCCAAAGAAGGGGAAGTACATTGAACATTGGAAGTGTGCAAGAGGCTGCAGGTAGCTCTCAAAGGGTGGGAGACTGAGCTGATAATAAACAGAGATTTACATCGCAGAACATCCTCTTGCAGAGGTAACACAATTGCACCCATCCACCCTCAGCCTGGAGCACCTTTTAGAACCGTGTCTAACCGTATTGAGAACTGTATTACTGATGGGGCAGTAATGATCCTTCTTAAGCTAGACCATATGCAGAGAAAGGCTAGGGCTGAGCTGTGGTTAAAATATGATCCTCTTCACCATGTGCTGCCAGGCTCACCCACCTTTCATATATGTTGCTGGATTCTCATATAGGCAGTTATATACTCTGTTTTGGAGAGTGGTTTTTATTATGCTCTAGGAATGGCCACTGTGCTCTTTGCTTTGGCTGCTGGTGCAGCCGTACTGTTCACTAACAATACTGTTGGCAGCAAACCCGTGCTTTTACTGTGTGGCTTCCTTGGGAGATGTTATCTTGAGGTTGTTTCAGCCTCTTCCTTTGTGGTATTGTCTGAAACTCCCAGCTTTCCGGCAGGAGAGGGTGCATGGAGTGCCAGCCAGCAAACAGCAATGAGTGTGCATTGAACACCCTGAGAGTCAGACCATGGTGGTATTTAGCAAGCACATCTCCTTTGAGGAGAGGGCAAGTTGCTTAAAATCTCTTAGACAGTGGTCGTGCCCTCACTGCCACAGTGTGTGTTCCCTTCCTTGCCTGCAGCGTGCTACTACGTGTGTCAGCATGCATCTCTGGGCAAGGTTCCTCTTGCATGTGTTTATAATGTCAAGTTTACTGGGAAAAGTGGACAGCCCTTGTGCCAAGCCCCCAGTAACAGCTCTCCTCTGTCTCTCTTTGATTTGCAGAACAATCAAGTTCTTGGGATTGGAAGTGGTTCTACGATTGTCCACGCGGTGCATCGATTAGGTAGGATGTTCCTCTTCATGTCCCTCCCACCGCAGAAAGTCCCCTTGTCCGGCTGCCCCAACTACTTGAAAAACATGCTAAATCATCTGGATACTGACTTATTGCTGATGTGTCGAGTCTGTTCACTGACTGCTGTGTCCTCCTTGAAGCTGAAGGTTAAAACTGGGTCTTGTGCTCCAAATTTATGGCATAGAGAGCCCTGAGGAGGTAATGATTTGCCACCTGTTCTCCCCATACAGCCAGGCAAAGCGCTTTACTGGCACCCGCCACAAACTGGAGCTAAACCCCTCCATTTCATTCCAGCTCTGCCCAGTCCTGACTTGCTTTGTGGCTGTGGGCCATGCAGCTGCTCTGCTTCCGTTAACCCATTTGTGTGTGACTGACGCTGCTTGCTCACATCCACGTTATTCACGCTGAGGGTCCTGCTGAGATGTAACGAAAATGAGGAATGGGAAATCTTGCTGCATTTTTTTTTTATACCCTACAGCTAGGTTTATCTGCTTGCCCCAGGTGCAAGTTTGCTCAAGGTGTGATTCAGAAGATTTCAGCAAAATACTCAAGTGAGGCAAATGCATTTTTGCAAGGTGAATGTGAGGGTAATTATCCTCATGCCTCATTACAGAGGGTGCAGAGGTTTAAAGATGCCTTTGCAGGGCACTCTCAGCCCTCGGGCAGATCTGCTTGTGGAGGTGCTGTACCTTGTCCTGCTTCGCTGTCCTTGGATGCAAAACAGAGCAGCTGTGTGTGATGGGTCTGAAGCACAGCGTCAGCCCTGTTCACAGAGGTCTTGCTCGGACACAGAGCTGGGGTTCCTATTCAGAAGCAGAGTTCAGTGTGTCCCACTTGGGTGGGAAATCCCCGTGTGACCTCCAGCTCCCTGGGGCAGAGCTGTCCCCCAGCCCACCCTGCCGCAGGCGAGTGGGGCTGAGGTCTGAGCACAGAACAGTGCTTCGCTTCATGGGGTAACAGGAGAGATGGTGCTGTGCCTGCCCCTTGGCACCCGCCTCACCCTATGCTGTGTGTGTAATACACGCTTACTTGTCTGGGAGCTGCGGTTCAGCTTTCTGGGTTTGGCTCAGTATTGCAACCACTCCCAATTCTTAACAGAGAATTAGTCTGTAAATAAATGGGTATAGTATTTAAAGTGGAGTGCCTGTTCCAGGCTGCACATTCTGACTTTTCATGTCTACTGAATGTGTTAGCGCTGGGATGTGGGTTGTAACAACATACGACCTCATGTATTGCATCTTCAATCCTTCCAGCAGCAGCATTACCTTGAAGCATATAGCCCGTGTGCTTGCTCTGGTGTGAGAGCTGTTGCTGACTCTCCGGCTGTTGGCTTATGCCTAAGTATTGTAATTACTAAAATAACATTTTGTCCATAATCATATCTTAGTAATAGATTTTAGTCATTTGAGGTTAACCTGGGGGAGGTAATATTTCCTTCCATTTAATGGAATACTGTATTTTATTAGTCCTTTCCCTGCCATATATTTAAATGTTCTATAATAAATGAATGTGATCTCCCCAAGGCAACAAGCCAGAAAACCTTTCAGACAGCTGCTGAAGCTTTCTGTTTACAAGGAGAGCATGCAAAATCTGACTAATGGAGTGAGAGAGGGGAGTGGGGCTAATTTCCCAGGTGATGATTTGCTGACAAGGCTCCTCTGCTGCTGGAGACACAAAGGTTAATGGCTCGTGGTGTCTTGGGCTGAGCCAGGGTGGGTATTTAAACATTTCTGACTGTAGAAACTGAGCCTTAGCCTATGCAGGGTGGTACCTGTTTGCATTTTGAGCATGACTGAGTTATTTGCAAGCCAAGCAAGTAATTGCAGTGATTCAAAGGGGCTGCTCTGAACTGAGATTTATTAAAGTGAAAGTTGATGGTTTTTTTCCTTCTGCAATGAACAAACGGAAGCTTCTGCTTTTTTTCCTACAGCCGAGCGGGTTAAAGAGGAGAACCTGACAATTGTCTGCATCCCTACGTCTTTTCAGGTAAGCGCTTTCCTCCTTTGCTTTCTGCTAGTCCAAACACTCACACAGGGGATCTTCCCTTTGGCTGCGGGAAGCGACCACGCCGCTCTCTGGGCTGGCTCACTGTGGTGTGAGTTAACCGGCGAAAGCAGTCGTGATGCAGCCTGCAGCTGGATCTCATGGAACCAGAGGTGATGGTGCTGTGTTACCCTGACCTGAGCTGCAGGGATGCTGTAGTGCTAGGAGGTGTGTTTTGAAACAGCGTGGTAACGCTGGTTATGTCAGTGTTGGTGCGTGGCTTGCTCTGGGTCCTGCTTACAGAAAAATGCTCTTTAGTGGTGAACCAGACTCATAATGCAAAACTCATTGGAGACACTTAGTCTCTTTTGATTCTGTATCAAGCCCTGAAAGCTGTAAAAATCACGCTGCCAGCAATAATAGCAAGCTCATGTGTTTTCAGGAGGAACTTGAAATGCATCAACTGGCTTTTATAAGGAATTGCAGAAGAGAAATCAGCTTACTCTTTCCTTTTCTGCGCAGCTTTTGCAGGGATTGGTTCATACCAAGCTAGCTGTTGAGAGGTTTGCAGGGGGAGGGAGAACACTTGGTGAAATGCAGAGCTGCTGGGAAGCTTCTGAGCTGCTTCCTTGCCTTCAGGCAACTGGTGTTGGTCTCTCTGCCTCTATTCCCTGAGGTGGGAATGTGCTGCAGAGGAGAGCTGCCACCCTGTCCCCTTTGGGCAGGGAGAGGTGATGTGATGGGGACCACCTGTGGGGTTTTCAAGGCTGGGTGGCAATGTCCCGGTCTAGGAATTGGGCATGTGTCCTTCTCACGGTCCTGGTGTGGACCTTGAGATTTTACTTCTGTCACAACTTTTTCACTGTGAGGACAATCAAGCAATGAGGCAGGCTGTGCAGAGTCTGCCTTTCAAGGTTTTCAAGACCTGAGTGGGTAAAGCCCTGAGCAACCTGGTAGCTGACCCTGCTTTGACCTGGAGATTGGGTAGAGACCAACCTGAGTTGTTAAAAAATCTTATGAAAACTTAACATCCTCTTACCCTGCAGATGCTTTTTAAGTGTTAGTGTGGGGTGATGGGACTCTCTTCCTAGCTGTTGCAAACAACCAGTGGCCAACTGGGGTATACTACAAACTGCTGCAAAGGGAAAAAAGTGAAAACTAGATTTTTTTTTTCTTTTTTAACCTATATCAGTACTTCCGTTGCATATATAGACTGTGGTGAGAGTCTGTCTTTAGTCTGTCTAAAATGGTGCCCATCCTGAGATACCATGTCCCATTTGAACCTAGGAAAAGTGCTCTGAGTTCAGTCATTAGATCTTACAGAAAATACTGATAAAGCTCTCGTAGTGAATGTGGGCTGGAGCCTGTCCTGCCTTGAAATGTTGGGATAGTTCATGTAACATTGCACAGTTTCTTAGCAGTAAAACAAAAAGGTTGCTGTTGAAGGGAGGAGATCGGTTGTATAGCTACAGGATCCAAAATCCCCCAGACATGGGGCTACCTCGTGTCTTTTGCTGTCTCTTAGACCTCAACCACTTCTGAGCGAAGCATTCCCAGGTCAGCAAAACAGTATCTTATTTTCACTACGTACAGGTGTAAATGGCTGCCTGAGGTCACTGGCAAGGAAGAATTGGTTTCAGTAGGCTTTTATTGTCCTCCCTTACCTGTTGTCAGGTTGGGTTATTCCATCACCATCAGTAAAGCTAGAGCAGGGTAAGTATCTGTCCCTTGGCTTCTGTGTTGTTCTTTTCACCTGGACATGTGCTGAGAGCGCAGAGAGAGACTGCTCTTGGCAAGTGCTGCGCAGTTACCAACGCTTTTCCCCAGCTCTGGGAGCTCTTGCTTTTGACTCCTGCTGGTCTGCTCCCATTGCCTTGCAAGCAGAGAGCCTGAAGAGACGCACCTCGTTTCCACACTGCTGACTCTAAGACTGTTCAGGATCTGGCCTGCATGTGCAGCACAATGTTTTTAAATGCTTTCAATTCCCAGATCCCCGAGATCTCTTTATGTGGACACCATGTAATGAATGTAAACCCACTGATTTTTACTTTTTTTTTATTTTGTGAGTCCTTAGGGCAATCCCAATGCACAGATGAAGAGCCCACAGCCCATGGGTGTTAAAATTGCATGCTATGAAATGCCACGATAAACAATTCAAATCATATCTCGTTGCCAGGAGTACCACCTGCTAAGTCTTCTTATGGCTTCTGGGATGCCAATACATGTGACTGATGCGCTTTGTTAGCGTTAGTGGGTAAAATTCAGGAGAATCAGTTGATCCAGGCTACTGCACTGGGGTTTCTTGGTCTAGCTACCACATGGTAGGAAGTTCAGACTTGACCAGAGTCCGTGCACGGAGGGAGTCTCCCTCAGGTGATGATTTGTAACACATAAAATTCAGCCAATTCAAGGTTCTCGAAGCTTCAACTTCCATTTAAACTGACCAACCAAGTGGAGGGTAACTCCAGGTGCTCTGTGTTGTATTGCCACTAGAGGGAAATACATGGCCACTTCAGTAAAAATAGATTGGAGCCACCAAACAGCTGTTTCAGGAGGCTTCCCACACTTCTTCCATGAGTTGTGCTTTTCTTTTTTGCCTTTCTTTTTAATATGAAAAGTATTTTCATTGTTAGTCCTGCGTTGCTATGGTGTAAATATTTCATTTTCCATTTTTCAGCTGAAAGAAATTGGAGGGGCTGGATGGGTGCAAGGGAGAATGTCCAAGCTGAAACAACACAGGACTCAAAAATCCCATATCTGCTCTAATGCTTAAATGCAAGTGATTCCCACCAAGCTGATGGGGCCTTCGGCTATTTAGTACGGAGAGACCTGAACCCAGGAGTCCTGTTGCACCATCTGAACATTTTAGTTCAAATCATCAGCAGGGTTTTCTTTTGATTAAAATAATTTGGTCTGGAAGCATCATTTTCTCCTTGCCATGTGTTCCTGCTGCTGGCTGCAGCCTCTCCACCAGCTCCGGGTGGAGCGGTGGAGCTCTCCCAGGGAGACTCCATCCTTGCCACAGCTGGGGGAATGACACCACAAGTCTTGTTTTCCATTCCTGCCACCAGTAAATGGTGTTTGCTGTGTTCTTGGTGCACAGGCCCGACAGCTGATCCTGCAGAACGGCTTAACGCTAAGTGACTTGGACCGACATCCAGAGGTAAGTGGGACTGCGGAGGTGAGACCTTGCCCGACCTTCCTCTAACCTGGTCCTTCATAAAGCATCAGGCTCCTTTGTCCTCCCCTGAGGACAAGAGTTCAGGTAGCCACACTGCAGAACATGAGCAAGAACAAGCTTAGTTTATTTTTTTTCCCCAAGCCTTAGTCTTGTCTTAGTGCTTGTCCCTTTAGATGGCAAGTAGGCTGCCAAGTTGTGTTTTCTCCAGGTGTTTCGTATCTCTTCCAGGCTGGGGCTTGCTGGCCCGAGACAGGGGTATTGTGTTGCTGAACTGCTACTGAGATTTCCCCCAGGAGTTCCCTGCTTGCGTGCTGGTCCTTAAGTGACACTAGAGGCTAAAGTGATGTGCCTTGCAGGCCAGCAGTTGGTTTTGGTTTTCCTTTCTCCTGCTCTCACATGCTTGTGGTTTAGCAGGGGCTGGTATCCTTGGGTGGCTGTTCAGACACTCATTTCTGGTCAGGCTGGCATCAAGGTGGTCCCAGCTCTAGTGACATTTCTGGCTGCTGGTTGGGACCTGACACCCCCTGAGCTGTGCCAAGAGCAGTGCCTGGATGCTGCACAGAAGGGGTTTCCACACCAAGTTTCTCTTCTTCCTACAGCTCGATGTTGCCATTGATGGAGCAGATGAAGTGGACTCTGACCTCAACCTCATCAAAGGTGGCGGGTGAGCCTTGCTGTCTGTCTGTCTGTGTGTGGCACTGGTGGCAGTGGCCTCTGAGCATCCTTTTCTGGCTATGGATGTCTCTGGGGTGGGCTGGAGAGGCTGATGGGATCCTGTGCAGGGCCGTGCATGCACCTGCAGTGGGAGGTGGCTCTTGACCGGGAGCGTGTGCAAGGGACAAGGAGGATAAAGTGATGGGGCATGGGAAGGAGCCCTGGTGTGGGGCAATAGCAGTACCAAAACCAGCAAGAACATGATAAAGAACATGATGGAGGGGACTGGACTTCAAGGCCATCAGGCACATTGAGGAGCAATCTGATGTTTTCTGACACTTTTATTTTTATTTTTCTCCCCTTGCAGTGGCTGCCTGACACAGGAGAAGATAGTTGCAGGATATGCAAAATGCTTCATCGTTATTGCCGATTACAGGTGAAAATATTACTGTTCATTATACCTCTTTGTCCCATAGGAGGATTTGGATGGTTCTGTGTTAAGCCATTATTGTCCTTCCAGTGGGTCAGGGGAGCAGGAACAGATGGAAATGAGCCTGGCTTCTAGTGCTTTAGGAATTCAATTTAGCTTTTTTTCTTAAGTTTTGACTCAGCAGGCCTGCTTAGGAGTCAGCAGACCTTGTGGGGAGATGGCTGCTCTGCTTTTTGAGCTCAGTGATTGTCAGCATGTAATAAATTTCCCCTTCTGTACATACAGCTGCGGGGCTGTATTAAAAATGACTTGTGTCCTGATTGTCCAAAACGTGTCAAAACAGGGCTTATGAGTGAATAGAGCATCATACATTAAACTGGTTCTTCTTCCACATGTGCACATGTGAACTGACCGCTGTGCCCTCTAGGGCCTTATGCCTTGAGAGGTTTGCAAGAGGGAATGTGATAATGTTAATGGGGTTAGCAAAGTCATGTCTGACACTAATCCCACCTCAAACTGTGTCCTTAGGAAAAAATCAGAGAGCCTCGGGGAGCAATGGAAGAAGGGAATTCCTATTGAAGTCATCCCCATGGCGTATGTCCCGGTCACCAGAGCCCTGACCAAAAACTTCGGAGGCGCTGCAGAGCTGCGGATGGCTGTTAGCAAAGCGGTACGTGTCCCTGATCAGCACCGCATCCCCAGAGAAGCCACCTGAATGTGGGCAAATGGAGGACCAGAGGTCTGGCCTTTCACCTAAGTAAATCTGGGCTTTCACTCCCATGAGTGGCATCTTCTGTAATTCCTCCTAATTATACACAGTTAATGAACTTTGTTTAGGTGTTCAGGCTGCTCACTGAAAGCCTCTCTGGCTTATGTCTCCTAAAGCAAGCATCCCTGAGCAGGGAGAGGAGGGATTGCCAGTCTGGCTCTGACCTCCCACTCTGGGCAGATACTGGGGGGCTGGAAGGCAGTCTGCACTGCCAGAGAGGGTCTCAAGTTGCAGGGGCAGCTCATGCTCCATCCCAGGCTCCTCCATACCACACAGAGCCAGACTAAATTAAAACTGAAGCTGCTTTGTCTCTGCTGCCACTGTCCTATCCTGTCTTGGTCAGCGGGGCTTTGCCAGCCCACGTTACATGGCAAGGGAAAAGGAGGGCTGTCTGCAGTAATGAGTAGAGTTAACGCCTGAAGGCTGAATACTTGTTTTTAACACATCTAATCCCAAGAGGCTCTAGGGATCGAATTTGGGTGCCTGAAGAGCAAACCGGTTGTTCTCTGTGAACCTGAGACCAGTGTCGCTTGGGGAATGCACATCAGTGCTGCTCCAGCATGAGCCCTGTCCTTGGAGGATGCTGGTCCCTCCTGGGATGTGTGGTTGCACACCCTGCTTAGCGCTGCTGAAAATACCTTGTCCTCAGCCCCAGCTGTCTTTGCTCTGTTGAAAGGAACCAGTTGCTCCTTCTGTTGGGCTTGAGGGAGTGCTGGGCACATCTGGGATGCTTAAGTCCAGCAGTTCTTCAATTCCGCATGGCATCCAGCAGCATGCTGTTATCACTGGGGCAGGAGGGGTCTTACTTTGGCTTCAATTGCCTGTAGTAGCCTTTTTAGGACATTTATCTAGCTTTGCTCTTGTGAAGAGGCTCCCCTGTTGCAGTGATGTTGTTTCCAGCTTCTGCATAATTATCTGTACGCAGGAGAATGAGGAACGAGCAGTTGCCTTGGGTGATGGTTTTACTTACAGGCTTATTGTGGACTGCTCTGTTTTACTTGAGTGATGACTCTCTCTAAACTGTTGCAGTGGAGATGGCTGGTCCCGGTGAGGGCTGTGACAGTCCCTGGCTGGGCTTGGTAGACAAGGAGCTCATGGTGGTGACAAATGGGTTTGCTTCCCAGGGCCCTGTGGTGACAGACAATGGGAACTTCATCCTGGACTGGAAGTTTGACAAAGTTCATGAATGGAGTGAAGTGAACACTGCTATAAAAATGATACCAGGTAACATCTGTGATTTAAAAAAAAAACCCAAAAGCTGGCTAAGGCTTGGTCTGTGCTAGATAACACTGACTGTGGGAGCTCTCCCCTGGATAGGAGGAGAAGTGTGTATGTGTATGTGTGTGTTCGTTCACTGCCCTCTTATGGGTCACTACATTCATTTCTGTTTGAGAGATCTGTCTGCTGAATTAGTGCAACTGTACCCATGTGGCATTTCCATATGGTGGTAAAAACCTGGGGTGATGCTGGGTGACTTAGGATGGTGTTTCCCATTAGGTACACCAGTCCTGTGCTCTTCCTTACTCTCTTTGTGCCCATTTGGAGAGGGGCTTTTAATGGAAACACTGGTGGACTCTGGAGAGAGGGTTTGCACTGGGTTACAGTATTTTCGAAGAGCTGCTTACAGCTCTGCATCCCATTACCATTGTGTAGTCCTATGGGCTCACCTTGCTGGGGGGGTGCAGCACATCCTAGCTATTGCTGTACAAGAGAGCAGCAGTGACTGATCGCACTGTTTGCAAAAGAAACCGCCTCTCTGCAAGGACTCCTGCCTTGCATGAGACCTGCTGCCCAGGCCAGAGTTCCTTCTGGACGATCCAGGTCTGCCCAGGGGCAGTGGCACCCTCTGGACTTCAGCGAAGCAGCAGATAGACTGGCTCAGCCACATCTGGATATCTTTCTGGTTATCTTGGCAAAGTCTGGTCTTGTATCTGGTCAGCTTTTGAGTACATCTTGTTGTCTCTCTTTATCTCTGAGTTTACCTCAGATACCTGCCTGCCCCTGAAGTCTGTAACACAACCGCCTTTGCTGACTGCATTGTCAGAACATGCAGGAACAGGTTGGGATCTTGTTGCACAAACCTCAAAGTCCCCACAAAGCAGCAATACATTGTTCTGGCACCATAATTAAAACACAAGAGCAGGCAGAGGCCATGGGTGTAGGCTGGGTGAAGTCACCAGTAACTTCCAGTTGTTTCTGTTCGGTGGCTTTGCTTCCCTCAATGCTGCTTATAAGGCTGATTTATTGAAAATACACCTGTTTTCTTTTTTCCTGCTCTAGGAGTAAACTGCTAGAATGCTACCTCTGCCTTGACTTGTCCCGGTGTCTTTGCAATCTAAATAACCTGGCACTTGCTCACAGCCAGCAGTAGATGGCAGGTTTGGACCTTTGGCAGGAGCACATCTAACCAAACCAATGACCCATCTAAATGAACCGGTGGCCACTGCTGCTCTGGGCTTTCCCTGGTGCAGTGCTCCGTATCCTAATGCAGTTTCTGCCCATGGCTGTACAAATGTCTACATCACTAGAGCTGTTTCTGTGCAAGAGAAAAACAGTGGCCGGTTACACTGTTTGCAAACAAAACAGTGAGGACTTCTTCCTTGCATCTCTGCGAGGAAGGTGAATGGTAAACAATGGGACCTGTTCCATTGTGTTGGTGTGGAGATGGTCTCAGCACCATTTGCTGCTCAGAAATGGTCTTGCTATGGGGAGAAGAGCATCTTCCCTACCCAGAAGTGGATCAGCAGAACTGTTAAAGCCTAAATACAGTGGTGATAGCAGGGCTCTGGCCACCTTGCACTTGTGGTAACCCTTGTCCTCCATTTCTTTCCACCTTTCTGGCCTCTGGCTGTGGCTCAGTGGTCACTGTGAAGTTAGGAGCACCCCATAATTAAATGCAACCAAAAGTATATTTGCAAATGGGCTACAAATTGCAGAGGTAGCATCAGATCTGCTGAGTCTTAACATCTGAACAAGTGTTATCCAGGTGTTCTCTAACAGTATAGCTTTTTAGATTTGTTTAAAGGCAAAGTGAGTAAACCTGTGGCTGTCTGTAGCTTCCTCTTACTGGTGTGGATCATCAGATGGCTGAAAATGCCATGCTCATGATTATGTTAGTGTAACGGTGGTGGCTGGTGTGGTATGAATGTCATGGGGAGCTTTGGGAGTTGTTTCTCACTCTCTGGAGAGAGTTTCTTCTGGGGGTGGTAGCATGGGAAAGACTTCCCGAAGGCTCCCTGTGCAACTGATACAACATCAACCAGCTTGGACAACTCTCTCCAAACCTCTGATGGAGGTATTAGCACATTTTAATGAACAAAAACATGGGCAGAGCAGAGGATTCAAGCAATGAGGTGGTTCTGGCATTAACCGGCATGTGAACTCTTGTTCCCCAGGTGTGGTGGAGACGGGACTCTTCATCAACATGGCAGAGGTGGTGTACTTTGGCATGGAGGATGGCTCGGTCAGCGTGCGGGAGAAGCAGCCTCGCTGACGCCAGCACACTGCCTGCTCTGCTTCGCCTTCGGCCAGTTTGATTCAGCTGTTGTAATGGTGCCAACCTGACGTTTTGCCTTAACGAGCAGCGGTTATTGCAGAAGACGGATGGGAAGTTGATCAGAATCCGCTGACGTGATACTGAATGTCTTTTTTAAAAACAAAACAAAAATTATATTCTATTTCTATATATATATATATTTTTACTTTACAGGAATGTTGTCTTTTTTTAAAGAATCATTTAAACAAATTGCTTTAATGTTTTTATTTTATTTTCTAAGAAATACTTACCAAAAAGAATACTCCTTGTTTTGTTTTTTTGGTTTTTTCTTTTTTTTAGTTTTTTGAACAGAACTTGAACCCTTCTGGTTGCTCATAGTGCTTAGTGACTGAGGTCAGAAATACAATCCTAATACATCATCCTAACCCCCCTGGCTGGGAGGGTAGTGCACGTAATGGGAGCGCATCCAGTCGGGACCTGCTGATGCCTTACTTGGAACCTTTTCGGTTCGGTATTTTATGCCTTTTATTTTTCTATACCACTGTTTTTTAATAGTTCAGGATGTCTAGTTGTCCTCTGTGCACATGACAATTCTCTGAGCCTAGGGTGGTCTCTACATCCCTCTGTCTGGAACATTAATAAGGGCCTTTTTTGGGCCTCTGTATGGAGGAGACGTTCATCCTTTGAGCCAAATTCTGCTCTCCATTAATCCAGTACCTCTGATTAAAATCTGTTCCTTGAGCTGGAGATGTTTGGGACTTTGTCCTTGTAAACGGAGAGCAGAGCTGGGTCCTTGATAAAGTTTACAGAAGCATGTTTGAGCAGCTTAGGGCAGCATGGAATACCGTTCAGTGGCAAATTATTTGATTAGGAATGAAGGTTGATTATCACCCCTCACAGCTGGTTGATTCGTGGAAGGATAGAGCAGAACACACAGGAAAATAGTCTTCCTGCCTAAATTTCCCACATGTAGCAGGAGAGAGACATCGTTCAATATCTTGTCCTTGGTGTATAGGTGCTTTGCATGGTTCTGATGTCAAAATGCAAGCCCTCTCTTTGTGTTGTAGACACTGAAATAAAGAGCTGTTACACCAGATTTAGTGGTAATTCAGTTCTTAAAGTATTTCGTGGACAATGGGGCAGATTGTTGTCAGACTAACTTCTGCTGTAGTTTTCCCCTTACAAGGGCCCTTCACCCAGGCAAAATTTACCCTTCTGCATTTGATTTCCTTTCGCTTAAGGTAAATACATTATTTTAAATTAACCAGATTATCTAATCAACACTTGTTAGCTGCAGTGCTTACCTTGAGACTGCCTTGAATTTGTTTGTCTTAAATTTGCATGTCTAAAACCTGTGCATCTAAATACAGCTCCAAAGGAGCTGCTACTTTAAGTCTTCCCCTTCCTCCCCACCTGTTCTGTTAATTCTGAAGCACTTGTACTGAGCAAACTGGCTGCCATCCAGCCAACAACTTGGTGGAAACACTGGAGTATCTCTTCCCGCAAACCTCATGCTGCAGAAGCCATTTGCAAAGCCCTAGTTCTTGCCATAGGCTGTTTTCAGATGTGTCTTGGGCTCCTAATGTAATCCTAGATAAACAGAGAGCAATCGAGCAAAGCTTTGTGCCCAAGCGCCTCCTCACTCAGCATGCTTCTGGAAATGAGATTAGCAGGAGCGAATGTTGCTGTTGACTGTCCTCTCTCTCTCTCAAATCAAACAGCTCCTTTTCAAAAAGCTAATAAAACCATTACCGCACCATTACTTTCTGGCCCTGGACCAGATGTGATCTCATTCAGCTTTGTGCTTAGCAGAGGCTTGTTAAATCTAAGCCTGAAGGTGGCAGGTCTGATTCTTGAGCTTCTCCGGGTGCTGGGGATGCTGGTAGTGCTGGTGGGTGCTTTTGCAATGGATGCCCCTGCTGGGGTGGGACTTTGAGTGGGTCTTGGGCTGTGGGGTATGGATACAGCGTTCACTGTACTAAACAGGTGGAATTAAAATCTCTGGATGGCATTAAAATCCCAGAAGTGCTGGAGAAAATGTGGTGTCTGAACCAGCTCCGGAGGCTTTGTGCAGATTTCCTGTGGGCAAACGGCCCAGCTCAGATTTGCCGAGTCAGTGGATGGTTTTCTGAGTTAAGGGGCTCTTAAGAATGGTCTGGTCCTTTCCGTTGGAGGCTGTGAGGCTTCCTGACCTGTCATGACAATCCATATCTTTGCCAGCACGTGTGGGGCACATTTAGATGAGGCGCAGGGAGTCCATCCCCTCCCGGGAGTGGCTTTGGCGTGCCATGGCTCTGCCCTGTCACTGCTTAGCTGCCTAGCCACCAGCACGTTTGATGAAAATTAACTGTACGGGCAGCAGAGGTTTTTCTAGTGCCTGGTCCTTGGTTTTCTAGACTGTCGCCATTATCAGGATGTATGTTTTTTTGGAGAGAGAATAGTTTATAGGTGAGCATGCCATGGTAGAACTTCAGGTAAGGGCAGGCACTGCAAGTGCCCATCACCTCCCTGGGTAGGGGCAGTTCAGCTGTGGCCACACCAGTGGGCTGCTCCCAACAGCTCTTGGGCTTGAGTTTGTTGAATTTGATTTTAACACCTTGGCTGCTTTGCACTGTGGCATTTGCTTTGGACTTTCATTTTTTAAGGTGCTCTTCAAAAGAGCCTGAAGAAGCCTTTAGAAATGGGGCTGCCACCTCAGTCCCACCCTGCTCCCTTGCAGGGACGTATTTTCAGAAGATGGCATTGAAAAAAAATAAAAAATCAAAAGCAAGTGGAAGGAGGTGTCCTTTTAAAGCCCGAGGCATGTCGGTTGGGTGCATTTATTTAGGGTGCATTCCCACAGGGGTTCCTGTTACCTGATGCTAACCACAGTGAGACGATGCAATCCAGCCCCTGCACGCAAACCCTGGCGTTGCCTTTTGGACCATGCACAGCGGGTAATGCACAACTGATTTACCATTAGTGCTAAATTATGGATTAACTTGGCCCTGGAGAAAACAAACGTTTCAAGAAAGAGCAACAGCAGCACTAAAATTAATGAGCGTGAGAGGTAATGAAACACTAGTCCCATTCCAAAAAAAATAAGCAATATAAATATAGTGAGAGAGTGCTTCAGATTCAATTTAATTAACCTTTGGTTAATAGGTTAAATAATTAAGCTGAATTAATTAAACTAAGTAGAAAGAAATTAAGAGTTTAGTTAAAGTGAATCACCCTGTACCGTGTTATAAAGCAACTATTACTGTCTGTCAGGTTTTTACGATTGTCACTGTAGGATGGGATTTATGATCTGACATAATTATTGTTCTGAGAAATGTGACATAAAAAGAGATGAAAATAATTAAGCAGGCGGCATAGAGGATGTGTGCTCTGTGTATTAAACCAAACAATTATAGCCAAAGTGATAAGGGGCAAATAAGTGTATTATAACAAGTGACAAAAATTAGCTGTAATGAATATTAGTAAGCTGTAACAAGTATTAATATCTTTTAAACATAAAGCCACATCCATTTAGTAAAAAGGTGGATTTAACCAAAAAATTGTGTAGTGACATTGGCTTTGGTCCAGCTGTACCAGGAGAGAAGGAGGAAAAGGAAAGAAATCCTTAATTTCAAAGTGATTTTTCAAATTTATCAAGCCTTGTGAATCCTCCAAAACATCTCTGCAGTTTTATTTTGCTTAGTACATCAGCAAAAAGGTGATGCGTTTCAGCTTGAAGATGATCTTAAAGACCTATAAAGTGACATTTTTTTGTACCTAAACCTTCTGAAGTTTATTCATTTTGCCTTCCAGTAACTTTAATGGGAGTTGTATCACCCCTATATCTCCATAACCCATCAGGATCAGAAGAGTTAAAAAGCCTCTATATAATTACAGAACTTGACCGATCTGCTATTTAGATAGCTTGAATCTCGTGTGGGATTTATCTCCTGACAGGGCACTATAAATTACCATGAAATTCCCTAATGAAAATTTTTCTGTAGAAGAGTTTTTGTAACATCATCTCTGTAGGAAAACTGATACCAGATATTTATTGTTTTCAGTTCAGTAGATTTTTCCTGTTTGTATTTTTACAGCTACTGACAAACATCTTTTAAACCCCCATAATTATACCTACAGCCTTGTGAAAATAAGGTCAGATCATCGAGGTAAATGTAGTGAGCAAAACAGTAAAGGATCAGTGACTTGGGTTTGACTATGAGAAATTACATAAACTACTTTTTTAATGAAAGAAGAAAAGACTGTGCAAGAATGTCTTAGCATAAGATAAGTTTTCTAACAAATCATCAATCATGTTGGAAAGTTAAATACTGCTACTGATTTATGTTGTTTCTGGAAATCAGTAGCAGAAAGATGAAATTCAGTGGAAGAAAAAAAGTGACTATTAAGTCAACCATCTCGTATCTGTAAACCTCCCTACACTTTAATATCCAAGTTCACTTGGGGTGTTGAATTAGGAATATTCTTAATCACACTACATTCTAAGTTCGTCTCATGCTGTATTGTTAAAAAAATGTGCATATAAGTTTGATCATGCAAAAAAAAATATCACAGAAGTTAAAGTGCCTGCTAACTGGAACGGTCCTTTTATTGTGCACCAAACTCTAAATTCCCTCGTAGTGGTCTTCCAGTGCAGGATTAATTTAAAAAAATACTAACATCAAGTATCTTTTCTACTTATGAATGTCTCACAGGCTTGTGTAATCTCTTACTGAAGCTATTACTGGAATGCCTTACAGATCAAATTCATTAATTAAACATTAATTCCCTTAAAACATTTTCAAAGCCTTAATTTTAGTAACTTCTAAGTTATTTGCCTGCCACAGTGCACTGTCTTCTTGTAATCAGTATTTAATAACCTGTACAGTTTAATCCCAACGTAATGTATTTGGCAACAACAAATTAAATTGAAAAACCCTGCTGTAAATCTAGACGGTACACTGTGATGCTTTTCTTACTATCTTAATTTCTTGCTGAAAAACAGACAGTCTTGCCTTCCTCTAATCCTTACACAAGTGTTGTTTTTCGAAGGGGAGTTTATAATTCTCTTCTCTACTTTTATGTAGAGCTTACTGAGGGCTGGACCAGGTCAGTGAAGAGTCAAATCCAACAGCTCATAACTAACGTACCAAAAATCTTGCGTAATTGAAGAGCAAGCAGATATTCACTGCTTCTCTCTCTCCTGAGATGGTCATGTGGCTTCAGGATATGATCCACTCTCTGAGCACCTTGAGAAAACTCAGCCACTTTGCTGCAGACTACCACTTACTTTTTTGACAGGTTCCTTGCAGATTTCTCAACTGTGTGCAGAAAGCTCCCGTGGTCGTGCTTTATCATTTATGAAGAAGTTTCTTCCATCCTCGTTTGAGAGCTCAAGCAACACGTGTTGACTCTGGCCAGTGTTTTCAGGTCTGCACTGCATGTTTTGGCTGACGTTCTACATTTTTTCCTGTGGATTTGCTGATGTGACTAGTCCTGGCTATCTACAGCCTTGTCAAGCCCCCTCCCTGGGCTCTCCTGGGCAGGAGGCTCCCCAGCAGCCTAAGGCCACTATAGCTCCCTCACCTGATCCTTGGAAGCTTGGCAAGGGGTTGCTGTGGGGCAGGAGGTATTATTGCACAGAGGTCCATGTGTCCCATGGAGATACCAAGGTTTGGGAGGGATACCTGGGCTAGACGGATTCACCGCTAAACTACCCCCCATCTGTGCTCTCCTGCAATGACTTGGGCAAATGTCCACCAGGGAACTGGTGGCATCAGCCTCTCCAGTGGCTTCTGTTGTATAGTGTTTCTCTACACATGGTAGTGAAGTCAAAATGGCACTGGCTTCCCCATAAACAGCACAAGGTCCCCAAGGATGGGGGTTTTGTATTTGGCTTGGTCTTCTGTAACCCAGCCCATCGTGCCTTCAACATGGTGACTAGCAGTAGCTGGTGGAAAAACAAGCATGGCTGTGGCCAGCCGAGCTTACAGTTGTATCTCTGGATGCAGGGACTCATCCTAAGAGCCCAGGGCAGGATCTTCACCAAAATCATTGCCCTGATCCAGGGTTTTGACATTGTTGCTTGAATGCATCTGGGTACCATGGGTAGGTTCAGTTCTGTGCGCTAAGTTTGGAACAAGGCATTGGTCATTCTGCCAGGGATGGAGCCCATTCCTACTGGAGGGCAATGGATAGATTAAAAGAAGCATCTACAGACCCTTTAAAGGTATTAATATCTCATTAGCAGTGACCTTTCTATCTAAGGAAAGGATTATCCTGGAAAACAAATTGGGGAATAGTAATTGTGAATATTGAGAATTATCTCTGTAGTTATTACTTAACAGATTTGGAAATACTTTTAATGAGGAAGGAGTCATGTCAGTAGGTATCTGTGGAGAATCCACTTGAGTTTTGCTTTACTGGAATATTTGAAACTCAAGGTGGCCTTTGGGCATTTGCACTAGCTGGGAAAGCAGAGAAGTCCAGGCAGTGCAAAAGATGCTTCACAAATTACTTTGGTTTTAATGTTGTGGTATAAAACTGATTAATTCCTTATTTACTTAGCCATATCTCTTGCTTATTGGAAGTGGAAGGGTATGAGACAGTTTTATGTGGGGCTGGAGAGATGGCTTTTTACCAAAAAAAATTTGGTTTTCAACGTGAATAGAGAATTCGTTAAGCTTCCAGGCAGGCAGCATTTCACATGGGGGTTCCTATGCCATTTCTATATGTGTTTTGTGTTTTAACACAGCTCGTATACTCGGCTTCATAAAAGTGGTGCAGTCACTAGGTGCTTGATGTGAGTTCTTCTAGCTTATTTCAATCATCCAGATTGGGAACATTTTGGTTATAAAGGAACAAATAACCTTCATTTGGTCAATGACTACTTAGAAAACTTGAACTTTTCTGGTTTAAATAATACTCAAAGTTCCAAACTGAATATTCAGTAAATGAGACAGAAAAGAAACATGATACCTCTCTGGTCTTCATTTGACTGATTTCAGAGAAATACACAAGATACAACCAGTGTGAGAGTCCACATTATGCAGTTACTCTGTGGTGGATGGCTGCCTTTCCCAAGAAAAATTCAGTGGAGAAATCCATGCCCTAAGGCCTGTATTTACTGCTTGAGAAGTAAGTTAGATATTTTAGGGATGTCATTTTTTACAGGATCAATATTGCTATTTAGCCAGACGGCTGGCCAAGCACGGACAAATATTGTCTGCTATAATACATTTATCTGTCTATTGATCTGTCTCTGTACCTGTTTTGCTGATCAAACAGGCAGCTATAGCAGGACCAGGAGCAACTTATTCCTAGTTTTACTGCATCAGTAATAGGATTTGTCTCATATAACCACTCCAAAGCTATGTGAGCAGTTAGCTTGAGGAAACATGGAGCCCTATGGAAAGAGCCAAATGGATTCACCTTGTCTATTTTAGGCAGGACCCATCATGTCCTGGGAGTGTCTACTCCAGATAAATGCAACCCACATCCCCTCCTGCCTCCCAGTCTCTCACCATCAGAGAACCATGATAACTCTTTAGCAAAGTATTGCATTACTTAAAGCAGAAAATTCAATTTTAGTAGACATGGGTCAAAGTGAAAAGGATGGATACAAAATTTTCCCAAATTCAGAATATTCAATGGAGGATGCAGAGAGATTTTTTTCAGATCTACTCAAGAAAATACACAGAGTACTTCATGTCAGTCCAAGCTATTGCTTACTTGCTAGGAAAGTGTGATCTAGTAAAAGGCTTATACTGATCAGAGGGCGATGACCCACAGTTCCTCACCTCCATGCAAAGCAGGAACAACTCCAGTGGCACGGGTGAAGCTCATGAACAAGAAGTCAGCATTAGCTGCAGATGGACCCAAAGATGGAGAAGGAAGATATTTTGAAATGTTGAGTCAGATGTGGTTTTAAAAATTGAGGTGATTCATAGAAAAACCCCTCATGTGACATATTTACTGGGCTTGTTCTACACCGAGGTGTGCTCAGGGGGAGGATATAGAGATTGATGAGCTGAAAAGTCCCACAAAACCTGGGTGGGAGCTGGGGATGCTTTCTGGGAACCAGCCAGGGCACAGCAAATATGTCACAGCTTATTTTTGCAGAGTAAGACGGAGGGCAACACACTCAAATTTATGTGGTTTACCTCCCCAGCAGATGGATGGTGAAATGTGGCTGCGCTGGGGATGGGGCTGCTTGCCAGACAGCCAGTCACACCCTACATCCAGTGCTTGCCACCCTGTCAGTCCTGTCCTTTGCCTTCACCACCCATGAAGGTCTGATTTAATGCACTCAGTTGCCAGCAGCCAGGTTGCTAAAGAGCATTTCTGGGTTGTGACCAAACCTGACCAGCCCTAGGGTTCGTTTTTTGCAATACAAGAAGACGAAAGAAATGAGAGCTCTCAGTTTTCACCTGGCAATACTAGTCATCACCCCTGTTGATAAACAGGGTTTGAAACCATCCTGTTTTTCTGGAAATGGGCAAGGACTCTCGAGACAATTACATGCAATGCTTGGGGAGGTCAGTCCACACAGCGGAGGCAAAATACACAATGAACCTTTGGTGTCTTGAGGATGATCCCCTAGGGCATCTCTGATACAGCTCCATCCCTCCATGCCCCGAAGACAGGCTGGTCCAAGTGGCACAGCTTGGGCAGTACGCAGAAGGGAGGAAGCCTCCCTGGATCTCTCACGGTGCTTCTCCAGGCTGACCTGGGGCAGGAATGGGTTATATCTATAGCTATGATTAGTAATGTTTTCATCTAGGAATTGCTAGACTGACTTAGGAAAAGCTGGGCTACATATTGAGGAAAGGAGGGTGAAAAAGGTTTGGTTTTGTCTTTTTCTTTCTCCTTCTCTTTCTTTTCCTTTTTCTTTTTCTTTTCCTCCTTTTCCTTTTCCATTTTTTCCTTTTTCTTTTTTTCTTTTTCTCTTTTTCTTTTTCTTTTTCTTTTTCTTTTTCTTTTTCTTTTTCTTTTTCTTTTTCTTTTTCTTTTTCTTT
>JANZLQ010000056.1:41577582-41590542 GCA_026212715.1 Elanus axillaris
TTTCTTTTTCTTTTTCTTTTTCTTTTTCTTTTTCTTTTTCTTTTTCTTTTTCTTTTTCTTTTTCTTTTTCTTTTTTTATTTTCTTTGTATCCTACCTGGGCTAAATTATGGCCTGAATTTCTTTTCCCTCCGGACATGAAGGGCAGTTGGCACCAGGCTTGGGTGAGCTGTGATTTGGTATTATCTCAAAAGACAGTGTCACTGAGCCTAACAAAAATGCTCATTTAGCAAAGTGTGTAAGCATGAGTAGACCTATTGGCCTCAGTTGGTTTTAGTCTGCATCTGAAGTCAGACAGGCAAAAAAAGCATTGCTTTAAAGTGCGGAAGAGGAATTTGACTAAAGCCGCCATAATAAATAATCTCATGACAAGCAAGTCATGCAAATTAGGTGAATGTAGACAAACAGGGTGGGAACCATCTGGCCAAGCTTTGAGTTGCAGCCCATCAGTGGAGAGCCATGGGCCACCTCCTCCCCCACGCTCTGTCTCCTAACCCGTGGTCCACCTCCTCCTCTGCAGTCCACCCTGATATGGAGGAAGCAGAGCCAGCGTGGGAGAAGGCCACTGTGGATGAGAAGGGGACACTGGGCTGACCTTGAAGGCAAGAGGCGAGTGCACAGGAGATGGATGTGGGGAACTAGAGCCAAGGGGAATGTAAGGGCATTGCTTCAGCTTGTGGGGATAAAGGTGCTGGATGGGTATCTAGTGAGCAGGTGGCTTGGTCCCTGCAGCTAGGACTCTTGATGGCTTTGCCCTCCTGCACTCTCATAACGTGTTCAAGGTCTCCTCTGTGGCTACATGTGCCTTTTCATGTGTTACAATTTACTTGTCATCTTTGACTCGTTAAGACTTTTAAGATGATGACTACTTGAGATCAGATTACAACCCTAGCTGTCCTTTATACGATATTTCCCTAATCTCTTTGGTCACAAGGATGGTGTAAATAACTAAGAAACTGGTCATTTTAAAGCTTACCTTCTGAATGTCCTTTTGTGTATCACCACAAAAGGTATGATTTTCATACTACTGCACAAGTATATCCAATCAAAATCATATTTTGTTGCCTCCAGATGTACGACGAGCAGTGTTTCGCTGTGGACTTCTTCAGGACTTGGGCTTGTCTAGTTCTAAACCTGTGAATAATCCAAGCTATTTTCAATAACACAAATATTTCTGTTTGACAGTAAATGTCCCGGGGTGTTTCAGTGGACTGTGAGAGCAGACTGCTAATAATCTTCTGCGGTACCCACTGATGTGGTGTAACCAAGCGGAAACGCTACTGAGCTGAAAAATGCCCCTTGCTCAGGAAAAGCACTCTGCACCTGCGTGCTTCCGATGCTCTGTGGTGGGACATCTCCCAGAGAGGTGGGAGAGCTGTGGGTGGGAGAGCCTCCAGTGGGTTTCCTCTGCTACCCACTGGAGGTCTGATCCAAAGCTCACTCAAGGTAAAAGTGCCATTTATTTTTGTGGGATTTTAAATCTTTTTCCTGTTAAATGCACTCAGCTTTCAGAAAAGGACGCTCAGGATAGGAATGAATTTAGCTGAATAATTTCAGGGGTCCCTGGACTTCTCCATTTCAACTCCACTTTAGGGATGAAGTTAAACCAGGTTTTTCCTTGGTTTAATCCTTGCCTTGGATGCAGAGTAGGAGCAGCCAGATGAGTCAAGCCTGAAAGACCGTCCTGGTGTGAAACAACGTGGAAAGCTTATAGCAGGTCTATAGGGGTGGCAGCGTGGCACTGCGCGGGTGGGAGCTGTGCATGTCTGCTTTGCACAAAGATTCCTCAGCGGCCGGCTGGAGAGGAGGTGCCTGCAAGTTATTCTGGGAGTTATATGGGAGCTTCCCTGCTCTGTGTGGAAACAACTGGAATTAACGCTTTTCAGCCTCAGGCTCTCTAAGATGAACTCAATAAAAAGCAGGTGGTCGCTGCTGGGAAGCAACATGGGCAGCGGTGCTGGGCAGGGATGCGAGGCTCTGGGTGGCATTTGTGGAGAAAGCGGATGTGATGCTGTGGAAATGACAGAAAGTAGAAGCTGTGCAAGGTTGATGTATATTGTAGAAATGCAGCACATGTCCACTGCTTTTTGTAAGGTGCAGTTGTTCTGAGATCACTTTTGCCTTCTCTTTTTCTCTTTTTCCTTTTAAAAATTGTTTTTAGTCTTTTTTTTTTTTACTTTCAGGGAATGCTTTAATAGCAATTTCACAGGAATTCAGTTTTGGTTTTGTTTGTAATAAATGTTGTCATTGGAGTGAAAAAGGAACCCACAGGAGCAATTACTGGTCACAACAGAGTGAATAAAGGAATTAATTATCTTCAGCTTTGTTATTATTTTCATGTGCATAATGATGACACAGGCTAGTGCACTGACTACAGTGTGTTTAGAGGAAGAAGAAAAAATCTCTGAAGCCCTGTGGGAGGTAATTAGTTTGAACCTCCCTCCAAAAAAGGTGTATTTTTCTCTTGTGATAACCTCAGTGCTAAGTCCTGAAGATGAACGGGTTCCTAGGGATGACACCAGAGGAGACAAAAATCAGACTACCCTGGGAAGGGAGGAAGACTATTCTTCCCCTGACCTTCACATGGGCTAAAGCAACTGGGCTCGCTGCTTTGCATTGCAATCATTTGCCTCTCTGCCAGAAGTTGTTAAAATAGGGCAGAGATAGAGCCAGCCTCTGTAGCAGTTTGACATTATAATTAGCTCCCTTTGACAGAAAATGCCCCAAGTTTGGCCCAATTATGTTCAGTTGATGTTATTGATCTTAACTATTTCAGTAGGAGGAGGCAGGTGCTCTGCATTCCAGGACCAGAAAGCATCAATAACCACAGAAACAACACAAATGCCATATGCCAACTCTAGAGAAAGTACAGAAAAGTTACTTCCAACACTGAAATTATCAGAATAAAGCAGAAAATCATATCCTTGTGGTCACTTTGCATTCGTGCCTTCAGCAAAGTTTTTTGTGTTCCTCTTCAAACCTCTTCTCTTCCCCGATTCTCTGCGGTAGCTTCAAAGAGTCTGGGAGGTCCTGCAGGCTTGAAGCAGGAGGTCCTGCTGGTTTCCTTCAGATTGAACAAGCTGCAGAGTCTTTCTGTGCCTGAAACCAGAGGATTTCAGAAGTGCATGAATTCTTTGCTCAAGAAAAGTCTGTCCTAAAGCATCCTGCACTTCCTGATGACAAAAACTTTTTTTTTGCTTAGTTGCACGGTCCTCGTTTTTTGCACTTCAGATAAACCTGCAAAGGTCCTCCTCCAGCCAAGGCTGTTCGGTGAAACAGCCCTGGGAGAAAGTCAAACAGCGAAGCAGTTGTGACATCTAGTGGTGCTTGTGGCTATTTCAGCACAGAGAAAAATACCTACTATAAATATGATCATATATATATAACTACCCTATGACCAAAACGAGAAGCCTTCATGATCAACGTGCACTTTTCCTCTACGATGGAGCTGCAGGAAAAAAAAATCATAATTTGAGTCATGTGGTGACTATATTTTCCATGGCGGAGTAGGGATTGTCAGCCATCCCTTACTTTTCTCCACTGCAATTGCATTGGAAAAGTTTCCCAGAATATAAGAATAGAAGAAACTTCTGTCAAAGAAAGACCTGAATTTCATTAATTCTGTGGGTTTTCACCAGTGCCAAGGCAACTTTCGAGATGAATAGGAAAATATATATGTTAATGTTGTTATAACAATGTTAATGATGTAAGAATAGGTATATTCAGTAAAACCTGATTTTTTGTGTGTGTGTGATATGATAGCTGAAGATGTGTCTGCAGCTTTTAAGGACATATAGCCATATAGACATATAAGGGATCTCACAGAGACCACAAGGTCTCAAGTGCTGCAATTGGAGTGCCTTCACTGTTGATGCTCCAAATGTAACTGCAAGTATGTGGAACGAGGATTAGCCCCTGTGTATTTAGTCTAGACATTTGTCTACATTTTGTAGACATTCAATTTTAAGAACTAATCCCGAAGCAAAGACTTTCAGTAGAACATTAGCTTGGTCCTGCAGGGCACTGCATGGTGAGATTGCTGACGTGACAAGATTTCAGTGGATGGAAAAACCTCAAAGAAAAATCTTCACTTTACAAAGAAGCTGGGTACTTTTTATGTTGTCAGTTATTTTTGCAAGGACAAAGGTGACTTCAGTACAAAAAAAACTCCAATTCGAGCAAAATACTTTTTTTTTTTAGGTGTAAGACAAATCCTGTTACGGGACAAATTTATATTTACATTTTATTCTAAGTTTGTTAAGCCTCCAGAAGAATGCCGGACAGAACTTCTGCTCCTCAAAATTCCACAATGCCTGAAACAAAAGCAATTTTAGTGTGAAAAAGTTCAAGAGATGTGTTTGTGAAGCTGCTGTAACCAACACTGGGTTCTCTAGACAGTGCAGGTGACCTACCTGACTACTTCAAATGATCTGATGACATCCAATAAAAGTAAAAAGGCATAATTTGTCAGCTCGGCATTTCTTAAGGCTTCAGCATATACTCAGAATTAAATAAGAGTGCAACTGAGCTTTGCTTTGTGCAAAACGTGTGTTCCCAGGGGAGGTAGGTGAACATCACTGAAACTAAGGGAATACCCCCATGAAACTGCTGGAGGGAGAGGTTTATCAGCTGGGGCTAATAAAAGCCACCAGTTCCTGCTCCAGGACCACACAGCCCAGCCCAGCCAAGTGGTCCTCCTGTAGCTGACCTAGCACCTTCCCCATGAAATAGCAGATGATGAAAATGATGGGGGAACAAGAAAAGATGGAAGTAGCTGGATCTGCTGCTTTGCTTGGTGAAGGAGCTTGTTCCACGTGTCTTGTGACATCTGGAGACACAGGACCAGACCTGATCTGTTATAGGCTGTGCTAGATTTAACTAGGTTGAGACCTTCTTTGATGTGACTTTTGGGCATGCAGAAGGAAGTTGCTCCCACTCCTTACCACTCTCTTGTTTTTTGATGCTGATTTTCAGAAGTACGGCTTTCTTAAATCCCACAGGGATAAAAAAACATAAAATTGCTCCATGCCTAATTAGGCAGAGGAACCAAAGTGTTTTAGGGCTGCTGAGGTCAAAGGGTAGGTGACCATTTCCAGTGCTGCAGCTCTGGCCCTTAGACATCAGGGTTGCATCCCCTTTCAGCTTAGCTCATGCTGAGCTGCACCCCACAAGCCTGAAGACTTAAAAACCAACATGTTCTCCAGGGAAGGAGAGTCGAGTTTATTTATCACACAGGTATTCATTGTTATTCAGTGGAAGTCTCTTTCAGGGCAAAGAACTAACAGCCAACCCCAATTCCTTATGACAGGTGGACAAGCCATGAGGAGAGGCTTTTCCAAGGAACCTACATCCCATTTTGCTCCCTCTTCTTCCTGGATGGCAGAGGCTACGCAGGATCCTGCATCCTGCTCCAACACCAGGTGAACCCCATGCAGGGTCGTTGAGAGCAGAATTTGCCGCAAATTCCTGTTTTCCTTTTGTGAACCCCTCCCATCTTCAGATCTGCTCCACTCCTCATGGCCAGCAGGACAACCTGATCATCTGGAAGAGCAGGTCTCCAAGACCGGAACATTTCCCAGCACTGTGGGGCAGTCCCAGGTCTGACACCTGTGTTTTTAATAAACCGGATTGTTGTGCTCAGCTGCCCTGTGTCCGGGAGGGAGAAAGGCAGTGGGACATGTATGGCTGCTCCGGCTGCAACCCAGTGGACTGCTACAAAAGCCCATCAAATGTCAAGCTTTTCTTTAAGACCTGGAGTTGCTGAAGCATTTCTGGCAAAATTTACTGAATAAAATGAGTAAGCTCCAATAAGCCCCTGATATGTGACAGAGCCAGACTTGCTTCAGATCACACAGCAAAGGGGAAAAAGTAGTATTTAGATGAAGATGACCACAGGTCTTCAGCAGCATCTTTCTTCCTGGAGAAATCCAAGCTGTGATGGATCTGAAAGGGTCAGTCTGGAGCTGGCAGGCTGGGTACCACTTTGGTGTCCATCCTTGGGGACTTCCCCCTAAAGTGCTTCTGATGCTGATGTTGTGACACTGATTGACGCCAAGCTGAAATTTGACCTCCTGTTTGTGAAGCACTGTAGAAATGTCAGGCTCTTTAGAAATACCAAGCCATGGCACTGCTTAGGGAATAAGGGGGTAGTGTTTCTGTGCTTATTTATTTTCATTTGGCACTACTAATACTGAAAAAAAATAATAAAATAACTATAATAGTAGCAATACCATAGAAGTTTGCATGATGTTTCAGAAGCAGAGAACAGAATATAAAATTTGTTTGCTGAAAGCAGTAAGGTGACTGCACAGAAAAGGAGCGAGCAAGATGATGCTACCAACACCTGCCTTTCCCTCCCCACTGTAAACTCTCAACTGGTCCTTATCTCAGCCATCTGGAGTTACACCAGAAGTCCCAGTAAGCCCATTTCTAAGTAACTCCTTAGCAGATGCTCTCAGCCATAGCTCTGTTACTGCAAAATCACAGGCAGTAGGGAAAAAATAAAGCAGATTAAAGCACAAGTGTGGCTAATCCCTGCAGAGAGAATGCTCACCTCAGATTTTCTCAGTGCTCTTTACAAAGGAAAGGAGAGCAGTGGTCCAGCTCCTCCTGGTGACTCTCCCAGGGCTGAGATGCTGGGACGATTTTTTCTTAAAACCTGTAAATTAAAGTACAGAAACCCACAAACTAGTGTGTTTTTAGAAGGGTCAGCAGCCCTAGCTGCTTGGCAGCTGGATACTGGGGAGGCCAGGGTTTAGCTTCACGCATGGGTCCCTGCCTTGATCTCAGGGAGATGGGGGGGGAATGACCAATTTGTTTGCTCATTCTTAACTTCCAGTGATAGAGGGTGATGATGCCACTAACGCTAACAAGATGCATGAGGATTTCAAGCTGCAGGGTTGTTTCAGTGAGGGTAAGAATAGGAGACAGTGATCAAACATCAGCTGCTGTCAGGAGTGTAGGTGCGGCATCATCGCTGATGTAAGGGCTAAACCAGCTGAAGAGCTTGTCCCTGGTTTAGCAATTATCTCCTAAATACAGGCTTTCCTTCGAAGGGTGGCCTTCCTGCTAAACCATCCCTGCTAGAACCTGCATTTGTCAAAGGGATGTCTTTTAGCTCTGGCCAGCACAAGGATACAAACCTGTTTCTGAGGAGGAAGTTTGGTATATTTTATGCTATTAAATATATTAAATATATTAAAGCCCATTTTGTGGCTCTACCAACTGTGTTGTTTGTACAGCTGCTAGGCTGAATACAACCGTACTTTTTTAGTATGTCTGAGTTTACCATACGGATCAAGTGTGTGACTCCTGCCATCATCCCAAAGGATTTCTGCCTGGTGTGAAGTTCGCCACAAAGTTCGTGGCGTAAGGGGCTGCAGTCCTAGGGCAGTGAGCAGCTGGGTGAGAAATGACAGAGCAAGTCTCTTGCTGGCACCAAAACATCCTTGAACAGAGCTCCAAACAGACCTTTTTTCCTTGCTACACAGAAGGGAAATGCCACTTCTTATTTCCCACTTAATATGCAATCACTATTTAGAAAACTTTGAGGTTTGCTGTCTTTATGCCATGATCAGGCTGCATGTCCTGTTACAGAGAGGTCTGCAGGAGCATGATGTTCCTGATGAGCATTTCCTTCTGCTCAGAGATAGGTGTGGACAGTCCAGGCTCTTCATATTCCTGGGAAGCTGTGCTGTAGTGAATGCTGAAGACATTGGGGTGCAAGAAACTTGTTTTAGTTTTGAGATTCCTTTTCGAGAAGTGACAAGAGGTTGATGGAGTCCTATAAGTACCGCCACAAATCAGTATTACAGAAAAAGATGGCAGGAGGAACTACTGGACCAGAACAAAGAAGGTGGTATCCTGCTTTCTGCCGCTCTCTTACAATAACATCTAACAGAGACATCAATGTATTGATGGGCCAGCAATGGAAACAGCATCTACTGAAGCTGTCAGTCAAATGCAAGGCTCAAATCCCTAAGACTACTGGTGGAAGCTTTTAACCTCTGGCTGTGCAAATGTAAACATGAACAGCAAATACCCTGTGATACATCCTGGCAGCGGGATTCCCCTGATCGTTTTACGTTGTCACTCTCTTGCAGAGCAGTAACAAGGCTCCAAGTCATTTGTCATGACTGTGAGGTAGAAAAAAGTGTTAAATACTTTATTCAAGATAAGCAAAGACACTTTTCAGTTTTGTGCTATAACCATTGGTCTGCAGGTCCCATTACTTCAGAAGTTTGGAACTGAACCTTTCCCCAGCCTCCACATTAGCCTGCCTGTCCCTGCCTCTCTTATTTAGCCACACATTTCACTGGGTTCAAAATACTTTTGGGTGGGAGTCAGGTCCAGCTTCAAACACCTCCAGCAGACAGATCCATCGTGGGCTGCCTCCATGTGGGTGGGTTTCTAAGCTCTTGTTGCAACCAGTGGAGATCATCCAGCACTGCAAGGGCTCCAAAAGAGCAATTGAACCTTCTCCTTGCAGCAGACACCTGTAGACAGCACGTGAACTTCTGTCGTCTCTGCTGACTGCGTGGACTAGGTTTCCATTGGCACGGCGAGAGCTGGGACAGCACACACGTACACACCTGCCACGCAGACACCTCCAGGTGGTTGAATCTGGACCTGAATTTCAGCCTTAGCTGCATACTGTTCAGATAGCAAAGACTCTTATTAGGTGTCTAAATATAGGTGTCTAGTGCCATGTGGGGTGCACTAGGGTATCTGAGACTTATGTTGGAGGACTGGCTAATGGGATACAAGACTTATGGGAAACCCAAGTTTTCCTGGAGAGGCAAAAGGAAGCAGGACAGGGTGCTGCAGGGCAGCTCAAGCTGTACTAGATGCCAGTCCACAAGCAAGTGTATTGAGCTGCAGTTCAAACACATCTCTTGTGTTACCTGCAGCAAGAGCAAGGTCAGTACGAAATCCAGAAGTGGAGATACATGGATTCACATATGGAAATGTGCACATGGAAAAGAGGATGCTGTGTGAGTTAAGGGGAGAGTTCCGCGTGCGGATGAAGACTGAGACTGGCAGGCACTTGCTGTATCCATCAGGGCCTCATGGAGAAGACAGACACAGGGACGGGTTGGTGCAGGTAACAACTATATCTTGATGTTTCTAAGTGCCAGTGCCTAGAGCACAGTTTTTATTTTGCGGTACAATGTCAAACCTGGGCTCTGGGCTGTAAACAGGACACCCTAAAAAACCCAGATGTCTAAACTGGTTTTGCTGCTCTCAGTGGTGGTAAATCCAGACATTTAAGGGGTTGGTGATTTATTTGCCTTGCACATTTTTGGCTGATGATGCAAGTAAACAAAGCATTAGCAATAACTTCTCTTATGGAGAAAAAAACAAGGCTGGGAGAGATTGAGTGATTTCAGTGACTGTCCAGAGGAAGTGTGCAGATAGCCAAGCACCACACCCAGGTCCCTCAGCTGCCCAGCCAGTATCTAAAAGAAAAGAGAAATGTTTTACCACTAGTTTTAAGGAAGTACCAAAAGAAGTTGCATTTTGTTCATGAAGTGAATCCCCCTTTCATTCAAAGTTCTATGAAAGGGAAAATGTTAGCAGACGGTGTGCTTTTGTCTTCTGCTAGAGCTGGAACCTCTGGGATAGGTAAACGTTAACATGAAGTTCCTTTGGGCTTTTTGCTAGCAGAAAGTCAAGTCTCCTGCAGAGGGATACTAAGCAGAATGTCTTGTGTTTACTACCAGGAAGATCTGCTTTCAAACAGGATTAAAGCCCAACTATGAGTAAGAGAGCAGGAAAAATGTTTTCATTTTCAGAATTCAGCTTGTTCCTGCATGTGTAACTTTCATAAGGTTCAGCTGCAGGATCTCTGTTGCTCTTAAAATGGAGTTGCTTAAAAATGCATCGGGAGAGACTCCACCCCTTATCTGACCTTTGGGCTTTCTGCAATGGTTGAAAATTATTCTTAGATGAAATTCTAAAATCCTTCTTAATCCTTTGGCTACCCCACTAGAACTGGGTCTGTCCTGAACTTTGCAAGGCAGCCCCTGTTATTGCTACCTGAGCGTTGCTAATTGCTGTATTGTTTCTCCCCGGTTTCTTTCTAGGCAGTTGATTAAATCAGCTAAATTAATGCTGGTGGGACAGAGTGTTCTCTGACAGGAACCAAACCACTGCATTAGAACAAATGAAAATAAGTTTATTTTTTCTCAACTCCATGTATGTCTGGCCAACTATATATTGTACAGCTGGTTTCCCTGAAACTTTTAGTTAGGGTGATAATGGCTTGCATCAATATTAAGATTCAAAAGACTCTATATGCATTTAGGTTTTGAATGCAAATGACGAAAGAGTTGTTTCTGCTACTGAGATTTGGAAAAAAAACCCAACCCAACAACCCAAATCCTCATCTTACACAATCCTACTAAAAACACTAAAAAATTGCAGTTGTCCTTATTTGGTCATATTGTTTGATTTCATGCCCGAGTTATTTTAAGTGCATTTGATATCCAGTAGATGGACTTCTGACACTACATAGCTCAACATAAAAAGGAGAGAAAGAATAACCCGCTGTATAATTCAGCTGTGATCAAAAGCTCCAGATGTCTCTGTTGACAGGAGTGGGACTCTTCTCTGACCCTTGGCAGTTGGACAGTCCTGCCTGTCACTGTCACCTATGAACCAAGGTGAGGGGGATCACTTGGAACCAGCTGGAGTTCTTACTGTGCCATTTGGCTTTCTGCTATCCAGTCTCACTCATTTCTTTCATGTGTTATTTTCTAGATCAGCTTCTCTCTCTCCCCCTCCTGAAAAAAGGGTTTTGTTGAGAAACAGCTAAAAGCAAAATCTTCCTGTATACAGACTGATAATACAGTGGCATCTAACTCCAATTCTGTAATCCTCACAAGAGTCTTAGTGAAAGACACAAGTCAAGGAAAAATTTATTTTGAAATGGATCCAGGTATAAATCTTTTAGTGAGCGGGTTCCTTATAAAATCAGTGGGTATGTCCTCCTGAGGGATCATATATACCTCATAAGAAGCTGAACATTTGGATGCTTCATTTATTTATTATGGCCTCATTCTGGCCTCAGTTTTATAGACATGAAGTGAATGAAATAATCAGGATGAAATCAGAGTATGACTTTGCAAGTTTATTTTTGTCCTGAAGTAGTACTTAAGACTCTTCTTGCCGCCCTCCCACAGGGTTCCCCTTGCTTCATCTACGCCCACAGATACACAAATATATGCACGGGTTGTTTCTGAAGGCAGCTGATGGCATAGGTGATGAACTGACCTGTGTCTAAAGCTCATGTGTAGAAGTTAAAGCATTTTAAATTCCCTTGTGGGAAGCCTCATTGTAGAGTTCAGTGGTTTCTTGTGACACTGATCTAAGGTCAATTTACTCGTGTCTCTAAGAATTGCACATTTTTTAATAAGTGAGATGACTTCACAGCTTTCCTTGATTTTTCTAACTTTCCTAGAAATCCCAGGTACAGACACATCCTCTGCTCTGGAGATGCCTCTCCCGTAATCACTGTCCCTGACACATGCTCTTCTTGTGCATGTTTGCCTTAACTCCCTTGTCAAAAAATGGGAGCTGAGCCTTTCTTGTGGTTCATTAACCATTTTCTCTTCCAGAACAAATGTCCCCTGAAGTTTAGCAGAAGGAAAATGCTGCTGTTAAGAATCTCTGTAGGGAGGAAAGAAAACACTAATTATTGTTTCAGAACTGTGTTGTTTTATTCAAATACACTCTTTTTCCTGCCCCAGGATTAGCCAGGTAAGTAAACTGTCTATGGTGAATGAGAGAGGATTTTCAGTTCTCTTTCACTTTTTTAAAACAATTTCACCTCAAACCGTTTAGCCCCAGTAATGCGGTGGGTGCTCAGGACTGGCACTTATCAGGCTGAACATTACAGCCGAGTTGCTCTTCCTGCGACCATTGCCCGTGTCCTCCTTTTGTCATATTCATGTCTAGCAGCCTTTACTTAGCGCTCACTTGGCAGGTTGGGACGGGGGTTTTGTTCTCTTTCAGCAGTGCTTCAGGCTAATTACTAACAAATGAGGTCAAGTATCCTAGAATGGTTTGAGTTGGAAGGGACTTTTAAAGGTCATCTAGTCCACCCCCCCTGCCATGAGCAGGGACATCTTCAACTCTATCAGGTTGCTCAGAGCCCCGTCCAGCCTGACCTGGAATGTTTCCAGGGATGGGGGCATCGACCACCTCCCTGGGCAACCTGTGCCACTGCCTCACCACCCTCACTGTAAAACATTTCTTCCTTATGTCTAGTCTGGATCTACCCTCTTTAGGAGAGGTAATATATTTCATTTGATCGACCAGTTAACTTGCATATGGGTTTATGTATCAGTTACACAGTTAGAAGACGTCACCTTTCCCTGAAAAATGTAACATTTTTTGGCATCTGCACGCCCCCACAACCACAGCAGTTCCCATTTGCAAGCCCCCCTTCAGCTTGTCTGGAAACTCTTCTCCTCACCTTTACCCACAACCTACCTACCACCAGCGTGCCTTTTAACGGGCAGCCGCAAGCACGCTCTCATCAAAAACTGCTTTTGGCCTGAATTTAGCACAAGTGAGGAGCTACACCAGGACTGGCCGTGGCCTTCCTCCCACGCGGCCCTGTCACTGCGCCGCCTTGTACCCCCGCCGAGACCACCGCGGACCACCACACCCACAATGCCCCGCGGCGCCTCTTCCTGCCCCGCATCCCGCTGCCTCGTCTCTGATTGGCTGCTGCCCTAGGTGGGGGCGTGTCCTTTGGGTGGGGCCGCCCAACGCCGTGCCGGGGTGGGCAGTGCTCAGGCGCCGCGCAGGGTCCTCCCGCTCGCCCGCCAGCCCCGTCGCCATCCGCCGGGCCGGTGTCATTGCCGAAGGGGACGATGTCTCACTGCAGCCGCGCCGCCGCCCGCCTCCTGGGCCGCTTCCTCCGCCGTGAGTACCTACCCACCGGCATCCACCCC
>JANZLQ010000056.1:41590642-41664941 GCA_026212715.1 Elanus axillaris
CTCCCCGCCCGGCGCCGGGTCGTGGGGTCCTCCCCGCTGCCTGGCAACCGCTCTCCGCCGCGGCCTAGCTTCGCCCGCCGCGCCCCTCCGTAGTAGGCCGCGGGGCCTGAGGGGGGGAGAGGCGGGCCCGGCCGCCTTCTCCCGTCACGGGAGGGGAAGGGGTCGGGCCTCCGGCGGGGCAAGGTCACCCTGGGGGAAGGGGGAGCGTCCCGCCTGTCCCCGGGGGTACGGCGGTGAGGAAAGCCCCTCTCCCGGGCCTCGGCCCGCTGGTGGCGGGGATGGGGCCGCTCAAGGCGGAGTGCGGCAGGGACGAGGAGGGACCGGAGTGGTGGTCTCCGGGGCCGGTAGCCCCTCGTCGGGAGCGTTAGGTGGAGGGAAGACGGAGGGAGGGTCTTCGGGGAGGTGCCCGGCAGTGTGGGGCAGGGGGCACGCGTGGCTGCGAGGAAAACTGGTTTTGAAAGTTAGGGAAGGTTTTGGGGCTGAGGGCGGGTCAGCCGCAGGTATGGGGACTCAGAAAAGCTGCTCTCTCCGTTGTAATCTCCCGGAAAGACTGAAAAGTCGGGAAGGCCAAGAGGAAGCTTATGGAGTTGGGTCTAGTCATTTCGAGTCACTAGGGGTGTGGAGTACAGACCTCCTGAGGTCCCTAAATCATCCTGTGGTTTCAACACAAGTTGGTAAAGTTGGTTTTGGTGTCAAGAGTAAGATTATTGGCCTTTAATTGGTGGAGAACACAAGCTGTCTGAGGCCAATACTCCAGCTTAAAAGTTTTGGTATGTGTTGTTCTGAAGATCACAAAAAGTGCCTTTTTTTCTTTTTCTTTCTTTCATTTCAGTGTGCTTTTTTTGTACAGTTAACACTGCATCCTCTACTGAAATCGATAGGGGTATGCCTAGGCACAAGAGCAGTTTCTTGTGATCTAAACTAAGGAATTGGTGCATTCGTCTTGGTTCTTGCAGCTGAGAATGAATGGGCAGACACAAACCTGCCTCATTTCACTGCACACACATTTTTTTTCTCTCAGGGTGGTGGTAACTGGCAGGTCAGGGTCTAGTAATGTGATCCCGCAACATTTTAAGCTGGCCCGAGTTTTTCCTGTGGCAAACCCACTGTCCCCTCAGGTATCCATTCCTACCTCTAGTCCTCCATGAGCTGGAACAGAAAACTGTTTTCTTACTCTACCCTTAATTTATGCTAGTTCAGCTCTTCGAATTGGCTCCCCTGAGCCCAATGAGAATTGGTTCTGATGGAGGGGAACAGATGGGAATATAGCACATCTAATTTAGCCTAATTTATACTCCCAGCAAAGCTACTCTTGGGTGCAGTTTTACATGTTAAAAACGCATGTTGTTCCCTTTACAAATATCAGTAAGAGAGTTGGGAAAGAGTGCTTAAAATGATTTTGGGGGGTAGAGGGGAAGAAGTGGTCTAAGCAGCTCAGGAAGTGTTCTCTTTGCAACAGTTCATGAAGTCCTTTAAAAAAGCTCCTGCAAGATGAAACCTCCTTCATTGGAAACCTTTCTTCATTTGGTTTGATTCTCTTTACAAAATGTTAAAAGACTGCTGAAACCTGAAATTTGGACTTTGTACATACATTTTCAGTAACAAATAATTAACATTGTTTTGCTTGGTGATTTAAAATCATGAGTTTCTACTGTGTTCTGTTGCAAAAGAGATGCAATATCTATTTTTGTTGGTGCATTGCTGAAGCAAACATGCAGGGTGTGTATCCCTAAGGTTTAGTTCAGGAAGTTGTGAAAACATAGCATGAAATATATCAATGAATGGCAGGTGCTTGCTCAAAGTCCAGCTCAAAGCACTGTTTGTATATGGACAGTCAGGAAAGACCTATGCTGGTCTGTACCACACTTTGAAGAGAGTCTTTGTAGGCACTTTAACTGTGGTCGGAGTGTCAGGATTAGGGATTTTATGTTCTGGGCATGTTAGAAGGCTTTGGAGAGATCTTAGATTAAAAGATTACTGTAAATTATGTGAATAACTCCGGCAAATAATTGCTGCAGAACTAACAATCCAAACTAAGGAATTCATTAGTTGCTTTTATGTCAACAGTGTGGAGGGAGGAAAGCTCACAAACCTTTAGCTGCACATGTTTTTAGTGGAGTATACATGGGGAAAAGCAGTTCGTTGGCTTACGAGAAATAGTTGATTTGTGCTGAGGAGAATGTGCTTGTTTCCTGAAGGGCCTGCAGTTTCACTGAGATGCTTCACTTTGTTTCAGCTTCATAAATTCAAGAGAAAGCTATTCTTTCAGATGCCATTGTGTATCCCGTGGTCCGCTGTAGCCAGTAATGTCCATTGTAATGAGCAGGGATTTTTGATTAGGCAAGAGATGTGTGTTGAAAGGACTGAAGTTTTTCTCAGTGTTGTTTCCCATTAGTCCTAGTTTTATTTTAATGTGGTAGGTGTAGTGTAGTCACTGCATCTGTCCTTTACAGCCTGATTAATTTCCTTAATTTCTCAACTCCTATACCATGTTCATAGATTGGTGTTCCCATATTTAACAGGAATTTGGCAAGGGAAGGGTGAGAGAAGAGAGGCAGGGGAGTGATACCTAGAAATCCTGAGTGCATAAGCCTCTTAAACAAAGGAGTAAGATATTTTGAGCAATCCCTCAATAGCGTGAAAAGGTCTTTGTCAGTAACAATCATCTACTAATGTAACTGATATCTTTAAGGGTGAATTCTGTAGATGGGTTTGGGGAGGGGAGAGAATTATCCAAATGTAATTGTGTGTGTGAGTATATGCATACAGCCTGATAAGACTAAAACCTAATAAAGAACTAGGGTGGGAAACTGTGTGTGGAATATGCTTGTTAATATCAAGCTTCTAGTCAGTAAACTCTGAAATTTGCTGCAGCGCTTTGGTCTTTGCCAAACTTTTTTTAATGTCTATGCTCTTCTGTAATGTAAGAAGCTGTCTAGAACTGTTTCTGGGCTGTCCGCTTAAGGCCATGCATTTGTAGGCAGAGGAAGGAGAAAGGAGATAATAAAAATGCAAATTAAAAATGTACAAAATATTAAAAGGATTTCTCAGAAACAACTGAAGGTCTGTAACTGGTGGAAGATAAGGGGTGGTGGTGGGATGTGTGTGGGAAAAAATCCCCCAAATTTTAGCATTTTAAATAGTGTTCTTTGTACTTCAATCCTTCCCTGAGTTTCCCCTGCACTGGCCTCCATTTTCCCCATTTATGGAGCCCATATGATTTCTAGGGCTTTCTTCTTTCCATATATAGGTAATAGAAAGGAAAGGAATATCTTCCTTCATCTCCCAAGTTATCTGGCTATTTCAAGGAGTAATAGAGGAAGAATTTCACTTACTACTTTTCAGTCTTCTGGCAATGTAGGTGTATGCTCAGGTCCTTCTAGAAAGGAATTTCTGCAGTTTCACCTTGCTTTTACATTGTGCTCATTTTATGAACGCCCTCAGATGCTACCTTAGCTTCCAAACTTTTTTGTCTGGGATAAATGTAGGTAAGAGGGAGGTACTTTGATTGGATTCCTGTCCGCAGCTCTAGGAAATGTTGCAAGAAGTCCTGAAAGTAACAAGTGTTCAGTTTAGTAGTTTGAGTAAGGAAGAGATTAAGCCCTTAGTATCTGTGCGGTCAGCTGGTTTGCACAACCCCAATAAACTGGGCAAATGTGGCTTGGGTTGTATCGTTTTAAATGAGATTTGTGCTTGGGAGGTGTTGCTGCTCAAGGAGTGCCTGAAAGCTCCATCTCTAAACAGTATTTACATTCCACGTGTGCTTTAAAATACCTTGCAAGTGGGTCACTTTTCTTTTTAACGTGTAAATTCATGTTTGGATGTCATGATAAATAGGAAGGTATATTTCTAGAAAGGTTTGTTAATTGTAATACACAAGTGAGTTTAAAGCCCTGCTTGAGGCTACAGATTGTGAGTTTTCTTTTAAGAAGTAAATGTATCTGGGTTTTCCTGTTAATTGAACTCCAGTGAGTTCTGGGCTCCACGCAGCAGCATGTGTGTTGGAATTAACTCTGTCCTTTAGTTTCTAGTAATGTTTCTTTACTGTAAAACAACTGATGTTTTATATACAGGCTTATGCCCTTCCGCTAAATTTAGATCTTACTTTTCAAATCTATCCAGGGACACCAGGGTTTTGGTAGTTGAGCACTTCTCATAACTACTTGATTGTCCTGTACAATGGACTAAAATAGGTTTTTGCTACAGCATGTCTCTTTACCTATGCAGAAGCTAAAGTACTGGAAAGCCAAAATAAATGCATCTTGTTATTGATACAATTTTTTTTTTTTTTAACCACAGGCTATGCAAAACAGAAAAGGGATGGGGCAGAAATGAAAGCATTGCCTGGGAAAGATTATCCAGTTTCTTATTTTGTTTTCAATACTATTTTCTAAAGGTCTATTACAGGCCTTTGCTGGACACAGCAACGCTATGTTAGAACTCTGATTTGACCACGTACGGTGTTTCCACTGTGCTTTTGGTAAGATTTGTATTTGTTAAGACTTGTCCTTATGCTCTAGGACTTCATCTGGAGCCTGCATCTTTGTAACTTGGCCTGTAATTTAGACGTGTGTATTAAAATAGCATCACCAAGGAGTTTGGCTTCTCATGGTTCACAACTGAAGAGCAAACTTCCTTTTTATGTTTTATTCTTTTTTTCCCTCCTGTCTTCTTGAAGCAGCATGCTTTTACATGTGGGCACCCTACTTTGTTCTAGTAAAACCAATTTCCTGAGTGGGCATTGGAAGTTGTGAACCAGTGTGAACTAGTGAATGAAGGTCCTGAGTGGAAACTGAGACTTGGATTTTTTTTCTGACTCTTACCTGCTGTGTACTTAAGCATGCCGTTTCCATTTTCCACCTGTTTCCTTCTCATTTTATATCTGTCTTAACTATTTAAATTGCCAGCTGTTTGAACCCACGAGTTGCTGTTTGTGCCACGTACAGCAGAACCTCGTCTTGGGCGATAAAGCTGCTGCTCCTACTGTGCTGATAACTGGGGCAAACTTTTCTGCTTCAGACAGGCCCATGGACAGAAATACAGAACTGTATCATGTCAGTTTACTCCCCCCCCCAAACCTCAGACTCATCCAGCCCAGAAAGTGCTTTTTGGTTGGTGGTTTTTTTTTTTTCCAATTTCTTCAAAAATGTGTTTCTCCTCAGACATGTGCCCATGCTAAGCTGCCTCTCTCTGAGGACAGCAAATGGCTCAAGCCTATAGCCAGGCTTTTTTGAACCAGCTGTATTTTCTCTGAAGCAGGGCTCTTCAGTAATGTAAGAAGCACGTACAGTTTTCAGGAGTAAATCCATACAAAGCTTGGAATTTAAGCTGTCTTTTAGTTATTAGGGCCTAAATTTTTTTTTTTTTTGGTACTTTGATAGCTTGGAAAATGCTTGAAAGCTTCTTATCCTTGAAAAATATATCTATACAGTCTTCTCAAAACTGAGAATTGACAAACTTAAGCTTTCAAAACCATTTTTTTGCCAGGTTATAAATATCTGAAAATAGATATGGAACGGACAGCTGAACTGGGACTGTAGAATTGCTTTTATGGTATAGAGAAAGGGGTGACTATTTATCAATTTTTAATTTTTTTTTTTAAGAATACTGAAATCACTGAGTGTGTGCTGTGTTTCTGGCAAGCAGCCCTCTCTTATTTTGCAGGTGGATTTGTCAGTGTTGTAGCACAGACAATATGTGTAAAGCTTAGATTTGAATTAGTTTAGTGTTACCTGTTTATTCTTTACCCTTGCAGGCCCATCAGAGGGCTTTCCAAAAATGCACTCCCATACTTCTGGAAGCCCAGGCCGTTCTCCACAAGGCATTGGTGGTGGTAGGTCTTGACTGTAACAGCTTCTTTACAGGGTGATGGTCCTCTGCTTTTCTCAAGGTTGGGTTTCACCCAGTCAAATCCTGTGCCTGTGATGCATTGCCTGAATGGCTGGGATCAGGTAGACTGATGCTTGGTTCTCCTAACCAGTCGGCCAGCTGTTTCTCTGCTTATTTTGTCTCTCCTTTGCCGGAGGCAGGCTGCTGTTTGGCAGTTGTGCATTTGAGTGACTTGGTGTTGCAGCCTTGCCTAGGAAAGCTAAGCTGTTGGCCAAGTACGAAGACCATACTGTGCTGTCTTCTGTAGCTGTGGCACTGAACAGCAAGCCTTTTTTTCTACCCTTCCACAGCCAGCCTCGTAACCCTATTCATGAAATCTTAGCTTCAGACGTATGTTGCCTGTTACTGCTTTGTGTTTCTTTTTGGCGTAACAAGTTCTGTAGCAGTATTTGTGGATAAAGATGTGATTTAGGTTAAAACCCTGCAGGTCAGTAAGCCGACATGTACTTTCACCACTTTTCTTACAAGTGTGCTGCATGCTAGTCTGTATGTTTCTTTTTAAAATCTAGCTGTATTTTACCTGATGTTGGTCTGAGGATGAGGTGCTGGCACAGCTCCTTAGGGAACGGCAGGAGGTGGTTGGAGTTAAGTCCTATGTTTCTGTCAGCACTTTTTAAGAACAGAGTAAGAATTTTAGATTCAGCAATAGCAATGATGTCTGTAGGCTTCTTCTGGCATGGTTTTATTTTTCTTCTCACTTTTTTTGAATAGAAGTAAAGCATAAAAGCAGTGTATCACTAAAATTTAGTTGGCAAAAGTACTTGTGGAAGACTCCTACGTAGCTTTATGATAGAAATGTGTATATACATGGACCTTAAATTTTCTGCACTTTTTTTGTACCCCACAGGAATAGTGTTATTACAAGATGATAATGCATCTTAATAAATTCTGTGCATTAGCAGTTTATATTGAAGAATACCTTTCTCCTTTTTTCCACTTAATAACTTTTACTTCCTTCTTAAAAATAGAAAAAGAAAAAACAAAAAAACCCCTCCCTTCTTCAGGCATGCCTGAGTAAAGAAGTATGTGGAACAGTCCAGGGGCCATGATTCAGGACCTCTGATTTTTCGTTCAACTTCACTTTTTACTTCCTCAAATCCTAAGTGGTAAAGTTTTAAAAGAGCTAAAGAGCTATATAGTAACATACCAGTGTCAGTTTCTGTATTAAGATTGTACTCTCGCCCATGTTCACTCTAAGCAGAAAATTCAGTTTTTATCTGAAACGCAGGGAGTGAATGGGTTCTGATCCCCTCAAAACTCTGGTACTTAAAAAAGCATATAGCAATGAATATAGGCAATGTGTGCATCCTTTTTATACCAGAAGACCTCTTTTTCCTCCCCATCACAAGCTTCCTTGCATGGTAACATTCTGTGCATTTCTGTTGTAATAATTTGATATCAACACTCCTTTCCCTTCAGCAGAGATGCAGTTATTCTCCTTGTCTTTTTGATACCAGAGTACACTGTGCTGTTTTTCTTTAGTTGTATTCTTTTGTTTTTTCAGTACCAGAGTTGTGAGAACTAAATTGAAAATCATTCTAGTGGAGTATCTGGAGAGCTGTATTTCCTCACGAGCCCAAGCGCATTTCAAGCAGTGATGCCTGGGCTCCTGTAGCTAGGCATCTTGTGGAAAGAGGTCTCTTGCTGTATGTCTTGCTTGGTGTTAGGTTTCACCTGGGCTGGGGAACCATTGACCTCTTCAGTATCTCTCATTATCTAGGATGGACTCTGCTATGTTCACAGGAGGTATAACATAGTACCTATGTTGTAACAGCCTCTGGGATATCGGGATTTTTAGTTCTGCTTTGTCACTTTGCAGAATTTCTTAGAGGACAGAAACATGTTCGTTTGCAAGTGAAAATAGTGGTTAAGATGTTGTTTCTGTCTGTTGTTTGCCATGAGGAATTTTGATATTAAATACTCAATATGAGAAATACCTAGCCTGATCCCTAGTAGACTGAGTAATCACACTGACAGAGTGAACTACAAGTGTTCAATGTCTTGGAATGACAAGTACTAAATACAGCTTTCAGAGCTACTTTTGAAAACATGACCTACTGGATCAATTAATGTTTTGATATAAGCAGTAATATATATGCACTTACTTAGATGTTTCTTGACTTGGAGTCTAACAAAGCAGTGGATTAATGGTTTGCGCTCTCTTTCCTTTTTTTTTCTGTAGTGCAACAGAATGGAGTACGACACTGCTCCTACTCGGCATCAAGGAAAAATCTGTATATTAACAAAAATACAAAGGTCATCTGTCAGGGTTTTACAGGCAAACAGGTATGTGTATGAACTTTTTCTTCTATCACCCTTTTAGTTCAGAAAGTTAGTTGGCCAAAAAACATACTAATGTATAAAAGGGATTATGTACTGGCATTGTCTGTGTTGGTAGGAAGCTGAACTTCATGATCAGGAAGGTCCCTTCCGCACTGTAGTTTCCTTTCTTTGGTCCAAATAGACTTTTTTTTCTTAAGTTCAATAGACTAGATTTTTTTTTTCCCACTTGTGCACAAGCTTAAAACTTGTTTTGAATCATCTCTATTATATTACTTTTGATTTTTGTTATTAGTTTTGGTCTTAAGCAGGCCTTTTTATTGTATACAACTGAAAGGGTTTTTTAGTAAAGGGAGATGTCCAAAAAAGCTACGAAAACCTTACCATTTTAGAAGTGCCTCTTTCACAAATGCCTTTGAATGTCAACGCTTCTGAACTAAATTTCTGTTTTTATTTCAGGATATTTAATAATTTTCTCACATTCACTCTTTTGCACATTTGCAAGGGGAGAAAACTGCTTTTGCTAAAACTATCAGCTAGTCATGGATGAGAATGCTAATTTCTTCTATTTCATTATAGTGTCTGTCATCTGCCGGACTTGATGTGGAAAATAAAATGTCTGCAATGTTTACAGATGTGTTAGCACCACACAACAAAATACACTTTAGTGTGCAACTACAGTGCTCTGATTTAGAAGAAAAAAAATAGCATATTCTGACTGCATCTAAAAGATGTTGATGCACTCTTGAAAATAGCTGATTGTATATATGTAGTGAAAACTTCCCTTCTCATTGTAAATTTAAGTACCATAAATTGCCTTCAGAATTATAGATAACATCAACTTTTTGGGGGTCATTTTATTTGCTATTACATGCCTTTTAACTTCGCTTATTTTTCTCTCTCACAGGGCACCTTTCACAGCCAGCAGGCATTGGACTATGGCACCAATCTAGTTGGAGGAATTTCTCCAGGGAAAGGGGGACAAACTCATCTGGGTCTACCTGTGTTTAATTCTGTGAAGGAGGTAATTTGCAGCAGTGACTGGAGGGCAGACAATTTAATGCTGCTGCTCCTTATTGCGTTGCTCACACTGAAGAAACAAACACTTGAGCCATGGATGTCACTGTGCAAGGAGTGAAATAGAAGCTTTGTGAAAGAGGGAGCGTTCAGTGTGGTCAACCATGAGTTTGGCTTCCACTGTGAAGTTCACAGAGTCTGGATACACTTTATGCATGCAACTAGTTTCTTATTGATTCTGGTGTGTATGATGAATTTTTAGCAAACTATTATCTAAGGGTATTTATGATGGTGTTCATGGGGCAGATCCTTTCCAGGCAGTGGTTAGTTCTGAGTTCCCTTGTTGCACTGTATGTGTCCCATCTTCAGTGAATTTAACACTTGCTTTGATTATAGTAAATTAATACATATACATTTACTTTATTTATGCCTGTGAATAGACGTATTTTAAATGACTAGTGGTCAAATGTTCTCTTCACCCCTGCTAAATACTTGATATCTTTTTTTGTTATGTCCGTTGTAGGCCAAAGAACAAACTGGTGCTTCTGCCACTGTTATATATGTACCTCCTCCATTTGCTGCTGCTGCGATCAATGAAGCAATTGATGCAGAAATGCCCTTAGTTGTATGCATTACTGAAGGTATTCCCCAGCAGGACATGGTTCGGGTTAAACACAGACTGCTTCGGCAGGATAAGACTCGACTAGTGGGCCCGAACTGCCCCGGAGTCATCAATGTAAGTGACTTCTGGATTTGTTCTAAGGCTGAACCATTCTTAGTGATGGTTTGAATGTTCCATCTGACTTCTCCTGCTCTTTCCTTAGCCTGGAGAATGTAAAATTGGTATCATGCCTGGTCACATTCACAAGAAGGGGAGAATTGGTGAGTTTTTGAATATTTATGCATCATCTAAAACTAAAGTTTGGTACTTTAGTTTTCTTATTCATGAGGCTAGTCACATCCTGCCCTGAAGACAGTTGACATGCTGTATAATAGCTTGTCTGTCCTTCAGTTTGTAAGTGAACTTCACCATTATCAACTCTGAAGGCCGAAATCAGTCAGTCTGCCATAGCAGACACTGAGTACTGATGGTAGGAGGCAAAGCAATTGAAAGTTTCCTGAGGTAATGTGATTGACTTAGTTTCTTTAACACTCTCCTTTGAGGATACCTCTATTTATCTTGGGATTTGAGAGCTTTAAGTTCTCCAGCTCTATTCCCTTCAACAGCTTGGCTCCTGAGGACTAGGATCCCACACCTATAGTGAACTCAGTATTATAGCAAAGAGAAGAGATTACAGGCAAGTTTATAGCATGATAATTTAGACAACTATCCCATGGGGACTAGAATTGACAAATATACCCACTTCTTAGACAGTGGAATTAAGGTCAGAAAGGCATTGACTTGTTCATATGTTAGTTACACAGCCTGTTGCCCTTGTCCTGAGTTCTGTTAGTTCCTTGTTCTAAACTTCAGAAATAACAACTTGATTATTTCTAAAATAATGCTATTCAGGAGCTATAAAGAAAACTTTTCCAAAATATGCATTCGTACTTAAATAGAGCTTCAGAAACATTGTTGTAGATGGCATATGCTGCTGTTATCTTTCAGTGGGGTAACTGGTTTAACTTGAGCACAGTACCCTTTGTAACATTACCATTTTTTTTGATGAAAAGTGTTTACTGTGGGAAAACCTGTTCAGTGCTTTTGAACTACATGGACTGTGCAGTTTTTCTAACATGAGAAACTATCTCTACTACTTAACCACTTCTGACGTGAGAATAAGCTGTACCTAGGGAATGCTGGAGGATGCATTAAGACTCGTGTTACACCTCCAGCTTTCAGAAGTACTTATAAACCTGGAATTGAAAAATCAGATGAGTGCAGTTATGCCCTTTGTAAATACCATCAAGACATTGCTCTATGACTGTAAAAGGTAACATCAACCAATGTAGCCCTGAGCTCACTTCTGAATCAAAGTTCTGTTAAGATTTTCTAAATATTTATACAAAATGTCTTGTAGTTACAAGATACTAGAATCTGAATGCAAGGCACACCAAATGCAGAATAATATTTTAAATCCTGAATCCAGTTGACCCACCACTGCTGCAGACGTTTTCAATGGGGATCCAAGGATCTGCCATCTGTCCAGCTTCGTCTAACACTATGACCTTTGGTGATATGCTCCGCAGCTTTCTATTACTGTGAGGCATCCAAGAATCAGTTGATAATTTTGGGATGCAGGCTATAAAAATAGCCACAGTCTTTGGACCTTTATCTGTAGCTTCTCTGAGGCAATCTGATCTTAATAGCAAACAGGAAGCTCTTTACAAACATAGCAAGAAAAAAACCTTTGCTAGTAGACACGTGAGCTGTCCAACAGTATAAACAGTTAATAAAACTAAAGTTGTTAGTCTAGTGGTGTATTTTTTCCTCTGTTTGTGCAATATACTTACCATATTTCTTGTTGGATGGCTTGAAGTAGATAGAAGATGATGTCTGTTTTTCCTGGAAAACTTCCCTCTGTAGTATTAACAGAAATCTTGACTTGGAAAATTGAACAAAAAACCTTGCAAATATTTATCCTCTCATTTAGGCTCTGTATTACCTTCCATCCTGAGTTTAAAACTAGGGATATGGTCTCTTACAATGTTGCAATGTAAATGCTGAGTGTGTATTGTAGAGCAGTGAGCTCCAGCAAGAAATACCATAATGGTGGTAGCTTGCATTTGTGCAGCATATTTCTGTTCTGGAGGATCTCTCATGTGCCTGGCCATACTGGAGATGTGATTAATACCAAATTCTTTTGTTAACTGTTGAGATGCAACTCTGTTTCAAGTTTTCAAGTTCAGTGCATCAGCTACTTGCATACAAGACAAGAAGTATATTCTTCTATTTTGTCTTCTATTTTGTTTTTAGTTTTCTTTCTTGGTAAAGCTGTAGTGTGAGGAATGCTGTCCCAGTCAATATTACTGACTTTCTGGGCAGGTTTAGTCTTGACAATTAAGTGTCAAAAAATGCCAACGAAGAAATAGTACAGATAGAATCTTATATAGAATTTTCATGTTTCGGCAAGGATAGCTGGAAAACCTAGCATCTCATGTTTGGTTTATTAAGGTGATTTTCATGTATATATGAACAGCTGCTACTAGCCATGCGCTTAGCTATGTTAGTGTTAATGTTATCTCTTTTTCTTTCCTAAAGGTATTGTGTCAAGATCTGGAACACTGACGTACGAAGCTGTTCATCAGACAACGCAAGTTGGATTGGGGCAGTCTTTCTGCATTGGTAGGTTTCCTCAGAAACAGCCTATTGCACCTATACTAATCTGCCCTTTTTTTTTTCCCCCAAGAAGAAATCCAAAGTAATTTCTTTTCATAAGCATAGAAGTTGCTGAATAGCAATTATGTTGAGAAATGAGATCGCTATGTGCTGTGAAGAGTATAACCCTTCTCTATTACCATTTCCACATCGGATTTAAGAAGGCCTAAAAACCAGCTGTGAACGGAGGACTGCCAGCAAATACGATGTCAATTTGAAAACATAATTTACGAAGAAATTTGTTACTATGAAGGGATAGGGCATTCTTAGACGTTTAGTTGGGTATGTTAAGTAAATTCAGTTTTCTTACAGCAAAATTCTAGAACTGGGGTCTTGGTACTGCTGTGTCTTATACAGAGCCTCTGTATAAGGCATAGTATTTTCTTTATGGTTTGAAAGGTGATTATTCAGTATCAAAGCTTTCTGTAAATTGTGGGGGAGATATCTGGAGAAGAAATTTGGGAAGAGCCTTCAGAGCTGCCCCTCTTATGAGCCTTTGGGAATACTCTTCATGCTGAAATTTACTTTGAAACTTTTATTGTAAATGCAACATCGTTATCTTGAGTTAGTCTTTTTTTTTGGTGGTTTTAATTTTCTTTCAGGGATTGGAGGTGATCCCTTCAATGGAACTAATTTTATTGACTGCCTTGATGTCTTCTTGAAGGATCCTCATACTGAGGGGATCATATTGATTGGGGAAATTGGAGGAAATGCTGAAGAAGATGCAGCAGCATTTTTGAAAGAAAATAATACTGTAAGTCTTAAACAGCTTGCTTCCAGACACCTTGGCAGTTAGCCAACTTTTGCCAGTTAGCCATCTTCTTTTGCCATGTCAAGGAAAACTCAGTTCAATCTCTAATCTCTATTTACAAAAAAACCCCAAACAGCCATGCTTGTATTAAAAAGAGACAGAGTTGAAATTAGGAGCTTTATCTAGATTAAATCTAACTGGAGAGCAGTGTCAACTTTAGGTTTTTAGTCCTGTCATGATATTTGTAGTGAACATTCTGTTTTTTGTAATATACATGGCTCTGTAGAGAGGTGTTTTAAAGTATCTGATTGCTTCTGGTTTATGATGCTTACTAGGAGAGAAAGTATTCCACGCTTTTCAGACTCTTGGTTCTATGTTGTCTTAGGTTTCTAGATGTTTAATGTCTTTTGCTGACTAGTTGATATTTAAAAACAAAAAAAATCTTCCATCTGGAATTGCTTTTCATGTAACACAGTATCTTTTCTTTTCACAGGGTCCAAATGCCAAGCCAGTAGTGTCATTCATAGCTGGACTGACTGCTCCTCCAGGCAGGCGGATGGGTCATGCTGGAGCAATCATTGCTGGGGGAAAGGGTGGAGCTAAAGAGAAGATAGCAGCCCTTCAGAGTGCTGGTGTTGTTGTCAGCATGTCTCCTGCTCAGCTAGGTAGCACCATCTACAAGGTTTGTTGCTTGGAAATTGCTGTACATACTCATCCAGAGCGAGAAGCTACTTCTGAGGGAATATGAGTTGGGAGTACATCTCTTACCCAAATATTCTGTTGCTCTGAACTTGGTTAAACATAAGAACTCTATAGACTGAAGAAGCTACAGTTATTACCTAGATAATATGCGCATGTAGTTTATATAATGTTACCTTTATAGGAAAGTAAACATAGCTAAATAGAGAAGAGATTACATTTTGCTTTCAAGCGTAGCAACTTGTTGAATCGTGTTTTGTGGATGCAAAGAATCTGAATTAATTTAAAATATGAAAAAATTCTTTGAAAGTAGGATATTTGTGGAAGGAAAGCCTTGGCATACAGGTCTGTCTGCTTAAAGTACTAATTCAGAGTTATGGTTGAATGCATACAGCTGAAAAACTTATGTATGGAATAAGATCATTTGCATTTTTCTTAATTCATATCCAGAAAAAGGCATTGCTTCACAGCTAGAGGAAATGCATAATTCAGCTGTGCTAGGTGTTTTTTTTTTTTTCCTGTGGTGACCCTATAGTATAGCATCTTCACAGGCTTCTGTGGGATTCTTCCATTCTGTTGTGGTTTTTCATTTACTAAAGTGAAAATCTTGACTTCATCGCTTCCTTGGCTCGAATCCTTTACTGTAAGGATTCTACTGCAGTTCTTGTGCAGAATTAATTGTTTTTGAAGCCTGTTGTGCTATGGCTGGGAGCAAATGGTTCCTTGACAGCATTGCAATCTGAATGTAGTGCACTGACTGTCTACAGTCTACTACAGTCTAGTACTGCTGGTTTTTCATAGGTGGTTTGTTAATGTGAGGTGGGAGAATACTTATTCTACTTTCCCCTATCTTGCACACATTATGCATTTTATATTTTAATTTTTAATTCCAGTTTTTAATTCCTAAAATCAGATTTGCTAAGGTAAATAAAAAGTAATTTAAGTTAAATAGTAATAGAAGCATTTTCTTTTTTTCCCCACTGGTAATGTCTGTGTGCTATTTGCAGGAGTTTGAGAAAAGGAAATTGCTGTAAGAGAAGACACTGTGGAATACTGTCTCCAAAACATCAATGCAGTGCCTGGCCTTCGCTTATCTTTTGTCTGCTAATCTTCAGTTGCCCAAATGACTGACACTGGTCTATGAATTTGACTTGGAAGCCATTAACCTCCTGGCTAAACTTGTTTGATGTCTCCTTGGTTCAGACGTGACCACCTCATTGTAAATCACAGCAAATTAATAAATCTACTACTAAATCTGATTCATCTTTTGAATTCCTGAAGCAGAGCCATTTCTTCAATCATCACAAACAAAATAATCTTTTGTAACTTAAGCACTGCCCATTTTTTAAGGTAAAGTTGCTTATAGAGATGCTTTTAAGGATCAAGGCACTGACTTTATGCACATATCACACTTTGCTTTATTTTTTAAAAAATCCAGTCTTATGTGTTTGTTCCTGGCAAGTATGTTTGAACAATAGGCCAAAGTTTCCGTCCATTAAACCAAAGCTGCTGGATCTGAAGGGTTTGCTTTGATCCATGTAGCTGGAGATCCCTGAAGTCCAGACTTTCTTTTCAAGGCTGATGAGGCTTGGCTTGACTACACATGCACAGTGTAGTTGTCTACTGGCAAGGAATTCTGTTTGTTGTGTGGAGAGATGGAATTTTTATTCACAAAAATGAATCTAGTTTCCCATGCAAATATATATTCAAAATTGTCTGTACTATGAAAATGCTTTGTTCTTTAGCTTACATTACGTTAATTTCCCCTTTATCTTAACTAGGATTGCATTGCTTATGTGTTCTGAAATCCTAATAACATTGGGACATAATGGAGGAGAATTATTGTTATCTGGAAAAGAATATAATAAGGTAACTTCCTTGTTAACCACTCCCAGCACTGTAATGGAAAGCCCTTTTTTTACTTTGGAAATAGCCCAAGCACCGTGCCTATAAATGAATGTTACAAGTTTTATCAGGATGGACTAAAATCAAGATTGCTGTCTTTATATAGAGGACTGAAAGTTCATGTAATGTGGCACTTGTCTAAAGATAACCTTGTGTTCCATAAAGGTGCTGTTATGAAAACTCATGTCATTACTTGTTTAAAACTCTTCTTAGTTTTCTTACTGAAATGCCTGTGGAATTTCTCTTCCTAATGCAAGCAGTAGGCAGGTATCTTGATACTGACCTTTAGAGTTCCTAGACGTAAGCCCTGATGAAATGCATAAAAGGACAGATCATATCTCCACTACAGTGAATGTGTATCGATACGCTTCATATACGATCAGGCATCAGTCAGATGATACAGGCCTTAGGACACAGAGACCAGATGCTGTATTATTCACCTTGGTATGATTTACTAAAATGAACCTGACATCCTGTCACTAGATGGCTGAAAGCAGTATTGAGTGGTAAATCATTTGATAAAGCCTATGACAACAGATAGGAATTTTCTTACTAGTTCTGTTCAGTTTTCTGGTGGTGCCTGATTTAATGTGGAGCAAAAAGACTGAATGGTGCCCTTTAACTAGAGAAATACCAGTGCTAACATGTCTCAGACTGTGTAAGAGTGCAGTTCTTCACCAATGAATGTCAGGTTATTGCAGCCTGTCCTCTTATGAGCCTGCTAAGCAAACTCATCATAGTGGTGGGCTTCTACACAATATGTCTTTTGAGATGGGTCGTACTTCTTGGTGAACTGCCTGAATTTCATCATTGCCACCAGTGTTATAACAGGTGGCCTTCCAGGACAATTGAGGTATAGTAAGTTTCCTGCTAGGGACTGCTCTGTGGAAGCTCTTTTAGGGGCACCAGCTATTTAAGTAGATGGCCACAAATGCCAGTGACTCTTGTCCCTTGAGAACATGTTTCCTTGTATCTTGAAATTTGAGGATGGGTTTAAAAATGCAACCTTGATTCTGATGTTGCAGCAGTCATCTGATGCTGCACCTTAGTAGCTGCCTGGTTCTGTTCAAGCCTGGGGAAGCAGTATGTGCTAGCCTGGAACTGACCATCACATAAGGATGGGGAAGAAACTTGATCTTGCCTGATAGAAAGGCTTAGTTTTTGCAGTTTTCTCTTGCTGCCTGAAAATGTGCACTTGACAAATACCATCAGAGCCTCTTGCATTGCTAATGACCATGTCTCTTTGGAAAACATGTTCACATCTGTTTAATACCATGTGTACTTGTGAATAAATATTTTGAGTAATCTGATTTGGAAAATTGTTTATTATTTTTTTTAAAGGCAAAAGTTAAGTTAGTGTTGAACCTTACACCTGTTGCTACTTTATATCTTGGTAAGTAGTTTTTATGTGCAAGAGAAACATTGCTAATGTTACTGTTTGAGTTCTCATTAAGGTTTATGAAATAGACTTTTTTTGACTTGATCTAGACTTGGCAATGGTGTCTGTCCAGAAATCACTTGCACTTTTGAGGCATAAATTCTAGATGTTCATTTTGGGCAAGGGAATTCATTGCCACACTGTAATTCTTGAACAAAGAGAAGAGGATGTAGATCAACTTAATGCTTTTTTTGTTCTTACTGGGCAGTATCTGTCTTTGAATGGTACCTAATACTCTCACTAGTTAGGTGCTCCTTGTGTTTGATGACGGTAATAATCTTTCTGAGTTGGTTAGAGGTCTGTCACACCTAACGAATACGACACCTTTTGTGTTTTTTAGGACGTATTCATGCCTGATTATTTTTTTTTCTCTTCTGTGTTTATGCTGTTTTCCAGGATGTATGTTTTGTTATGTAATGTTTTGGGGGAAGGCAGTGGTGAGTTACTCTCTGTACCTTAAAGTGATGCTCTGACGTGAGATTCTAGCGGGGGGAGTTCTTAAGTTTCACTTTATTGAAGCTCACCAATTAAAATAAAAGAAAACATTGATGCCAATTCATTTGGTCAAATAAAGTCTCTTTTGTGCACTGGAGATGGGGAGGGGAGGAGAGGCTGCTGAAAGATGCCCAGCTCTTGACTCCCATGTCAAGATGTTCTTAAAACTTACGGGGTTCTCGAGATGACTAGTGGTGGATTTCTCAATAGCTATTGTCATAGTTTCTGGGGTTCACCACAGTTCTTCAAGCTGTCTCGGTTTTTTGGATGTGCTACTTTTATCTTCTTGCTTAGCTGCTTCCTTCTGTGGTGGATTGAAATTCCACAGGGCCCTAGCACAGTGCTAACTAAAATCAGTTGGCTGCTGTATTGAGATGATCTAGGTGGGTTTAGTTGAATCAAAGATGCGACTTAATTCCTTGCAGATCAAATGATAGATTTCAAGCTTTAAGGTGGGGAGAGGAGCGCTCACTAATGGGTCTCACTGGTGACAAATGGATTAGAGGCTGCACACTGGCATATGTCTACTAGTTAGGTAGACTGAAAGTACCTACAAAGACATCTTGTTGTTCGGCCTGGGGTGGTGACTGACCTCCTCTCAGATTTGGGCACTGGTCCCCAGCAGGTCTAGTGATTGGATCTCCTGGTAGCAGCCAACTGAGGTGAGAGGGCAGAGCAAATTGGGTCAGAAAATGCCAGGATCTGAGCCCTGAGAGACATGATAGTGGTTTCAAGAAGAACCTTGGGGGCTGGCTTCTGTGCTGGTGGCTTCAAAGTAGCGGCCAACTTGTGATGCCCAAAGAATAAACTCTTCATTGTGTTGAAACTGTGGAATTAGTATTACCTGCACTAACATAATCATTTGCTCAGTTAACCATCACCTTTACCTTTCCTTTCCCACTGCCTGTCACTGATCAGGATTAGATAAAAGCTTTTCCTAAGAAGGGCTGTGTGCAAGCCTGATAATACGGGCAGGAGCCTCCTGGTGATTTCTGAAGGAAGCGGTAGGAGGAGTTGTGCTGCTGTGGACACCTGGCAGCAGCAGATTCAGGGTGTTTTACGCAGTGTGCTGTTCTTCCTGAGGCATTTGTTAGTGCTGAGGCAACCCTGGCTTCATGGTGACTAGAAATGGCTGGTGAAGAGGGGAGAGTCTAGGTTTGATGTTTTCTGCATGAATTCTAACACCAACCAACCAACCAAACAAAAAGTCTCTTGGATATCAACTTGCAGTACCCCACTAGCAATTAAATGGGGTTTATGCTACATGTCTTTGGCCATATTGGTAAATAATTGGTTCTTCTGAATTATTTAATGAGAAGTTAAACTGCATTTCTCTATCAGAGATACATCCCGGCCCTGGCTGGTACACGGGTCTCCTGTAGTTAAGGTGTGTGAGTCGCTGTAGGCAGCAGAACATAAAGGAATTCCTGTTTAACTTGCATCTAACCTTTGCTCTGTGTAACCCAAAGCACTAAGGTGCTTTCACAGATAGTTGATTGAAATGGGTGGTAGAGGAATCTAAGTAAGGTAATTCACAATGAAGACTAAGTAATGCGCTATTCTGAATTTATAGCAATGGCTCATCTGCCTCTCTTCCTCCTCTCCTGCCTGGTCTGTATAGTGAAGCATGGGAGGCCTGTGACTGAGTATGTAATGGAAATGATTCATACAGGAATTAAAACCTGATAGGTACCATTTTTAGGGAGAGGTTACTTCGATATTTCACCTTTCCTCGTATCTGTGAGAATATGGTTTAGTGTTGAATTGACCTGGAATCAAAGTTTACCAGTTTTGGAAAATTTCTTGACTGGGAAATGCTGAAGCGCTTTCAGTTTTCAAAAGGAAGTTGGCAACTTGTTCCATTTGAATTTGAGATGCAAACAGGATTACTTCCTTAGAAATGGAAGTCTGAGAGTTTTGCTTCAGTTAAAAACCTCTAGGAAACTTTCTCAGAAGTGCACTGGGGCTGGTGGGGTGGTTTTTTCTTTTTTTTTCTTTTTTTCTTTGATGATTCCAGTTTAGGCTTTCTGGCACATGAGGTCTTCAGCCTGATACTTGTCGGACATGCTGAGCATCCATAGCTCACTAGTAGGACTCAGACCCTGACAGTTTGCTGCCACTCGAAGCACCCAAAACTTCTCATTAAAAACTGACTTGCTTTCTGCAACAGTTATGTGATCTCAAAAGAAAAGGGAAGAGATCACTCTCTGCTTACACAAACCACATAAATTTATAGAACTGGGAGAAGAAATGTTTTTCTGTCCTATAATCACTAAACCACATACAGCAGTGTTTGTGCTGGGAGTAGGCACAATAGCCTATAACACTGTCTGTGCTGTGCAGATACATAATTAAGGGTCTCTTAAAATCTGTTTTGTTGCTGTAAAAGACAGCACAGCAAATTTATAGTTTTCAGCACATCTGTAATGGTATGAGATAGTTGCTTTAAAAAAACCAAACCAGCCTACAAACCTATTTTCATTTGCCGTTTTGCTCTCTAGGTGGCAGGTTTTGACACTAAAACATGGTTTTGGTTCCTGCTCTGAACTGAGGGGCTTAAAATGTGCTGAAGAAATAGAAGATGAAAACAAAACACTACTACTTTATTCTTTCTGGATGTTATATTGATTTATGATCATATCCTTTTATGCGAGTTGGAGAGACGTGGTAAAGAACCTAGGTGGTTTCCTCCCTGAGTTCTCAGTACGCCCATAATGTTGAAATTTTTTCTTGTTTTTCAAGCTGGTATGAGTAATGTTGTCTGAACTGTGGGCTTCGGCAGTCAAATGGGACCTGCCTTAGAGAAATACCGATCTTCATTCTGAAGTGGACAAGAAATGGCTTAGACTGTTTCTTTATGGGCTTAGCAATTCTAACTTTTCTTTTTTTGCTTTTATTCAATTGCTCAAGGCTGGAGGGCAGAAGAGGGGGAGAAGAGGTAAGGCTGTTAGGAAGGAGAGAAATGAATTGTCAGGACTAATTTACTATTTACAACAGGAAAAAAACAAAACAAAACCAAACCCAACCAGTGTGTAGTAAAAAACCTCTATGAAATAGTCACCAACTGCTGACTCCCTCGAGAGAAGCAGGAGGAGATTGAGCTCCTGGGAAGAAAAGCATCTTCCACACTGCTATGTCCACCAGGCTCTACAAACTGAAGGTGCCCAGGGCAGTGGGTGAGCGGTGCCGTTAGGGATTGGACCAGTCCTGCTTCTCCCAAGTGCGAGCTGTAGGATGAGACCAATTTGGCTCAGGGTCTTTGGTGTCAGCCCTTGCGTGGAAGAGGCTGCAAAGGGTCTTGTGGGCTAGGACCTGTGTTTGAAAACAGCTGCTGTGTATGTGCTGTGGGTGACAGACGTGTGCATGTACCTGTGTGTAAAAGTGTCTCTGAAGATTCACAGCCTGAAGGACTGTGTCTTGCTCAAGGTCATCTTTTTTCTTCTGCTTTCAGACTGCAAGTCTTACTATTAACCATAGCTCTAGCTGCAAAGAGGAGAACCAACAGGCAGGAGATTTAACTCCATTTCAATCATTTAACTGGATATATTTTATTTATCTTTCTGTAGGCAACTGTTATGTTTGTTCAAGACAGGCACTAAATTTTTTTTTCTGTCCCCCAGTATAGATGAATTGGGAGTAAATCCTGCCAAAGCTTCATAGATGCCAGCCTAGGCTCTGGTTCAGCCCTGTCCTGAAACATGGAATTTGTAGCAAGATCCATGTCCGTCTCCTGAAGTTTAGACACATGGCAGAATTGAGTGCTTGGGGAATGCATATGAGAAACAAGGCAAGGACAGCAGAACCTCTGAAATGGTCACATAGGCATGTTTGATCATTGATCTGCATTTGATCATTGATCTCTACTGATTATAACAGAAACTTGGACACCCAAGATGCACATGTTCACACCTACATGGAGACAGCTACACTGGCAGGACAACTTGGTTGGCTCTATCCGGAGCTGTGATCCTCCTCCCCTTGGCCAAGTGAGTTATCCAAAGTCACATTGAAAGTTTCTGCCAGGCCAAACAAGCTAGCTCTCCTGAAGCCCAGTCCCACATTTCAAAAGTCACCTGAGTTTTCCTTCCAATTTCAAGTTTACACCATTTTACTTGGTACGCGCTGTGTTATCCTCATTTCTGATGCATTGAAACACAGCAGCAAATCTGTATTTTTCAATTCGTCCTGTTTATGGTATAGCCCATTTCTGTTGCAAAAACACTGTTAATAGGTTATTTACTGCATCTTTTATAAATCATTTGAGAATGCTGAGATCTGCTTCTTGTACACAGAACAAAATCATACAGCATTAATCCACTCTTTCTTGCAATGATTCTAGCAATGATGGAAAATAATGTAATTAGAAGCCATTCTTTCAGCCTGGAAATTGTAATTGGATTGTGAATTTTATAGCAGCAACCTTCAAAAAATAAACAAGAATTAGTCAGCTAAAGAAAATATGTTCAGCTTGTTTGCAGCAGGGACTGTGTTCTGTGGTTACCTTTAGGGGTTGTTGCTGTTGTTTGTTTTTTTTTTTTTTTTTCTCCTGGCAAATAGGGCATCCTTAGAGGCTGCAAACATGGATTTTTCCCTAGGGAAAACTGCTGCACTGCCAGTCCCTCAGCCTGGAGGAGGTACCTGCCGTCCTCCTGTCCTCTTTGCTTTCTACCTTGGAGTTTGCTTGGAGCATCTTTAGATTTATTAGTGCTTCTGTGGATCAGATTTGCTTTGAGATGTGGTGGAGAAGTCAGTGTCCCCTAAGTGGGGGTGATATAGCAATGTGCAAAAATGAAAGAAAGAAACCCAAGCTATCATGAAATGAGAGTGTTGGTGAGCCTCAGAGACAGAGGAGAGAAGGCAGCAGAGGAATGGTGGAGGGGAAGGGGGATGTCTGTATTTACTGCTCACCTATTCCACTTGGTCTAGGCTGAAGCACAGAAAAAAATGCTTGTCAAGGTATTTAGTAGCTCTGCTTATGATAAACAGGTAAAAATTTTCTGGCATGAGGCATTTAATGAGGACTGGGTATAAAAGAGGCTTCTCATCCAGTGGAAGCTTCCTTATAACCTGGGCAGCCCAAGAGTGAAGATGATGGCTGGGTCTGCAAAGCTCTTCAAGTACCTCAGGGCATCTCCTGCACAATTTTTTGTGTCTCAGCAGCCTGTGAACGTGCATGTTCTTCCTTAAGGCACTAAGGAACTCCACCCTCCACTCCTTAACCTTGACCTCGGTGTTCCTGGAGGGAAAGCTGTTTCCAGCTATCTCCAGACAACCAGATACTACATTGTCAACTTAAATGGTAGAGCCCCATTTGAATTTTTTTTTTTTGTCAGACAGTGAAAAGTGAAGTTTGGTGAACACTGCATATTCTTATGAAGACTTTGTTACCTTTGGTTTACGGTTAAAATAAAACCAGTAACAACACAGTCTCTTGAAAATGCTCATATCCATAAATTTGAGATCCCCCCCCCTTCTCCACCCAGCTCCTGAGGTTTTGCAGTCCTCCTCGCTACATCACTGTCCCACAGACAGCACTGGAGACCCTCCCCTGACAGCTTTATGGCTGATGGCTGAAGAACAAACTGTTACGCCTTGCAAATTATTTTCTAGATTGCCACAAAAATATACATCATTGTGTCATGGGATGGCAACTATATTAAATCTGGTTAGATAGTTAGGGTGGGTTGCTGTCATAAATAAGCCTCCGCTTGCCTTGTTGTGGCGGAAATACAATCAATAGTTGTTGCAACGGTTTATATAGTTAAAACCATTTCCTTTTGCAAAACAAATGTTTAATACTTCTCCAGTTCATTAACATCTTGTCTATTTACTGCTTTGAAAAAATCAAACACATCATTCTCTTGGAAACCTGCATTGTCATTTCAATAATGCATCAGTATGGACATTTGGAAGTTGTTAAAAAGGGAAATTATTTCATCATGATAAAAAAAGAAGAATGAGAACAGCTCAGCTGAAAAGATTGCGTTGTCAGTTCTGATTTAATGTGTGAATAATGCTAGCAGGAAGGGGAGAACATCTTCTCCTGGATAGATTGTTTTTATGTTGTTAGAGTCTGTGTGCTGGGATTTACAGCCTGAAACTATTTTTTTCAGAGGATAGTTGTAATGAACTGGGGTTTGTTTCATTTCTCTTGACTATAAGGATCACCTGAATGTCAGTCATGCAGAAGCTTGAAATGGTTTGGATTAGAGGAAGTTGGTGCCTAAAGTTTAGACCAAAAGCCGTACTGCCATCTGTCAAGTTCTTGTTTTGTACCTTGTCATTTAATTCTGCTCCTTAAATGCCCAGCTCCAAGGAGCCAAGTGTCCCTGCGAGGTTGCCAGCCTATTGCAATGGCTCTACTTTCATTAGGAGTGGCACTTTGGTAGTTCTTACCCCAGGGCTGTGGAGAAAAACTTGAAAACCTGCTTGCCTGCAATCTAAGAGCTCAGAAACTGAGATTAGGGGAACTACACTGCGTACTCTGGAGATAGGCATAGCCATAAAATCCCTTTGAAGAGTTCCTTTTGGCAAAAGCATAAGCAAGGAAACCATTTTATAGAGGGTTAAAGAGCTGGAGGTCTGAGGACCCTTCTACCCCTTGCAGCAGTTTCCCATCTTTGAAGCCATTGCGCAACCTGGCCGAAGTTCCCAGAGAGGATCTGAATGTGGAAGAAAGTCACTTTCCTGACCAAACCTCTTCAGCTACCTCAGGTCTGGGGGTTACGTGATGGCAAGAGATGGTTTCCACACGGTCCATAGGAGGACGGTGGAGAGCTGCACTTTGTTGCTTTCTGGTCTGCTTCTGTGCCTGTGCTGTAACAGGGGAAAGCAATAACCCACACGCATCCTTCTGTGCAAAGGAAGCAGCGAAAGTTTAAAAGCTTTTCTCCTCACCCGGTAATTCCCCCCATCAATCTTCCACAGACGAAGAGGATGCTTAGCTGGAAGTTTCCTGGGGAGGGAAAGGTGGTGTAGGGCAGGCTCTTCTTGGCCGTGAGCCCGTGCAAAAAGCACACCCAAGTTTCTGTCTCCTTTCAGGCCTATAAAACACCCTGCAGAAATACCAACACTGTGTACCCTGAGAGCTCAGGTTTGTGGAGATTTTGCAAAGACCGTGCAGCCTGGACTCTTTCCAGTGAAAGCATTGTTTGACTTGCCTAATGAACCAGGTGATAAAGGAGAGGGTGAGATTAGCAGCTTGTTGGCATTTGATTTGTGAATATTTTTATCCTGTTCACTTATTTGTTTTCTGTGTCACTTTTTTTGATTAGAGAAGTGAATTTCAGCCTTAGGATTTGAAAATGATGTTCTCCACAGATGGGGCTCTAAAGAACAGTTAATAAATGCCAATTATCCCGGGTAGCAGAAGGTCCCTCAAGGGCAGAAGGCTACAAAGGCTGATGAGTCATTGAACCATCGATGAACCTCTGGTTCACCCACTGTTTGCATCAAACCATTCCTGCTCTCTTTCTTATGGTCTGGCAAAGCCCTCCTGTATGAAATAGTAAATAAAGAAGTAGACCTAGATTTGAACCACTACTTCCACAGATGGGACAGCTTAAATCCTGCTCATCAGGTATAATGATATTGGTATCCTGGTTATTAATGACTTCTCTAGTAATTGATTTCCACCTCCCCCTATCCCCCCGAAGAGCCTGAAAACTCTTTAGAAACACTAGCAACTAGCAAATGATTCCTTAGATGGGATTTTAGGAAGCAGTAGGATGGAGCAGAAGGGGAAGAGATATCTGATGGTGCAAAGAGTTGGCACAGAAGGAGAAGAGAATAGTTTTTCTCAGCTGCAGATTCAGGCACCTAAAAACCCAGCTTTTGCCAAACGTAGGAGTGGGATTCAACTTCCTTCACACGGAGATACCAAGTAGCCAGAACTTCCACGTGGGACTTGTGAATATGATACAGCATCCGTGGAAGACTTACAGGCTAAAGGAGAGCAGATGGAGGGCAGGGAGGGCAGCCTGGGACACCCGAACTGGCATCAGCTGGTTCCTGACTTGACCCTTAGCTCTCCACTGAGACTTAGCTTAAACAACCAGCTAACTCCTGTAGCTGGATGCCCAAATGTAGGTGTCTCTGGAGCCAAATCCCATTTTTAACGTTACTGAATTCAAAATAAAAGGGGTGTGTGTGTGAATTTTGATGTAGAGAAGGCTGCGTTCGTTAACTAGCTTCCTCCTGTGTGAGTCTGTCCGTCTGGCTGGCGAGCTGCCTGTCTGACCAAAGTGACCAGCGTCTGAGTTTCTGTGCTCTGCTGCTGTTGAGGAGGTCTGTGCTGCCAGACCAGTGTGATCAGTCTGGCTTTTTGTGATAAGAATCCAAGTGTGCATCTATTAATATATTTATTCAATTGGCAAAATATTAAAAGTGTTTTCAAATTCCTCCTGAGCCTCTGACATAAAGGGTATGTTGTGTCACTTTTCATCACCAAGAGATTTACGAAGTTATTTGAGTCTGGGTCAGTCTCACAGCCCTTTTCAGTTTGATGTGAACTCCAGATCCCAACTTAATTGCAGGTTGTGAGCCCTGTGGAGAGAACACGGATGGCCAGAGAAGAAAAGGTATTTCTCTGAGGTTCTAAATTGTAGTTGGGGCCTCCTTTTTCCTTTTGTGGTTAATAAGCAAGCATCTGGGTCTGCAAAAGGATTACAGTACCTCTTTCCTACACTGGCATCCTCCTAAGGGGTTAAGATCTTAAGGTATCTCAACTTCTGAAAGGTTTTTGTAATGCTTCTGCATTTATGAGCAAAGTGTTCATAGCAAAGAAGTGTTTGCTGCAGATCAGTAGCTAAAAAGATTTGGCCCGTGTGTTCAGAAGGTCACAGTCAATGGCCATGATGGTTCTTTCTGGCTTTCAACACTCACACACCTGTTAAATTATTTCTGTTCTGCAGACTTCAATATATCAGCCCAGGGCTCACTCCTGATGTGTGCTTTGTTTTGTTTGAGCCTGCAAAGCATGCATAATAGCCGTCTGGATTTGTAACATGGCTAACTGTTCTCGGAGGGCTTTAACAAAAGCTACCAACACTTTATCCCAGAGAAACTCAAACTAAGTACACAACCCAGATGGCAGGAGGTGAGTGCCTGGGGGATTACAGGGTAATACAAGTTGGGAAGGGACCTCAGGAGGCCTCTAGCTCAGTCTCCTGCTCAAAGCAGGGTCAGCTCTGCGGTCACTGCAGCGAACCCAGGCTGGCAGCAGCGTTCATTTCAGAAAGTTGCTCTTTGAAAGGGTAGCTGCTTTTCTCTGCTCTCTGTCCCCACTGTAATCCTGCACTTCAGTTTCCTGTTTTCAGCCTGATTCTGTAGCACCCCCAGTAGAGTTTAGGTATTTTAAGCTCTTTGTCTATATGGACAATTGAGTTGTCCTTTTTGGTATTTCCTGCTTGTCCTTCAGTACTCATGGCCTGATCTAGAAGTGGGGTGACTCGTCTTCAAGCTATATCAAAAGAAAAGAAAAAAAATAATCCTCCTGCTCTTGCCTATCACACTTAATATGAAAGCTGTGCTTCTGCTTCTTCACAATCAGTTTTACTCCCTAGACCCATCCTCTCTGAAGGCGGCACTTGCAAAAGTATGCCCAGTGAATTTCTTGGCTTTTCTTTCATTTGGTTAACTCCACACCTGAGGAAGATATAAATGCGATATTAAAAGGCTTGTCCCTTTCTGTGAGTGTTTGGCAGACTGCAGTGCTTCATGAAACGAGCTGTCCATACAGGGACCAAAGGATTGATGTTATGGGAGATGTTCCCATTGACTTCAGAGGTTTGGGGGATGATGTCCACCACTAGACTGGACCAGAACTGGACAATCATATTCCTTTGTTTGCCTGTCATCAATGAGGGCAGCCAGCTCAGCACACTTTGCTGAAGCACAGATAATGTGAAGGCTTCACATTCTGTTTATTCCTGATGAGCTCTGCACATGTTCTGGGCCCATAGTGAAATCACATTAGTGACCAGAAAAGCTATTTCCCACAGTTAGCTAGTAAGGATTGTGGTCACATCTTACCAGGTTATCTCATCTGGAGTGATCCAGCCCTTCAGAGCCTGCTGGCTGGAGCACTGGAAAGCTGCACGTGCCAAGCTCCCAAGAAAACACGAGTTCCAGGAGCTCCTGTATTTCAGCTCATTTCCCAAGTGTGAGAGACTGGTAAGACCCTACCATATTCTCTGTCTGCTGAAGCACCCTGAACCAGTGCAGGGGACTCAGTAATCTTCCAAACACCGAGTTAGTGAGGACACAGCTATCTTTGTGCACACCTACAAGGCTGGCACAGCAAGACGGGATGTTGCAGCAAACAGGACATAGAGGCAGGCACTGTAGGATAACTGGCTGCCTGCTGGTTGTGGTGGGTTTTTACATGTTTTTGGAAGAGTTCACCTTTCTCTTCTCTGTGAGAGTCTGCATCAGTGGTCTCCCTCCTGTCTTGGGTACGGACTTTGCATTCCTCCCTAATTCATGCTGGCTTCAGACCAGTCTGTCATTAAAATTTCCATTCCTTATCAATGCCATGCTGCCATCTTGCCTTCTGTGTAGGTACTTGTTCCTGCCAGGACAGCTGCACAAAGACAGTCAGATTTAGGCAGGACTGGATCTGTCCATACTGTCAATTTTCAGGGACCGTCCAGGTGTGCAATCATGTCATGGGATATGAAGTACATGTGTCACAACAGGTCACGCTAGCAAGGAGCCACAAAGCTCTCTTCACCTTCTCCCTTCACCCTGGTACTTCTGCACCTGATTTATTTGTTGCCATATCTCTTCATTCTTGAAAAGTTTACCCAGACACCTCACTGGGAAGTATGGAGGTTTGCCCGTATGCCAATATATAAGAAATTTGTACAGCAAACTTGTTCTGATACCTATTGTTTAAATCACAGCTACACTGTGAAGACAAGTCTTTGGTATTAGGTAAGGGGACCAAATAGCACAGGTGGGATAAAGATTTATTCAGCAGTCCTCTCCATGGACAAGGACCAACCTTCTCAAAACCCAACTGCTATGGCACAGAAAGAGGTACAGGTGTGGTTAATGGCATAACTTGGTTAATGGCATAACTAGGTTAATGGCAGTATCTAGCCAGGCCATTTGTATGATGCAGCCATAGAGGACACTAGCGTTCCTAAGCTGTGCTTTCAGGAGAGGGAGCACAAATGCCCTTGTAAGCGGTATGGTGAGTTCTTCTCATGACTGAAGTAGTCTTACTCAGAAGAAGATGACACAAAACTGAAGACATGTTGAGCTGGGATGGCTGCAGGAAAGGAGAATGGATTGTCTGCAAGGTGGCCAAAAGAGTTTGCTTTGGAACAGCAAGCGTTTGAGAGAGGATGTGATGTTTGAGTGCTGTCATCTAGGGATAAGCTTTCGAAATGCTGGTCCAGAGCATGACCAGCCTGCTAGTGCAGAGCACAAAACCTGCAGAATCATTGACGCAGCAACATCCACAGTGTTTTCTGCTCCAGGTGTGAGGATGGAGGTGAGTGGCTGTCTGTGAGAAGAGCCCTGGTTCTTGACTGTGGACCACTGGTCCAAGTTGTTTGGAGATCACTGACAGAGATGGAAGAGGAAGGGAAAGAGCTTCTGAAGTGACGACAGTGATGCAAGGACAGGTGGGTCGAGGCTGAACATGGGTATACTGAAACCAGAATTACGAAAAATCATTCATGTTCTGGGCTGCTCTACAGTGGGAAATGAGAGGAGCAAAAAGACAAAAACAACGTGATGTGGAAGGTAGGATGAACCATAGCTCAGTGGCCTTGAAGGGTCCTTCACTCCTATGCTCCACCTTCCTGGGACCCATTCATCACCTTTGCTGTTGCAAACTACTTCAGCATTTTCTGTGAACAACCTGCATGTTTTGGGCCATATTTATAATTCTGAGAGGAGGCAGAGAGACAAAGGAGATAGTGCAGAAGTTCCTTTGTATTCTCTTTCCTTTTAGTTATCTCTTTCTTCTCTTATCCCTCTTTTTTTTCCCCCCTCCTTTGATGTGTTCCTGGCAGTCCCTGCACAAGATTAATCATTTGAATAGGAGAAGTGCCACTTTGAGGTAATTGTGAAGGATTACATTCATGATCATTGCAAAAGAGCTGAGGTGTTAAATTTAAAAATGCTGCGTTTGCGGAGCCGGGTACTGATCTGCTGGGCTCCCTGCTCTGGAGAGAGCCATTCCTGCTGCCCACATGGAGCGCTGGACTTGACAGCAGCAGCCACCACGTACGGGAAAAGCCTCTGTCGTCATTTTTGGCAACAAAAAGTGGGCAACAAAAAGTCCAAAAGCAAACAAGATCGTAGATTACATTAAGAACAGATTTGCAAATGTCACAGTTAGCATTGTGTCAATTTGAGACCCATACCATGAGGCCAGTTAACTTTGAAACCTTGTTGGGGAAAGCAATGGGTAGCAATATGAAGAGCTCAGAGAAGGGAAATCAAAATAATCAGCCCTATGAAAAAGCCTTTGTTAAAAGAAATTAATACAAGATGCTGCTGTAAAAGGTGAATCTATCACTCAGGCTTTCCTTGTCATGCTAGAGCAAGGATGCTCCTAATTTGAATTTTGAAGTGATGAAAGCAAACACCTCTGAACAGATACAGAAGTGCCTGGAAAAACTTCAGCCAGGAGATTTTCTTGAGAAAAGCACAGTGAATTAAAGGAACTGATACTTTTAAGAACAACAAAATGTCAGTGGTTTCTCTGACCTGAAAATATAAGTAGGGAGCATGTTTCCAAATGTATAGTCACCACCTGTGAAGGGGACAGCAGGAGGGCTGGTAGGAATGCCTGGGTTGAGGACAGCTGGAGAGAAAGGAGCCAGCTGCAAAAGTGGATGCAGTGGAGACCTCCTCTTTGAGGTGGAGAAAGTTTTAGTGAGCCCAAGAATATTTTTTAACGGGCTATAAGCCAGTAGTGATTTTAACACCTTGTTATTTTAAATTAGACTGAACTACCTCCAGCTGAGCCCTGCTCGAGAGGCAGATGAACTTTTGTGCTTCGGCTTGTAAGTTAGCAAGCTTTGGTCTGTCCTGGAAAGAAATCTTTCCTTCTGTGAGCAACAGTGTGTGGCTGCCAGCTGTGAAGGTTGTCTACCTTCATCCTGGATGCTGTTAGGACTGCATGTTAGACAGATGATTGCCTGGCTCTGATTTGGCAACCCCTGTAGAACAGCTACTCCCCTGAGTGCATAGACACCGATGTAGCCTGGCTCAGATTTAGCTCCCACAAAGCTAAGGCCACTTTGTACTTTGCTAACCAAAAATCAGGTGGGAGTGCTAGGTGGCTTAGGAAACGCTGACATTGCTCAGTGCAAGAGTAATTTTTGTCCTTAAGGATCAAAAACTTGTTATGGACAGTGCAGCAAGAAATTAAAAATATTCCTGACTGCTTTTGCTGGCATATGTACTTCAAATGCTCCTACCTGGATCCTTGTTCTCTCCTTGGAGAGCCACGGTAGTAGGCTGGTGGACTGAACTTCACGTGGAGACCTGCCCCATCTGCCATCCAGTCTGCTCCGAGCTAAGTACTTTCTCAAAAATAATGTCCTGACTTGGCAAGTTTTCCCTATGCATGGATCAATATGTCTACGAGGGCTGTTTCCCTTTAAGATCTCTTGTACCACCTCTTCTGCACCTGGCCATTCAGTCTGTGAAGCAAGCATGGTGGGAAGGGAGGTGCAAAGTAGTTTTATAAACTGGATTATTTTCTCTCATTCTGAAGCTCTGGAGTTTTTCAAGAGCTTCATAAGAACAATTCCTTGTACAACTCCATCTGAGGCTCTTTCCACCCGTATATTTTGCTCTCTCTGTTTCCCTTAATATTTCCTTGTATTTCCATTCCCTTTATCCCTTTTCATCTTTCTCTCAATGGTCTACCATGCGTAGTCATCTTGCTGACATGGTAAGTTTTTTGTTTTCCACTGAGAAATGATTCATTTATTACAGTAGGGGTTCCAGCTCTTCACCAACTGCTTACAGATGCCCTTTGAATTGAGCTTTGAATGGGCTTCATGGATAATAATACAAAACCAACCCAGTGATGTGATTTGACTTCAGCTCTTGGAAACCCATAAATCATCTTAAGCATCATCAGTTAAGAAAGTCCACTGTGGAGAAGAGCATGCATTTGCCAAGCCAGAAATAGGCTCTGCGCAACCTGTTTACAAGACTTTTAAATCCAGACAAGTGGGGAAAGTAGGTCATCTTGGTCACATGTAGAGACTTGGATGGGGTATCCATTGCTTTGAGAGCCTGGAGACATCCATATCAACACCGTGAAGATGTCACAGTCCAGATGGCTCATGCCCAGCAGGGAATGGCACAGCTCAGAGGCAGAGCGTGGTGATGGATACGAAGCAGTCTGGGTTCAGGTTGCAGACATCTTCTCACCCAGTGTGGAAGAGGGTCAGTGCAGGCTCACACGAGATGCAGACGTCTAGAACACCATATGGCAGGATGAACAACTTGGCTTCAAGATGACTTTTCTGTTTCAGGAGGTGGGTGCGGGTAGATGGAGAATGACAGTGGAGGTTGGCCGGCCAGCCAGCCCCAATGGGGTAACCCAGCAGGGGACAATGATGTGCTGCCTTTTTGGGCTGAATCATAGGGGACTGAGAAGAGGGACCCAGCAGTCTTGGCTTTGCCTCTTGGCCATGACCTTGCTCAGACCTCATGGACAGGAGTGGGAAGGCTCAGCAGGCATGTGGAGGCCCGTGAGGATGGGAAGAATAAGGGAATACATTTGCTTCACAGGATTTGCTGGGTGCAATGCAGCTATGTGCCTTTACATGCAGCTTATTTGTAAGCAACACTTTTGTCTCACTGGGCACGTCGTCATGTGTGCTTTGGGGTTAATTTTTCTTCTTCTATCATGTTATTCATCAGTGACTGCCAGACAACAAACCAGTCCTAGTATTTTTTGATGTTTTTTATTTGATTTGCCTTTCTATTTCTCTCCTTTCAAACATTTAGTTTTTTTTTTTTTTTTTTTAAGGGAGAGGGGGAAATGCTTCTTATCATGAGATGCTCTTTTGTGAGAATAGTCTGTTTATAGTTCCCTTTTTGTGGGTACCATGCCAAGCATATAACATCTGTAACCCCAGTAGTACCTTTCAGGCTGGAGGAGTCCAGCGTTAGTGTGGGCTAAGACAGACATGGTGACACCAGCGCTATAGCAGAGGTGCCAGATTGCTTTTATTTCTCCCTGATGACTTGATCTGAAATGCGTAGGAAGTTGGTGGTGATGCTGAATAAAGCCCAGAGGAGCGGATGGGGAGGGGAGGGCAGCTTCATGCCTCAGCCAGCTGTGAGGTGCGATTAGGAAGACTGAGGAGGAGCGCGTAGCTCCGAGGTGAGGAACCTCTTACCTCTGTGTTAGTGCAGACAGGTACAGCTGCAGCCCAAGCAGGACTTGCATCTCAACAGGCAGTTTTAGCCCCATCTGCTTCACCTGTATCAATCAGTCTTTCAGCTGCACCTGAAGCTGATCCTGAAGGAGCTGTGATGTGCTGGTGAGCTGATTTAAGAGTCTGAGCCTTCAACAGGTATTCTACCACCCAGTAATACCTCTCAAATATCCTCTCTGCCCTCTAGGAGCCCGTCTCTGAAATGCTACATTGGTCTTGCAGGGACAGAAGTGAAAGGAGAAAGAGTGCTCCCTGACTGTTAATGGTATTTTTTCCCCCTGTTTTTTCATGTTTGTGGCTGTTTATTTTGCTAGTGAAGAATGGTGTGAATAGCAGAGCACTATCTCACGTGTAAGAAAGCTGTGGGTGAGCCCTATCTTGCTCCGCAGCTGGTTGCTATTACTTTGGCAGCTGAATGTACAGCTGGTCTGGCACTACTGGAGCCGGTTACTGTAAAACCTGACCTTTTTGGCCCTGAAGTGCTTACTCTTAAGAACTTTAATGGCTGTGCGTGTGTGAAACGGGATGATAAAATTTGCTGTGCAAACTAGGCTTGAACCGTCATCGCTGGAGATTCAGGGATCATAGTCCTTTCCTTCATGGCCTGGTGAACACAGCGGCGTTTGATGGAGACCAGATAAATTATGATGAATACAGCTGTATGATAATGGGCTGGTTGCATCTCTGCCAATGTCATAGATCAAATTTGGTTCAGTGTTTCAATGTTTTGACTAAACTGATATCCTGAAATATTGTGTCTGCTAATTGTGACTTAAATGCTTGAACTCAGTGGAAACTTGGTGGCTGACTGTGATTAATTGTCATATTTTAGTACCATTGCTGCTATGGGCCACAAAGTTTGTTTCAACAAAATGCCAGTTAAAGGGGAAGTTAAATGTCTTAAAAGGCAGAAATGGTAAAATTATCTGGGCAGAACACCAAGCTTAGGACTGGCTTTTTTTTTTTTTTTTTTTCCCCTTGCTCTGCTGCTGAGTAACTATAATAAATTTCCTGGGTCTTTTTTTGCCTACTTCATCTGTATCCAGCTCAGGAAAGGGACTCTCTCTTCAAAGCCATCTGTATGGTGCCTCAAGAAATGGGGCTGTAAATACTGCAGTGTGTCTATGTGGTCCTGTAACAGAAGTAATGGTAATTCAGTCTCCCCACAGGCATGTCTAAAATATGGTTATATCTCAGAGCACACACCAACTGAGGTGAGAGAAAAGCCAGCTGAGGAAGGTTGTAGATGAGACTGGGAGAGAGAAAGGGGATTTCCGTGGTGATCTGAGAGCCAAGCAAGATGGTGAGGGTAGTGGGACTGGTCGCTGTCTGAAGCACCAGTGGAGAAATGAGAGCCACTGGCACAGTAGGACCTGTCCCAGGCAGTGATGCCTCTCCCACGCGCTGAAGTAGTGACCAGTGGTTTTCCTGTACACAAAAACATAGAGAAACGTGGCTGTTTCATGGTGCGCTTGGTGCAGCCTTTCAGGGGACCCAGACCCTGCCGCTGCCTTTTGCTCTCTGGTATCTTATTTTGGTTGCCCAGCCAGCCAATAATCAGAGCCCATTCCTTCTGCTTCTTCATGTATTAAGCTCAAAATCACTCCTTGTGACTGTGTCATCGTTTCAAGACACCGTTTTCTTGGCAGTGAGACCACCTACTCCAGGTGTTTGCTCCCCTGTTCTTCTGCAGTTCCCTGCTCCATTAGTGAGATGGGTCAGGTTAAACACAACCCCATTTCCATGGTGTCTTTAGGGGAACAAGGAGCTTAACTGCTCCTTTTGTCAAATGGAGAACATTTGGAGAACCCACTGGTTTTGCTGAATTTTGGGACCGTCTGTGGATGCCAGACCCCTTCAAAGACACCTCTCAGCATAATGTTTTAAAAGTCATTATTTCTAGCTGATACCACTTCTTGTGTTTGTGTAGTGATAAAAACAACAGGGAGAGAGCTTGACCCCTGCTAATGTTCTGTGCCATGTTATTTACTTGTGCTGAGCATAGGGGTTGTCCAACTAGAGAATTAGGGCAAAATCTGTAAAAACTGTGTAATTAGTCAACAGGCTTTACTATTGACATGACATAACACGGAAGTCTGAATCACAGTTTGTAGTGGAAAGTGAGGCAGGCTATGAGGAATGTGTTGCTGAAAACTAGCAAATTTACCGTTAGTATCCTTTAAATATTTCCAGCTTAGGTGCTGGTGGGCAGCAGAAAAGCTGTAGGAAAGAGCATGGGCAGCCGTGCACAGGTGCGGGAAAGAGCCATGACTTTTCAGGGCACAGATGGGTCAGGATAGTGTGCCATGGTCCAGCTCCAGGAGACATCAGGTTACCAACAGGAGCTTGGGTAGTGCCTACGGCTAAAATGGCATTTTAAGCATCAGAGGAACCAAACTCTGAATACGGTAGAAGGCGTTTCTGCTTCCTAGACCCACCTTCATGGGGGACAGATGGGCCTATCTGTGGCATGGATTGAGGAGACATTGATCAAGGAAAACTCCCGGGAGGGTCCAGTGACTTTAAAGGAGAGATGAGGTGCTATATGAGATGCCCCAAATGTCCCTTTAGGCAGAAGGGCACGGGGCTCCCGTAGGTCCTGTGTGGTTTGTGCCCGCTCTAGGAGGCTGTCTGATACCCTGCTGCATCCCAGATGGGCCAAGGTACCAATTTTGGGCATTGAATCATGCCCGTGTATGTCTCTTCATCTTCTGTACCTCAGATGGGGGATCTACACTCTGCTTCCCATTAAATGGTTTGGGAGCTGGATAGACCCACCGAAATCTGTGTCCAGTGCTCATGCAATCAATTTCTGCTTCATTACAACAAAGCCCTCTCTTCCCTCCTGGAGCAGATTTAAGAGGTTTTCAAGGCAATTGAGACAGGATGTCTATGTTCTTTTTTTAAGAAAAGGACACAAGTTCCTAATTTGAATGTAATCTCATCACTTCAGTGCTGAGCAGAATGCCATTAAGAATGTCAGAGACATATTGTAGCTGTAGGAAGTCCTTAGCACGAGATCTTAGGCAGTGTGACCGCTTAAGCAATTTCTAAATGTCCCATATATCTATTTCTATTGTTACTGTATCTTTCCCCTGGTTGTTTTTGTATAAGATTTTTAGGAGGAAATTGGCAATTAATTACAATAACAATAATGATTATTATTAGCCGTAATAAGAATAATGCTAGAACGGAGTTTACCATCCACATAAAATGCCACCAAACCTAGATGAATGAAATCAGTAGAGAAAATATATGGGTATTAAATTCATGAAGTAATTTCCTTCGGTGCTGTTATCATATCTTCTAGTGTAATCCAAGAAAATAGATGCTCACAATGCAGCTATAAATATTCATCTGCGCAACAAGCTTTCAGTCTCTCATCCCCTGCTATTGGTTTTTCATCGTCAGTAATGGCGTTACATTATTTCCTTCAAAGCCAAGTGTGAGAAGGCATCAGGTGCACAATAGCAAAGTTAGAGATAACACTTACTGAAATTAAATTCACTCCTGTTGAATCCTGATAAACATTTCTTATCTCTAGAGCCACTCCTGTGAAGAAATGTTTTTATAATCTATTTGGCCATTAAGAGGAATAAAAGGCCTCTTGGGCCTGTTTCATCCCAGAATAAAGAATGTGGACATGTGCAATGCCCTGCACGAGGTGCCCCAGATCCTGCCTGCTGGCTCCCAGCTCCTGAGTTAATGCAAACAATATTATGTTCCCTAAAGGAGTTTTATAGTTAGAAAGAGTTATATGGTAATAAGAGTTATATAGGTGCAATACACTTGGGGTGTATAAAAATGCTTAAATTGCAACCCTTTCAAAGAAGTTATCATCCTTGGAAGCAGCTGTAAACATATGTGAACAAGAACTGAGGACTGAAAGGGGAAAAGAAAAGTCAGCTGAAGTTTTCTATTCCAGTTTCCCCTGCCCCCTCCTGTGAAATTCAAAGTTATATCAAAACCTATTGAAGTAACCCAGAGCTCTGTAAGATGGAGCAATACCATCTTATGAGAAACCATAATCCTGGTAAGAAGCCATAACCATACAAACAACCCTCCTCTCTCTCAAAATAAATGACCGTAACAAAAAAAAAATCTATAAATGCAGCTCTACACACACAACTATATTTCATTTTTCTTTTTAAGAAACATGTCAGGAATCCTACTGATGTTGTTTTAATTCATTTTATTATATAGCTATTTATTTTCTAACCCCCTGAGGAAAATATAAAAGTAAACCAACAAGTACTTTTAATTTAAGTAAAAAAATTTTGTTTCTGTTCAACTTCTGCTTTCACTCTGCAATCTGTTCTTTGAAAAGCAAAGTAGATTCAAATATTTGCTTTATTTGGAAATTCCCTGCTGCAAAAGGATTTAAAGGTTACTACAAAAAAGATTTCATTGTAGAATACAAATTACTTTTGACAAAAACCTGTTTTCCAGCAGAAACAAATCTGTGCATAATCTAATCTACCTCCAAATCTTGCAATGAAGTTGCATAATCTTTCATATAAAGTTGATTTCAGAGATTAATTTTCTCAACCATTTCAGAAGAATTAATATGGTAAGACCTTCATGAAGATCCAAAGCAAGATTTTCATGGAAACTATCAAGCAAGCACAAACCCATTTCTTTTTTAACATCCAGGTGCATACAAATCTCACTGATCTACACAAACAAAACCTGGAAAATCTCCTTCCCAAAAGGCACAGAGATAGTAGTTGTGGAAAGATTTTTTTTTTTTTTCCTATGTAACTCATTTGAGTTGTTTCAAATTAGCTTTGATTAAAAAAAACAAAACAAAAACCCAAACATACTGCAGTGATCTCCCTTTAAGGTACGTTTTATATCATACTTTCTAACACTTTCAAGGGACGTGGCATTGGTGAGCTAATATGGTATCTGACTTCCTACCTCTTCTCATCTTTCTGAACACAGTAACATATATGGAAGATGGTTTCCAAAGACACAGGGACTTATGGGAGGTATTTTTACCAAGAAACAAGAGGGAAGGCAGCTGCAGATGTAAGGCAGACTGCTTACAAAACTGGGTGCATGCATATTAATGCTAATTGCTTTAATATGAAGGACTTTTGTATAAGCAGTAAAAAAAAGTTAAAAAACAAAGTGAGCTGCTTTTTGAGAAGCAAGTAGGTTCCATTTCTTTCATGAAGTTAAACCTATGTTTGCTAAGCTGTTAGTTTTGAAAGGCTCATCCCTTTAAACCGAAACACAGGGAATTATTCTAGGGGCATTGTGCTTGCACAGCAACAAAACAAGCAAAATTTGAGCTACCTATTTTTATTGCTAAAATCAAAGTCTCTTTCAACATACTCAAAAGCCTGGCAGGCTGGATGGAAGATGAATGACAGCTGTTGCAATACAGCCTTGGGGAAAAGCTCCAGAGCGTTGTTCTTAACAATCCTTTTACCTCTAAACCAGGTAAAGCAATATCCATGAATTAACTATTTATGCTGTGACTCTGCAGTAAATTTGGGCTACTGTATTCTATTGATTTAGCATAACTACAGTCACATTTATGGCACTAAAACATTGAGTTATAATGTCATATTTAACCTTGCACATTGATTTCTAACAATACCAAGACGAAACAGGTTGTCATATGAACCAACTAAGAGTTGTAGATGCCAAATAGTTTCCTTGATAAAAACTTATTCCAGACTTAAATGATAAATACATCTCAAGGCTTTTTACCCTATTGCCTTATTAAGAAAAGCCTTTTGTTGAAGGCAAGTCATTCATACGTTGCTATCCATATCACAAAAGCTTGCTTCTCATATGTCTTCTAACAAAACTCCTCAAAAGAAAGCCCTTCCAGGCGGGCAACACACCAAAATAAAATACATCAGAGTTGAAACAGATCCATCTGCCTTGGCTTTAGAAGACGGTGGAGGGCACAGAGCAGGAGAAATGTGTGTGCAGTCCCCTGACTCTGGCTGGAGCTTTCCAGGTACTGCAAGACCATGGATGACAGTTCTGGGGTTGGGAAATGCTGCTCGAATTCTAAGGCCGTCGGTAACGCAGTGCCAGGGTGAGCACTTCGGGGGGATTTGTCTGGGGTGAAACTAGTTGGTTGCCTGGAAGGTCAAGGTGGGAGCATCCTGGGAATGGCCCTTGGTGTTCCCAAGCTTTACCCAACTCTGCCTTTGCTTCCTGAGCCTAAGCTTTTTCATTTGAACTTCTCAGGGGTCTTGGTGGGAGACTGAGGTTTTGGGGTTTCTTTTCATGGCTTTGGGGAAGCAGGCCCTTGGCCTCTCTTGGCTCCTTGTAGCCAGCCCACTTTCCTTCTCAGAAGCAGCAACAGTGATGGATCTGGGATGGTAGTGTCACCTGTAAAACTGATACTAGGGATTTTTAGTTTTGTAACCTGGTACCTTGCTGTCTGGTCACGGGTACTCTGTACATTAGTCAAGGGCATCGTTACAGAACTACCAAGAACATAAATAAAGCTGCCTGTACGGGGACAAGGGAAACTGCTCTTCCTTGCAGTTATGTATCTTCCTATCTCAAGAAACTGAGTTGGTTTGCAGAAGCTTCTTTCAGCACTTTGGAAAAATCCATGCTGTTTGCTCTTAGAGCCAGGAGAGGATTAGTGAGCTTGTGTTGTAGTGGTGCTTAAAGATATAAACTGACAGCAAGATCTGCTTGCAGTGACCAAGACTGAGACATCTAGTGCTGGTGCCGGCCCTGCTCCAAAGCCGCGTGATACAAAGGCACAGAGCAACCGGACAAGAAACAGAAGAGTTGCTGCTTTTGGTCACACCGTCTGCCTTAGCAGACTGGAAGCAGGAACCAGCTCTCTGGCCTCCCTAGCAGCTCACTTTTCTCAATAGGGAAGTCATCTGTGTAACGAGTTTCTTGGGCTCAGCTGCAGGGCCAGCCCTGGGGCTTTGCTCCCCTCGGCATCTGCTGCCAGGGCTTCCCAGCGATGTGTCTCTCTGTAGCTCCATGCCAGCTGCAGTAACTCCATCCGAGAAGCAGTATGGGGAGGAGAGGAAGGAGGTACCTGGGAAGAGGCAGGGCATCTCTCTGTAGATAGGGAAAGCTTCCAAGGGGAGAGCTTGAACTTCTTTCTCCCTCTCCTCTGCCCACGGAGCTCACCAGCTGGTTGAGCTTGGAGGAAGACCCAGGTTGCAACAAATTCAATGTGGCAAAGAAGCAAAAGGTCTCGGCCTCCTGTTTCTCCAACGTAGAGCAAACCTAAAAAAGATAGGCAGGGAAATGGGAAAGGAAAGTTCCTGTTTTATGTTTGCTTTTATACAAGTTTCTTATTCTGTTTCTAAATTGCACCTGATATATTTTTATTGGACCAAGATGTAATAGCTAAATTTGATCGCAGTCATGATTTCTGACCCACTAAGTGTTACTGAGAATTATCTCTTGAGGCAGAGTAACTACTTAATACAGCATATCCCTTGTGTTCAGTCACAAAAGCTGCCTACGGGGTCTAGCATTTCTAAACTGAGTGATTATCTATTGCTAATTGCACTCTCTAGACAGACATGGGGAACAGACATATGGTTAGAAGAATGCTTCCATTTTTTTTTCCTTCCTTTGCTTTGGCTGCTTACTGCTAATGACAGCACTTCAGCTGTTTCCAGACCCTGAAAAATGTTGTAAAATCTGAAGGAGTCAGGGGGAAAAAAATAAAAATTGCAAACAGCAGCTTACCTTGGCAGAAACATTGTTACCCCCGTCATTTCAAGGTGATTTTATGCCACGCAGCCAAGCTCAGTAGTGGAGAAGTCATTAAAATCAGCCTGGACAAAGAACTGGAAAATATACGTTAGGGAAAATCTTGCATTGGCCCTGAGATAGGCTTAATGACCTAATCAGTCTTTTAATGCAGTGGCAATAGCTGCAGAGAGAGCATTTATCTTGCAGCAAGGAGATCAATCTCTGCAGGAGTGCTGGGCAGGGGCAGGGACTTTTTTAAAATGCTGTAGCAACCTGCTCGTGGAAAGTGCTTGAATGTTGTAGCTCCTTGTGGGCATGTGGTGTGGGAAGGGATTGCCCGAGCTGTGAAGTCAGCCCTCTACTTTTGCAGACACCTAAACCAGTTAATCCCTTCAGAAACCCACCAAGGTCTAAATTCAGCCTCAGTTTTTTCCTCCGCTGGCCCTACTAGATCGGTGCTCTGTTATCTGGCTGCACCTCATTTCCAGTATAAATCTATACACGAAGCAATGTATATGGCTTGACCTTCGCACCTTTGGTTTAAGTAACGCTTTCCATCTGCTGAGTCTTGCTTCTTGTCACTTGGTAAATAGGAATTAAATGCAGCCTTTACACCCTGAGAAATCCCAGTGTGTTTATAGTAACTGATTTCAGCAAAACTCTGAGCATTTCTCTTGCAGGACAGGTGTCCCTTAAGGTGCCAGTGCATGGGTATTTAAAGCAGGTTAATAACACTGTGGATGATTTAAGCACACGGTCTTAGAAAGCAAGGCTGGAAAAATGTTTGAGAGATCATCATATTCATCTTCGCTGCCTCAAGATTGGGTTAACAGCACCTCAGCCTTTGCAGAGCTGTCGCTTTTGGGAATTTGTGCCGGGAACACGCTTAGGCTATAGCCTACCCTAAGGCTAGGACAGGGTTCATCTCACGGGAACACCGTGTCTGCAGTGGGGATGTTTGCTGAGCTACCCCTGCCAAAGACTGTGCTTATACAGTGGAGAGGAACAGGAGTGTTTAAATGGTGAGTAATGCACCAGATCTATTTGGGCCATCAATGTGAGGATGAGAAGACCCACAGCTGAAGTGCTTTCTCTCCACTGCTGATGAAGAGCCTGGGGAGGTGGGCTGAGGTGGAGGTGCCTTCAGTGTAGACATCTGTGTTTAGTCAGATGAATCCTGCCTGAAGGAAATAAGTGATGGCCTCTTGCACCCGAGCCCCTGGAGACTGCAGGTATAATTCACGTCCCTCAGGAGGGGCAAATCACCTACTGGAGATGCCCGGCTTACCGTTTTGGGGAGCAGGCTTCCCAGTCACTGCGGTTAACTTCCTGAAGTTTGGTGGGATTCAGGAAGACCTTTCTCAATATCTCAATATCTCTGTCCCACTCTGTCCCCTTTCTTTACTTTTTTTTGAGGGTTGAACCATCTCTGGGCAGTATGTGTGTACGTACATTATCTACTACTGTGGGGTCCTGGGGCATGGTAGAAATATGTATGGTATCAGCATGTCTGATCCCAGCCATGTTTATTATAGCATGTGAACTAGGGCAGCATGGCTCATGTGGTAGCTGCTGACAACAGTGAAGAGTGATGGCAAAAGCTGTTGTATGAAAGGGTAAAGCTTCAAGTCTGTGGTCCTGATATGTGGAATACTCCAGACTACAGGCAGCTCCTGTAGACTTGCCTAAGACTTTGGCTACACGGGGGTTTGCAAATTCTGTGCTAATTATCAATGCTCAGGTACTTTTCAGTGTCTACGGTGACTTTACTCTGAGGTGTAAGTACTTTCATGGCCTAATTTAATGCATAGAAAATCTGGAACTAATATGCGTATGAGTCTACAAAGTCAGTGCCTAAAGCCTTATACCCATAGAGTGTATTGTAGCTGTGACAACTTCATAGCTACTGCTAGAACAAGTATTTTGAGGCATCATCCACTCTGTTCCCTGTGGGCAAGATTATGGCAGTCCCTTGAAGTTTAAGTCATCTTCTGAAATATTCACTGGAGCAATGCAGTGAAGGATGAAAGGAGAGAGGTTAATCAGCGTGGATAAGGATGTTGCGGTTAGTCCCTCAGCAAGGGAAAGTTATTTTTCTCCCAAATATAGTTAGTTTGGCTGGAGATGTACATAACTATGTAAATGTACAAAGCAGCAGAACCTGAATCATGATCTGTGAACTGCTTGTTGTCCATGAAACCTTGAAAACTGCATGCTGCTTGTCAGTGGTGTGCACATGGCTTCATGCTCAAAAGGGATGTTAACAGAGAATGAAGAACCACTCTAAGGAGCCACTTAAACTCTCATTGCAGTGGCCTTTCCCTGCCACCAGATCTTGCAGACCAGCTGCTTCTCCCTACACAACACATGACCTGTGTCGGGGCTTATTTCTCCAAAGTGGCCTTTCAGACAGGGAGCTGCTCTTCCAGAAGGACCAATGAAGAGGTGGTTGTCTAGCGCTGTACTGCTGATTTTCAGTACAAAACTGTTTGACATGTAGATACCAATTAAAGGATTAGAAACAGGTGTTTGGATTGGGAAAAGGCTTTTAATTATGAAGAATATACTTGCTGACTGGTGGTTCTGTGGTTAAATGGGTCTGTCATGATGATCCTGAACTCTATGAATAAACAACACCCAAACATTTAATATTAATTAGAAATGTTACAAAGACATATGCTAATATTGGAGCACAATGACATGTTCACAGACTGCACAGCTGGAAAGAATTGTGAATTTTTTGAGAAATCCCATCCCAGCTAGAATTACTTCTCTGGGAAAAGAAATCCCTGAGGTGACAAATTTCCATGGATAGCAACTGATCTGCAAAAACTGTTGGAACTTTCCAGTTGTTACTTGGCCTGTTGACAGAGTGGGTGGGTTAGGTGCAAAACTGAACCATGAGGCTCCAACAAGTGAGCTCTGTGTCTTAAAGCAGATGATACAAAACCTTACTGCTTCTGCCTGTCCACCTCATCCCTTTGGCAGAGGAACAGAGACCTGTGGAGCGATACCTTCTGAAACTACCGCAGATGGCAACCTTTGTTCATAGTCAACCCCTGCCCTACAAAAAGCCTCAGCAGCCGCTTCTTCCTCCAGCCCATCAGGCATCCGAGATACATTAGGTCTCCCTCCCCTTGACTCTGCGTGACCTGGGTAGTGCTGGGGCCTTTGATGCTCCTTTCCCATTCATTTCTCTTCCAAAGGATGAAGTGGTTTTTGCTCCTGGGTTGTTCTGGCAGCTGCCCTGACTCCAGAAAAAGCGTTTTGCTCACTGCCTGGCCAAGCTGCCATCTGTCAGCATGTGGCTTACAAGGTTGTGCTTGGGAATGGAAGGAAGAAAGAGCAAGAGGAGACAGCTGAAGGTAAGACAAGGATGTGGGCTTGAGTAGGAAGGGGAGCTTGTAGGAAATCACAGTACTTTGGTGATGAATCAGCATCCAGTAGATGTTGGGTGATCTCCTGCTACTGTGGCCAGAAGAACTACTTGGTTTGCAGAACTGGGCTGGTCTTTCCTTCTGGTCCATTTGTCAGACTCCTGTCCATGCATCTTCAAAGGGTTTCTCTGCAGATCTTCTAAGTCCGCACCCTCTGTGCTGAGGCATGGTGGCCTTGAGATGCCTGGGTCTCCTCTTAGTGTTTCCAACCTTGTTCCTTGTAGCCCTGCTCTTTGGGTAGCTCTCATGCCTTAGCCCTGAGACTTGCTCTACCATGATGGGAAGGACATAATCATCTAAGTTTTGAGATCCAGGAGGGTTTGAAAATGGTAGTGGAAGGAAAGGGGGGGATACATGGACATACGCCTCTGGAATTAATCGTCCTCAGTCACTGAATTCAGAAAAAAATAAATCCTGGGAGCAAATGACTAATGATTTACCTTTTAATCACTCTAAAGTGTACTTTGCTCTAAAGAGCTTTGCTGGGGTGGATTTAACAGCACAAAGGCTTCCATGGCCCCTCCTCTGGCGTGTGCTCAGATGGCAGAATCACTCAGCAGAGAGTCTCAGCTCGCCCATAAGGAAAAGCAGCAGCACCTGAATTAGAGAGACTTAAAGAGGACTTGAGTAATCATGCTCTGGGACTGAGTTAAAGGGTTTCATGGGGAGTGGGAAGGGTTGTGAACCTTCTAGGACTCCCACCAGGGTAAATGGTTGCAATAGCTTGAGTTTTTCCTTAAACAGGAGGTTATTACACAACCATTGTTATAGCAGGCTTATTCACTGGACCTTTGCAGGGCAGTCTGCTGGGAGCTTGCATCTTGCTTCTGCCTTTACAGATGGATTTTTTTAGCTCAGGAGCCTGTGGCTTTCATGGCTGAAGGTGGCAGAGCTGGCGCAGCTAAATCTGTATTTCTTCTCAGGCAATACAACCACAAGACACAATCAATACAACATCACCAGTGAATCTGAGCAGCCTGATTTATGTTGTGGCTTGTGCCTGGGTTAGGTGGGCTGATAACTTCCTTTGTGGTATCATCTTAGTCCTACGCATGTATCCAGCTCTTGTGGTCTAGCAGAGCTGGCCTGATTCAGCCCGTCTGCCTCTTTAATGTTGTTTGAGTCCTCTTCCAATTCCTTCCCACAACACATCATTCTCCTCCCTGGCAGCCTCATACAGTTAAAAGTTAAGGACCGAAAGGAAACAAAAACCTATCTAGCAAAGACAAATAAATGAGCAACACATGTGAAAACGGCTTGCCTTGAAACTTAAATTGCTTGTTAACTTTCTTCTGGTTTTGGCAGGGAAACAGATTGTTTCCAGTGCCCCAGCCTTAGGAGCTTGGCTGCTTTTCAATATCTGACTAGGGCTTCAGTGTTGGGAATTTTATTGTCTTCAGCACCTGCAAAGGCAAAGTTAAGAAGTAACTGAAGTTTCAAGGCAGAGTTTGACACTGCTAGATTTGTTAATTGAATTTTTAGCCTGATTTCCTAAGGAAACAAAGTTTGCTAGCTGTGTGCATGTGTCTTGCCATTAAATTTTAAACTAAAAATTGACTAGGAATGGTACCCAAAGAGACATAAGAAGTGTCCGGTTAGAGATGAGAACTTATTTCTAGTCTCCCAGAGGGAAAAAAAACCAGCAATGTGAGGACTTCTTTGAGTATCCCTGGGCAAATCCACATAGAGGTATACTGCCCAAGTACTCCAACCCACCGAGAAGCCTCCACCCTGATCTCGCACCATGTCCTGCTGTATTTTAAGCCTTTTCCTGAGCCACTTCAGTTGTGGGTTGAATACTGTTGGATCCCTGTCATGTCAAACATCTCATGCCTCCTGTGGGGTTCATGGATCATCCTCCTTCATTTCATGTTCATTGCACTTAAGACCTGCCCTCCATTACAACTGGGGCCAAAAATCTTTGGCAGCATGTTAGGAAGATTTTAGGTGACCCAGGTTCTCCCCAGAAAATAGACTAGATGACCTGGGGAAGTCCTTTTCAGTGCTTTTCTGTAGGTTTCCTCAGTTCCCGTTTCCTCTACATGATGCTGCTGCTGTTCCTCAGAGAAGCTCAGGTGCCTCCAGTGAAGGTTGAGAGATAACATCTACTTGAAGTCTCTCCTCCTGCTTCTGTAGCTCATAGTTTCTGATCAGTGTGTTGTGTTTGACACCTACTGAGTAATTAAAACAAATATTTTTGCCTGCTTTTTTACCTGCATTGAGCAATTTTATCTTGTAAGAAGAAGAGATCGTTACACAAAAGAACGACACTGTAACTGATTAGACACCAACATGCAATCTTTCCTACCTCTTGCAACAAAAACATCCTCATAAAACCATCAATATTGCGCTAAGAAGAAATCAATTCCTGCAAGTAATACATACCAGACACTCAGTTCACCAGGAACTTTGCAGTTTCTATTCACATTATGTACAAGGCGTTGGGCTGTTATGCAGAAATTAGGATAAAACCGTTAGATGGAATGAAAGTTGATTGTAGCCAATTCAAGAAATTTAGAAGGAAATATCTCACAAGTTCTTCTGAGCAGGGTCACACAAAGAGTACTCATTCAGTTGCTTTTATTCTTGTGAACATCATCCTGAATCAACAAAGACTTATGCACGTACCTGGCTTTGCAAACAGAATAAATTTCTGCTGCCTGTGCATTTAAAGCACATTTGCCTTCAAGGAGACTTTACTCAGAGCATAAAGTTAATCACGTGTCACTGAAGCTTTGCAAAAATATGTCTAACTAAGGGTGGCTGCAATAGCCAAGAGGAATTGGAATTGGAGAGATCATATCCCTGAATGTGTGGAGCTGAAATCCCCCCTCCTTCAGCTCCTTCTTCTGGGTCAGCTCTTCTGTGGTTCTAGGGAAATTTTTGAGGATTGTTAGAGGAGCAGAAGAATATATCTCACCTTCTGGAGTAGCTGTCCAGTCCAGCCACAGTTATCTTTCTCCTTCCAGTAAGGAGATGCCATTAAAATACTTTGCTGTGAATTGATTCTGGGTCTGTGGTGGGAAGTAAAGCAGTAAGAAAGAAGGTCATTAAGTTTTTATGGGTCTGAAGAACCAGAAACATTTACTAAAGAACTGTTTAATGCACTGAACTGAGCAAGTTCCCTCAGTCTCTTTGTATGACCTGTATCGGTGTAGTTGGGAACAATGACTGTAGAGGGGCTTAGCAATCAAAAGTTGTTCATACATTGATTTCATCCTCTGTATTATCAGACTGGTGGGCTACACTCAGCTTTGGGGCTTATTTTTATTCCTTCCCATCCTTGCCAAAAGCTTGTGGATGGCTGCTGAGAGGCAGGAGGATGTGGTGCCGTTTGGTTTAGTGGCAGCGTTAGGGAAGACGGAAATACAATTCCAGCAATGAATTTCCACAGAAATACCCATTTGCTTACAGCTGCTCTGACTGGATTGTTTTTAGGTGAGGGGAGGCTGATGTGGAATGCTTTGCAGGCCCTAGCACAGAGGAGATGTGTGAGCAAGCTCTCCTCCACCCCTGAGAAAGAACAACGATCCCATCTTTTCTTTGCCCTCACCCTGGTGTATGGGTGCAGGCAGCAGTGATTCCAGCCTGCCCGAACTGGGCAGGGCACAGAAAGGGAGCAAGAAGGGACCTGGGATAAATGAGTCTGTGTGCCTCTTCTTGGAAAAATTAAATCAAGTAACTCTATGAGGGTGCGATCCAGAACTGCCATTTGCCAGCGGTCTTTAAAGTAACACCGCTTTGCTATTTACTGGAATAAAGCTGCTTTTTTTTTGTAGTTGATGTAATGAGTTTCAGTTCCTGTACTGCAGCAAAAGCGGTGGATGGACTGAACAATCACTTTAGAAACACATTTTGCAAGTATTGCTGTTTGTGGCTCCATTAGCCTCCCAGTAAAACTCTGCTGCAGAAAGTCTTTAGCCTTAATTTCTGTGCAGAACAAATTCTCGTTCGGTTTAGATGTAGGACAAAAAAAAAATTTCAAAGTTCAGAGAGGATCCAAATATGCCTTTTAAAAAAATCCAGTTACCATGAACAGACAAGCCACCACTTTCTTTAGATTGCAGTAATTAATAAATCGTACTCTTTGAGTTTAATGATGGGATTAACACCAAACACCAGTTCTCTCCTGCTCAGAAGCACAGGAATATTGACACTGCATTGTAATTAGCATGTATGAGCAGCAGAGGGTAGTGTATTACGCAGAAAATCTTCCATCAGGCTAGAAGAAGCTATTTTTCAGTGTTTTTTGGAAAAGCAGATTGATAGCAAGCACTTAAATTGAAAGCAAGCTTGGCCCCTCCCTGCTGCAACCCGTGTGTGCAGGGCTTGCTGTGTGCAAGCACTAGCTGCTGCGTTGTTTAAAGATGATTTAACAGCAGTAGTTTTTTGGGTGTGGAAGAACGTTTGCGATTAAATGCTCAAAACTTCTGTGCTGCACCGAGGTGTGATGCTGTACTTGAAGTTTGATTTCCACGTGTCCAGGCAAAGCATATACTGTCGGACCAAGGTTTTCTGGGGTCTTGCCTCTCATGCATCTCAGCTGTGTCCCCTTCATACTGGGGAAAGATCTGAATATGTCCCATCCTTGTCTCATGTGTACTACACTAATTACCTTGGAAGGGTGCTACAGCCTGTGTCACCAGGGACCGGGCTGTAGGGCTCACCCAAGACTGCAGCTTCTGCTCAGCGTAAAAGCAGCTTTAAACAGATCAGTCATACAGGGGGTCGGGGCGGGGGTCGGAAAACATGTCTGGCTGGATGTAGTCTGGGTTAAATACTGTGAGGAGTATCAATCTACCCTCCTCTTCCCTCCTTGTATCTATGCTGAGATGACTCGCTCTGGTACTGCAGAGCAAATCTGTACCTTCCCAAGCTGCTCATGCTTTTTCAAGAGTGGTTGAAGAATTAAAGAGGTGTATAAGCCTCCTTTGTGCTGCTATTTCACCTATATACCTTTCATGGCTCAGGATAAATAGTAGCGGTCCCAGTGGAAAACATCTCCCCTTGTCATCTCAATGGCTCTGGAAAGGAGAGCTCTAAACAGCTCATCAGTGATTACAAAATTTCTCTGCCTTACTTATAACTCAAGAGAATGGAATTTGGTAACTGGTGCTGAGGGAAGCTGTTAGAGAACAGCTGTGCTCTTTGAGATAATACATGTATATTTGCACATTAATATTTACAGATATTCTTAAATGTGAGAATTCTACTTTTGCTTTTTTACAAAGAAGACCTTGTGCAACAAGGACTAAATGGACTGTAATAATGTAGGCGAGAGCACAGAGGACTTTGTAAGGATGCTGAGGAGACCCCTCATCACCTGCTTTCTTCCTTGGGTTGATGCATCACACTAAATATCAACCTGGGAGATGTCCCTCAGCAGGCTGGTCTTTTGTTCATCTCCTTTCGGATGAATGAGGTCAATGAACAAGCTGTTCTTAGACCTTTCTGGTTACTTTGCTTTCAGCTTGCGCTGACCCGTCACCAACTGTGTTTCCTGCTGAAGGCGCTTGTAGGTAATTGCACCTCCCTTTATCAGAACCATAAGTTCCTGTACAAAGTGAGAAAGCTCCACCTGGTAGGCACCTAAAATGTAGCCCAGACGTGGGCAGAGAGGCACCTGTACTTCTCCGTGTTTGGTCTAGAGTGATTTCAACTGCGAACAGCTAGGGGAGAGGTTTGTGCTTTTCTTAAGTGGCTTTTACAACATTTTCCTGGAGACTGAAAGAGACTCTGGACTCCCCTTGGACTGAAGGAATGCCTTTTGCTATTTCCACCACCGGATCACTTTGCAGGTTGGTGTGTTTCCCATGGAGCTGTGTCAGTGGGCAGAAGAGTCTCATAAAATAACTGGGAGCAGTGAATGAGGACCAGGAGCTCTCGGTGCTTTGTACCGATTCATGTTGACATTGCTTGGCTGCCCTGACTCATCTTATTGCCGTCAACAGCTACCTGTGCATATCCAGCTGGGGAGCTGTGAATAAATGTGCAAGATGGAAGGAGGCCAAGATCTTTATGTCAGGTAAAATGATTTTTTTTGTGGGTCACTCTGGGGAAAAAACCCCAATCTTATATTTCGATCATCATCTTATTTTCTTAATCTTTACTAACCAAAGCAACTTAGGTTTCTGAAGAAATTATTGTTTCAAATTGGAAAATTTTAATGTTAATTTACAAATTTCAGAAAAACTTGGGAATTACTTCTATGCCCCTTACAGACAAACCTTGAATTTGGACAAACTGGCATTTTGCAACAGTGTATTTAATTAGAAAATCCTTGCCAATTTGTGCTGGTGGTGATTATATTCTTACAAGTAGTCAAAAGGAAAATGAAGTCAAAGAAGGTAAGTGACACTAAGGCAGCTGGGAAGGATGGGGCATACAAGGACTGGAACCCTTTCTGGGCGACCAGTTGTGCCTGGATGGATTGTGCTAATTTAAAACCATGGTCCTCTCTGCCACTGACTTTCCCTCTGACATTCTGAATTCAAAGCAACCTGATCTTTTTGACTCAATAAAGTGTATTTGTTGCTCCTGTTTCCTAATGAACTTCCTGAACACCCGCCAAGATGCTCATAACAAGAAATGTTATGAAGCCATTTCCTAAATGGTTTGGGGTTTAATTTGGTCCTTATGGCCCTGGATAAGTTAAAGACTTTTGATCTGCTTAATCACAGTTATTTGTTTTATGGTCTAAGGCCTTTGGGTCTTGCGGCAGTCATTCATCCATTTCTTGTGCTAAAATGTTACTTTCTGTCCTTAATCGTCATCTTGGTGATAAAGGTGATTTATAACTTTGCTTTCTGCTGTTCAGAGTGGGATATGACAGCTACAATCTCTCAGGTATACTGCACCCTCCATTGAGCAAACCATTAATTCTAGCACAGCAAAGGTGTCTACCTAACTGGTTTGGAGGTGCTGAGGTACATGTATCTCCCCTTAGATAAATGAAGTCAATTAAATCTCCCATTAAGATCTTCTAGCTTCCACAGATGGTCTTTCTTTTTCTCATATGATAATCATATTAAAATTGCATGCAGAGCCATTTGTACATTTTAACATTAACGTTCGCTGCTCCAGATCAGCTGGGGGAAGAGGGAATTGTCACAGTTTTCATCAGCCTCTTTTGCTGTCATTGTAATCCTTCCAAAGGGAGCCACTGCAGCCTGAGTCATTATCAGCTAAAATGTGTTTGCACGAGCAGGTGAAAAAAAAATAAATGGCTAAACCAGGACTTTCCTGGGAGTCCATTGCAAAATGGAAACATGTTTTCTGAGAAATTATTTCTGAAGAAATGAACAGGGCCAGGGGATGCTGTGCCCAGCTGGCTCTTCTCCGATTTTGTTGAGCCAATACTTTCAGCAATTGAGAAAAGCAAATTTGAGCCTTAGTGCTCTCTGCTGCATTGGGATCTGGGAACGGTCAATGCTGAGCGCCCTCAATTTCCACTTGTAATGATGAAAGCAGTGACAGTACTGGAGAACACAGTAGCATAAGGTTGGAAGGGGTCTCGTGGGTCAAGTTGCCTGTAATCAAAACCAGCACTTCATACCCTCCTCTCAGACAATATGAAGCTCTATCTTAAAAGAGTTGGGTTTTCTTTCTTCTTTAAGCTCCAGCTGGGACTTGATTTCATGGAACTTGTTTCTAATTGCCAGCTTAAATATATTAATGGCCAATTTTACACCAATTTTTCTTTTTGTCAGTGTTTTCCTTCAGCTTCAGAGTACTTTTCTCTGTCTCTTGGTACAAACCAAGAGGAATCAGATCCCCTCAGCTGTCTCTTTGCCAGGAAGGGCAAGCCTCATTTCAGAAGAAGGGGTCTCCATCCACATCTCATCCTCAGAAGAGTTTTCTACCACTTTTCCCATTTCAACCTCACCCTCTGGTAGAAGGGTGTACCTCTAGTCAGGTTTCTTTCTAGTTAATAAAGGGAGATGGGTGTCTCCCAAGAACAACAGAAGATACCTAAATATACCTACATTCGATGGAGTATGAACAAATGAAATTGTGGAAGTACCTGTCTGTTTTATTGGCCATGAGGAACTCAGCTGACCACCTTTGCCATGGTGTCTAGCCTTTAGATAGCTAAAGGTAATGAGATGAAATTTTGGAGTGGATGTTAGACACAAGCTACTGAGTACTTGGGCACAGCTCTTCTTCCTGCTACCCCTCCTGATGCTACTGGCCACATGATTTCACCCTTGTGCATGCAAAGCCATCCATGGGCTCCTGAACTTGGCAGTCTGGGAAAAGGTAGAACAAATTCAACTTTGACTTGCACCCACAGTTCTCAGTGATTTCAGTAGAGTGGCATGAGAGACCAGAAGAACCTCCAAGACAGTCTGTGGTGTAGGTGGCCTCCATGGAGTTTAGTGTGATAACAGTGGGATATGTAGGAAAATGTTCCATCTGTGGTACGTCGTGTACCTCTCAACCAGCCAGGCCTGCATGTTACTAATGACTTACTAGAAGAGGAATGCCCTGGATTTACAGCTCAAGGACAGAATCTTCATTAATACTTAATGAAGAATTAATTTTAATTCTCATTTATTTTACTTTACAACACTTGCAGACAATGAGCTTTACTGCTTTAATGAACTATTTCTTATTGTAGACCTGTCAAGTCTGCTACAAAAAGAACATGGATTATTTTTTCTGTGCATGGCAAAGGGTTTTCATTAACCTTTTTGTGATCACCTACCTATAGTTTATGTCACAGTTTTCAAAGCAACTAAACCAGAGGCTATTCCATTTACATTGGCCCACTTGCAGCAAAAAGGGCCACACAACAAGAATACATCAGTACCAACCTCAACTTCTTTTATTTGTGATGGGAAGTACTCAGTGCTCAATAACTTTTGTTTGTGAACTACCAGTCTAACTATGGGACTAGAAACAAGGAAACTCAGATCTTGCAGTACTCCGTTATAGCCTTGGGCAAATGGTTTCACAGCTCTGAGTCACCTTCCTCATTTGTGAATGGAGAGCATCATGGAAATGCAGTAATGTGCAAGCAAATGTTTGGCTTTGAAATGTATATGCATAAAACTGAGGAATACGTAGACAATACTTCAGCCACTTCTGAAGCAGTTCCCACTAAAACATATGCAATAGAAATCCTGTGAAATCTAATACCAAATAACAAGACATGACTGTGCAGCAGTTTGGGACAGAGAATGAATAGGGGTTCAGAAGACTGAGCCTCCTACCTACTTTTTGTGTACAGTGAACTGGGAAAATTATGCACTTGGAAATGATATATATAAGCATCCATCAGGCTGACAGGTAACAGGAAATGTCCGAGTCCTTATGCATCTCCCTGACTTTGGTGTCTATCTACAGGTGGTGGTTAGCTGCCTCTTTGAAGGAGGATTTGCTGGACAAAATCATACCTTCCATCTAGGCTTTTAATTTTTTATTTTATTTTTAAGCATAGAAAACTAGCCTTTTTTTTTTTTTTTTTTTTTTTTTTTATAAATACAAAAGGTGACAGTGATGTCTGTCTACTGCATGAGAGTATAATAAGAGTATTTGTTCCGAAAGCAGTATATCGGTTTGTGGTCATTTTCTCTTCAACCTCAGGGGTTTAAACGTGGACTGTTTTGCTTCCCAAGCTCCTGGAGCTGCATACTATTGAAGAGCACTGCTGTATCACCATGTGGGCAAGAGTCCAACACATGGACCTTAGCAGGAGGGTGAATGACTTTCTGCCCTAGTGCCTAAGCCCTGGGCTAAGCGAGTGATGAGAGAGCTGTGGCTTGCTGTCCCTGCTCCAGCTTTGGTTTCTGTCTAGCAGTAGTCTCCTACAGAGCATGCCAACAGCCCAGGAACTTGAGCCCAATATACACATTCTGGAGTTTGAATCTCCCCACCCCATGGTCTTGGTGTAGCCATGTCACCTGAGCCCTGGGGCACCAGAGGAGATGGGCTGGTTGGTTCCCACGTTGGCCGGGTCTTTCCTCTTCTTCATATTTTGGAGCCTGGACCTGGTACATGGCCAGCATGTGCAGTAGAAATCACTGTGAGACATTCTGTTGGCTTCTGATGGAGTCTGTTGGCTTCAGGTGCTCTTCAGATGGAGTCGCTGACCTGACTGACAGAGAAAGCTCTGGAAGATGTCTCAAGTCAATTCATGAAATGTAAGTTTAAAACTGCCCTTCACAGCTTCCTTGCAGAAGGGTGACTCTAAAGCAGCCCATGGCTCTTTTCTGCCTTTAATCCACACAAGCTAAAAATCTCAGAAATGGCTTTTGATTTGAGACTTGGAGCTGCAGGATCGATGCAAGTTAGGGCTAAACATTGTGGTACAATTGACTGGGCTCCTGGCTCCTTGCAAAATGCTGCTACTATGATGACAAATAATAATAATGACAGCCATCATCATTATGGCTTTTGGTGGAAAGACTGAATGGATAGAGTTGAAGAACTTAAATGTCGATAATCCTAATGTATTTTCATAAAGGCTGAAGTTCTGTCTTCCAAAGGAACAGTGCCCAGTGTTAATTTGGCTATCAGCATTAAAACAAGCTTCTGAGGTGAGGATAGCCTTCCTCAGCTGTCAGAATGGATCTCATGTGGTTTGCACGCCCAGCTTCTCGGCTGCTAACTTTATAGGGAGTCTTCCCAGGCAGCGTTGTATGTTTCTGATTTCCTTCTCTCCACACTGTGCCTTACTGCTGTGTATGTCATGTTACACTGAGTATGCCAGGTTAATGCTGTAAATTGCACCGTTGTGTAATTGTTAATAAAAGGCCCATCAAGTCACGTGTCCCTGCAAATGACACCAGAATGCCTGCTCAAGTGGCACGTAAGTCAATGAAGACTGTCAGGTCTGAGCCCAAATCTCAGTGAATAGAAAAAAAAATATTGGTACTTACAATCCCACCCCCAGACCTTATTGTTTCTGTTTCTTATTTCCAGAGCAAGTAGAGGAAAATTGCCAGTGCTTTCATGTGGCTATAAACAGAGAGCTATTATCCACTGCTTATAGTGCTGCACCAACAAAAAAAAAAAAAAAAAAGGAAAACTGTAGCTTGGAAACACAAGCCATTTGGGTAGGATGGGTTCTCTGTCCTACTACTGCCATTTTTCCCTAGATAAAGTCAACACATAGAGGCAGGAGGAATCTCAAAATGGCCATGGAGTTGCATCTTTGTAAGGTAAATTATGGCTGGCATAAAGCTGGAGGTGCTGCTGGTTTTGCTTTACTTGAGGCTGTGCTGGTTAACAGAAAGCAGGAGTATACCAGGGCCAAAAGAGGGGGGAAACTACTGTATCTGCAGTGAAGAAAATGCAGTGTACTGAAGCACAGCTCATTGGGGTATGAAGGCATTTCAAAATAGCTTTGCATTCAGATCCTTGTGCGATCAGAATCAGCTTTGCCCAGCTGATCAGTGATTTGCCTATTTCTGTATACAAATGGTGTGAATACCTGTCCCAGAAAGTCCAGAGGAGAGAAGTGGGAATGAACTGGTGTCTCGGAAACAGGAGTAAACCTCCTGAGTCTATGGGAAGTCATTTTTCTACATAGACGCATTTTGCCTGGAAAGCACCTTTATGCAGTTTAGCTTAGGTTAATACATTTGTAAATCACTGTGGTTTAATCCAATGTGTCTGACTTCTCAGCTGGAGATGAGGGACCAGGGTGGTCCTTGCGATGCAGCCCACAGGTGGTAACTTGGTGGGGACAGAGCAGCAATACAGCTGCTTATCACCCTGGGAGCGTGCAGCTGTGCATCTGCATCTGGAGACAGCTTTGCTAGCTGAGGAAGTAACCCCCTCCCTCCTTCCCCTCCTCCGCACATATTTCAGTCCAAATTGAACCAGGAGAACAGAATTCTCTTATTCAAAATGATTTAACTAGACTGAGAAGCTTGTTTTGGTGAGGAGTGAGGTTGTGTGCTGGGAGTACAGGGTGGGACATCCTGGTGATCTCCAAATTCACAGTTCCCACCTTGGCTTCCTTCACAAGATCTTCCCATTGTAGCCAAAACCTTGCAAACGCTGTCACTCCCACTCTCAAAAAACAGACTTCCGCTGGGCTGTGGCAGTAGATTTCAGATATATCCAGTGTCAGGAGGTTTCCTCAAGGATTTTGTCCTTTTGGAAAGAGGAGAGTGGATCGTCTGAGTGTGGAGAGACAGGGTGGAAAATAAAAGTAGTCAGAATATTTCAATTTTGTAAAGACTGCCACCTGATGAAGTTATGCAAAGCAAACTAGTGCTCTGCCGCCAATTAAAGGGGTAAGGAGGGGTAGTGATGTTAGGTGACACCATCCCCACGTGTCCCCATCACTGCTAGGAAGGGACCTCCTGGGGCTCCCACCGATGTTCCCGTAGACACCCCAGGTCCCTCCTGATTACGGAAGAAAGGTGTGGGTACATTGAAAAACAGCAAGTTTATTGTCGTGCCCCAAACTGCAGCAACAGGACTGCTTGCAGGGTCCTTGAACAACACTGGTAGCATGATTTGCTCCCCTTTTCCCCCACTTTGTCCCTTTTCACCCTTATTCCCTCCCAAGTAACCAACCCACACCTAAATACTTTTTTTGCATTGATCACAATTTTGCTATGTCCATACCCAAACTTGCTATTTCTAACATGGTTATTTTCCATTTCTGGTATGTAGGCAATCTCATCTTCACACAGTGCTCCTGCCCAGTTACCTGCTTATTTGGCCATGCCTCACAGGGCTATCTGTAACTTTATTAATTTCTTGCGTTGTTATTTAATAGATCCAGTGCTTTCTTGTGTCATACCTAGTAGTTTTCCACATTCCATTCAGTTATCTAGACCTCAGCCAGAGCTTTGTCATCTTCCTGCAGCCCCAGCACACCCAGGAATGACCCACTGGGCAAAGGTGCGGTAGGTATGGCCTTGCTCCATTTATTTCAGTACTGGTTAATCTAGCCTCTAGGCTTTCTCTATTACAAAAGTTAATTCTTTTAGTTTATATTCTGTTAAAACATAGCCTTTTGGGGTTGAAAAGCCTTTTTGATCCCTTCAAGGAGAACACAAGCAGAAGGTCTAGGCACATCTCTATTAGTCCTTGTCACAGACCTTGTTGCTTCTCTGTTCAGGCTCAAATTTCTCTAACAAGTCCTTTTGTCTTACTTCTGGAGACTATTTATGGCCTATGTCTCAGTGCTCACTCACATCTCTCTCTGGAAAACACTTGTGACAGGAACAGCTTGTCTTCAATTCTTCTAAGAGAAGCCGTTCTGTTGGAAAGCATGTCTGCATTTGGAAGTATCCATCCAACAGGATTTGGTCAGATTACTTGCCATTCATTGCTGTCTAGGATAATGCTTTACAGCTCAGCCTTATTAATTCTCAAATGAGACTGAGCAATGCTTTAGAAGGATGCTTAGCCCGATCTGCCAGTGCCTTGTTCTGCACCAACACGTCTACTGTTTTAGATGTGAACAAGAGGAGGAAGAGCACCTAGTAATTCTTCACTGACTGCTTGCTTTGGCAGAGGTACAAATATTTAAAATGAGGAGCTGTTGGGTCATTACTTGCATATCTTACTTAGCTCTTGTTTAGGTCTGAGACTTTTGCTGGAGAAAGATGTGAAAGAATATCTTGCAAAATTTGAAATATCTTTTTTCCCCTGTAATTCCATACAAATGGCTCTGTGACCTTCATAGGGGCTGCTTGCCTAAGTCAGGAACACCCACATATGGCAAATATTCAAGGATGAAGCTTTTTCTGAAAAAAATAAAACAAAACCAAAGCAACCAAAAAGCCCCAAAGGTATTTTGGCTATTGAGTTCAATGAGAGCAGATCAGGAGGGAAAACTACAAGAATACAGTTCCTCCTATGTCAAAAATAAATAAGAAAAGGAAGGGGAATTCCCCAAATCGCAGTGATTAGGCATTAATTCTGTGAACTGAGGTTACCCTATACATTGAGCTTCAGTGAAATGATAGCATAGTAATGGATGGATGTGTGCCAAATGGCAGTTCCCTGTAGGTAGGAGCTGTTACAGCTAGCCTATGGAAAGAATTAATGCTTGGCTATCCATAAGCGCACCTGGAAAACATCCATCATCATTACTTATATCGTGCAGGCTCATTAACATTCAGCTCACAGAAGCTAATGGCTGAAAAATCAATGTTGCTAGTTGAGGAGAACGGGAAAGAAAGAGTTTTTTTTTTTTTTTCCTTCAGGCTGTGTGGAAGAGAGCTGTTTCTACCTTGAAACATTGTCCAGAGGAGTGAAAAAATAAATAGGGGGAGAAAAGGCAAAGAGAGGAAAAGAAGTAAATTCCTATTGTAAGCTGTGAGCAGCAGGCTTTGAAATGCCGTTCTGGTCTGCTTTACCACAGAGAAATGGCTCACAATGAAAAAAAGTGAAAGAAGCTTTCTCTGACCTTTTGGTTGGCAAGAAATGAGTATTGTACGCTAGCTGGGCCAGCACTACTCACCTAAAGCATGTCCCAGATGGTAGCAGAGGTTTAACAGTCACAGCGATGTGATGTGTTTTCCAGCTAAGCTGATGTTTTTTTCTGTTTTCTTTCCCTTTTCTAAGCTACTTTGGCAACTGTTGCCCAGCTTGTTTCACATATTCTTCAGAGCAGGGTAGCACTAGAAGATCCTTTCTGGATTTAGGGCCAGCAGTTCCCAGAGCTGAATAATACGTACAACAAAGAAAGGGAGAAAAGTGACCTCCAGCTTCCATCAGGTTTTAGAGCCAAAGCCCTAAAAGATCCAGGATCTGTTTAAAATGCGATTTGCTTGTGGGAAAGCAGAGCCACTTACTGGGGATTGACCTGCCTCAGGCAGAGACATGAAGGGTACCATGAAGGCATGAAGTAGCAAGGGGTTTGGATGGTGCTGTGAAGCCCTGGTGCAGCGATGGTGCGTTGGTCTGCATAACATCTTCTAACATTTAATTTAACGTCTTGGTGGAAATGTGTTCTTGACAGCAAGCTGTGTCCTTCTCAACGATGGGGAGAGATCAGCACCTCTGTAGAACAACCTGTTGCATCTGTTTTATTACGGTGTGGATTGCCCTCTAGATTACACACCCAGTTAACATGTCTGACTTTTAGCTGGTTAAAAGTTGATGAAATTATTCTGGGCCTATGTCATTTGCATCCCTCGAAAAGCTTGAAAGAGACAAAAAATGCAAGTTCTTTTTGTTTATTCAGGGAGTAAGGATTCTCATTAATCATCAGCAGGGCAGTGTCCTAGAGAAACAAGCTATATGATGGCTTGCTTGGGACCTTCAAGCTTTTGTGTAACTTATTTTTTTCAAAGTTCCAAACTCTAAGAGTAACTTTCCTGACACATTTTTTATGAAGTAGAGCCAAAAAGAAGGAAATGATTTGGTAGCCATAATCATGAAGGTCAGGAAAAGAAATGAAAGCAAGGTGTGCAAGATTTATACTCACTTGTTCCTCTGAGTGTCTTCCAAGTAATTTGGGAGGAATTCGGTTTCAGGTATTATAAATGTACTGTGATGAATAACGTTGCAATTTAAACATTATCAGTGTGACCTGGAGGTGGGTTCAGAGATCACACACAGGCTGCTGAATGGTAGAAACGGAGCTAGTTAAAATTCTGATGTGTTTTCTGCATGAGTCAATGCAAGATTGAGATGGTATGTGTTTGAATATCTGCACACTCTTTATTTTATAGACAATGTAATTATATTCTCACTTCAGCTCACCTATAAAAAGAACTCAAATTTGCACTAAAAAGATCTTTACCCCTTTTCTGCTGATCATTGCTTAGCAAAGTATTTCACACAAGAGGTTTGTTATCTTTGATAGCACTAAAATTACTTAAATTACCTGCATCCTTTTAAACAATACAGAGGTTATTAAAATATTCTCATGGTAACTGTAAAGAAATCTGAAAAATAAGTACAGACTAAATTGTATTTTGTCTCAGAAAGTCATTTGCCTGAAAGCATGTTTGGTCTTTAATTTTTAAATAGGCAGCTTTACATCCTGAACGGAGTACCTTCCTCGATGTTTGACCTTCCCCATTTCAACATTAAAGGTGCTTCTGTTCTTAAAATAACCACTTCAACTTCAGGACAAAAAGCAAACAAACATGTATAGAAAAAAATCTGCATGGCCACCTAACAATGACATCCTTGGACAGAAATGAACCGGAGCTTTGAAAATCTAATATTAAGTCTTTTCTTAATTTAGTGTGAAGTATTAGAAATTAACTATTTAAAAGAAGACTCGATGGCATATCCTGCATGCAGCTTTGGTTTTATTCTTCTTCAGGCAGAAATTTCTTATAGCACTGAGTGACGTAGGTCAGCTGAGAAAGAACTTTCCACTACTGAGGTTTATTAACTATTGGTCTAGGCTGCCACCAGAATGGGGGGAATTATGCAGGAATTTGTGGAATTATCAGAAAATCTTGTTTGTTGCTTAAAAGCCCTAGAAAATGATGCAATCTAGTAAGATGGTCTCATTGCTACCCATGCTGCATCCCTTATACTGGTGGTCTTATGATTTCCATCTCCTGCATGAACATACTAGAGCAATGTGGAGCTGAAGGCGTGGCTTTTTATATAATAATGATGTTGAAGGAAATTAGCATAGTTCTAATTAAAGGATGAAAGGAGTAACTAATTTAGAGAGTTTTTACTTCTATGCCAGAGACATTACCCCAGCAGACCTCCTGGAGCAGGGCAGGAACATGTTCAAAGCACAATGCTACAGCATGACAATAACATCAGTGAACATGAAAGCAAAATTAATTGAAATAATGGAAATGCTAGAGCAATTATGTTACCATTTCATTTATTTTTATGTGTACTGTTGAAATAGCACGTTTGTAATATCTGCTGCAATTAATAATCTCCTCTTGCTGCACAGCTGTTATTAAACCAAATGGTTTCTTATACTATTTTTCTTCCATTGAAGAGCCCAGTACTAGAAAACTTGGAGGCAACATTTCTCCTTTCTTCATGCAAAGTCCAAGGTTAGGTGGCTGTTCGGTCATAATGTGGTGTTTTTCCCCAATTAAGCTGTGTCTTGAAATCAATTACAATCACAGTGGAAGAGCTAAAAGTTCCTGATTCAAGCAGCCCTTTTCTGGCAATTTTGCACTTAATGCTTCCTTCCCTCCCACCAATAAAAGCTGGAATCAGAGATCAAAACTCCAAGTTGTTAAGCTTCTGGCATCTGCAAAGCCAGGAGTTCAGAGACCATGTCAAAATCATTACCTGCAATTGAAGGAGAAGCATTTCTTTTTGTTCACAGTCATACAAGCAAGTCCTTTTTCTATCATTTTCATACAATTTCATAGAGTTTGAGGCCAGAAGGGGTGATTAGATCATCTAATCTGACTTGCTGTGTATTGCAAGTCATTGCACTCTACTTAGGTTCTCCCAGGTGACTCTGAACTGAAGCATTCATCTCCTCAGGCAACCAGACTGTTGGGAAACAGAAGCAGGAGAAATGGAAATAAAATTAATATCTGAGGCTCCTGCAATGGTAAGGAACTAACTCATAATGCTGGCTACGACCAGGTAAGCATCTGATTCTCTGTCCCAGTACTCCAGAGAAAGCCCAAATCCAAATGAACAGCTCTGAACGTCCAGGACGGTACAACTGAGGGGAGAGTTTTCTGCCAGGCACTAATCTGCTAAAGCTTATCAGTGAGCTCTGATCCCTGAGTGCTGCTGGTCACGCTGCTCAGGATCAGAAAGCAAGAAAGCCTGAGTATACTGAAGTTAGCATAGGGTCAGACTGCCCAAAGCTAGCTTGAAGCCTGCTTCTCCAAAGGTATCCTTTATAAACACAGTGACAACACCTTACCCTGTTAATCTTGCTGCAAAGAAACACCAACGCTCTTTCTAAGCTGAACTAATCTAATGTAGTCATGTTACCAGTTCCAATTTTCATTTCACCTTTCCAAGCTAAAATCAGTAGACTAAGGGCGAGTTTCAGTCGGATACCCCACAATTGGACGTGTTTTAGGGTACCCCACGTGCCCCGCAGCAACTGTTCCAGAAAAGCCAAGGTCTCCTGTAGGTCCTGTGTAGTATCTGCCAGCTCTGAGCTCTCTGAGATACCCTGGAGCATCTCAGATACCTGTCTTTGAGGTAATTAATTAGACAACCGAATCCTGCTCTAGACTTCATACTGTAAGACCCATACTATAGGTATATCATGTGTAAATGGCAAAAGTTATCCAGTTTTTATAATAGATAACACATGGTATTTGATATTCTTTTCTGTAACAAATTAATCAGATATGTAAATGCAGGTCTAAGGGATTAAAAGAATTAAATTAGGAGACTAATTAGTCTCAATCTCAGAATTCAAACTAAACTCACACATGAACTTGCAGGTCCAGTGTAAGCCTAACAAAGGTAATGCTATACACTTGTCAGATAACAGAACTTACACACTGAAAAGGCAAAAAATGGTGTAGAGCATATACAGACTTTCTAGCGTGGCTGTAATAGTAAGGAAAACTTCAAATTTTTCAGAAGGGTAGAATAATTAAAAATGTGGAGATAAATGGAACAAAATGGAAACAGGGATTTATTACGTAGAATTCATTGCTATATAACTTAGTTTCTTTGATAGTTTTTTTTAGACAATAACACTTTTAGTGTTTCTAAACTTCAGTGAACACTTGTAAATCAGGGGTTAGTACAGAAATCATACAGGAGATGGGGAACTGCATAGAAGAGAAATAACAGTGTGTTGGTTGAAAACTGAACTATCAAGTAGGAGGGATGCTACTACTGGAGCTCTACAAAGACACATCTTTAGATCAAGGGTATTTAACTTTCAGTTGCTGTCCCTAGCATAAAAAGTGAGATGATGGGAGTGAAACTTGCTGATGACTGAGCAAAGAGGAGGACTAGGTAACATGAGGGAGGACCTGGGTGACAGCAAAGGGTGGAACAAGAGCAGTTGAATGAAACTCAGTGCGGCACAATGCAGTATCATTCACTCAGGAATGCATAACAAGTATTCCTGCTGTAGGCTTGGAAACCACCAATGGAGAAGAAGGAAGACCTTGTATTTGTTGATCGTAGGATGGTTATGGGCCTTCAAGATAATAGTTAAAAAAGAAAATGGGATATAAGGGTATGTCACAGAAGGTATTTCCAGCAGAAACTGGGAATTACATGGTGCTGTAAGATCTTATTTAGAATGATAACAGAGAGTCCTATTCACACATGTTCAAAAGGATGAACTTAAATTGAAATAGATGATGGAGAACGCACCTTAGTAAAAAAAAGGCAATAGCTTTGCTTATTTAACCTAGAAAACTGTAATTTACAGGGAATGAGACTATATTGACACAATGATATAAAAGAGACTTTGTAACTACATCAGGAGTTTTAACAGAAGGTGTTTAAGATAAACACCTATCCTGGCAGAAGTGCAAATAATTTTAAAAGGACCATAGCTACATTTCAGCTGGAGGTTTGAAGGAAGTTAACCTGCAGAGGGTTGTAGCTCTGGATTGACTTTTCAATAGAGATAATAGGAATAAAACCACAGTTTAATATAGAGCCCAATGCATTTGGGATTGTAGTTCTCGTATGCAGTTGCCTAAAGTGCATGGGGAAGGGACTGTTTGACTGAAGAAATTTCGCTCCATTTTATGTCCTACATTCATAAGTATAATTTTTGTCTCTGATCAAACTAACCAGTGGGTTTTCTGTTTGTCTTTTAAAAAAAAAAAAAATCTTTTCATTCCACAACACATTTAGGCCAGAATTGATTTGGTCTTTTCTATTTATATTCCTGGAGTTGATGACAATTGATGTTCTTTCATTTGGTTTTCAAAGGCATGAACCACATGATCAATTTATGCCTTGCCACAACGCACCTCAGGATACGATATATACCTGGCATCTAGTTCCTGGGTAACAGATCTTTAGGACAGCTTAATGACTGATGCAGCTGTGCAAGTGGTGATGATGAAAAGAAAATCCATATTTCAGGTTTCACTCAAAATAGGGGACATTCAATCAGTAATTCCGAGGGAGGACAAAAGCAGAAATGTGAAAGATTTTGGCCTCTGCTCATTTTTATAGCTGTCAATAGAAATAGTTTATGTTGGCTCCTAGATTTACTCAAATACAGGGGCAGATAGCCTGTTTGTAATTAAAAGAGCATTTTAATGCAAGCTTGACGAGGTCTAAGATGTTATCGTTTGGAAACACTGCAAAATGTCACTGACCTTTCTTTACAAAATTTTGATGATCAGAGATAAATGAAGATAAGAATGGCATACATGTCAGATCTGTGGCAAGGAAAACTGGGAAAGTCAGAGAAACAACTTTGAGGTTAATGGACCCAATTCACCAAGCTTTTTGCACATCTCCGACTTCAAGCATGTCAATGAGACACATGGATGTACATAAAACAAATCACCAGCCTAAGTTGGGTCCATTTTTAATCTCTGTCTGGGATGAGACTCCAAAAAGGAAAAATTCAGTAATTGCCTAGAAAGAAGATTACATTTACAAAACTTGCTGTCATTCACTGACATTACGAAATGTCAGCAGAGGGTTCAGGTCTGCGCAGAGCTCAGATCACCGGCCCCTCTGACTCACTCAGCTTGTGTTCAGGAAGCGATTGTCATGCTGAACCAAGAAAGGCAGCGACGCAGATTATTTTGAATATTATTTGCAAACCCATAATTTATTAAATTCTGGAATAGAAATCCTGCTAGATTTGCAGGAAGGAGGACAGGGAAAAACATTAGAAGTCCACCTGAGTTGCAACCTGCCTCGGTATGCAAGCAGACAACAGGGAAACTCCCATTAGATGTGAAATTCCAGGTAAATGGTCAAATGAGGGTTTGCTTTGGACTCGTGTAGCCAGGTTTTGCTCTGGTTCTGTGGCCGAGCTTGGTTCCGTGTTGCAGCGTAGAAGAAAGCTGGAAGACGCGGCTGAGAGAAAAGCCTGTATGAAAGTGCTTTGAGCAATGGGGTGTAAGGAGAGGACGATGAGAATGGATATAGCCCAGGCAAACAGCACTGATTGAGAGTGGTGGTAAAAAAATATAAATCTATAACTTGGTTTAAAATAGGGAGAGGTTCCATCTATCTTTTGGGCAACAAAGTTCAGGGCAGCAGTGTTCTGGTGCAGATCAAAACCAAAACAGTCCTCCAGATAGAAAATGGTGCCAACTTGGGCAGATGGTGGAGTAAAGATGGGATAAATTGGCTTTTACCTGCTTCCCTGGGCAATGTTGCTCTGAGACCTGCCACCATACCCGGTCTCACAGGTGCCATTAGCGGTCCTGTAGTGACCACAGGGGAGTGGGATAAAGCAAGTGAACGTGCTACTTACCACAGCAAGCCCTTGGCAATTAGCACCTGTGTGGAGCCATGGGTGGCCAAAAAGTTGATGTTTCCCTGCTCTCCAGTGTACTGTATTCAACCACTACACCCCGAGGACAAGTAATTGGACACTGATGCCTTTTCTTTGAACTTTTTGCTGGACCATTGGAGGATTTTGTTAGATGTTTTATCTTTTATGCATCATTCACATCATTCTGGCTGTTCTCCCAAGATAGCAGTGATACTTTTTGAACCTATTTCCGATTTTTTTTTTTTTTTTTTAAGAGAGCATACTCTCTGCTGGAACTGGATTAGGAGCAGCTCTTCATTTAAGCTACTTAGGGATGAATTTTAAGGGGCAGAAAGGGAAGGAGAGGAAGGAGTTACACCTGACTGCATGAGACAAAGTAAAGGACAGTATTATAATTTTCCTGGTTATAGCATAGCAGCAGCCTACTCAGGCCAGTGATCTATGCCTGGGAGGGCAACCATTTCTTTGACAAAGAGACATCATAGACGGGAAGGAAAAGACGGCAGAATTGTTCTGATATATTTGTGAAAAACAAAGATCATTCTACAAAGAAGAAAGGAAGGAAAGCAGGGAAACTCTTGTCATTCCCAGACAAAGGAGCCAAAAAGGTAAACTTTTTAGTAAACCCTTGCACTAAGAGGTATGCAGACTGCTTCATCCTCCCAGGAGAAACAGCTCCACAGGACAAGCCCACGGCTGCTCTCAGCCAGTGCAGCAGAGGTTTTATGGCTCTGACAGCTTGCAGGGTAGCTCAGTCCCACAGATGATTCAGACTGCTGGGTGCTGAGCTACTTTCATTTCAGGAATCACTATGAAATGAGGCTTTATATTGCAGCATTGAAATACTCAGAGAAAATCTATTAAGGCAGAGCTAATTCAGCTGCAGGATGGGGTCAGCAGGCAGCACAGCAAGGAGAGCAGGAGACTCTAATTTACACAAACTATCTACCATGAGCAAACCCACCAGGGGTGACATTTAAATGGTCTCTTCACTCTAGCTGTGTTACCAAAACCAGCAGCATAAAAAAAAGTAATTTGTGGATGATACTAAACTAGGGGGAGAGTCTGGTGTGACAAATGACAAAGCAGCCACCCAGGGGACCTGGATTAATTTGAAGACAGGGCTAAAAGAAACCCCATGAGATCTGGCAAGGGGAAGCACATAGCTCCGTTCTTGGGTGGAAGAACCAGCTGGGACCTGACTGCCTGAAAAGCAGCCACACTGGAGAGGACCCAGGGGTAACAGGGGATGCCAGGTAAAATACAATCCACAAATGCACTCTTGCTGTGATGAGTCACGTCCTGCATGGCCCGCAAACAGGGGAAACGTCTTGCCCGTGGCTGGTGCTGCCATGGAAAACGGTGTCCACAGACGGAGAGGGATGTGGAGAGGATGGAGCAAAAGGCCACCATCCAGGCAGGGCTGGAGCAGGGGAGCTGCAGGGGTGGTTGAGGGAGCTGAGATAGCCAGGGCTGGTAAACCAACAGCAGCCTGCAGCTCCTCGAAGGGGAACTGCTAAGATGAGAGGGCTAATGTCTTTCTCAGCAAGGGCAGAGGAGGTAGCAGGGGCACAAAGTGCAGGTTGGGAGGCTCCGGCTGGGTTTCAGGTAAACCTTCCTTTACCAGGCAGGCGGTGCAGCCCTGGGAAAGGTGCCCAGAGGTGCAGTGAAATCTGTCTAAGAAGCTTTCAAGACTCTGCTAGATGAAGCCGTGGCTGAGCAGATCTGTGTTACTGATGGTCCTGCTTTGAGCATGAAAGTGGACTAGAGATCTCCAGAGATCTCCCCCGGCTAGCATTTCCATGATGTTATGAAGAAACCAGAAAAGGGATCTGTAGGTTTTATGCTGTGAGTGACACTGTAAAGTGTTATACTAACAAATTTTTATATTTCAGCAGTAATGCCAAGACCCAAGGCTTTTTTTCCAGGGATAAATGATTGACTGGGAGAGTTGGAGGCTTGAAGCAAGGCTGCAGGGCATTAAGACAGTTAGCCATCAGTTTCACAGAAAATGTCAAAGAGTGATGTTGTTACTGCAGTTGGAAGAGCACATTTTAAAGGGTACTAAGTTATGGGGTTTGTTGTCATTTTTTATTTCCTTTGATGTGAGGGAAAGGAAGAAGTATCAAAACAATTTCTCAAAGGTGGCAGGAAGCAAAGCAGGGAAGTGGAAATGCCGCAAATGGTTAATACCAGCGATGGATGAAAGTGATTTTACAAGGATTTTAGGAGTTTTCTGCATGCTTACTGCAAGAGGTCATCTAATATGAATGATGCTTAAGCCAAATTTTTAAAGGTTGGACAAATGGAGCCATTGGCAACTTCAACCAGCCTTGAAAAGTTATTTGCAGGAATTTATCTCAGGTTTTCTGCATTTATTTGTAAGCAGATTTTGCTTGTTTGGTTTTTCAAAATGATTTTGCTCATCATTCAAAATTATTCAGCCATGTTTTTTTCTGTAAGAAAGTTTTCTGTTGTGCACAGAAGTTTACTGCAATAGTGGCTTTCAAGATTTGCTCCTCTGAATTTCCCATTTGTGTTTTGCCTTTCTTTTCCTTGAGCATTCCTGTGTGTGGACATGAGCCCAGGAGGAAGTCTGCAGAAAATCACTAACTGGCTTTGTAAAACCTGTCCAGTGAATTTGTGATTTTCATTTTAACAAATGTTTGAGAAGACTTGGCAGGTTGAAAAAATAGATGGCTTAGATGAAGAGAGACAAATAACATGATTATAGGCCCTATTATCTCTGTCTGGTACAGCGGTTATGTTCTGGGTCAGGGGCTACCTGGCCACATATTCTTTTTCTGTCCTTCTGCCCTCCAGCCCATTTCTGGGATAGAATTGCATCTGGCAATCCTATGAAATGTTTATTTAGGAGTAACAGGAGATGTCAATTTCTTTCCAACCTCACTCACATAAATTACAGTGGTGCTTTACTTGGTGTGCCAAATACTGTGTTTTGTTGGATTATCTTGGATTTGTCTGTGAGCTGTCTATCTCTGGAGTCATTCAAAGATACGCTCTGTAGCTATAGGCTCATGCTGGCTTTCCAGGGCGTGGACTCGAGTTTGAAAGGAGGATCCAGCTTCCCAGAGCCGTGGGCCAAAGAAGGTGCAAGTCAGAGATCCTGAAACTAACTGAGACTAAAGGAAACATAGAAATTTGGGTCTGATTTTGGGTACCCAAGCAGAGCAGCATAGCAAGTGTTTGGTTCATGGTTGCATTAGCTGGTGATGGAGCCCAGTGGATGTTTCTTTCCAACCATGTGTGCTACACGAGAAATCAGCAATGCTTTAGTGAGCTGCTTCATTGGAAAGGGGGAGAAGCCATTCCTAGCATCATAGCTTGGTGTGTTCCTGTGTTGATAGAAAAGGGACTCAGGCAGTGCAGCAAGGAGAGCAGGAGGTGCTACCCATTAGACTGAATGGTTTTTAAACCAGCTGTGTTAAACTAAACCCCTGTGTTCAACACTCATCTCCCCTTCCACCTCAGCAAATGGGACCTGAACTGGGTTCCTGAATGTTTTCTCTATTGCTGTCAGGCATGGCAGAGTCTGCACACCCATGAGTATCTTTCCTTCCAATTATGGCTTTTCAGTATCTCCAGATGCATGGTGAGTGTTTTCATTTTTTCTCCTTTCTTTTGCAATGTCAGGTGCTGATAACTTCTGGAGGCAAAGTTGTAACTTGATGGACTAGTGATAAGATATAATCTGACAAAGCCTTGGACCCCATTATTTCTGCCTGATAATATTTCTCTGATAGAAATAAATCATTTGTCATTTTTTGAAAATCCACACATCTGTCCTAAGATATTTGAAGCTAGCTGCAGTTCCCTTGCAGCTGTCTCAAAGTGATCCTTTAAGTTGCTCATAGAATTTCATTTTTGCGAAGTTAAACTTCAAGAAAACTAAACTTTCTTCTTTCCCTGCTTCCTTTTAATTCTCCAGGACTGATATAGTTGAAAAAAATAGTCTCATTCTGCTTTGTCATTTTGCTATTACCTTGTGCAAGATGAACATTCCAGTAGGTGCAGAGTATTTGCTGTAACAGGTCAGCGTATTTGTTTATCCAGTTCCCAGAAGAATAAGAAACCTTTTGAAATGCAAATACTTTTCAGTACTTCAATATGAGTCAAGAATAGAGTTCATGTCACTATCATCTAACTATAGGAGCTATGTAAACAGAACAGTAACTCTTAAATAGTCCACAAAGCCCCCCATGGAAAACCTCCTGTCCTGTATCATAGGAGCCACCTTAAACTAATCAGAGCAATAATATATACAAGGATGACATATCTGTGAATATTTAATGGACATGGTTTTGGGATATAGCTTTACCAGTACGCAATGTCATATGCTTTGTAGTTTATAAAGTGTATTCAATAGACCTAAGAAGCCCATAACCTGATCCACATTAGCTGCTCTTCCACCTCTACTGAGCTGTGCAGTAGAGCCTCGGTGCTTGGCAGCCACGCAGGTAACCCCCGGGGCAGCCTCCGGGCTGTGGGTACAAAGCCCATAGGGAGGGATGGGACATCCCTTCTGCCTGCTGCAGCACAGGACTCTCCAGTCTGTCCCTGTGGAGCTCGTTGAGTCACCTCCGCACAGGGATAACGATTTCCATGATCACTCTGCTCCAGGGATGCATTTGGCCTTGTTTATCACCAATCTGGTACACAGCTCCTTATACCATATTCCCTTGGCCTTCAGCATTGTATTCAATGGTTTTCACTGGATACCAAAGTCTTTCATACTGATTCCAATACCTGTGGGAAATCAAACGTGTAACTGTTTTCTTGCATCGGACACAGGAAAAAAGTCAGGCCTCTGTCTATTGCCACTATATTGCCAGTACATCTATATTGGAAGTATATAGCAACTTTGGCAGCTTGTCTTTTCCTAGAGCACTACACTGATCTCTTCCTCTTCTGATTGATTTTGTTCTTTGCAGACTTCCTTCCTAACCATCTTTGGATGCCCTCACCTGTCTTTGTTCTTTACCTCTTATGATACAAATGCTATGAAATGTCAAATGAGATATTAGGTGACAACAATAAGTAGTGTCTCTCCATTAAATACCTTGTTAAACCATGGAGCCCACTGTCTGATCTTTGGATGTTTTGGATGCCAAACTTTCTGATGGGTTCAAAGAACAATTGGACGAAGTTAAGAAGAAAAATCCACTGAGGACTCTAAGGTGCAAAGACATTTCTGTAAACAAGAAAACCACAACGTCACTGAAGCTCAAAAAGCATGGTTGGGGCAGGATCGCTACCTACCTACCTTGCTCTTCTATCCACTTGAAATACCCATATTAGCTACTGACAGGAGCCAGCATGCAGGCCCAGAGGAGTCGTCCTCATGCTCTGATCCCTCACCTTATTCTTGAAACAGCTTCCCTCTGCTTGAGTGCCAGAAGACATCGGTCCTCCCTTCCTACTTGGTTCTTGAATTGTTCTTCTACAAAACTTCAAGCTGGACTCTTTATAGCTATCTTTTCTCTATTGAGCTGTCATTGTGCTAAAATAGAAATTCCACCTGCTGTTACCCAAGATGTGGATTTTTACTTTGGTTACTGTACATGATAAGTAAAATAAAACTAAAACATAAACATATACAGGCACACCCACAAATATAGCACCTTGGTCAAATTGCCACGTTTTGTTTTGATTCTTTGTTTTTGGAAAGAAGGGGGTCTGTGGGCAGGTTTCGAACAGGCTACTGTTGTGTTTCTGCTTGCATAACAAGCTGGACTGCCTATCTTGGCTTGAGAATGTTTTCTTTCCAGCATGGACCTTGTCTAACTGGTTCATGTATCTGTCTGTGATAGTCAATGTTGTGGATATTATGTATTTCACCTGCAGGAGAAAATGCTTTGAAAAAACCTAGAGAGAAAGTAAGATCTTATCAGCATGGGTAGTGCCGGTACTGAATTTTCAAAGTCTTGTCTATCCTTTTTAGCAGCCCTTTGGAAGCAGAGCTCCTCTTCACAAAGGCAAAGGGGAACACTTCATTCTACTAGACAGTCTCCTTAATACCCCTGAATAAATCTTTTTTAATGACAACAGAGGAATACCGTACTTACGTGTTTAAGGACTACCATTGTCACTCTGTCTACATCCTCTTCAAGTGTTTTCTAGACAGTCTTGAATGACAGAGACTGGGAAGCAAATAGGAGAGGTCAAAACAACATGGGTCTGTCAGGTTTATGAGCTGGGGTTTGTTCAAACCCCTCCTTTCTCCTCTGTGTTAGTAATCTGAATTATTACAGCTGAGTGCTGAGCAGAGATTTGGCTGATTCTTACAGTTTAAGAACAGGGAGCGAAGCACATTGATGCGGAAGTGATACATGTGAGGTGGGTTCATGCATGTATCGTATGTGCATACAGGTACACTCATGGTTTTTTGATGCAAAGTCCATCCACTGGCTAAAAAAGACCTGACAAGTTGATGGCTCTACTTCCTTTTTCTGAAATTGCTGTATTATGTCAACTTGTAAGATGTCATATGAAAGACAGACATGGAAAAGTACCCTCCATACAGGCCTAGAGTAATAAATTAATGAGCTATAAACAGCAAAATAATCATGTTCTCTGCATCCGAGACTGAAAGCCTGGCTCTTCGCATCCAAAACCACTGGCCTGAAGCTCTTGAGCTAATGGCAAATCTCTCTGATCTGCTGCAGCAGCAGGTCTCCTCTCCTTGCTTATCAGCCACATCACACTCGAGGGAAACATCACGTTAGAAGCCAGGAACTCTCATAAAGTTTCAAAGGCAGTATAAACCCTGCTGCCTGGATGCATAAACTACAATGTGAGGATAGTCACCCTGCTAAAATATGGCTTGGGAGAGCAGTAACTCTTGCAGATCTCTTAGGTCTCTGCTTCAGCTGTCTGTTGTGGAAAGGGGTGAGCTCTTGTGAACAGAAATGCATTACAGGCTATGAGAAGCTCATTGCCCAAGGCACTGGAAGGACATATAGATGTGCTGAGAGTATACCTCTTGATATTTTCAAGAAAGGTGAAACTTCCCCAGAGAATGGCACACATCCCAGTGCATGTGCTTGTACTTACCTGCAAAGCGACATGGACTTGATCCTATTACAGTGGTCACGTTAAACTAGCTGGACCACTGACATGATGCATTAGGACACCTTTCTGTGCTTTAGCAGGTCATTTCATTGCTCTTCCCAAGCAGTCTCCTCATGGAGACTCATATTACTCCTGTGTAACGCTGCATATTACTGCCCTGCGCCTACCTCAGAAGTTATCAGCTGGAGTAATTAGCTCATGTCAGCTCAGGAGTCTGAACAGGGAAGAGGCTCTAATTCTGGTTGCTTCTGATCCATTAAGCTGAGTTTTAAAATTAAGCTTCCTTTTCTCTCCTCTCCCTAAAGTTGTCAGTACAAATATAGACCGTTTCATGTCAGCCCTTTGTATGGATGTGCAAAGGAGGCACTAAACATTCTGCTTTTCTAAAAGGCCAGTGGCAGCGGCTTGGACATTCTCTGGCAAATATGCACATTTTCAATCAAGGCATTTGCAAAAGCAATAGAGCAGCCAGATTCAAAGAGACAGCACAGGTTTTATCCCAGGCAGGCAGTGCCACTGAACTTTATTTAATCTTAACCATGCCTGAAAATACAACCGTAACCTCACAGAAGAGAGCAAACGGCAGTCTCTGCCCCAGATGCCTCAGTCAAGAGCTTGGGTTGAGAGAGCTTTCATGCACAGTGTGCTTGGAGCCTGTCTGGCCTGATGGGAATTTACCTTCTGGATCTTCCTCAGATTAGAAGGATGCTACTTTAATTGACAGGATCAAAAGCAAAGCTTAGGCTGGCAGTCAGCCAGCTGTTTCCTTCTTCTCCCTACAGTTACCTCCCTGTTTGTGGCAGTGGTGGTGATCAGGGCACTTGCTCACATAAAATAAACATTTCTTTTCATTTAACACCTTCCAGGTAGGCTCCCTCAAAGCTGCTGATTTTATTCAGAAAGGACAACACAGCTCCTTGGAAAGCTAAAATGTCTGGGACAATCTCACATGGTAGGAAAATTTGTGTCTGAAGCCGTGAGTGCAAAACTTCAGAAGTTTAAACCTTCTCATTGTCATCTGCAAAGGACTCATTCTTTGATTTCCTTTTCCCCACTTTGCTCGGGCATTGTTGTCAGGAGACTCTGCAAATGTCAAAACCATTATCAGTCACAGGCAAGCAGACTCTTAATTGAACTTTTATTCTCCTGTCTAAGTTGCTGCACTCCAAAGAAAAGGCTGCATTGCTGGCATGGAAATGGCCTTTTGGAAGTCACTGACTGTTAAAAGTAAATTATCTAAAATTGAGATATATATGTATATATATTTTTCCCCTTTGAGACCTTTCTTTGATTTTTACATATAGATGTACAAATAAGTATGTAGATTTTTATATGTTCATAGTATCTGTGTCTGTATACTTACATAAATAAACATCAAAGATAGGTCCAAGTGTTTGAATACATCTTCCCCCTTGCAAATTCACTCAGGCATATAGCAGCTCCCAGATCATGAAGCATACTGTTGCCTTGTGACAGAAGCCCACAGAAAATAAATACAAAATTGGGGGGGGTGGGGCAGG
>JANZLQ010000056.1:41685946-41707843 GCA_026212715.1 Elanus axillaris
CAACCCCCATTCCCCGTCCCCCTGCGCTGCTGAGGCAGAGGAGGTAGAGAACTGAGGAGAAAAGTTGTGCCCAGGAAGAAGGGAGGGGTGGGAGAAAGGTGTTTTGAGATTTGTTTTTATTTTCTTATTATCCTACTCTGATTTGATTAAACTAATTTTCTCCAAGTAGAGTCTGTTTTGCCTGTGACGGTAATTGGTGAGTGATCTCTCCCTGTCCTTATCTTGACCCACGAGCCTTTCGTTGTATTTTCTCTGCCCTGTCCAGCTGCAGAGGGCAGTGACAGAGAGGCTTTGGTGGGCACCTGGCCTCCAGCCAGGGTCAACCCACCACAGCTGGAAATCAGGGGTAAACTTGGTTGGGTTGGAAACTGCAGCATGAAGGAATTATCCTGAGACAGATGAGATTTTTATTATATGAAGCAAAATCTTTTGGTTTCTGTAGGAATTTGCCTGTCAACATTCCTTTCTCTCCCCATAGCCCAACTTATCCCACTGTGTCTAGTAGAAAGTTCTCACCTCTACAGCGAAACTCTACCCCTCCTTACCTTCAGAGATTCAGTCATGACGTTATTGCTGCTTTTGTGGAATATTTATGCTTCCCACAGCCTGCCCATTCTCCAGCCCTTTCATCAGACGTCTCTACTCTTTGCCATCTTGTTCATTCACTATTTCATCGTACTTAGTGTCTTTCAGTTCTCTTATGATCTTGTCTCATTCTTTAATAGCTCGGCAGCTAGGAGGGGGATAAGACAAAGTCACACCAAAAGCTCGTTCCTGTTCTTTTAAAGCTGGTGTGTAAAAAAGAAATCAATGTAATATCAATACCTGATAGGAATATATAGCTCACATAAGTATAAATGCCTCAAGTATAGCCAAGGCCAGGTTTCCCAAAGCTCAGTGTTTAGTGTTTGTATAATCTACTTTATTATTATCGTTTGGTGCCATAATGTATTTAAAGATTAGTCATAGAAAATGAACATGGAATATCCACCTCAACTGAAATTTCACGATTCTATGATAAAATTGCTTTGAAAACAATCTCAAAATACATTGCAAGAAACTTCAAAGTTCCTTTTTGAGTTTATGAAGATGACATTAGTGGCATATTTTCTTCCAGTAATTTCAGTCTGTGTCACTTCAGTAATTCAAAAGGTGTGTATCAACAGTAAAACAGCACTTTCATGTTATAAGTACATATTATTTTAAAATAATAATATTTTAATGATATTTGTGGTTATTTTCATGTTGCTTGCTATTGCAAATGGACATCCAAACAAACTAATCCTTATTAAGACAGGGAAGATTGTAATGAACATTTAATTGGGCTTTCTGAAAAATAGTGAATATGGATTTTCATCAATAATTCTGCTTCTCACCTAATGACTTCAAGATGAACATATCTTTTTGGAAAGACATTTAGTCTTGATTTAGCAACTCCCAAATGAAAAAGAATTTACCATGAGCCTCAGTAATTTGTTCCAATAGTTAATTATCATGCCTTAAATATGTACATCTTATTTTCAGCTTGCATGAAGTTTACTCATATATTAATTGTATATTTGATTGTAATTCATCCTATCTTAGCTAGTTAAATGCATTGCACTTATTTTTTTTTTAATTCCCTGATTGGATGACATCTTTAAATAACCAACTTAGCATGAATTATGAAGTTTTACAATCAATTATACAAATGCAAAATTCAGGAATTGAACTTCAGCTGAACCATCCACAGGTAGTTTGTTCTGCAGTAGCCCTCCATTTTCTGAACATGTGCAGGAAGGAAATGTCAAGGAAACCCCACCACAACATGGCTTTATCCAAGCATACCAATTTCTTACCCTTTCTTTTCCTGCTGATTTATTCAAAAAGCACGGAAATGCCTCCAATGTGTAGGGACCAGAGCCTGTGAACATTGAGTTGTGCTCATCTGATTAAGACTGGTTTAGTCTACTGCTGGCTCATAGCCTTTAAATGTTTTGTTATACTGCTGCCTAAAAATATATTGTGAGATGACTGTATTTTGTGATGCTCTTAAGTCTTTTGGGAAGGGATCAGTGGGTTTCGGGGCATTACATTGTGCCAAGTGATGCAGAATAAGACCGAAGATGTCTATGGCAGATGTCATGCCACTGCAGTAGCCTTATCACCTATTCCTTTTGTATGTTGTCTGCAGAAGTTTTCAGCTCCCCCATGGTATCTGCACATTGGTTTTGGTGGTTAGAAATTACTGAGTCCATGCAGAAATATGTGTAATCAAAATAGTCCCACTACAGTACTGATTAATGTCCTGGCTTGCACTATTTGAATATATTGTGATTATATATATTTTTTTTAAATTTCTGCTTAGAGCTGGTTTCCAGAGATTGCTCAGTTATACATAGTCCTTCCTCTCTGGTTGAAGAAGATCCACATGAGATACATTTATAGTTTTATCAAAAACTTACTTGAATATTGCAATGTCAAAAGGACAGTTAGCTGAGGAAGCTCCTCCAGCTTCATTGAGATCAGTTTTCTTTATGTTTTTGGAACAGCATGACAGAAAATCTGAATTTTCTTATAGTAGATACCATACTGTGCAGATGATCAGGTAGTAGGGACACCTAAACTTTTAGACAAATTGATTAAGAAGTAGATCACTGAGCACAAATCTTGAATCTTGCCCTCCTACATGGGCAGTTCTCCAGAAGGTCCCTCAGTCAGGTGAAAGTTTGTGTTTCAATTGTGCTTTCAAAAAACACAATTTCCAGACATCGATGACTCTGAAACCTAATGGTGACACTCTAAATATTTTGGTTGTCATTACTTTACCGGTCTTGATTGGGAAGGCAGAGAGTGAAATAATCGTACATATGGATAAGTTCCTACAGCTGGTGTCAATAAGATTTCAGTTCATTTGAAGTGCGTTCCTGAATAAGCATGAAAGTATCCAGAGAATTTTCCTGACTTGGGAAATAAACCCTGATATGGTATTTGAGAAATAGGCCCTTATACAGACAGATAATATAGAGATAATATAGATGTCTGAGATAAAAATGACATTATTTTTCTGGCCTCTTTTCATTAACTAAAAAGGGAACCTAAGGTGAGAAACTCATATGTAAATGAAATCAGATGAATTCTTATCTGTCTTCCATGTGCACGCTTTGATTTGTACAAAAGAATCAGAGAAAGTAAAAAAAAGACTAACATTCTTATTGAAATGTTAACCTTCATTGAGATGTATATAATTCCATCAGGATTCCCCAGATTTGTCTTGCTTTTCAACCAAATGTTTTATGAAGAAAAATGATTCACTGATCATTTAATTCTCGTTGACATGACGGGATTTAGAGAGGGTTGGAAAGGATGCCTGCTGTGGGGCCAAGGTGGCACTAGAAGTGGGACAATGTTCTGTATTGCAGTTGGCAGGATCATAAAGCAGGGAATAAGAGGGCAAAGATTAATCAGAGAGAAGCCGGTGTCAAGGAAGAACAGAAAGGTGAGGAATGGATGCCAGGCATGCTGGGTGGGAGGCATCTGCTCCGGTTTAAGTACCTAAAAGGTGGATCTCTACGTTAGAGCTGACCACCTCCATCACTCTTGCAGTCAAAGGGAATAAATAAGTGACCCCAGGGAACAATGCTTCCAACCTTTCATGTGTATAATGTTCATTGCCTTATGTCAATCTCTCTCTGCTGACTACTAAAGAGAGACTACTGTGATTACTTTGAGGGTAGATGAATCCCCTGTCCCTAGTATAGTCCATATTCCCTCCCAAAAGATGATGTGGAAGGAGCAGCTGACTTGTTTAATCTGTTCTTAATAACCTAAAGGAATTCTGTAACAGCAGACAGCCTGTTAGCAGCTATTGTGGAGGGTTTTTCCTATTACCAAATTTAAATCTTTGCTGCTGGACATCAATTGAATTGCACCTTGCACTGGATTACATGAGAGGCCATACAAACTGACTGGTCACTACTTTCCTTATTACCGTCTTTACTGTATGTTGCCACACCTGTGCTCCTTTTCCTGCCTAAATAAGCTCAATCTGCTTAATCTTCCCACAAATTTTCTTTGAAGTTTTTATCCTATTTCTCTGTTCCATGGTCTGGGACAATTCATGGTCCTCAGTTCATTACAAACTCAATTTCCATACCTCTGTCAGCTTTCCAACCTCACTTGGACTCACTTCAGATGAGTTCCTGCCAGAGCTCCAGCCTAGGGAAGAACAGAAATCCTCCCTTTAACATTAGCATGGGAACATTATCCGTCATCCAAGGTTGTGTATTTTTTGCCATTAGCTACAGGCATCCTTCTCTCACCTGCTCCCACAGGTCTATATCCTGAGATGAGCAAGTGTGTTACCGTGAGAGCACACTTCATGGAGCTGCTATCTGAAGAGTATCAGGGGAAATGCCTTGGATCCTCTTCTACTATGCAAAGCAGCCAAGAGATCAATGTAACCAAGCACCACAAAGAAATGCTTGATTCTTAGTGCATGCTGTGAGAGACACATTTATAATACAGGCAGTAAATTGGGTTAATGGGTATAAACAAAAGGTTAATGTTGAGGGGGAAGAACAGGGCTGTAAATTGCAGAGTGAGGGGGTAATTTTATATGGCAGAATATAAATCTCTCCACGCTCTCCAGGGAGAGGTCGCTGTTGAGATTCCCAGTGATGTATCTCCTGGCCTGGATCCGAGGGAGCTGAGGGGCAGAAGCGAGCGGGCCATCCCCTTCCGTGGCCAGAAAGCTTAAGTAAATAGTTTAGTTTCTGAAGACAAGTTGTACACACTCTGGAAAAGCCCGTTAGTAACTGGGGGTTACGTAGTGAGTAAGAGCCACGTTACAGTGATATGTAATGGCCAGTTTTCTAAGCTGGACAAGGTTTCTGTGCTTCAAGGCACCTGAAAGCTGGAGATGGGACACTGGACAGGATTTACCTGTGCCCCTAATTGCACTGAAAAATGTCCAGGGTTCCTGGGTAGTGTGTCCTGCTTATGCTTGCAGGTTTATTGCATTGCAAAGCTGGAGTCAAGAAGAAGTCCCAGACAAACAAGTGTGGACTCTTGTGTGTTTTTCACCTCCTGCTATAACATAGCGTGCGGTCTGCTTGCCAAATCATAGTCTGGGCATTTCCATCCAGTGCACTTTCTTCTTCTCATCACAAGACAAACATTCTTGATCATTTCTGTTTATCTCCTGTGGTGCTTTTGCAGCTTGGGAGACTAAGTGTCTGACCCTTGGAATGCCCTTAGGTGGTTGCTCTTGTGAGGAAGAGGTTTCAGTGATGGCCAGGGGCTCTTCTGGTGTTCTGTTCTTATATTATTTGTTTATATTGTCATCTTTGCTTGGATGTTCAAACTGCAGCTAATCACAGTCCTATCTCAGCACCATGCAATCCCAAGAAGTCTCCTTTAGCAGTAGATTAATCTGTGATTTGCACTTCCCACCGTCAGCTTCTCAGTGTATGCAACATTCTTCTCTACTGCAGTTGTCTTCCAGAGTCCTGGTTTCTCTCATTGCTTGCTCTGACCCTGTTTCCAGAATCAGGGGAACGGAGAAGTGTGGAGGTGTCTAATCTAGTATATCTCTCTCCATGGTTGAACCAGATCACTGTAAATTAGTTGACAGGATGTTTTCCCCAAGTTTCTGCTTTCCCAAGTCCCTGTGATAACAGTGTGATGGAGACCGTGTAAATGAGATGGGATTTTCATTTTTTTCAGTTCACCTTATAGCCTTTTATTAGGTCAGGATGCAAGATTTCTGGAAAAGAGAGACTTAGAAACGTGCAGAGGGATAAAGTAAAAGATTAAGATAAATTCTCTTTACTCCTATGTGGTAACTGGTGCAGAATCAAGTAGATCATGACCTTATTTCTGATGTTAACAGAAATTTGTTATGAGAATATGACCTTCAGGTTCAAGTTCTAAAAAGAAGCAGCTGTTTATTTTCTTTTCTATATAGACACATTTCACTGTTTGTTTGGGTTTTTTTTGTTTTTTTTTCTTGTGTTTAGGTTTCTATTGACTGCTGTTTGACACACATCACATTTGTGGAGTTCATGGTGAATTCCTCATTTGTCTAAGTACTTGCTCACATCATTGTGCTCCTTGTTCTGTTTTAATTGAATGCCTGGCAAAGTAAGTGTTCTTGAGTCACAAGTAGATATTCATCAATGATAAGAGTAGAAGACTAGCTGCCCCAGGACATTTTCTTTATTTATTACAGGGAATGTGATTTAGATGCATGGAAATACATGAAGATCCAGAAGAAAGATAGTTACAAATTAACACAGAAAGACAAACAGCAGTCTGGAGTTGACAGCGTGTCCTCCTCCATGTGGGTCCTGTTCTTCTAATGAGAAGTTGGACATCAAACAGCAAGACCTGTGCTGACTCTTTTGACCTCTGCTTACATGACTTTCCATATTTTCTACCTGGATCAGGTCGTCACAGTTGGAACAACCCATGGGCCACATGCTTGCAAAATCCTCCCTGATTTTTTCTTCATTTTCCTGGGAGTGGGGAAATGAGAGCACAAGATTAGCTTTTGCAGCTCCTGCATATTGGAACTCATCTGACCTGTGGTGACTTATGAATTGTCTGGAGAGAGGACGATACCTGCCTGTGCACTTCCACCAGCCACAAAGCACGGTGCTTGTCTTACAGAACCAATTGGATTAGCAAGATGTGAGCTCATGGGATCACTTTCTTAATGTGAAGGAAAGAAAACAGAAATGTTGCTGGAAATAAACAGCCCCCCAAAATTTGGAAGAAACCATGACTGCTTCAGTTCACTACTGATATGGCCAAATCCAAGGCAAATACACACTCTGGTTTTCTTTTAAAATAGTGTCACAGATCTTAATCTCCATATTCAGTTTTTTCAGCTGACTCTGCCCTGCTCTCTCAGGGCTGTCAGTGGTGTATACCCTGGCAGCAGCTCTAACATGAATAACAAGATTCCACGGTAAAAGCCTGAGAAATTTATTAGTGATGTACTTACACACACCCTCCCACCACTACCAAGACTGTTCACAATAAGGCTGAGCCTCTTTAAGTTAAAACTGAGCTTTAGAGCGAGACTTCCATGTCTGTAAAATCTATAGGAATGACTAGCCCTTTCCTTCTACAAAGGTCAAATAAATGCTTTTAATTATTGCAGGTTATTACACCCTTGGCCAGGCTGGGTGAATTCGTAAGTATTCCGCAAACATTTAATTCCATTTTTAAAGGAAATTAATTTGCCTGTTTCCAATCTTTTGTTTGCTTTCTATGAATACTCTAGTGAATCAGCTTTACCTCAAAATGCTCATTTTTAATTTGAAGGGCATGTTTCAATTGTAAATTAACCACACCGTCACCTGCTTTGATGTCCCTGGGGAGGACTCAGTAAGCAGGAATGTCTTTGCAAGAGTCGTTGAGAACCAAAATGCATTTGAAGACTCAGGCTCAGAAGCCCCAGAAGTGCAAAACCCTTCTTAACTCTAAACCTAGGTGCTGCAGCTGGTTCCCCAGTGTCATGCAGATGCAATTTTACTAACTGATTAATGTGTAACTAACTCAGTCGTTACGCAGAAATAGCACAGGACTAGCAAGAGAAGTGTGCATTGAGAATGCACCCAACGGGGAATTCAAAGTTCATAATACCATGTTTTAATTGATAAATAAACCCATGAACCATTCTGAATAATGATTAGTTTTCAGAATATGACATGCTGAAATTTGAAACAAGGCAAACTGCTCACTACACAATATTTATGCTTGTCTACAGGATGGAAAAATGTGAATGTTCAACTACAGAGGCAAGGAAAATTGGACGTGCTCCAGGGAACTCATGATCCATGCATTTCATGAGATGAAACAGATGGGTGAAGCAGACACATGGAGTGGGTAGGAGGAGGTGGGAGGATGTGTTAAAGGAAATGGCTTTGTAGAATTAAAAGCACTTCATTTTCTAGCACAGATCTCCCTATGACATCAAAGAAGTCACTTAAGACCAGGGTTGGGCTTTTTTTAAAAAAATGCTGTCTGAACAGGTGTTTGGAGGAATTTTAAAAAGTAAGGAATTTGTGAACTCTAATGGAAACCATGAGGATCTGAGAATGTTGGTTCTTGTGACATTGCACTCAGAAATCTTGCTCACTGTCTCTGATCTTGATGTCCAAAAGGTAATGGACAGAGTCACTGATTGAAACAGGCTTTGGAATTAGGCCCTACACTCTTGGTGTTATTGAGTTTATGGAAATAAATAATTCTTTTTTACAAAGACTTTGAAAATCTGCAAATGAAAAGACCTAAGTTATAATGTTTTTAAAGAAACAGAAAACCCAAACCCACCATCACAGGTACATACTTGTCATGATTAGATACCTTTACATGTCCCTCTTCATGTGACAAATGACACTGGCATCTCCAGAGTTATTGCTGCACTTAATCACAAGGGCTGATTATGCATGAAATATTTCTATTCATTCTTGCTAGAAATGTCCTAAATGGCTTGTTGGATGCCCAAGGCAAGGAATTCTCTTCCAACTAGTCCTGCCTATTGAAACGAATTACTGTTTTCCACAGCAATTCCTCCCCAACTCCTGTATCCCTGCAAAGCAGGAACTTCCCTTTTTACACCTCTAAACCAGCACATTGCAGAGGGTTTCTACTGCCCCAGTGAAACAATACGCTTCGCTGGGTCCCAGGCAGTGGTGGTAACTGATGGTTATTTAGAAGCAAGAAACAGGAGAAAAAACAAGTATGAGAGCTTCTGATGTTCACAAATCATCAGAAACGAGTTCAGCTCTGGTTATTTAATAAGGGTAGGGTCTGGCTCAGAGAAAGACATACAAGCTCAGTTCAGGTTCATAGGTGTTGCCTAGTGTAATTTGAAAGGTCCCAGCATATACGAGACATCTGTGCAAGCTAATAAGTATGATGTAGGTTTAATGGGAGACCTGTGCCCTTCTAAAGTTGGTGTTGGAGACCAGACATCATGCTCTGGAGCCTCTTAAATCACATCAGACACTTGTTTCAGCAACTAAACTGTATCCTTGACATCTAGTGACTGTGATGGGGAATTGAGGCACCCAGTGCATGTACAAGACTATGTTTAGGTACCTTTAATCTGCAATCAGATCAGTCTTATCCTCACTATGCACTTGTCCTTCTCCCCTTGCTCCATCCACTTTTCCCCAACGCTCACCAGGGACCATGCCCCCGCACAGTCCCTGTCAGCTGGGAATTGACAGCAGAGGCAACTCGGCTCGTGGTGCCCCTGAGAATGCAAGACCTCAGAGGCATGAGCACATCACGCCTTGGCAAAACACTGCAGCCTTTTTCCTTCTTCGTGCTGTGTTCATGCTATGCTCATGCCACGTTCCCATGTCCAGCAGGAGTGAAAGAATATGACATGTGTCTGCATTCTCAGGAGTGAATCAGCTCCTGCACAAGATTCCAACTTTAGGTCAGTGGAAGATAGGAGTTTGCTTGATCATCCTCCCTGCCTCCTCCACATCTTTTTCAATATTGTTAACTGATTTTTGAGGGCTTTTTCATCCTTTCCCGCCTACTTACATGTTGTAGTCACTAACCATTAGCCATCCCCCAATGAAAAGGCTTCTTTCACAAAACTCCTTAGTTATTGACTACTCTTCATCTTCCTTTGAAACTCCAGAGAGAAAGCTGTGCTGAAATGCCTACAGAAAAATCCCCAAGAGGCAACGGATAGAGGCTGGAGAGAAGGGACAGCAGATCATGTTTTTCTATTTCTCTTAAAATATGTTTCTATGATTTACAACAATGCACTTGTGCCTACATGTGATTGAAGTAAGTTTGCAAACTCTTTGCTCTAGCTGTTGCTCTGCCTCTTCCTTTCATCTTGCTGTTTGTCATATATTCACTTTCTGCGTCTTGTCTTTTTTGACATTTTAGCTATCTCAGGGGGCAACACTGGCACTTTCACACATCACCATAATAGAAATAAAAGCTTGAAACATCGAGATCTGAGACCTGCCTATTCCTGGGGCATTGCAAAGCAACATTGCGAAAGATGTAGCTTGGCTGGATCCTCAGGAGATCACAAGAAACCTGGAACCATAGCTCCTGAGAATAACCGAGCTGATGAAGGCAGACAAACAGCTATGCACTTTTCTTGCTGGTGAAAAACCCTGTCAGAAATTGACATTTTTTTCTTTGCATGTGGTTAAGATGAAATTTTGTTTTCCAGTGGAAAAGTAATGTTTTATTTAAGTTTTTTTTTATGAATATCTCTGGCCTGTCTACATTGACACATACTTCACACAATGCAAGTGGAAACTCCCCGATGATTCTTTCCAAATTCCTAATGAGTTTCAGCCCAAGATGAATTAAACCCTGTATATTCGGGTCAGATTCTCCATCAGTCCAGACTGGTGCAGCTCTGATCCATATCAGTTTACGTTAGAACAACATTTGACTAAAAATTTCAGACTGAGACATACTAAATGCAACTCCTGTCCTCAGTACTACTGAATGCATTTTCAGAGACCACCGGTTACCTTTGCAATTTAAACCTGCTTCAGGGAGCAGACCAGCTTCCAAGTTGAAGTCTGCTCTCTGTGTCTTACTGCCAAAATATATCCAACCAGCATAATGCAATTTCTTTCTGCTTGCATAACCCATCAGCAGGAGCTAAGTCATTTCCCAAATATTTTATAACCAACAAATAAAGTATATCAAAACTAATCCAATGTATAAAACCATTTTGGATGGCATTACATGAATATTTGGCTACTAATTTTCAAGTACTTTCGGGGAAAAAAAATAGACACCGTTTAACATGTACTGAGATACTGTCTTGACAGGTCATGCATGCAGTAATTGCCATCCCCAGAAGGAAGAGCTTCAGCAGCCGTATAACCTAGCACAATGCCCGCAAATGCATTGTCGGTCTCTGTCCTTGGAGGCAGCTGGCTCACGATACTCAGGTTTATGAGTCTGCCAGGCTGGTTGAGTTCGTGCTAGGTACAAAGGATGCTCCCAGCTTTAGGGCCCTGCAGCTCAGTCCCCCCAGCTGCAGGGATGACATGCTGCTGGTATCACCTTAGGGTTTTGAAAGGTACCTAAGAATACAATATGCTCGCTCTCCAATTGACAGAAGTGATTCAGTCCCTCGGGTGCTCTTAAAAATTCCCACCAGCATGGTTGTAGTGTTGCAGCAGGCACCGACGCCGAGGCAGGCAGCAATCATTTTTAATTTGGGGGCTGACAGTCTGATGTTAGGGCTGCAAGAGCAAAGAAAGAAGCCTGAAGATATTGAACCAGAGACATTCCTCCTGAGCTGTGGAAAAATAATAGCTTGACATTTTTAAGTGCCAATAGCCATAGCAGAGAGAGGGTTGAAGGGGACAGTAGTAGAATACCTGGCTGATTGCTCTGCTTCGCATATACACAGTAACCTTCTTCTAATTCCAGCTGCATATACATTTTCTTCTGATCATAAGGTATTGAAAATGACTTGAACCAACACACCCACCAAACCCTCCCATCCCTCCTCGATTTGGTTAACGAGGTCATTAAAAAGATGCATGAAAGACTAGCAAACAAGCACTGAATTTTTATGCTGCAGTGGCAATATCAGAGTGGCCTGAGCATAGAGAAAGGCTATTAGGGAAACGAGTGTGCTTATTATATCTTTGAAAGCAATTTTCACCTCTTTAGCTACCATGTTGAAGAGACTTGAAAGTAACATGTGTGTGCTGAGGAGCAGAAATGGTCTAGTGTAATGTAGCCTGAGAAATCCTTCCTGTCACAGGACAAGGGTATCCCGCTTTCTGCTGGGATTATCTTCTCTGTCCTGCGTCAGGGAGCACCTTCCCGAGACAGAACGCTTCTGGCATGGGAAGGTGGAGTCTCAGCTCTAGATCTCGAGGTTGAAACATTTCAAGATTTTAAAGAACCTCTGTTTTTATACGCCCCAGCTTAGGCACTTGTAGAGACCTGTTCCCCTCTTTCTTTTTCTCCCCCCCCCCCCCGCGAATTTTACAAGTGTTTGCTCACAGGGAATAACTTTGGTTTTGTTTGTCTAGTTCCTGACCTATTAGTGTCCTGAAGCACACAAACAGGAAAATTACAGCACTGTGGATGTGCAGAAATCGGCACTTTCAGTAGATTAAATTGTCTGCGATGCCACATTTTGCATCTACATGAGAAAAGGCTTCAGCATTAAGCAACATTTTATCTCGTGGGTAATGTAATACAAACTGAAGGCACATGCTGAAGATTTGTATGTGTCTGGGAAGATTTTTGTGTTTCACTCTTTTCCTTTCTCAGCTGCTGGCATCAAAGGCCATAGGATAAAAGGATGAACACACCTGCAGAAGCTACCGCTGACACCTCTGACGCTCGGATCCCCTTTCCCCACCATTTCCAGCTTGCAACCCTTCCCCATGGCAGAGGAACCCCCCCCCCCCCAGTCCTCCGCTCCAACGCAGCAGCTGGTGACACAGAAATAACCCTCCCTGTGTGCACAGAGGTGAAGCGCATGGGCATTTGGATTTTCTTTGCTCTTATTTGGGGAATTAGAATTTGCTTTAATTTTCCATTGGGAAATAAATATGGGTCACCCTGCCCTGAAGCCGCGTTAAGTGCACAACAGCTCTGACATTGCTGCTGTGCACTCAGCTGCCACATGAGTCACTGCCATCTCTTGACTCAGAGAAGTTTTCCTCATTAAAAGTTGAAAAACAAGCACAAGGGAAGAGAGGAAAGAGAGGGAAAGGTGAACTTTCTGGGCTTCTCTCAGAACTGAAATTAAAACTCTGCATTTCTGAAAGGACAGTGATCCCTCCATCCACAGTCCCTTTCTAATGATCAACATTTTCTGTGGCTCAAAGGATGTTCTCCCTCTCTCCTCCGCTTCAGAAATGGAAGAAATAATCAGCTCCAGGCATGACAAAAATCATGCCCAATGATTGATAGAATTTCACAAAACTTTTGCCTTGTTTACTGAGTTGACTGAGTAGTTCCTCCTGATCTGGAGCATCAAAGTGTTGACCATAAGATTTGTTTTAAAATCTCGAACCAGGTTTTAATGTACATCACATTGTAATAACAGACTAAGTTTCAGACTTACCTGCATCCAGAATTGGCATGGTTTTCTAAGCAAAAGCTGAACAATGCAAAATTGGACAATATAAAATTATGGTTGATGATGTGATGAATGAAGGAAAAGGAAACTGATAAATGAAGGAAGGACTTTTTTGGCTTTGAAGCATGGAAAGGCAAAGGCATACTGATGGTCTGAACTGATCTCAACTCAACTCAACTTCCTCACGTACCAGAAGAGAACAGAGACACTGAAGATGGCGTTCAGTTTGCCAATTCATGAACTGTAATGAGAGTTTAGACACCTGCCTCACCTCCAGGTACCTTAAGAAAGACATCTGACTTCAGGTATTTTAATCCCTGAGTTGAATCCTATCCTTGTATCATTTGTTTATCATCTGTTAGGAAGCGTTTGTCTCCATGAGTTTGTGCAGTGCCCAGAGCAGAAGGATCCTGATCTTGAGTGAGATCCCCAGAAGCTGCCATTGGAGACCAGTCAGATCTGATAATCAGATTATTATTTCCATATTGGCCCTCCTTCAGTGAAACTGTTATTCAGGCATGTTCAGTAGCTTCAAAACTACCCTGGAAAACTTCCTAACTGGAAAAAGGTGATATTGCCTGTGATGAGCACACTTTAATGTAGATGATAGATACTTTGCTCAGGTGTATGCATTCCATCTTAAGTGGTCACATTTCATTGAAAACGCACCAGTGATTAGCATCTCTCTGACTTTTTCTTTTGCCTTGGAAGGGGAATGGGGAGGGGGAGATAGTTTAGTCATTTAGACTTTGCTGCTTTTTATTGATAAATGTTCTCTGTATTTCCATACTTTAAAGGAATGTTCTTGTATCATGATGAATAGCCCTTTTAGGCCCAGAATCAATTCAAACATTTTCCATCCCAGTGCTTGAAATTCTTGGGAGGATATTCCAATTTCCATAGTCTTATTCATTGTTATGTGACTGCATCAGCATTAGCATTGAAATCAATCTTGATTTACATTTTGCTCTTGTCCAGGTGCTCAGAGCAGCAGCTTTTCAATGCTTAGTCAGTGGACTTTGCACTAAATAAATTTTTGGAATTTTTACTAGTATAGTGACTTAAAATCTGGAAAGTTATTATAAACTTTAACAAGTATCAGCTATGCTATATGTTAGAGGTTATTCCATCCTTTTAAAATACATTGGCTGTGATTCTTGGTATTATTTTCCTTCCAATTTTTATTCTCTCTTCTTTGTTTCCAGATTGTAATTCTACAGTTGCTTAACGAAATGAACTCTTCCTTTTCCAGTTTTTCTTGGCACACACAACAAAAAGGCTCTGAAGTCCTAGAAGAAAGACAAGGAACACATTAATAAATATTTTGAAGGAGGATGTCTTCCCTGTGATGACAGGTAAAAAATATTCCAGGCAGTAATTAAAGAAAAGATTTGAAACCCTGCTCAACCTAGGTATTGCCCTGCAGTGTTTAGATTGTTATTCCTGAACAAATCTGCTCAGATATTAGCAGGAAAACACATTTCAGTGATTTCTAATTATATCTACCTTCAATTAGTACCTTCAGCCTTCTTTGATTTGGACTTACCCTTGCAGCATAAAATGGAATATCCTTGAATAAACCCAGCCATCTGTAATGTCAATGTACATGAACCAGTCCTTAGAGCATTCTTCATGGTGCTGGCCCTCAGCCAGGAGCTGGATACTGAGATAACTTCAGGAACCAGCAGCAGCAGAAGAAAAGAAAACACAAAACAATGGAATTTTGAAGAATTTATTTTAAATATTAATTAAGAAATATAGCAAAATAGTACAAATGGAAATACATATGCATTGTAATTTTTATAAAGGCAGAAGAAATAATATTGATTTTCAAAAAGTTTTAAGAAGATAAAAGCTTATATAAAAGCTAATAGGCCAATCTGTATGGGATGCCTCTTCTCTAAGCCTTAGAGATTAAACTTTGATGATAGTAAGATCTCCTTGCATCTGCAGATTGGAACCAAAGCATTCACATGACTCCAGCTGAAGGAATGAGTCCTTCTTTCCTTACCTCGTTGCTACCTTATGAACAGGGAAGTGGCAGTGCAGAATTTGTCACTGAATTTTTATAGAGTGAGGCTTTGTAGCCAACCTCATCATGTCACCTGATTGTTTTTTAACTGAGGAGGTATAAAGTTCATTGCTTCTAGTGCCTCTTGCCTACAACCTTTTCTTTTTATACTTCTTTCTTTAGTGTGGATTTTTTTAACCTCAGCTCAGAAAGAAGAACAAAGAAAGCATTTTGAGGGCTACTCAAGGGCCACTACAAAAGTCTGTTAACATTATTGCATACCTTCTAGCACACATTGACTATGTAAGGTTGAGGTCAGAACAGTCTGCACTTTGCATACAATGTGCTGGTTCTCCATGAGTTTGGCTTCTATGTTCTGCTTATAGCGCTACAGTAGTGGAGAGAAATAGAGATATCTAGGGGCATGGTTTATTCCATCCTTCACTAAGCATTTCAGATGAGACAGAGGGCTTAATTGCTGATTTTATTTTTTTTTTTTTGCTGACTGAGTTCACAAACAGGATTTGTAACCACATCTTTTCATAAGGTGTGTAACTCCTTTTAAAAAAGTGAGGGAAATTAGTAGACCTAACAAGATGTCTGGTCCTGTTGCAGGCCTCATCTCAGTCTCCCCCACAGCTTGATTTTCCTCTGTGCTGATTCCAGAATTTCCCCTTGCCCCTAACTGGACAATGCCAGTGGGACATCCTCTTAAAAACTACTGAGAGAGCTGGAGTTCAAAATATTTAAGAAAAGGTTGAAAACGTAACAGTCTGTTGTTTACCAGATGGAAGGAATGCAGTTTTTCAGGGAGCTTTTTGGGTTCCCGAGGAAAAATGAAGTAAATGTCATTCATTCTTTGAGCCACTACACAGCTTTTTCTCATTAGCAATTCTTCCTTCCTTGCCTTGCCCCAGACCTATGGTGTCTCCACCAAGGCACCCTCCTACTAGTTTCCTTGCCTTCCTTGATTAATCCCTTTGTGTAAAGCTGAAAAAGCAGGTTCTTGCTGTCCGTTGCTTTAAGACATGAGATTGATTTATTCTCTATTAAAAATAAAGGATAATAAAGAAAGTACAGCGGCTTGTGCTACACATCTTAAATATTCATAGCTTTGAATTCATCATCAAGAATAAGCTGGGGGGGAGCAATGTGAGAGGGAAAATTACTGTTTTAACAATGCTCTTTTTATCGAATAATACTGAATAGGAATAGTCTGTTTCTTTAATGGGAAGATAAGTCTTTATACTTTAGACCTTTATAATTAGATCCCAAAAGAAGTCAGCTTCAGGACTCATGGCTTGATCTCCTCAGTCGCTGCTAAGGTGTGATGTTAATGGACAATGAGAACATGAGAATGAGTAACTGGTCAAAACTTGAATTTTTATTTTGGGGAAATAAGACTGTTTCCCCCTATTTTATAAAGAGGAGCTGTGGAAAAGAGGAAGAGCGGTCACAGAGGCATCTAACATCCAGTAATCTCAATGGGAGATAGGTATTTTTTTCATCTGAGTCTCAAAGCCTTGTCCTACATCATATTGAGAACCCATGGCTAAACTGGAAAGTGAAGCCACGCAATCTTCGAAGCAGCAAACTGACTGCTGAGACTTGCACAGCCCTTTCAATGCTGTTTTTCTCAAATGTGCCTATCTGAGGTCTTGTGTGTGTACGTACAGTGCCCACCATTGTCCTGAGTCTGCCCGTGTTCCTGGGTCCAGCTAGAATGCAAATACTAATTAGGAATTTTGTCTTGCATTTTGTTTGGTAAAAAGCACAGGGACAAACAAGGAGGGGAAAAGTCTGTGCTACATTCACATCCCAATCAGAGTCACTTGATTCCATGATCCTATGATTTGTGACGTGCAATGGATGTTTGCCTGGAAGAGGAAAATGGTGTTTGGGGAAGTTAGGATATAGCCAACTGTTTGCTCATCTCATCTTCCATTTGGCTGAGGGCTTAAGCTGTTGATTAGTTAAAGCAGCCCTTTAACATCAGTTCTGTACAACACACCGTCACATGCTTGGGAAATCTGTCAGGGCTTTGAGGCAGCGCTTTTGAAACGCCATGGAGACTGCATCTCAGAGCCAGCTGATTCCTGGGTTACAGAGAAATCAAAACTGCATCTGTGGATTGAAAGTGACCACTTATCTAATGTCTTTCTGAAAGACTTGTACCTTCTAAAATTCTCATTTGTTTGAAACGCTATTGCTATTTAATGAGCAGTCATTAAATATGTTTTAGAAGACTCGCTGAAGACTGAGTACTGCTTTCTTTTCTTTCTGTAATAAATAACTGAACCATAATAATCTGTGGGTCTGCTTTAGAGATAGCTTCTCAGTGAGAAGAATAACCTGCATATACCCTCCCAAGGAAAGAGATGATGATGCTAAAGAAACAGAGAAACCAATCACATTTTCTACAGTTCCTCACTTTGTACACTTTTGTCTTTTTTTTTTTTTTTAAACTAGTGAACTGGTTAGGATTTTATTATTGTTATTTCATTCACAAGGATGAGATGCCTCACTTTAACAATTTAAACATCAGGCGAATTAAGGTAGTTGTTTTGCTCCCTCTGTAATCAGCAGACAAGGACCTCAGCAGCATTACATGTCTAGTTAAATGAGATTATTCCTATGTAAATGGGGACTTACCTGCACTGAAATGTCTTGCCCTCATCTATCAGTTTCAGCAAAACTTCAGTTGAAAACTTTTTCTTAGATTCAAGGTGGAACTTTCCTGTCAGCATTAAAGGGGAAAGGAAGGAGTAGTGCTACCTTATCATGAGATATAAAGAGGCAGGGTGGTCTGAGAACTTGTGAGACATGAGAAATCCATGTAAAAAATCCTTAACCTAATGAGCTACTAATTCTCTGAAGGCAAAGATTCCCTCTCCAAAATCAGAAGGGAGCATCTCCTTTAGGGCAACTGGCGTGCAAAATGAGATTTTAATATAGGTCTCCAAAATCTTTGATAAGTTCCCCAGAGGGCCTGCAACTGGCTACCTTGTATTAATTTTTCCTAAGTCTTATGAAAAACTTGAAATTGCCTTGGTTTTATCTCAATGCACAAAGGGAAAAAGTCTTCACATCTCAAACAATGCGTGGGATGAAGAAACTTATTCCTGCCCACGTCTGCAGAGGATCTTAAAAGTTATATGCAATACTGGTACATAAAGCTTTAGCTCTATAGTATGAAACAGTGTCATATAGAGTTGATATAAGCAAACACTTCATGTAACATTTATATTACATAAACATTAGATATTCACAGTGTAGATGTGAGCTAATCATCTCACATCTCAGCTAATAAGCCAAGGATCTCTTCACAGTCGATAAGAAGAAAAAAAGACATTTTTAGGGCACAATTAATTTGCCATATTTTGCAACGTGCTTTAGAGTGAGATGAAGTGCCTGTTTGTCTCTGGTGGCTTCGTAGGAACCTATGGGGACTCATTCAAGTGTACAAATCTACATTGCAAAAGTCTACAGTTGGTCTGAAAAATCACCTCCTCAGTGTCTATAACATAGAGGAGTGCCAAGTTCTAAAGAAAGCCTGTAACTATTTTTATTTTATTTTATAAGGGAAGTTTCTTTTAATGAGCTCCCATTTCAAATCTAATCCCCCAGCTTCTTGTTTGGGAAGATTTCTTTAGATAGACTCTTGTAACTTTAATGTTCTGGTGTAGGACTGCCTTCTTATAAAGTCTCTAGCTATCATCAGTATAGATGTCCTTCATGTATAATGCACTCGCAGCGCTTCCCTCGTGTCCTTGCTTCTCCTCTGCTTTCTCATTTGTGTCAAGCCCCGAACATCTGAGCGGGATGTTTGGCAGGCAAGCCCCCATTGTTGGCTGTCAAGGTGGATTTCGGCTGGCCAGACCTTTGTGGTCCTTTGTTGGGTCTTCTCCCATGGGGCTCTGCACGGTGAGCTGGCCGTTTCCACGTGAGTGCTCTGAGGGCTTATTTACACTAAAGGAAGCTGTATCCCCTCTTTTTTATGCAAGAGTGGTGAGTGAGCCTTGGTGGGAATAACTTGTACCAAGGTGGCATCCAGGGGCTTTGGGCTGTGTGGACGCACTAGTCACACACACAGGCTTTGTGCTACGTGATTTAAAACTGAATATATACTGTGAGCTAAAAAGCCACACTCTTCAGACCATTTAAAAGTGGATGTATGGGAAGCTGGAGACTTGGAGTGGGACTGAGTTGCCTAAACACGCGAGGCTTGTCCCTGTCCAGGTGCCGCAGGGTACCTGAGATATCCGCACGGGTTCGCAGTAGATAGCAATGTCTGAAGAGGCATCGGCAGCCAGGTGAGTTACTCTAAGGTATCTAAAATGGCACCAGGCACACACTGAACCCTACCTTTGCTATAGTCCCAGGCTTTTTTCACTACACCACTTCTGTAGCATCGCAGCTTGTGCCACTGCTTGCCCTTGCTTTCCCCAGCCATTTCAGTATAATAAATCAAGCTTTCTTCCTTGCCTTCTGCCTTGGAAAAGGCATCAATGGACTAATACAGCATTTCAATACCCTTTCTGTCGATTAATGACAAAGCCAGTCATGATTTATGAAAATCACTTTTCACTTTATTTGGAAGCGTACTGCCGCTTGGCAGAAATCAGGCCAGGATGCTGGAAGCTCGCAGGGACAGGGACAACCCACAGCCTGGAGCAAAGGGGCCTGATCTCAGCTGGGTCTGCAAGCACAGCAACGATCGGTCACCACAGTCCTCACAGCAATGCGTTTCATTGATTGTGTTAGCCTACCTGACCATTCACCTTACTTGACCAATTCTATGCTATTTAGTTTCATGATAATATTGTGCCTTCCTCAGAAACCTTTTCCAGATACAGTCTGCTGTTTAGTGATAGTGCAGTTACAGTATGTACTTTGGCCATAGTCTTTTAATTAGAGATGAAAAAAAATGCATGTCTTTGATCAAACATTTCTGGTATAATAAAATGGTGACATAGGGTCTTGCATAATAAAAGAATGACAAGCGTTCCTGTATTTTTAATGTGTTCTTTATACCTTGTCTTTTCTGCCGCTGGTTCTGGAATGGGTATCAACTAGAGAGACAAATAATGTCCGTGACAGTGTCTGAATATTAAGTGTTTGAACTGAAAAATGAAAACTAACCCTCCTCAGAAGCCACATTACAAGCACAACGGGACATGTTCTGGCTCACCCTATGCACTTGCAGTGCAATGAGACACTTGGTATGCCTGCGGTGTACATAATTAATAACAATGACAAGTACATGATTAGTATTAAAAATAATAAAAGGCCCAGGTTGCTCATAGTTCAAAGTCAAGCTGATTCAATCCTGTTGTCTTTGAGGGGAATCCTGATAGACCTCAAGTCTTGGCTTTTTTTTTTTTTTTTCCTTTTTTTAAAGAAAGATATTTCCTGCAACATCTGCTTTTTGGGTTCAGTGCTTTTGGTGGGAAGGGAGATGAGAACATCTGATGGGCTTTGGGAAGGAGGGGTCCCACAGCAGGAGGCAGGGGGAAGAGAAGCTGAATAGAGTCTGGGAGAAGTTTGGGGATATTTTAAGATGTTTGTGTTGTTGTAATCCAGGATTGGGTCAGGTAGAGGAGCTGAGGTGGGGACAACTTGCCATGGGACAGGACAGCAGGTCCAGGGAATGAGGAAATTCATTAAGAGTTGACTTGCCACCTTTGGGTACCACAGGGGTAGAAGAAGGACAGAGATGTGGGAGCAGGGCTGCAGTAGATGGCATCAGATATAAATGGTTTTGATCTTCTCATAGCTGGAGGATGAAGCCATTAGATGCAGAATTAAAAGGCTTGCCTCTCTGTTCCCTTGCTGCAGAAGCCCAGGAGAAGGTAACTCCAGCTTTAGCAGGAAGAAGCATTAGATATCTGCTTGACAAGCTGCAGCCCTTCTCCCGTGAGAGGAAATGAATGGTGTTGGAGTGGTGCAGGCTGCTCCAGGTCTCACCCCGAGACAGGAATACTGGGAAGGAGATTGGTCCTGCAGTTTCTGCAGAGATGGAGCTCAGATCCCCTCCTTCAAACTCTCTAGGGGAAATAATGGTAATGGAAGCTGATTTTGCTCCTGGAAAATCCAGTTTCTGGTAACACTTTTAAAAGCTGATTACAGCTTTGCCTCGCTTCATACCCTCAAATGACCACTAGCCACCCCATCAAGTGAGAACTATATTCATAATTATGTAGCTATGGTGTAACTTTAGACTTGCTGTCTTTAAAGATGGAAATAGTCATTGAAGATAGCGGATCAAAGGCTGAGGAGAGAATACTTTTTACTGAATTTAGGAAGCTTATATATTGCTCCCTGGGGAAGAAGCTGCCAATCCTAATTTATTTGTCATTTAATTCCTGCTGATCTAAATTTTCTATGACAAATAGATTCATTTGTGTCACCTCTGGCTTCTGTGTGCCACAAAAAGAACTTTTCATTTTAACAGTGGGTAACAAAAGAGTAAGAGTTTTGGGTGATAATGTGTCATGGTTTAACCCCAGCTGGCAACTTGGCACCATGCAGCTGCTTGCTCACCCCCACCATGGTGGGATGGGGAGAGAATTGGGAGAGTAAAAGTGAGAAAACTCGTGGGTTGAGATAAAGACAGTTTAATAGGGAAAGCAAAAGCTATGTATGCAAAGCAAAACCAGGAATTCCTTCCCCACCTCCCATGGCAGGCAGGTGCTCAGCCATCTCCCGGACAGCCGGGCTCCGTCACGCTAAGTAACGGTGACTTGGGAAGACAAAGGCCGTCGCTCCCAACGTCCCCCTCCCT